>OX366533.1:3670000-4870000 GCA_947256265.1 Acronicta leporina | reverse complement strand
ATTCGTTACTTGAAAGGGTAATACCGTTTGGAAAATCTTCATAGTTTTTGAGCAGACGAGCCACCGGTAAGTAGAGCGACCATCGATACCTGCAACACCAGTGTAGTTGCTGATGCGTTGCTTACCCTTAAGAGCTCCTACAGACTGCAGGTCTTCCGGAACTGCAGCAACCGAGGGAGAACCCACTTTCACACAAAAAAGTCAAAATACACACCAAGATGCTTTACGACAGATTCTGCCATAGAGTGGTGATATCTGTTTTTTTTGAGGGGCAAACGAGCAGACGGAGCTGATGGTAAGCGATACCCGCCGCCCTTGGACACCTGCAACACCAGAGGAGTCACAAGTACGTTGCCCGCCTTTTAAAAGGATTTGGGGCTCTGGTAAACTCACTCACTCAGCGAAACACAACGCAAGCGTTGTTTCACGCCGGTTTTCTGCTAGGCCGTGGTATCACTCCGGTCGAGCCGGCCCATGCGTGCCGAATTATGGCTCTCCCACGTTAAAACCGCTGTTACGCCGGAAAAAGCAGATAGTCTCGCGTCTTACGAGATTCTGATCTAAATGGAATTGACTAATTGTATCTATTCTTACCAGAAATATTCGTAATATGAGACATGCATATTAGGAGTCATACAGTTTCTCATGCATTACTCTGATTCTTCTCCTCGAGAACTGCAGACGATGAGAACAAAAGGTAATACATCAGTACCGGTCTTATCTGCATAGCATTGCGAGTTGCCATTAGCACAGGTAAGCATTAGCAAACAATGCGAGCCATCAATGAGCCATTAAGTCGCATTTTTTTTCATGACTACGTATTTATATAAAGACAATAGAATCTAAATAAAAAATATTGCAGGTCAATGGTTTAACTAGAGCATTGTATTTTTATTTACACATATGTAGAGACAGACAGCATATTTGAATGCCCCATTTGAAAAAGGTGGAAATATTTTTTAGAAAACAATACTTTGTTCTTTGCCCTGAATAAAAAAAATATGGCAAGTATTTTTTTTAATATTACTTTGCACTGCTTTTTTTATGGTTTAGGGTGGCAAACGATAAGACGGATCACCTGATGGTAAGCGATAACCGCCGGCCATGGACACCCGCAACACCAGAGGAATCACGAGTGCGTTGCCCGCCTTTTAAAAGGGTTTGGGCCTCCGGTAACCTCACTCACCCAGCGAAACACAACGCAAGCGCTGCTTCACGCCGGTTTTCTGTGAGGCCGTGGTATTACTCCGGTCGAGCCGGCCCATTCGTGCCGAAGCATGGCCCTCCCGCGTTGAAAAGTTGCATTTATCCAAGATAAATCATTTTATTTAAAATACCAGTTTTGTTATTTTTATGTCAACCAAGTGCAGATCAGGTTTTAAGATAAAACATTGTGATATGACTGACTGACAATGCACTTCCATTTTAATAGATAATATTACTTCAGTTAATACATCCACATCCAGGATGCCTTTGCATAATTATGATGAATAAAATACACTGTATATTTGGACCGTATTGTATGTTAATAAGTGCAGAAATTGATGGTATCATTGAGCTTTGGTATTATGGCCTAGAGATGCCAGTAGAGTACCAAGACAATGCTCCTTCAAAAGTTGCAGAACTGATCATGACAACATCAAGTGCAGTTATTTAAACTTATATTACCTGTACTATTCAATAAATTATAAAATGATATCAAGAGATGTGGTTTTAGTTTTCATGCAAATGCAACAGATTAATAGTGAGTTTTAATATAACTGCCCCATTAACATAGTAACTGCATCGTTAGCATAGTAGTCGTGAGCGCGACTGCTACGCTAGAGGGCCTGATTTCGATTACTCAAGCTAAGTATTATTGGGTTTTCCTATAAAATTCTCAGTAGCAACTCGTAGTGTGACGGTATGTTAGGTTATGTTGTGTTTAAATATATTTTATACAGTGTATGAACTTGGTACTTTATATCTCAGTAGCAAATAGCTCACGAAGAATACCTTTGTGTCTAAAAATAGAGGATAAGTAAGAAAACCAGTTGAAAACTATTTACATAAGTATATTGTTATTGTACAATGGGGGTAGGCCGAGATATACGTATTGTGTACACCCACGATTAAACATGTTCCAAGTACCTCAAGTTCATAGCTAAGAAATGGCCACCATTAGATAAATATCAACCGATACTAACAACATTAAATCAACTAGAAACAATAAAAATACATAATAATGATTATGATGCAATATCTTGAAATAGTCAGTGACTGATAAGCCTGGCAAAGTTATTAAAACCGTTCATATATTTTTATGACAACACATTTTAATATGAATCATTCTCGGCATAACTGTAAATACAAGTTTGTAAGTCAGTATGAGTATAATGACTTTGTCTTTGTTGTGATTTCACTTAACTTAGTTATTCTTATTTTTTATAAAGTTGAACTCTGAAACATTTTTGAATTTTGTTTTCATTCTTTTACACATAAATACATAACACAACTATCTGTGTAAGGCTTACTCAGTGACTGCTTTGATTTTTTTACACATCAGAGTGGTTTATCCGAGAAATATTGAATATTATCTGTGAGCCGGAACTTGCACGGTGTTTCCAAATTTTTAGTTTTTGGAAACATTTCATTCATTGTAATATAATCTGATTTTTAAAACAAATTAAATTATTTGTGGGTGCTAGGACCAGAGTTTAGTATAGTAGGAATAAAATATTTTATTTAAAATTAGAGCACTTAGGTACTTGTATAATGATAAGCCAACTTATTATTCAAGAAAACTGGTAAAATTTATCATAGTTATGAAACCAGGTTAAAACTTATCTAAATGTGTGTACCATTTTGGAGCCTATCTGTTTTTTTTTTGTTAGAGTCTTTTATGAATATGTATTTTTTTGTAATTTATTTGTTTATGACACAGCAGATAAATCATAATGATAGAAAAGCACTTTTTAGTAAAATAATTTTCTGAGGCAAAAATTTAATAGTGACACACTCTCTTCCCTTTAGTAAATTTGTCCCCTTTATTTCTTATTACTTATGAACTTTTTCGATGTAAAACCAACTTTACTTTGTCAATCAAAAACCAACTGGACATTTTAAAATCAAATTAAAGTTCAAGTTTAAGTACAAATGCATTTATTTCAAAAAAGCATTTATGAAACATTTCAATTATAGTTGCACAGTTCCTAAAGGTGAAAATTATGAATCCATTTTAGTTTTAAATATATTAAGTATTTTATAATTTTGGTGCCCCTGAAAATGGCCGCCCTCTGATCCGGGATGGATGTTATATTACTTATATGTTATATTGTTATATCATATAGCCCAATGTTCCCATGATGGGGTCCTTTTAAAGTGGGATGATGCTATAGTCCAACTCTGGATTCTTAGAAACTGGCATTTAAACCCTCATTTATGTTTATTTCTAGATTTGCTTAATTTTGGTGGTTTTCTAAAATGTTGTTTCTAAAATTTTGTGATTGGTCAGTGATATTTGCTTTCATATGAATATTAACTACATTAAAATGTAGATTTATTTAAATGGGATTGTGGATATGGTACTTTTGAATGTCAACATAAACAAGAGAGTTCATTCACCCTAACATTATTGTTTCTAGCTTTTTGAGTTTTATTGCAGGAATATAGAATTAAATATAGATATGTGCTCATAGAAAAATACTATTTAAGCTGATATGAAAAGCATATGCAACTATTCAGGGTATTCTTTTCAGTGACAATATTCAACTTAGAATAAGTAGCTTAAATTCTCCTATTAAAATTCAAAGAGACTAAGGGTATTCGCAATATTATTTTTAAGAATATACATTTATCTGCTTCAAAGTAAAATGTACTATGGAAATGCTAAAATGGATACTTGTAGATAAACTTCTAAATTAAACTGTAGAATTTAAATAGGTGACATACGAAATCTCACAATAAAACACTAAAACAACGCAATCTACTAATTTCACGGTCAAGATTAGCAATAAAGAAAATAAACAGCATAGACCAGCGAAACAAAGGCTGTTCGTGACACTTCCTCAGAAAAAAATCAATGCTATACGAAGGCAAAACATATATGTGCCTATCCTGCAAGGATCCTGATTTACGAACAATGATAAATATATGTTAAAAACACCATTGCGTAAGACACATCCCGTAGAAATAAAGCGCAAATTCTTGACGTAAGAAATAAACATACGCGATTCTTACCTAGAACGAATTCCCAGGCATCACAGCCCAAAGAGCGTTCAGGGACGATTTCCAAATCCAACATCGTGCACAAAACACTAAACACAAACTAATCTAACTAACTTTCACTTTAAAAAATGTATTTTAACGCTAAAATTCGCTATTACGCTGCCTTTTCTTTGTTTGCCAACTTAGTTTTCAACCATTTTGTATTTGTCAGAGGAACTGTCATTACAAACAGCTGATTGTATTTTGACAGGGCCGAACTGAAAGGGTTTGTTTTTCTCCAACATGAACAAGGCTTATCATTCAATGTCGGCGCGTAGCTAGTATAGTATAGTTCGCACAAGTCCGCACAACGTATAAATGTTGACCCAAAACTAACGGAGAGGGGGCAAGTTTGCACAGTGCATTTGCGTGCCAAATGTACTAAAAATCTACTACTGTGCATCCACCACTTTGGTTCGAATTATTTTCCGGGAACTGTACACTGACCGAAGAGTACCTTTACTTAGAGTATTGCATTTAATAAAATGGTCTACGGGCGCAGCATTTTTAGTGGCAGACTTGCAGCAGCCTTAACATTTTGTTGCGTTCTGGAGTCAGGTTACGCTTCATTTATTTGTTCTAATAATGCTATAAATTATCTTCTTAGTTAACTACTCTGCATTTGATGGTAATCTTGTGTAAATGCTTGGGCCAACCTGAATTCATAACTTTTTCGGCGATGCACGATGTTCAGATTCAAACTTTTAAATCATCGTAGTGAAACGGCACCGAATTTTTTACATTTGTGAGTATTATTATTTGTTTTAGTACGAGTTTATATTATTAGTGTGAGTATTATTTATAGAACCGTCATAATATACGCACAGTAGATTATGAGATAATTGCTTAACATTAAATAAGTAATAAACCTCTACTAAATATTTTCCATTTTTCCCTACTGATTTTTGAAATGATCGAATACAGTCCTGGCTAAATCGAATGACGCATGCGTACCAACCATGACAGTAGAAGTAATGTTGTAGTCACTGTTTTATAGACATCTCTTTCTAACATGTGATTATTCTGCTTTGACATCTCATTCCTATCAACAGTTTACACGCCATCTCATTCTACCTCATAGCAGACTTTATCGCTTTGTCTCTATCTGTCGAACTTGTTATTGATAATTGGGTAGATTAGGTGAACTATCCACAATAGATTTTTTCAGTATCCATTTCATGTTATGCTAGTATGCTTTCGGGGTAAAGCTAACTGAGCCAGAAATGTATGTATACTGTGTGCAAAATTTTATTTGGATAAACAGCTACAGTAATGTCATAGTACATGCGTCCCTGAATCACTGTTCCTAGGACGACCTAGACAGCACGTCTAGGTCTAAAATAACATTCTAGAACATAATTGATTTGTATTTGTCGATAAGACTGTACATCAAGATACTGTTTTATAGGGCTTACCAGCTTTCGCTCAGTTTCCCGCCATTCTCAAATAACCTTGGGACGATCTCTGACGCCCACTTACCTAGCTACGTAATGATATTAGTTATTATTACACAATAACATGTTTATTTACTTCGAAATAGAATCCACGTATTTTTGCATAAAAGGCCGTGGCCGTGAGAGGACTTTGAACTAGTCTTTTAATTTTCCTTCATTTATTTTGGTTTGTAAACATTCTTTCCAATATTAACCAAGGGAGAACTTCATTCACGCCGCAACGGCAAAGTTACTATGGAAAATAACAGACACTAACTAATGATTGCGTCATTAGCCTAGTAGTCTTGACCGCATCTGCTACGCTAGAGCTCTTGGGTTCGATTCCCAGGTCGAGCAATGTTATTAGGGTTTTCTGTGAAAGTGTCAGTAGCAACTTGGAGTTAGGAATTTGTGTCCGGTTAATGGCAATAGGTCCGCTCTTTCCTTTCGCTTATTACATGGGATCTAATCATATCGACGAATATTGTAGAAGTAGGTACATTAGTAGGTACCTACTCCTTTACCTCATTCCTCGGGGAATACAGATAGTGTGATAGTAGGTATGCTGTTTTATTGTAAAATAACGGACAACATTTTAATCATTCCTAAACATACTTAGGAATGATTAAAATGTTGTCCGTTATTACAACGGTATATAGGTATATAGGTAAATACTTACCTACTTGCATATCGTTTTATCTTGAATCCTTTTACGCTCCTACACAATAGGAATCTGGTTGCAGCCTTAGTGTGACAAAAGAATACTGTAAACCTAAGCTGCAAACAAAAAAATCTACATACCTATCTATTTTATTAAAAAAGTCCAAGGGCCGGTTGTTTGATCCGTACTTTTTTTTTTTTTGTTGACGGTGTTGGAAATGCTTTATGCACTATCGACCACTCCGGGGAGAGCGGTGGGGTGTGTCGGACTCCGCTCTGAAAAGAGCAATCTACCGACTAAAACCAACCTCGGCGTTTCGCGACACCACTTTGGTGCCGGGCCTACGGGAGCGCTGTAGCATTCGTCCGCGGACCCGGCAGTATCCGTACTTACCTAACTCAACCAATAGTTAAAAATGGTTAAATTTCGGGAAAATGCGTTTTTTGATCAACAAATATTAGGTACATATATCTATTAGTTTCAAAAACTAACCACCAACCAACAAACCAAGTTTGGCTATAGATAGTCAACATAGTTATTGAAATACATAATAGCTTTTTAACCATTAGTTGACGAGAAAACCATAGTTAATCAAACAAATGGTTATATAGTTTGACAACGAATCAAAAAACTGGGCCTGAGGGAAACAAAATATTAGGATGTCAAGTCGGCCACCACACCAGGGCGATGGCAGGGTTACGTTGAACTCTAACAAAACGCACTTGTGTTGATATTTATGTTCGTCTTCCTTTGTCCTATTATCAGGACTATGGGTGCAGAAATCGCATTCAACACAAGAATGACAGGCGACGAGCTTTGAAGACTGCTGGAGGCGGCACCTTTTCGAATTCATGCGTACCTAGTCTAGAAAATTATCACACACATTTTACAAGGGCCCCTTTTTACAAGCAAGTATCTAGTATTAGCCCAAGGCCCCCTAAACTCACGTGCCGGTCCTGATTGGCACCGTATTTGACCTGTCAATTTTTTATTGTTTGTAGTTTTTATTATTTGTATAATCTACTTCTTTTTTCAGTTTGCCCCAAACCCGGTTATGCCCAAAGGCCTCTGAATGGCCTAAAACGGCCCTCTTCCCTATCATCCTAGTATTGCATGATCAGCAATATTGTGATTGTAGATTTGTGTTTGTGTTACAACTCACACCACATCACGTAAATGTCGCGTGACAATTCTATTTATCTCGTCGAGTGCGTTAGCATGCGTGGGATGGTAATTATGTCAGGTGTTACGAATTACGAGTGTTTACGCATCTTACAATAAGTCCGCCATTTCACCACCTCTGAGTAAGATCCCGTTAAATTTAACCGTTTTACATTAATTCTCCGTTCATTTTTTAAATTTATTCAGTGAACAGTTGCTCCGAAATGATGAAAGGCGTCCTTCTTCAGAGTACAGTACAGTCAACAAAACTGTGAGTCTAAAGTTAGCCGCAAGTCGTTTAGCAGTAATATTTTTTTATATAAAAAGTCGGCGTAAAGACAATTTTATGTTTCGCATTCGTAATTATTGTCTTTACAGTCGCCAGCAGATAAGTTACCACAAAATAACAAATTCAGAATTCCCCAATGGATAATAAATTCTATAATATGCTTTTACCTGCGCGGTCGTTCGGGGCGGCCTATTTCAGACACCCAGTTATTGCGTCGGAATGGTAACAGCCTTAAGTGACCAGACCTTAAGTACTTTGCCAGTATTGCCACCATTATTTTTTTCTTCTCTTTTTAAATGAAAATGTTGCCTCACACTAGGATTTTCTCCTGTCGCGTGGGTGCCTTTACAGACACAAATTCTCACTTACAAAAACGCCCAGCCCCGGAACAACTACCTGTAGATCATACAAATATTTGCTGCGTATGGGAATCGAACCCACAACACGTGTCGCAGACTCGATCGATCAGCTTTGACGACAAATAAAATACCAGTTTTGACGACACTTTTGGCGTAGCGCCAAAAGTGTCGTCAAAACTGGTATTTACAATTGGCCCAAGGAAGGTGCAAAATACCTCTACAAATAATTTGGCAAGCTTCTGCAATGCTACCAGCGAAAGAATTCCATTAATTGAATTGAATTAATGCGTGGGAGAAAAACAGCTGATATATTCTGTGTTTTTCCTTTCACTGTAAGACGGAAACAAAAACATGTATAAATATAAATAAGGTTTTATTTATTGAGCGACCTTTGTGGATTTTATTTAAACATGTATAATAATATGACCATTTAAAAAGTTTCAAGCATACCTACATACATAGTTTCACGCCTATCTGACATTTGGGTAGGCAGAGACTTTACAGTTTCAAACATTACACGGAATTTAGTGATTGAATGATTACACAGATATTATAATATTTACTGGAAATAGCCCTTTTTATTATAATCGACGCGAATCCTGCTCGCAAAATTTAATATCATGATTCTTAGAAGGTTTTACTGTCTGATTTGCTTGATATAGGATTTTGACATTACTTGTATGGACTTTGTCAAACTCTACTGACAGATATGATACAGAAACCTCTAAGCACGTAATTTCGCAATCCCTTCCACAACTACAATAAACAACAAAACTTCTCAATCCTTCTTCTTACTTTTAGACTTTTTCTTATGCTTAGATTTATGTTTCTTGTTCTTTTTCTTCTTTTGCTTTTTACTTTTCTTTTGCACTTCGTTAATATCGACCCACGAATCTTCGCTTGATGACGAGTTTACCTCTATACTTTCCTTCAGATCACAATTTTGATCGGACTGTAACCTTTTTTGTAGATTTTCTGGTATTTTTGGCCCGTATATCTCTTCGACCTCTTTTGAGTTGGATGCATCGTTTGAATTTTGGACTTCTTTAGTAGATTCTTCGGGTTTTTTGGCTGTTTCGTCTCTTCTCCTCCATGAGTTCAGTTCATCAAAATCTATATTAGCAAAAATACCACGCGGTGGAGACGTGTTCCTCTCAACATTTTTGGGCACGTCCATGAAGTCTATCATCTCCTTACTGTAAGGCTTCTCATTTTCTACCTCATCTTCACTGTCGCTAAGGAATATGGACTTGTAAAGGTCCATTTTATCGAATTGATTGATAGTGTCTGTCACTTCTGAACCTTGTTCTTTGGATTTTTCCGATTCTTTTAGGAATAATTCTGCAACTGTCATTCTTTTTGCAAATCCTGTGCTATGATCTTTAACATTTTTATCACTAATTGTTTCTTTAGGCTTCTCAACAATTATACTCGTGTCCTTGCTTTTTTGGTCGTTTTTAGGTAAGATGCTAGTGGTCATAGACTTGGAACCACTGAATTTGCTTTGCTCTTTGGCAAAGCTGTCTTTGTCGTGGACTGAAGTTTCCAAATATGAAAATATTGAGTAAGATATTTTCGGTTTCTCTTCCTTTTTCTTTTCTATGCTGTGGAAAAGTAGTGAAGTTAAGAATACGTAATAATTTGATATTTATGCACAATAACACATACAGGAGCGAATTATTTTCTCACCTAACTCCTATCTCTGGGACGTTGAATCTCTTGCAGACAAGCGACTCAGGCCGCCACGACGTTTCCTGCCGTGTCATCACCCCATATAACCCCTTTTCAGCTGCCTCTATCTGATCAGGGGTCGCTAGGCCATGGTTGATGGAACTCTTCGCCACAGCAATGAGAGGGTTCAGGGCATCATCTGGTTGTGATGCATGAGTGAACCTGGTGGAAGGAGAAATGTGATACAGACTATGTTTTATTTTTCATTGGAATAAGATTACAAACAATCCTACAGGTCTGATGGTAAGCGGCAACCGGAGCCTATAGAGCCGGGAACATCAATAGTTTTAGTAGCGCGTAGTCATCTTGAGACTTTAGTTATATGTCCAGTAATTTCACTGGAAAGGTATATTGCCCTTGAAACTGTAACACAATTTTTTTCAAGATATAATATAACGCCAAGAATTGGCCCTTTCTTTTTCATAATTTTGATATACAATAATATTTTTTTGTTTAACATAATAATGTTACATGACAAATAGAATGCTATGACTCCTACGGTAGTAAAACAGTATCGTAAGAGTCAGTGAATAATGTTATCAAGTGAATGTGTAATAATGTGCAATGTGGTGGAAGTTATACCACTTCAGACAAACTCCAGCAGCAGTCTTACCAACTTAAAAAAGTTTCTTCCGGGTTCTTCTTCATAAGACCTACTATATAAACACTATCGACGAAACGTTACATTGTGTGACAAGGGGTGGGCGGGGTGGTATTTGTGACGTCACATGTAAACATCTTAATTTAAAATAAATTTGTTACTACTGTTTTGCTTTGATTATTAAATTGCATAATTGTTAAATATGTTAACAAATCGTGTAATTTATGGATGGCTCCCTAAAAAGATGATATTTAAACAAGTTTTACTACTCAGTTGTGAATATTATGTAGTTAATATCGCAATTAATACTGATAGGAATTTAGAAATGTATATTACATAGAACTGCAAATCGCGACGTTTGGCAACATTAGAATATAAAATAAAACTACTTTTTACGGATTTTACTATGAACGTGTCATGAAAATATAGTAATGTATAGGATTGACACTTACCACGTGATTTAGTACAGCGTGCGCAGACGTCAATCCCATACATTTTCATCTTATCGTGTCGTGACGTCACTGTTCTCGCGGGGCTGTTCCGGGGAAGGGGTTAAGATGCAAACAGACTTGAAAAATCATGCCAAGCGACCCGAATAGTTTTCATTGCATGTGGTCTTAGATTTCAACAATCGGCCGTCAAGCACGCGTGGCTATTGGGAGTTATAAATGTGCCTAAGCCTTATATTGAGTTTTTATTATAGGAAATTCAGTAATCCGTAGTTTAGACTGTTGTCTGGTTAATTTAATAGTCGATAGTGTAACTTCTGACTCACTTTCTCTATTCAGTTTTATTTCAATTAGGTTTTTACAAGCATTTATTCGCATGTTTCCAAAAAGTTCAGTCATAATACGGAGAAGTACCACACATCAATAAATGAATTATAAACCTTATTTACATCCGATATAAAGCTGAAATTTCAACAAATCACATCTAGGAGAATTAGGGTTGACTTGTCCGATATAACATTGAAATGTTAACTCACCGGTCCCCCATAATCCCAGTTAAAGGCTTATATAACTTCGCAGCCTGTTCGAACTCGACCAGCTCCCTTTCTCTCTCCCACTCCTTCAGCTTGTCCATACCGCTGTCTCTTTCTCCCACACCGGTTCGGTCCCTATTCTCCAAGTAGGTTTCGTACCGCGCTTGCTTCTCAGGGTTGCCAACAAATGGTTTGAAAACTTTCGTTAATTCTTTACCGGAGTCTTTAATGGAAATGTAATCAAGTTCTTTATTTTCTGTGTTGGATACAAAGTTGATGCTTTTTCCAAGTAGTTTGGTTATGGGGTCCTCTTTTTGTGGTGTTTCAAGGGGGGGAGGCGCTGTTTTTGGTGGGGATTTTGGTGTAGGCAGGGGTTCCTCTCCGAGTAATTCACCGCGCGCTTTTGCTGTTAATTCGTGGCGACCTAACCCTGAAAATTTGATAACAATTTTAGTTTTTTTTTAACAGTCAGAACCTAGTACATTGGATTACCAAGTCATCTATCTGTTGTATAAAATTAAGTTGAAGCAATAAATTAACGTCGGTCCCGGTTGTCATACCAACATGACAATTGTTAGTGGTAGTCAGGAGCCCAGTAAAGCCTGACAACCAGTCTATCCTACAAATCATAATCATTTTATTTGCTGAAAGTGGTGGTACAATGAAGGTCTTAATACGGTAATATAGTATCCTAACACTTAGCGCCACTTGCACCAACTTCTTAAATGTGTTTAAATTGTATTTACACACAAAATTTCTATGAAAAATCGTATTTAAATACAATTATGAAGTTGGTGCAAGTGGTCCTTAATCACAAATTAGATATTATGCAAATACATACTAAATTACAAAATGTTCATTACCAATCATTAAATATTATTAATGTCATCGGAATAAAATCGTTTTTTTAGCAACCATACCCTGAGCCCTTTATAAAATGAGCTATTACGTAAGTAACTCTTTAATTTGGCCAGAAATTGGGTTGCGGAGGTTTGATGGCAGTTGATTCGTGTAAATTACTGGTATTCAGCCGCATCTGATAGACTGGAAGCCGAACCCGACATAGTTGGGAAATGGCTCGGAGGAAGAAGCATGTTGGTGATGTTGGTACAAACCTTGGTCTCGCGGTTGATGCGTGGTTGGTTCGAACCTCGTCCGCCTCGCTCCTGCAGCGGCCGGGACATAGTCACGTGGTAACGCTGGAGCCGGGTATGTGGGGACCGGTGGCAACGGCTTAGTGGCTTTTACGAAACCTTGGAGTACCTGCGTTAGTGACAGTAATTACTAATTTATTAAGATCACGCTTGTATTCCCAAAAGGGGTAGGCAGAGGTGTACTGCTGTACAGTCACAGTTTTCTAATGCTGCTACTGTTAATTTCATTAAAAAAGACAGAGAGAACAAGACGCACAACACACAGTGAAACACAAATAAAGAAATAAACAAGGGTTGCCAGCTTTAGCATTATGCGGGGCGTGTTTAACACATGGATACAAAAAACACGATTAAAATATAATAGAATAAAATAAACTAGTGTAAAAATTATATAACTTAAATTATAATAACGTAACTATAAATAATAAAATATTAAACTACATAAATAAGTGAGATTATATTGTCAATAACACTTTGCTCGACCTGGGAATCGAACCTTGGACCTCTAGCGCAGCAGTCGGTCTTAGGACCACTTCAATAATGAGGCAGTCACAAGTATAGTTCGCGCAAAATAACTTGACCCAAAAGTAACGGAGAGGGGGAAAGTTTGCGCAGTGCATTTCCGTGCAAAATGTACTAAAAATGTACTACTGCGCATCCACCATTTTGGTTCAAATTATTTTGCGCCAACTGTAAGGCATACGATAACATACTATCACGTCAACATTCCTTGAAGGGCTAGGCAGAGGTACTTAGGTACTTACATGTCCGCTCCGATCCTGTGCCGCTTTCTTCCCTTCTTTCTTCGGTGCAGGTCCTCCAATAGCGAAGTCGTAGTGAGACATATCTTCAGTAGCGTATATATCCTCGTCGTCCGCCTCGAATGCGCCTACGCCGAAAGCTTGTCCCCGTATTGACACCTGTCAAATAACCTAACCGATTGACTCACGCCCCAGTTTTTATTTTTGGGAGAAAAGCCTAGCCTATTAGATATCCTTATTTATATATATTTATTATGTTATGTATAATTTTTATATATATTTTATTCATAATTAAGTACACCTACACTACACTACTACACTACCCACCGTTTGTCTGATTCTTTTCTTCCAGTCCATCCAAAGGTTGTCTGGAAGAGATCGCCTTGTGCGATAAGACCGCCCATTGTGCATTAACTATAGTTTTATGTTCCTTCTATACCTATTTATGTAAACTTTGTTATTGGTGTGCAATAAAGTGTATATACTATACTATACTATACTTATCCAAGATTCAATCATCACACTTGTATTCCACGAAGGGTTAGTCAGAGGTGTATTAATATACACATACATAGATATTTTCACGCCTGTCTACGATTGGGGTAGGCGGAGACTATAGGTTTCCACTTGCTACGATCCTGGTACACAACTATCGCTTCATCTACGTTTATTAACCTCCCCATACATGATCGTCGGTTTAGGGTGATCTTAACATGACTTCTGACCTTTTTAGATAACATACCATCACGCCTGTATTCCCCGAAGGGTTAGGAAGACGAATAATATACACCCAGACTTCGTCGATATGTTTAGGGGCTATGTAATAGGGTGCGAGCCTATTGCCATTAACCGGGCACAAATCCTAAACTCCGAGCTGCTACTGAGAATTTCATAGTAAAACTCACTAACACTGCTAAACCCGGGAATCGAACCCGGACCTCTAGCGTAGCAGTCGCGCTTGGGACCACTAGACTAACGAGGCAGTTTTCAAACCCCTATTTTATACTCGTATTTAACAGAAAGATAAAAAATTCACATCGATGTAAGAATAAAAGCGACAAACTATACGAAGTACGTGAGTAAATAGTACAAGGGAAAATATACCCTTATAGTCAAGCAATAGAGCACACATTACCTCGCTGACCTTTTTTAGTATCCCAATTGGGCAGTAAGGTTCGTATTTATTCTCATTTCAGTTAGTTGATACATTTTCTCCAAGTCTACGCTCAAGAGCTGCGCTTGCGATCATCGTTTATCTATATCTATACTTATATATATTATACTTAATATATAAAGTTGAAGAGTTTGTTTGTTTGTTTTTTGCTTGAACGCGCTAATCTCAGGAACTAATAGTCCGATTTGAAAAATTCTTTCACTGTTAGATAGCCCAATTATTGAGGAAGGCTATAGGCTATATATATCATCACGCTACCCGGACGAATTCGCGGGCAGAAGTTTTCTATAAAAGCTTACTAGCAATGTGGGTCGCACATTACTAGTATTCTTGTTAACCCCTCGTGCTAAGCTTGAGCTTGTGTTACGAGTGGGTTCACGTCGGTAGTGCAATGGGTGGGTTTCGAATCAGAAACCACATGATCGAAAATTTGACACCAGCCATTAGGCTACCGCCGCCGATTAAACTAAATAAAAACATAATATCAACTTACCTTTTTTCCTTTTTTATCTTTCATAACCAGATGACTCCTAGAAGATCCCGCCTCACTTCCATACTCTCCAACTAAGTTCCCAAGCACGGAATGCCGGCTAAGTCCCGAGTAGCCAAGCCCAAAGCGGTCGTTCTTACGGTGAAGTATATAAGGCTCATAATCGTCTGGTGCGAACAGCGTCTCGAAATCGAATTCTGAGTCAGAATCTTCGTCCTCGTCTTGGGAGACGTCCTGGTCTTGCTGGGCCTGTAAAGACATAGCCAAAATTAACATATCATCACGCCTGTATTCCCGGAAGGGTTAGACAGAAGGGTACTAATATACACCAACTATTCTCCGGTATGTTTAGGTACTAAGTAATAGAGGGCGAGCCTATTGCCATCAACAACATGGTGAGAAATCCTGCATGCCTGAGAGATTTTCTCGAAGGTTTGCGAAGTCTGCCAACCTACAGTAGATAAGCTAGCGTGGTGACCCCTCTCAATTTGTAGGACTGGCCTCAAGCGCAGTCAAAACGGCATTTCGGGAGTACGCAAGGGCGAGGCACACGGATGAGTGGTTGAGCCTCACGGGACTTGCTCACTCTAAGAAATTCATAGGTTCCTCATAACATAACAAACCATCACGCCTGTATTCCCCGAAGGGTTGGGCAGAGGCGTACTAATGTAGATACACCCACAGTTCGCCGGTATGTTTAGGTCCCATGTAATAGGGGGCGAGCCTATTGCCATTAACCGGGCACAAATTCCAAACTACGAGCTGCTACTGGGAATTTCATAGAAAAACCCAATAACACTTTGCTCGACCCGGGAATCGAACCCAGGACCTCTGGACCAAAGGCTAATGAGGCAGTTCCTCATCAAGATGCCAAAATGCCATTTGGAACTCAAGCAGGCGGCACATAAGATTCCATTGGGCCGAAGTGCTCGAGGACTTGCTGCCTCGGCCCCACATAAGATAAACTAAATCCATCTCAATCTGAGAGGACACCCGTGCCAAGCAGTGGAACAGTGTATCGGTTCATGATGACGATGGATGAATTTCACCAACCTCTCTCAACTCCGGAGGCACGTAGCACCCATAAACCTTATGCTGGTCTCTGGCTTTCTTCTTGTCTTTGCCGCTCAGTCTTTCGCCCGTACCCTGGCCTTCCTTCCAGCCCATGGCGCGAAGCATCCTCACGGCAGCAGTCTCGTGGACCGCACGAACTAACTGCTGTAGAACGGGCTCGCCTGAATAACAAATCTCTACTATTATAAAATTGTAAAAAAGCTGTGTCTGTATATTGAAGACTAGCTTCTTCTATAGCCTTCCTCAATAAATAGGCTATCTAACACTGAAAGAATTTTTCAAATCGGACCAGTAGTTCCTGAGATTAGCGCCTTCAAGCAAACAAACAAACTCTTCAGCGTTATTATTAGTTGAAGATATTTTAAAAAAATAAGTGGGTTAGGGTAGCTATATAAACATAATCCGAACCCAAAAATGTGATTTTTAAAATTCTCACTCAGAGTCAAACGCCTCACCCCCCCGTCCACAATCTGCGGACGGGGCCCGCTGCGGCGGGCCGGCATCGGTCGGGGGCCGCGGACGAATTTTTTGTTTCCCCCGACGAAACCGTTCAGGAAGGAACACCGTGTGGTTTTTAGTCGGTAGGTCACCCACT
Organism: Acronicta leporina; assembly: GCA_947256265.1. Classification (NCBI taxonomy): domain Eukaryota; kingdom Metazoa; phylum Arthropoda; class Insecta; order Lepidoptera; family Noctuidae; genus Acronicta; species Acronicta leporina. The sequence goes on along the minus strand of OX366533.1, from coordinate 4,853,290 downwards.
CTGGGTGGAGTCCGACACGCCCCGCCGCCTCCCCGGGCGGCGGAAGTCGATGAGGATTTTCCACACGCACAAAAAAAAAAGGATCCTGCTCTACCACCGCTTGAGGGGTCGCGAAAGTAATGCGTAGCAGTTCTCCTGGCCCCTCCATGAAATCGGCCGTAGAAGCGGCGTTTTTAGTGGGTGCGAGCCCCACATAACTTCACCTTTCCCCGATGGTGTCGTATGCGACAGGCAGTTTCTCTGACCAAAAAAAAGGTTCCTGCTCTACCACTTAATACAAAATGCTGAATTGGAAATAAATGTAAACGAATACAATTCTTGAAACCTTTACCAAGTTTAGAACGATTTTCCGGTCGTTTATTTCTATTGAAGTAGTAACCTAAGAACCTAGATTAACGATATCTCAATCCAAATAACACAATTTGATAAAATATTATTTGGATTACGATTTCTTTTGGTATTACGTTTTTGTGGGCAATTCTAGCTCGGCCGAACCTTAAATGTCAATATGTTCTCATATTCCTACAAATATTAATTGTTACGTGCGGGAATCGAACTTTGCTGTTCAATCTTGCCGTCAGTTCTAATTCCTACAAGATTTAGCGCCACTTGCACCAACTTCTTAAATGTGTTTAAATTGTATTTAAACACAAAATTTCTATGAAAAATCGTGTTTAAATACAATTATGAAGTTGGTGCAAGTGGCCCTTACCTATAATAACTGCCTCATTAGCTTAGTGGTTCTGAGCGTGACTGCTTCGCTAGATGCCCTGGGTTCGATTCCCAGATCAAGCAAGTGTTATTGGGTTTTTCTATGAAATTCCAAGTAGCAGCTCGGAATTTGGAATTTGTGCCAGGATAGTGGTAATAGGCTCGCCCCCTGTTACATGGGACCAAAACATACCGGCGAACTGAGGGTGTACATTAATACGCCCCTGCCTATCCCCTTCGAGGAATGCAGGTTTAAAGTTATTTTATGTATTTATTAAAACAGACATTACTTGGAAGACTTACCAGGAATAGGCCCGTCATGGTAATGTGTCCGATGCGACCTCTTTTGTCCGGAGAACTCATTGTGCGTTTGTACTTGACGCGGCGCTATCCCGAACTCACCGCGATCCTCTTCATCCATAAAGTCTTCTGGACGCTGATACTACGAAAGGGAAGTAAATACCATTGATAGGAACTATATAACCTGCAAATATTGTAAAAGACGCAACATATAAGATATTAATTGCAAATCTACGCTTTCATTGAAGCCTACTGTTGTGATATTGAATGCAAATCAATTCTTTAGTTCGAAATCAAGACCTTGTCCTAATAATCCATACAAATAAATAAAATTGGAGTGTCTGTTTGTATTATACACGGTACATATACCAAAACAACATTTTTAAAAAAATTTGTCTGTCTGTCAGTTTGTTCCCGCTAATCTCTGAATTGGCTGGACCGATTTTGAGGGGACTGTCACTGGCAGATAGCTTATGTAACTCAGGCTACTTTTTTTTTAATATCACGAACCCGAAGTCTCGGGTAACAGCTAGTGTGCCCATAAATAATTAGTCCACACTCGCTCGGAGGCTATTTGTAGGCAAACAGATCAGTCCGAAAAACGTTTATAAAACTACTACCTATTAAATAAAGAAGAAGTAAAAGTAGCTAATTAACTCAACTCACAGAAAACATCGCCTTTTCCGACCGCGAACTTTTAAAAATGCTTGGTGTCCAGCCTTCTTGGGACCCGACGGTGTTGCCAAACCCCGCGGAGAAGCCCCCCGTGAAGGCGCCGTGGAACCTGCGCCGGCCATGATCGTCCACCGCGTACTGGTCTGGCGCCTGCTGGAACTTGCGCTTTGTTGGAACTTCATCTAAATTGGACAAATTACATTATAATTCATAAAATAGCACTAGTCTATCCATTGAATATAACCTTCTCCAAAGTTTAAATGTCAAAAATAGGTCTTCCGCTGTAGATTGCCCCAACATGTGCTCGAACGGGATTTGCACTGCATTCTCGGGATAGCCTTTCAAGAGGACAGAGTGCCCGCTAGGGCATGCAATACCGGAATTCCGGAATCTCGTGATACCGGAATTCCGTAACAATATTTCAGATATTTCAATACCGGTATTAAAAGGAGTAATATCGGAATTCCGGTATTCATATAATTTTGATACTTTGATTAATATTTTTTCTAAACGCACTCAATCTAACTATAACACTACCCGCACGCGCGCACTCGTACTCACTGGCACGACTCGCCACTCACCCGATCTACTTTACTACTGCCCATCTCCATGTGCTGATGTTGGCCAACGAGTTGAAGTAAGAATCCCACACTTCCCGGTCTATCTATTCCTCGAAGACGGGTTGCCTTTGGAAGTTTACCCCGCGTATAAACGACTGGGACTTTGAGACTCATTAAATACTTGGCTACCTACACATACCTATCGCGAAGTTTGGCACCTAGGTACAGAATAAATAATAATACCTACTATCCACGGAACAGGCACTCTCCGCCCCTCCCTAACGTCAGATAACTCACTATTTCGCTTCTCCTATTTCGCTCCTATCTCGCACTCCTATTTCGCTGTAGCGTTTGTGGACCGCTAAACAAGATTTAAGATTCAGTGAGTAAACGAACTCGAAGCGAAACGAGTACATTTTCTATGACGAGGATACCAAATGCTCAAAGAAATACCATTCGGTTCATCTTCCCAATTGGGGCTGGACAGCCCTCGGTTGGCATAGACGGTCGAAAGTTCATAAATTAACATTCTCGGGAATTTCTTTCACAGAGCAAATAGTGCCGCGTTTGGGCATGCTAGTTTGAGTTGCAATTGTTTGCTTCCTGAATACTGCTTCATGACCACGAGGCGAATCTGGCCGTTGTTCAAGACTTATGCCATGTAGGCAGTGTTCAGCTACGTCATCCTCCGATAGTTTTCCTATGTTGGGGCTTCCAGTCTAACCAGATGCGGCTGAATATCAGTATTTGACACGAAGCGACTGCCATCAGACCTCCGCAATCCAATTTCTGGCCAATACCGATATTCAGAGGATAACTGGACAATTGACACAGATGTTCGTATAAAAACCGGGACCTACGGCTTTACGTGCTCTCCGAAGCACGGAGGGGTCTCGATATGTGAAAAAAATGTCATCCATCCACACACTGACCGCAGCGAGTGCAGCTTAACCTTGTAGATCAGTTCATTATCTTAGTTATTACTTAGCCACGAGCCCCTCATGTTGTGTTCAACTACATATACTTATATAAAGGGAAAGACACTGAAAGCAACAAAAACAACAGATAGTTTTTGATCTTCAACTTTAATTGGCAGATCATAAGAAATAACAATTAAGTTTGTAATCAAAGAATGCAGAGGAAACGCTTATCATAAAGTCCTTTACAATAGAACCAGTTCGGTGCGAAACATATCAGATTAATAAAACTAGTATCACTGTTTACGTCAGTCCAGCTGCAATACAAATTGCTGGAAGTCTAGGAGCATGCAGTCTTTATTTTAACACACTACAGTCTATAGTTGTGTAGCTGGCCCTAAACGGGCTCTGTATCAATATTTTTCGGGAGCCTTTCTTCCCGAATACGGCGAACAAAAAAAAACTAATAATACAACCTACCTACTTAAAAAATTAGATCGACTTTTAATACTACTTAAACAGTAATTCAATTCTGTTTCAAGCGATCGTTTCGCTGGTTACATAATTAACCAGTTTAGTTCATCAGTTCGTGCTCTGTAATACATTTGAGCATCGACTTTACAATAAAATATCATACGCCACTCAACAGTTTTTCAAAGAAAACAGCCTTTCTAGGATCTGATCAGGGTAGGTACAGCGATTGCTTGACCATTGCATGAAGGCAAAGGAACGCTAGCGCGGATTTTAATCGGTAAGAGCCCGATATACCCTGCTGCTCAGGTGGACTGCTCAGGTGACTAACAATCCATGGGATTTTTGGCACTCCAAAAATGGGATAAACTAGAATAAGGTCTTTATACACTGAAAACCCCGTCCGATCCGAAAGGGACATAGGCACTTACTTATCCCAATCACATCACCGAATAAAATATGAAAAATTAAACCATCATCGCAATAAACATATTAAATTAGTGAGGTTTACAATTAACGACAATCGTGCTCAAATTGCTGCAACTACTCTGAAATTTAGCAAATTTTTTAAATGCGATGAAAGCATTATCGACCGATGATTGCGTTTGTTTGCCGTTTGGCACTCGGGATGGTGGCAGCGACACCGTCAAAATAGAATTATGTAAATGTGTAACAGCAATGGACTGCATACAAATCATTAATAAAGAAAGTTTCGGAGTAGTTTCGGCATTTTAAATGTGGTAATAGTAATAGTTATCAACCAAAGCCAAATTACCACGGTATCCACTCAGAATCAGAGGACTTGTCTACATTAGGATACCATTTCTTTGAAGGAGGACTTTTTACCAGATTTTTAACCACTGGCTTGCTTTCCTCCAGCTCACTTGTTTGAGTACTGCAGCTATTCATGCGTTCTCGTACAAATTTTTGCAAAGGTGAATTTGGAGGGATCTTGTTACTCACATGAGGGTTTGATAATCTCTTCGTTAGCATTAAATTGGCGGACTTCGACGTCACGTTATTAATCTCTGGCGATATCTTCGCACAAGGGACTTCAACGGTACATTTAATGGGCGTCCCTGTGGAAGCACTAGTAATTTCTGTCAACCTGTTTTTCGGCTTAACTCTCAAATCACGAATTAGATTCTTAGAGGTAGATTTGATCTTGAATGTGGTTTTACTCATACCTAGGTTTGCTTTGTAATTCATAAGTTTGAGAGCTTCGTAAGATGACATGTCTAACATTAGATGCACAATATTGCCAGTACTTACTTTCGTTTTTTTCAATACCTTCCAGCGTCCTGTTTCGAGTCCTGGATTTTGTACGCGGAGTAGTTCCAAAGCTGTTGGAACAGTCACATCTTCTTTATTCGGTATAAAAATAGTTGCCAGTATCTGCTTAGGCAATTCACCTCGTAGTATTACGGAGAGCTTAGCTCCGGGCCACGGTTTTAATTTTGGAATTTCTTTCTCGAGCCATTTCTGACTTTCGTAATTTTCGCAAATCATAAGAATCCAACCTAGCTTTTGAGTGCTTCCTAAAAACCTAGGTCCTGCACCTTGCACACCGATCTGAACTATCGCTTGATTTATAGCGCGATGAACCAAGATCATTTGTTCTTTGGTCATAAGGGTAATGTTTTCGATTCCAACACGAATTGGTTTCGCTTTTTTCAGCTTTGCGTCGCCCACAGCGAAATTTTCTAGAGGCTTTATAGTTCTATCCCCAAAGGAATCTTTATCCGACTCATTCTCAATAGGAGCGATTTCTATAGCATCCATGATAGTGTCTTCTTTGAATACTGTATCATTCCTCAATGAAGAACAACCATCTCCCCGGAACTTAGGATGTATGCGACTTCCATGTGTATTTGGAGCCCTGTAGTGTTGGTCCCCATTGCAGTCTTTATCAAGCTCATTTCTACTATACATACGATTCACCGGATGTGTTTCATTTCGAAGTCCAATACGCGAAGGACGATCAGTATCTGCATAGTCCAGTTGCTTGTAACTTTTCAACGAAGTTTTTTGTATCTTGTGAAGTTGATCCCAAGAAAATATTTCGTTAGACTCATTGTCACTGGGATTGTGTTTTATAGGGGGCATCTCGTTTTGAAGCCCTGCCCGCAAAAGGTGATTCGGGTCTCCATATATCAGTTTTGCAGAATCATTCACAGTCAGTGGGATTTTCTGGACCTTGTGAGGTTGACCCCAACAATGTGTATCATTTGACTCAATATAATTGAGAACATGTTTTATCGGATGTGGTTCATTTTGAGGTTCAATTTTTAATGCATGAGCAGGCTCCCAATAATTTACTTCGGATCCACTCTTGATGGATGTTTTCTGTACCATATGAGGTTGACCCCAAGCAAATTTTTCATCACGCTCATCATTAATGTGCTGAACTAGATTTGCGTCGTTTTGGAGTCCTATTTGTGATGTGTGAGCCCAGTAATTCACTTTCGAACCCCCTTTCACTGGTGTTTTCTGTACCTTACAAGGTTGACCCCAAGTGAACATTTGATCAGGCTCATTATCGATTAAAACATGTTGTATTGGGTACATCGCGTTGCGAAGTCCATCTTTCGATGGGCGAGTATGCTCCCAATAGTTTATTTCTGAACCAATTTTTATTGATGTTTTTTGTACTTTGTGAGTATCTTCTAAATAAGGTCTTACGCCAGTTTCACTGTCATTGTGACGGCGTTTTACCGCTCTCATTCCATTTTGAACTTTCACATGCAGAGAATCTGTATTATCCATATAGTTCAGCTGCCTATCTCCATGTACTGTGTTAGTCATGCTTGTGTACTCCATTGGAATAATTTTACTTTGAGTCTCGTGTGGCGAAAATTTTGGCTTGCAATAGTTCTGCTGTATATGATTTGACCACTTCGCTTCTACAGCCCTATGGAGTTGTTCCTTTGTATGTGATCTGTTTTCTTTAGGTGAGTGTGCCTTTAAATTTCTTTTTATCCAAATTCTTTCTTGTGGAGCATCAGCTGCACCACAGTTCAAGTATGGCCCAAAGTTTGTTTCCTTATAAGGTTTGCACACACCAGAGTTACTCTCAATCCGCTGCAACCTTTTACGTTCCCTTGCTCTCTTCTTCTTAAGTTTCTTGTGTTGACTTGAAGAGTCTTGAGGAACATTTGATTCAATTCCGGGCATCCTTTCACAAATCTCGGGCCATGGCAAGTGGCAAATTTGAATGGCCTTTTTATAACTAACATTAAGTGCGATAAGCCTTTTTAATCTTTTACGATCGGTGCTTGATATACTGGGATTCGGCATAGTCCAGGTGCAATCTGGGAGTAAAAGAAAATCCTTATTTTTTCAGTTCTTTTTCATGCTTCAATTTCCTTAAAGGAAGCTTACACATAACTATTGCAAATAATGCAGTTTATATCATGATCTAGATATTTATTAGCATTCAATTCAGAAGCCAAAACAATCATTATCTTCAGAGCTTTAATTTGTCTGTCTGTCGCACATCACATAATACCTAACTTAAAATGTGGTGCAAGCCTAGTAAAAATTAAACTCACTTACTCTCTGACATAGGATTCTTATGACATTATATTGTGCATTTAATGTCATAAGAATCCCATGTTAGAGAATCTTGATTACTTTGATACAAAAACAATAGATCATACTAACCAAAGGGGGAAACAAGTAAAAATGAGCAACAATTTCACATAATACAGGGAACTATGATCCTAATTCTATCTTGCTATACCTACTTATCCTATTCTTTATTTATTTATGCCCGTGACTTCGTCCGCTTAGCGTGATGATATATAGCCTATAGCCTTCCTCAATAAATGGGCTATCTAACACTGAAATAATTTTTCAAATCGGACCAGTAGTTCCTTATTTATTAGCGCGATTAGCGCGTTCAAGCAAACAAACAAACAAACTCATCAGCTTTATATATTAATATATAGATTTATTTAATACTTTTTGCACATAGTACAAAGGCGGACTTCATGCTCTAAGCATTCTCTACCAGTCAACCATATATTTACTGCCCCCTTTAGGACTCCAGCTCCCACAAGGGGTAGGGGGCAGGACATTATGGGACACAACTTGTTTTTAATAAAGATTATCTTATAATGTTGAAAAGCATAGAAAGGTAACATGAGCTAAATCATCTGGCCTACACACATTGTCCAAATGTGTAGTTTGAATAAGTCAATAACCACCTTTCTTTTAACCCATGTGGAAATTCTTATGGATATTCAATGGTTATGTTATACTCTTACCGACTGAAACCATTATGAGGGGCTCTGGGGTATCAAGAGGGAACAAAGTCTCTCACTCACCATCAACAAACATCAAAGTCAAGTCAAAATCATTTATTCAATAAAGACTACTAGGTAGTACTTTTTGAACGTAATTTTTATATTATAGACCCAAAATGCCTGCCCTTCACTGTTCATCCCATAACTACCTAATGCATAGCATAGATCATTATAAGTAGGTAGATTAATTTTGTTTTCTAGATTATTTGATTCATCTATGTGAGTTAAATGGTTAACAGGTAAGACAAATAATTGGACGTAGTTAAGCAGAAAGGACTCAATCCACAATAAGTCACTTTCGATTTATGAGCGTTTGAAGTTTTAGCTGTAATTTCTGTAACAAAACGTTACATTTTTTTTATTGTTTGCCCTATATTATAAAGAAGATAGTTTATATTTTATTTTTCCATCAAAATAATGATAAACATGGCAATGGATTTTGAGATATTAAGTGAAATGTGGGTTGAGTCCTTACAATTAAACTTAAATTTGTAAAGATAGGTATTTTTTATTACTTTCTCAGAATGGACTCAAAACTATCCATCAACTAGAAAATAGGTTATTAAAAAAAAATAAACAAGTATTATTATAAAAAACGTTATATAATTATTGACCTTAATCATAAAGTTAAGAAAATCTGGTAAAAACGCCATAATTCAAATTTAAAGAATAGAAAAAGCAGCGCAAAGATGAGTGCTCATATCAATTAATTCCCTCATCTTCCAAATCAAAGTCAAGAGGTGGCCCGTATCCATCAACATCCTCGTTGATACAGCTGTTTTCTTTAAGGCTGATCGTTTCGCTGAGCCCGCCAAATTCAAATTACAATTGGTTTTTCGCAATTTGTAGGTCTATAACACATTCTAGATTCCTAGCTGTACTAATTGCGCCCTTAGCTATACAATATTCACAACTAATATCAGCCTCTCATCGTTTTTACTCAAGACACTTGAGAAAATGCTTGATAGGTATATTAGAGAGGGGCCACTAAAAAGACACCCTCTCCATGGACTTCAGTTCGCCTATCAGGCAGGGAAATCAACAGAGGCGGCATTACATTACGTCGTAAGCCGCGCAGAGGCGGCACTGGAATCGCAGGAGGTTTGTGTCGGAGCCTTTCTTGACATCGAGGGAGCCTTCGACCGCACAACCTTTGAATCAATACAGCGAGCTGCAGAAAATCATGGCATCAACCAAACCATCATCAGATGGGTGACTTGCATCTGATGATGGTTTGGTTGCTAAGGAGTAGGATCATTCATTCCAATCTTAGAGGGGACACACTCCACGTTAGGACGACCAAAGGCTGTCCACAAGGGGGAGTATTGTCACCGTTACTGTGGTGCTTAGTAGTAAACTCACTACTAAGCAATCTAAATGAAAGCCCTTTGCTATCCCTGGGATACGCCGATGAAATAGTTATACTTGTCAACGGCAAATTCCCGAACACGGTTTCAAATCGGATCCAAACGGCTCTCTGTAAAGTAGAGAGGTGGTGCAAAGAGAATCACATCTCTATCAATCCAAACAAGGCAGTTGTCATTCCATTTACTAGGAAGAGACTGCTCTCAGGCCTTGGCCAACTTCGGCTTTATGGCAAACAACTAAACTGGGCCTCAGAGGTAAAATATTTAGGGGTAACCCTGGATAAAGAACTGACGTGGCGAGCACATCTGGACAATACCATAGCCAAGGCTCTAAGAATCTTGGGTATGTTTCGCTCAGCGTATGGCAAAACCTGGGGACTTAGACCAAAGGTTGTGCAGTGGCTGTACACCATGATGGTTAGACCAATCATCACATATGGCAGCATTGTTTGGTGGCCCAGGACGCAACTAGGGATATGCAGGGAAGCCCTGGCTAAACTACAGCGAACGGCATGCCTAGCTATCACAGGGGCGTTCAAAACCACACCAACAGCGGCGATGGAAAAGGTATTCAACCTTGCACCGCTACATATTGTCATAAAGACTGGGGCCCGTCTTGCCCTACACAGACTGGCAATAAATGGCCTATGGGATAGTTCTAAGCCTAGAACTAGACACAAAAAGCTTAAAATACAGGAAGGCCTTGACGAACTAACGAACATGCACTGCGACAAAATGCAGCCTATGTTTTGGTTAGAGATCTTACAAGGTTCATCTACTGTCAAGGGAAGAATGGATAAAGGGACTCGACCCACCAGAGGAGCCCTCCTCTGGTGGGTCGAGTCCCTTTATCCATTCGCTCTGTTGCGCGACAATTAGACACAAACCACATGCGGGTTTGGAGAGTGCTGAAGGGAGATGGTCAGCACCCTTATCACTACCGGCGGGTTCAATCCCTTCCGCCGACTGATTACGAACCAAGAATGGAATTTTGTAATTGGGCCTTAAGAAAAGTCGAAGAAGTTGAAGGTTTTTTGAATCATGTGCTTTTCTCCGATGAATGCTCGTTTGAGAGAACTGGTGTCTTCAACAAGCCGATAAAGGGACTCGACCCACCAGAGGAGGGCAGTCTGAAATGGTACACTGACGGTTCGAAAACAGAGTCGGGTACAGGGGCTATATGCAAGGGACCATAGGGTCAGTCAAAGCATGGGCAAATTAGCTACAGTTTTCCAAGCGGAAACATATGCTATTCTTGCCTGTGCACAACAGATGGAAAGTAGCGGTACCACAGGTAGGTGCTACCTACATTCTTAGTGACAGCCAAGCGGCACTCATGGCCCTGACCTCCTACAGGATCGATTCATGGCTGATCATGGACGCCCGAACTCTTAATGAGCTGGGAAAGCGAAACAAGGTTAGGCTTGTTTGGGTCCCTGGTCACAGGGGTATTGTGGGCAACGAGCATGCTGACGAGCTGGCTAGGGAAGGTTCTGGAACCTCACTAATTGGACCGGAACCATTTGTAGGACTGGCCCTAAGCACAGTCAAAACGGCATTTCGGGAGGGCGAGGCACATGGATGAGTGTTGTTTTTCACATACACAAACGAAATAAAACAAAACACGCGTTTCACTAGTCAGTCAGTGTGCGAGAAAATGGCAGAGTTGCCAGTTTTGGAGAGTAATACCAACAAAATGTTGCCACTCGCCTTTTCAAACTCGTTACAATACTTAGCCTGATTCACAAAAAGGAGATAGATAGTTTGAATCCTTCCTACTAAAATAAAAAATGATTAAATATTACTAATACTTTTATAACATAAACAACACAAATGTTTTAAGTTGTTTCAATTCAATTAAAAATATTTGTATCTGTCATTATATCTATTCCTTAAAAACGACTCAATCTACTTGAGTCAACTTAGGTTATTTGATATTAAATGTGCTGTTCACCAAAAGCTGTTTTTCTGAAATATCTCAAGTGTTTTGAGTCGTTTCTGATAAACAAAACGAATTTTTTTATGTCAGTAAACCTATAACACAGAAACGACCCAACCTGTTTGAGTCGATTCAGTTATTTGATAATATGATATTTCCAATCAAAACTAATTCTTAGAAAAGATCCAAACTGTTTGAGTTTATTCTGGTTTATTGACCTTAAGAACATACTCATAGAAATGTCATTACTCAGAAACAATTCAAGCGGACTGAGTTCGTTCAGCAAATACGTTTTGTATGCTCTTCATACTGTGGGTTGAGTCAGGGTAGTGAGAAAAACTAGTTTTCGTGTTCATTTTAAAAATAGGGTTTTCATTACATGATAGATTCGACCCTCAGGAGTATGATGGCATACTTAACTCAATTTTGACCAAAGTGTGGATTGAGTCCTTTCTGCTTAACTATGTCCAATTATGATTATGTTGTTAAAGAACTAAAATTTCAAGTTTTTCACACATGATAAGGCAAGGATGTCGAAAAAATCCTAGCGAGCGAATCCTATGTACTTAATCATACTATTGTTTAGTATGCCCGTAACTGCAAACCTTATTCTTAAAAGTTTGTGTGAGGGTGCTACTTACGAATTGTTCAATAAAATCACCATATGACAGCTGTTTTCTTTATTCTTCTTTTGGTCACATAATTAACGTACAAAATAAAGTGTTACCTATAAAACTGTTGTTATAATTTAACTAATACTGCATGATTTAATTCCGCAATAATATTCTTACAAAATCAACCAACCAACATGACGTTTCGACTCAACTCCCTTTTTTCCTACACACTTCACAATGATTCTATTCAAGAAATTTAAACAACACAAGAATCAACCATAAAGTTAAATCATAGAGTTTATTACCAGCCAGTTATAAAATTCCCAAAGACTAATTCTCCAACATCCCCTCTGAATTTTATGTTTATAGCAAACAGAACAACATACAGAAACAAACTTATAACTAACTCCCAACAACTCATTTAAAACCCAACTTAACTAAAAACTACCCATCAACTCATTTAAAACCCAACTTAACTAAAAACTACAAACAAACTTTTGAATTAATTAATCTAAACACCTTACATAACTAACTTACAACAAAATTTCAAATTAATTCCCAAACAGCCTTATCTCCTAATTAAACTTCAAACACAACACATAACTCTTCACATTAAAGAATGTCCTTTAATTATCACTCACTAAGCATTGTCTTAATCTCAAGAACTTTGTTCTGTCCAATGGTTTAGTTAAAATATCAGCCAAATTATTTTTTGTAGAACAGTAATTAATTTCCAGCAAATTTTTATCTATCTTCTCCTTAATAAAATGATATTTAACATCAATATGTTTGCTCCTTCTATTTAAAATTCCATTCTTAATTAATACAATAGCAGATTGATTGTCAACAAACAACTGTGTTTTCGGCAATTTACCCGTCAACTCGTGGATCAGAGACTGAATGTATAGCAAGTCTTTTATACATTCGGCAGCAGAAATGTATTCAGCCTCAGTACTCGAAAGAGCAGTCACTGACTGCTTGCGTGAGCACCAATGTATAGGGCCACCACAATAGAATATTACAAAGCCAGTCGTACTTTTTCTAGTATCAGGATCACCTGCGAAGTCTGCATCACAGTATGCTTTTAAAGTCATATCATTTCCACGAACATACTGTATACCACTACTTATTGAGTTTTTAACGTACCTAAAAATATTCTTAATATTACTGAAATCATTCAAATTCGGATTTTCTTGATGTCTACTACAATAACCTACATGAAACGATAAATCCAATCTTGTTTTATTAACCAAATATAATAAAGAACCAATTAATTGTCGATATTTATGTACATCATCAACTCCACCTTTCCCCTCTTGATGTACATCAACTAAAATATCGGGATGACAACTATCCTTTAAGTTTTCAAATTTAAACTTTTCCAAAATTTGTTTAATATAACTTTCTTGATAAATCTTAATAGAATTTCGTTCTACTTTAACATCAACTCCTATAAACTTTTCAGTTTTATCAAATTTACGCATGTCAAATTCAGTTTCTAATTTATTAATAATTTTATTTAAATCAATTTCGTTTTCACCAATTAAAATTCCATCATCAACATAAATAGCCAAATAAATTCCTTTATCTTTATTGACAAACACACATGGATCAGATTTCAATTGTAACAAACCTAATTTCTTCAAAAACTCCGTCAATCTTTTATTCCACATAAGTGGTGCTTGTTTTAATCCATAAAGACTTTTCTTTAATTTGCAAACTTTATTTTCTTTATCTTTAATGTCATATCCCAAAGGTATTTCCATGAAAATTTCTTCATCTAACTGTCCATATAAAAATGCTGTCTTTACATCAAATTGCTTTATTTTTAAACCTTTTTGTGCTGCAATAGCCAACAACAATCTAACACTAGTAGTATTAACCACTGGACTATATGTCTCTTTATAATCAACATTATGCTTCTGAAGAAAACCTCTTGCTACTAATCTCGCCTTATATCTTCCACCAGGCTTTATTGTAAATATCCATTTGTTTGAGATTATCTTTCTATTCTTTGCTTCACTCCTGTTTACTATTTCCCAAGTTTTATTTTTCTCCAATGAATCTTTCTCTTCCTTTAAGGCTTTACACCATAAATCTTTATCAAAACTATTAAAAACATCTGTATACGTTAAAAATGACGTCTCTAAATCGTAATCCTTAAGCCATGCTGGCAATCTTCTCTCTCGATTCGGTAATATCCTCCGTCCAACATTAACTGCTTCTTCAACTGCATCCTCAAACTCATCACAAGTCTCAATTCCTGTATCATTTCTACCTTCACCTCTCAAAACATTATTATCTTCAACACCAACTCCAACTGCTGTGTCTTCAACACTAACTCCAATATCTTCAACACTATCTTCAAAATTATCAAAATTGTCTTCAGAATCTTCACCACTAACTTCAACTTCAACATTATCAAAACTATCTTCAAACACCTCATTATCTTCAATATCTCCTTCACCAATGTCAACACTCACCTCTTTAAATAAATTATCTAACTCACACTGTTTCACTTTACAATTACATAATTTTAAATATTTCGCAACATCACTCCTATTATTATTAAACACTACATCTCTCGAAAAAACACTTCTAAAATCAGAGGGATCCCATATCTTATAACCATTGTTCGTAAACCCTACTAAAAGCCCTTTGCTACTCCTGGAGTCAAGTTTCTTTAATTGAAAATTATTTTTATAATAAGCTAAAGATCCAAAAATGTTCAAATGTTTTAAGTTTGGTATTCTATTAAACCACATTTCAGCTGGTGTTTTATTATTAACTGTGTTTGCACTCCTGTTAATTAAATAGGCAGATGTTAAGACAGCTTCCCCCCATAAAATGTGTGGTAGCTGCATATCAAAAAGTAACGCTCTAGTTCTTTCCATTAAAGACCTATTTAATCTTTCAGCTTTACCGTTTAACTGTGGAGTGTAGGGAATTGTATAGTCAATATTGATGCCTTTACTATTGCAATAAATTTTAAATTGTTTATTATTGTATTCGCCACCATTATCGCATCTAAAAGTTTTAATTTTTGTTTGGAAATGATTTTCTGCCAAATTAATGTAATTGATTATTTTCGAAAATGCTTCGCTTTTATTTTTAATTAAAAATACTTTAATAAAATGTGTATAGTCATCCAAAAAGGTTATAAAATATTTGTAACCATCCCATGTTTCAGTTTCGATAGGACCACAAATATCACTATGTATAATTTCTAAAGGTTTACTGGCTTTTTGTCTAATAGTTTGGAACGGTTTTCTACATAATTTTGATTTAATGCAGACTTCGCAGTTGTCGGTCTCCTTTACTAGGCCTCTCTCAATTCCTTTAACAAGATTCTTAGTCTTGGCTATAGGTACATGACCTAATGCTCTATGCCAAAAGTCAGATTTAATGTGAAAGGTTTTTTCTGACCTTAAATTCATGAATGGCTTTGTCTTAAATTCTAGGTGGTACAAACCATCACACCTTAGTTCAGCAGCTGTTACGCATTCAGTCTTCGATCCACGAATGTCGCATCTATTTCTGAAAAAAATTAACTTATAGTTATCATCTGTTAATCTAGATACAGATATTAAGTTTTTCTTTAATTCAGGAACAAAAAGGACATCTTTCAATATAATATTGTGGGAATATATGTTGCCCATGATATTAACAAAATAAAAATTTCCATCAGCTGTCATGATCTTATAACTTGTTTTTCTTTTATCTTTAAGGCACTCGTCCGAATTGACAATATGACTGCTGGTACCTGAATCAATAATGAATTCAATTTTTGTTTCTTCATTTTCTATTTTGTTAGTAAAGTTGTTACTTACATTTTTCATGTTTAAACAATTTTTCATGTAGTGGGAATTGACACCACAATGCCGGCAGTTAAACTTTTCTTTGCAGTCCGCATATCTGTGTCCAGTTTTCAGACATTTGAAGCATGTTGTGCTCTGTTTATGCTCATCACTCGATATTGGAGTTCTAGTTCTGCAAAATCTTGCGATGTGTCCCTTCTTTCCACATTTAAAACATGTCTTTACATAAAAATTGTTTCCTTCTTGATTGATATCATTATTGTTGCTTGATGTTGTTGCTATTATTTCCTCTTCTTTGTTGTTGTTCCTTATTCTTGTTTCTAGACTTAACCTTGATATTAAATTAGTTAGTGTTTTGTCATTTAATGACGTTGCTTCCCAAGCAGTTCTGAAATGGTTCAATTTTTCTGGTAGACTTGTCAAAATTTTTGTCATAATCTGCTTGTTATCAAAATTGTAGCCCAAACTTCTTATTTTCGTTGCTATGTTTTCAATTTCTGTTATATCACACATTGGATCTTCTTTTTGAAATTTGTAATTATAAAACTCCTCCAATTGTTGGGATATCTGTACATCTTTGTGTCCCAGAAAAATGTCATCGAATTTTTTAATGATTTCTGTTGTCGTTTTACAATTTATAACATATGACATATATTTCTCACTTATTGAGCAAAAAATGATTAATTTTGCTTTCGCGTCCTTTTTCTCAAAATCTTTTTCATTATGTCCTCCATCATCCAAAACTGAATTTAGGTCTTTTGCTTTTAAAATTAATATTAACTTAATTTTCCAAAATGAATATTCCGATTCTTTTGTTAATTTTGACAATTTCACGTATTCTTCCGACATTTTTTTATTTTTGTATTAATTTCGGGCTTTTAGTTCAGCTTCCTTCTGATAGCAGAGCGCCCATATTTAGTTGTAGAGGGCCCATAACCTCTTAAAAGTTTGTGTGAGGGTGCTACTTACGAATTGTTCAATAAAATCACCATATGACAGCTGTTTTCTTTATTCTTCTTTTGGTCACATAATTAACGTACAAAATAAAGTGTTACCTATAAAACTGTTGTTATAATTTAACTAATACTGCATGATTTAATTCCGCAATAATATTCTTACAAAATCAACCAACCAACATGACGTTTCGACTCAACTCCCTTTTTTCCTACACACTTCACAATGATTCTATTCAAGAAATTTAAACAACACAAGAATCAACCATAAAGTTAAATCATAGAGTTTATTACCAGCCAGTTATAAAATTCCCAAAGACTAATTCTCCAACACTTATGACTACTTACGCGAAATGTGCAAACTTAGCAGAATTCAATTACTAACCTTCTTCGTAGGGTTCCAATTGGGTCCCGTAACGCACTATATTATCCTCGTCGGAATCTATATCACTCATTTCATTAAGTAATGAGGGTGCTTTTACTTCAAGGTGAAGGTATTTCAAAATCTAATTAAAAATCCAATCTAATATTAAAATTCTAAAAACTACCGTGCTCCGTGTTGATAATTATGAAATTTGACGTTGACAGATAAAAAAATGTTGCCCAATGTTGTTATGTTGATAGCTTTTTTCGGTTTTTTTCATCGCAACAATGATAAGTGTAATGTTGCTATTTTGGTGTTATTCACTCTTATGATTGGATTGGATATATCGTGGTTTTTATATAAAAACCACGGCTATGAATGTTAAAATATCCCGAAAAAAAGTGGATGCACACTTTCCTACAGTAGAGTACATAATATATACTTATGACCTACCGACATAGGCACCTAGGTACATAATTTTTTAATTCAGTACATACACGTACAACTATTTATTATACTCTTTGACGTACACCTACACACAGGGACCCTAGGATTATGTAACCCATCAAGATCTCGATTTATCTACCGTTTCGAGTGTGCATATAAATATTATAAACTCGTCTCATAGAGGAACCTACATACAAAATAATACCACCCGTAGAATACCTAGCTATATAATTATGTTCGTTGGGTAATAGAACTTATAACCCTCCAGTCATTGTAGCAAGTTACAGTGTCGGTCTAACGAGATAATTCGGGATTCCCGGACCTCTTCTAATGGGATTTATTATAATGCGAAGGATTTATGATAGTTTTTTGATGATTTGGTTTCAGGGAAAAAATAAAACCAGTTGTTCAGTGCCTAAGTAGGTACTTACACAATAGTTTCAATGTGAAAATTATTTTAATTCACAACCAATACAATTTAATATCCACAAAATTCATGAATATCACAGTATTCAGAACACCAAAAAACAATAAAAAAAATACATATTACATTTTATTACGTACCTACGGTGCGTAGGTAACTTCGATTTCTAGAAATTTTAGAAATGCATTGCACTGAATAACATTCTTAGTCGCGGCGAGAGGCGAGAACTATACTCAACGACTGTCTTACCCAGTCTTACCCTCTCCTTGGTCCTCGTAAACTCGTTATACGTATGATAGTGAACGGGTAGTTACCTAATTGAATGATTACAGATTACTTCGCTCTTTTTTTGTCTTTATTCGATTATCGACATTAAAGATCTGGCAAAACATCAATTACAAAGGAAAAAATCTATCCAAAATTTTGGTTCACCACAATTTGGACAGCAGCCATCCAAGCTACGGGAGTCTTAGCTTGTGATCCC
The DNA here is from genome assembly GCA_947256265.1 of Acronicta leporina. Lineage (NCBI taxonomy): Eukaryota > Metazoa > Arthropoda > Insecta > Lepidoptera > Noctuidae > Acronicta > Acronicta leporina. The sequence continues at coordinate 4,834,939 of OX366533.1, read as the reverse complement.
AAAACTTTAAGTTTGAAACAATTAATTACCTACAAGCAATGACTATTACTACATTAAAATTTAAAAAAAAAAAAAAAAACTGAGATAATTTATTTCCGAGTACAAAAATTACGAGTAAATAATGACGTCACAACTTAAAATAACAAATCAGATCACATGTACATAGTGCCACCAATAAATTTTTTATCATCTGACAACCGCACCATAGCCCACAATATTTTCGTCCATCAACATGTCACCAATAACATGTTGCAATGTAGTTATAGTTTTAAATCTATCATTTCCGTTCAAGCACTCATTAAGTAGTCTGTCAAAATGAGGTCTGGATAAGTTAACCTCCTTGGGTATAGGATATAAATATGGGTGTTCATCACCAGCTAAAATATAACAGGCTGCCCACAGATTGTGGTCACTTAGGTGATGTTTACACATTTTCTCTATGGAAAATGTGAAGCCTGGACCGGTGAGTTCTCTGCCATAGCGTTGGTACCAATTGGGTAGATCATGTTCTGGAGTTATGTGCTTGTCCAAGACTACCATATCTTCTAGATCCACAAAGGAGATATCATCTTTTTCATTTGCCACTATGTTGTCAAGTGACCAGTCCATGAGGTAGAAACGGTATCTGGAAATAAATAAAGTAGGTAATAAACATATTGTCTAAAGTGAAAACCTTATTGGTGTCATAATAGTCTCAAAATTCTTAATTTCTTAGATATTTTTAGCACACTCATGGGTCTCCCATTAAGAAGAGAATAAAGAAGATCTCCAAAAGATTAAAAAAAAATGGGTGATGCTAACCCATTTTTTTAAAATCTTTTCTTGAGTCTTCAATGCACTCCTGATGACTATGCCAGCCTCATGGGCTCTATTATAGTGCCATTAAAAGGCATGCAGGATGCAGGCTGTATGAACAGCCCACATGCAACCAATTACACTACTTGAGTAAGTTATTTTAGGAAAAAAATACTGAACTTCTTTAAAAAATTGAATTAGTGTCTGTCCTTAATGTTTGCCTAAACCATTCATCCAATTCCAATTAAAGTTTCTCGACCTGTTGTGCCTGAGAAGGTTTGTGGTACAAAAGACGAGGAGGTACCACTTGTAGAAAATCAACACACCTGTCATGCTTAAAGGTAAAGTCCATAGCAGCATCCAGGATTTTCTTAGCATACTTCAATTTCCGAAACCAAGTGATATCGGTCAGTGTTGCCAAAGGTTCACCCTCATAAGCCACCACCTCAAGTCTGCCACAAACACCACCATATGCTGGCACTGGCCATCCACCAGATTTTGGTAATACCTGGAAAATAAAAGCATACTAGTACCAAACAATATACCAATACCAAACAGAAATATAATAGTTCTGGAAATCTTTCATTCAGATTTTTATTCATTAAATTGCATTAGGATCAACAGTAGACTTTGCATTGTGTCTGTTTGACGTCGAGTGACATGATATCTATAGTTCAGCATATTGTCTTATATTTTCACTTGTACGTGTCCAAAATACCCTAGCCTATGTGGATGTGGCGGGCATCCCAGGTACTTATGTGGATATTTTGAAACATTAAAATAATGAAGCAAGTGAGATATTTTTTTTATGCCAGAATTTCCATCCTTTTACTGTGTGAGACTAGATGATCAAGCTTTCATGTGTAATTGTTTACTCATCAATTGTGATAGATGGTCACAATTCACAACAATGTAATAGATACAATACAACAATGTAATGATGTAATTGCTGCTGAAAGACAGAAAGGAACATATCTTTTTTAAAAATACCTGAAGAATTATGGGTTCTGGGTTGATACTCAACATGGTCCAAATATTTAATATATCCAGCTGTGGCTTTCTACTATTCAAGACAGGCAGTATCAAGTCATACAAGCTGTAGATGTAAGGGCATAACACAAGACCTTTCCGAGGCTCAGGGTCCGGCCAAGTAAGGTTGTACTGGACAAGCTTGATTAGTTTCTCGTCTATATTAGTAACATTCAGCAAATGTATAGGCTTACAGTTACGCTTGAGATTAAAAGTCTTGCAGAGCTTCGAATCGAACTCCTTCAGCTCCCAATTGTGAGCTAACTTCTTCAAAATTACGCGCCTATTCGACTTCGTGTAGCCATAAAAAATGTTCTTAGCGTTAAACATACTGGACCACGATTTTGATTCCATTATAACTTGGTTCGAGTAGAGTTCGGGGCAAAGAGATACCCCGTAGCAAGCCGGACAGCGGCCGAGATCTGTCAGGTTCATCACCCTGGGAGCCTTCAAGTTACCAAATAGAAGAACTGATACATAGAATGAAACTGTGAACCCTATCGCCATCAAAGCCACCCTTTTACAAAAACGCCGTCGCAACCACATCTTCTCGTAAATTTTATCATTCATGTTTTTTGTACAATACATTTAAATTTCAATCATTAGTAGCATTTTTATCAGTAGGTAGGTACATTACATTCCAATTGCAATTGCAAAAGCATAAAATTTACTAATAATTATTGTTTTTATAGCAAACTGTCAGTGACTGAGGAGTGTCACTGTCAATTTGTCAAATGTGTCATTGTTACTTGTCAGACATGTTGTTTTATCGACATTTTTTTCTTGTAAAGGAACGTAAAACCATGCGTAAAACAATATCATTGCATTGCAACTTATCAGATAGCATTCTTGGTAGAATGAACATTCCAAAAACCCGAACGAAAAGTGCTGAAATGTGGAAGTTGTAGAACTTCCCGAGTGGGTTTTCAGTCTTCCCCGATAGTAATTTGTCTGATAAGTTTAGCATGCAAGAACTATCGTTCTTGCATGCTAAACTTACCAGGTAGCATTCTTGGTAGAATGGACATTCCAAAAACCCGAACGAAAAGTGCTGAAATGTGGAAGTTGTGGAACTTCCCGAGTGGGTTTTCAGTCTTCCCCGATAGTAATTTGTCTTTAAATAGAGACTGAATCCTTTTCTTCTGTGTCGCATACATCCTTTGACTATTTAGATATGTATTATAGTCAAAGCATACATCAGGCAATAATACTCTGAGCATCAGGCGATTAGCGGACAAGCGGACAAGACAGCGCTCGCTCCACCGTCGGCTTCATCATTGCCTCGGCAAGATTGACGTCCAGAGCAAACCCAATGTAGTTAAAGAAAGAAAGAAAGAAAGACAAAGTGCTCACTGGTCATCTTACTTCTCATCAACATCTATCTGTCAAAGTGTCAATGCCAAGATGTGTCAACTGTCAAAATGCTAATGCAATTTCGCGAATCGCTGACGATTCATTTGAAAAAAAAGCAAAACAAAGCGTAATTTAATAATCGGTGTCGCGCACAGTATTTCGCAATTGAATCAGTGTTTTTTATGTCAAGTTTAACTTCAGTGAACTTACTAACATTGTGTTTACCTAAAGTGTGATCAGCTGTTTAGAAAAATGGGTTTTGTTTCATATTTTATGGATAATTATACGGCCAGTATATACGACATCATTGGTAAGTGATACTTACTTAGTTAGTGACCTTGTACCTGAAAAATAATCAATATCTTAACCTATTTGTAGATACTTCTATGAGCATAATTATGAGCAACTTGTTCTTGTGTTCAACTTTATTGCTAGGTACTTATAGTATTCATATATCAAGATTACACAAGTCCAGTCTAAGCCTTCTACCTTCTAACAATTTTTATTAATTGATATATGAGTATTATAAAAACTCAGAAATTACTTAATCTTTCCCCAAGAAATCTAAATAGTCGGGAATCTAACTCAGGATCTCTAGCATATCAGTCGCGCTCAGAACCACTAGGCTAATGAGGCGTAGGAACCTTTGCAACTTTACTGACTATTGTCCAGGGGTCGCCGCATACAGGGCAAAGTACCTCGGTACCGAGTACTCTCCGAGAGATCGTCAGCAACATGAACCGCTTGCTGGCCTTTCTTGAGGAGTTCGGGTGGCTCGAGTAGATAATTCTTCCCACCTGCACGCAAAATACGCGCTTTGTCGTGGAGTTGCGGAAAATTGCCCGCTATACCATACCATACTTTACTGACTGATTACCATATTGAATTTCCCATCATTGTTATCAACGCTACCTACTTGAACCAAATGAGTAATAAAAGGAAATTAGTAATTTAAATGAGACAGTTCCTATTGTTAAAGTATTATTTTTAAAAAGAAATGTTTCCACAAAATTTTCACTTTACAAACACTGACATGGAACAACTACTTGTTGGTCATATAATATTGGAATCAAACTTGCAACAAATTACACATTTATAAGCTGAACACTCAGCCGCTATACCGAATGTGTCGAGACTTGAACAAACTAAGCACTAATCATGTAATTATGAGAATCAAAGCTGCATAGCTCTTATACATTGACCTTGATACATTGCCTTCAGTTGAGAGTGTCGCACGTCTTATTTCTGTGTGAAAATAAATACTTTCTCTGTTTTCTCTTTCTCTTTCTTCAAAAGGCAGAATCTGATATTCTGCCCTACATTGCTACCTACTACATACTAACATATTTCTCTAAACATACCATAATGCTTGTAATTCCGGAAGAGTTAGGCAGAGGCATACTAAAGTACACTCACAGTTGGCTGGTACTGGTATATTTGCGTCATACATACATACTTTCACGCCTGTCTCCCATTGGGGTTGGCAGAGACTATAGATTTCCACTTGCTATGATCCTGGAAGACCACTTTAAGAGCACCCATTAACCTCCTCATGCATGAGGAGGTTACGTTTGGCGTAGCGGTTGAGCGATCGGCTTCTGCGAACAAAAATTTGTATGATCTACAGGTAGTTGTCCCGGGCGTTTGTTTATGTGATAATTTTTTTATAAATATAAAAGCATCCACGATACAGGAGAAAATCCTAGAGTTCGGTAAAAAATGGTCGTTTCGCTGAGCCCGCCAAATTCAAATTACAATTGGTTTTTCGCAATTTGTAGGTCTATAACACATTCAAGATTCCTAGCTGTAGTAATTGCGCCATTAGCTATAATACAATATTCACAACCGAGAATTAAAACCTTTGCTTGCAAATCGATATTGTAGCTAAAAGTAGTGTCAATCGTCAAATTTGGCCAAAATTAACGATTGACCCTACTTTTAGCTTCTGTAACGTTTATTAAGCAAAGTTTGAATATTCTATAGATAGCTAATGGCGCAATTACTACAGCTATGGCTCTAGAATGTGTTATATATAGATGTACAAATTGCGAAAAACCAATTGTAATTTGAATTTGGCGGGCTCAGCTAAAAAAGCGAATGGAATAAAAGCTAAAACATGTAGATTTTTTATCATCTCAAGCTCTTTAAACAACATTTTACCTGATTCGTTGCCCAAAATACGAAAAAGAAAGAACCTTAATTACACTGTAACCTTGACCAACAACCGCTTGCAATTTGCATCGATTTTTTCTTGACCCGCCAACGATTCATTATTTCTTACCGGCTACGGCTGAAGTAATTTGTATGCATCGATACATGGATGGTATAATTTTGGATGCGTTCTGTGAAAAAAAGTGCTACTATTAGGAATTAACTGCAAAAAAACCGGCCAAGTGCGAGTCGGACTCGCTCACGAAGGGTTCCGTACAAAAACGGCAAAAAAATCACTTTGCTATGTGGGAGCCCCCCTGTTTTTTAGTATTTGTAGTTAGTTGGCAGACTTCACACGCCGTCGAGAAAATCTCTCAGGCATGCAGGTTTCATCACGATGTTTTCCTTCACGGTATAAACGCGTGATATGACTTCGAAATGTCAGATGTGCGTGCCTTGGATTCGAACTCGAGACCTTTGACTTGGCAGTGCAATGGTCATATCACTAGGCTATCACTGCTTTACATATACCTATATTTAGGTACATGATGTTACCTACTTGTGTATGCTTCCCTTTTAGATCCCATGCATTGCGAAATTAATTGCCCTGTAATTGATTACAATTCGTGCCTAAAGACTGGGTACCTACACAGATTCAGACATTCATACATAGGTAGTAATAATATTATTAACATAATTAGTAGCACGATCCCCAGGTACAAGGTCTGTTAATTTACTCTTTGTATTGTCTGCCAGTTTCAGAAAATAAGTACTTACCTACCTAACTGCAGTCTACACTACACCATGTTACATTTTCCTTTCAAATATAGGATCTGTTTGCAATAACCTTTGCCCCATATAACTGTTTTTCCTAGGTATCGGATTTGTAGCGCCAATTCAGTGAAAATGTTTATTAAAATTGACACTACTTAAAAGTGTTTAAAATTTTGTTCTAAATTGTTGTTGAAAACAATACACCGTGGGAGAGCCATGCTTCGGCACGAATGGGCCGGCTCGACCGGAGTGACACCACGGCAACACAGAAAACCGGGGTGAAAGAACGATTAGTTTGTGTTTCGCTGAGTGAGTGAGGATACCGGAGGCCCAAACCCTTTTGGGCAACGGGTATCCATTCGCGGCGACAATCGCTTACCATCAGGCAATCCGTCTGCTCGTTTGCTCCCCTATCCCTTAAAATACAAAGATACATTTAATTCCGTGCCGTTCGTTAATCCACTGTGACAAGCGTTAAATTAAATTAACCTCTTCTTATTAACTAATGCAAATCAATATTTGTCAGTGGCTAATTACGTTATGCGTCACACATAGCGAGAATGCGATAAGGTTAAACTAGCGCATAGATTTCAACCTGTCACTGCTCACGTATGATCCTGATCTTTGGACCTAGCATGTTGATCAACACGTAGATGGACCTGACGTGTTTTGTTGATCCTCTCAGTGACATAATACCGACTACGTCCCATTCACGACGCACACTCGACGAACAACCCTGTACACTGTTGTATGCATATTTAGAAATATCCATACATTTCAGAAATGAACTTACCTCTGATTCTGTGTCTTATTAAATCTCAATCATAACGCAATTTTTAGAGGAATATTTGTGTGTCTTAACAGTTATTTTAAGGGGAATTATAAATCAAATCACAGATTTTATTTTACCACGGAATCCAACCTCTGATTTCATATAGGAGCAACGGGAAAATAAGAGCTAATAATATATCTTTTAAACAACGCCAACTAAATATTTCGAAGAAAGTAAACTCAAGTAAAGAACAGCAATTATTTTTAGTTGTCTTCTGATTTATTTATTGTCACCAACATTTTTCGTTTTTAATTATCGAATAATGTTTTATCTTCCTTTTAATTAAAATACGTAAAAAATCGGTATGAAATATTATTTTAGAATTGTGATCACACGGTGTGGCCAGAACCGAATTGTAGCCGTTGCGTAGATGATATAAAATAACAACCATGCTGGGTCGTATTTATAGTACCTATGTACGTAAATTAGTGGCAATGATAGTAATTTTTAGTTATGATTGTGGCTAACCTTGTTTTTTTTTGTTTAAAATACGTTGGAAACGCTCTCGGAATTTCTCCTGTATCGTGGTTGCATTTACAAACACAAACACCCATGCCCGGAACAACTATCTGTAGTTGCCGATCGCTCGCCGGCTACGCCAAATTCACAATGTAGTTTTTAAAAGGAGTATAATGCTAGAGTCGTGTTAATTAGCACCCTTATTTTATAACATGTGAATATATCTGCAGTGGTAGGAGAACAACAACAGGCACACTACGATTGGATATAAAAGGATCAGTTGTCCTATTTTTATCCCGTAGGTAGGTACAATGTCATTTTGATCTTATAATAGTTCTGAGGATGTACATAATTTCGCAATTAAAATATTAACACTTCGAATTTATTGCGCATTTTCGGATTTTGCGACCTACATGTGCAAGAAGTGAATAATAATTTAGTCTTAAAAATATTAAATCAATATTGAATTATGGTTTTTATATTGGTAAACTATGATATCTTTAATTGCTTTGTCTAAAGTGGTTTCATAAAATGTCCTGGAAACAAGGCTTGAAGGTAAATTCTAAAATTAATAAACAATATTTAGCTATCGCAAAGAGCACATATTTTCAAGAAAATGTGTTTGTCCATTTTTATGCTCACCCATGTAACTTACATTTACACAATGCTAGTCTACATAAGGCCGTTAATTATCACGGGTTTAATATTTTAGCAAAACGATATCAAGTGTTAACCCTCAACTGCGTGCGACAGGACCAACTTATGCACGCACTCCTTAAAAGAAAATGGACTAAAATACACGGACATTAAACATGTTATAATATAATGAAGGAGGTAGATATATTGTACATATACATATTATAATATTCATACATATAATAAACTGCCTCATTAGCCAAGTGGTCCTGAGCGCGACTGCTACGCTAGAGGTCCTTGGGTTCCATTCCCAGGTCGAGCAGTATAATTGTTTTTTTCTATGAAATTCCCAGTAGCAGCTCGGAGTTACGAATTTGTGCCCGGTTAATGGCAATAGGCTCGCCCCCTGTTACATGGGACCTAAACATACCGGCGAACTGTGGGTGTACATTAGTACCTACGCCTCTGCCTAACCCTTCGGGGAATACAGGCGTGATGGTATGTTATGTTACATATAATAAAATTGTAACAGGTCGATGTCTGTACATTATAGATATTGAAGAAAATCGAATAAAGGGCGTCTTTATTATAGCAATAGAAGCCAAAACAACAATTTACGCGCAGATTTCACAGTTGCCAACTAGAAGCCGAGTTATAAATGTAACCATAGTAAGTAAATCTTTTTCGGATTCGAATGAAGGTGTGGGCTAGCTAGCTAGCTAGTTACTAACTTACCTACTTTTTTTGGTTTATTTTAATTTTAGTTCTCTGTGCCAACTCGCTTAATACTTTGTTTTTTTATGTATCAACCACCTGAGTTCGAGCGATGGGGTATGCTGAAAAACAGCCTTGTGGAGATTTGTCTCCACAGTATAAGTGTTGAACTTACCCCAATTGCCAAAATAATACTTGTATTGTATTTTAGATTTAGTGATTTATTTTTTATAGTGTATTTTTGGCAATAATTCTTTTTTTTTTTTTTTCATTAAACCGTTGCCCCACACTAGGATTTTCTCCTGTATCGTGGGTGCGTTTACAAACACAAATTCTCACATACACAAACGCCAAGACCCGGAACAACTACCTGTAGATCATACAAATATTTGCTCCGTGTGGGGATCGAACCCACAACACGTGTCGCAGAAGCCGATCGCTCAGCCGCTACGCCAAACGTGTCGTCCAAATTTATTTATTTATTGATGTAACGATGGAGATGGCAGCAAAAGACCGGTCTTTCTACCATTTCGATCTTCATCTGTCATTTAATTTACGTCAAACAAACGTCACAGTGGTCGTTATGCCTCGAAAATGTCTCTTCTATTTAATCTCGATCATTGTATGCCTTACATAGATGTTCTATAGCCTATTGTTTAGAAAATAAAGGATGTCCTACGACATTTGAACTGTCGACTGTTGCTTTCAATTTCTTGAGTGATAACTATTTGAAGGGCTTTTGAAGTTTATATTTCTGAGTTTTCTGATCATGACTGCCATTAAGATTGAGGCATATCGGGTCAAAACTTACATTCATCTCGGAGCCCTCACTGGACTAGCGAGGGTTAATTGCCACGATTGTAACTTTCTGAATGGAAATAGCGTTGTTATTTATTTGAAAGGACTGACACATCAAGCATATATAATTATCATCGTTTGAGTACTACTGTACTACCCTAAGATGTAAAATAAATAAAAAACTTGACCCTCGCCTTGAAGATATTTTCCTTACATATTATAAAACAAAGTCCGCAGCGTCTTACTGTCTTTCAGTTCACGATAAACTCAAAAGCTTCTGAACGGATTTTCATGCGGTTGTCACTTATAGACGGAGTGATTCTTGAAGAAGGTTTTAGGCTATTTTACATCACGCTACTACTCTTAGAAACGGGGTAAAGCGACTGAAACCTGGTCGCTAGTAAGTTTTAGGTGACTAGGTGATGCGAACAACTCATCGTTTGCATAATGTTTGAACTTTCCTGAGTATCATTTCTCACGAGGCTATTATTTTCCTTGTATTCTACTATTCAAAGTTCGAATTTAACTTTCGTTTTCCGAAGAGGTATTTACGTGAGTCAGATCTTCATTAGGTACCACAAATTACTCAAAAAGAAACATTCAAGCTAATTTTTACAGGATGGGGCAAGGAATGGAATGTTTACAAAACATTTTATGTAGCTTAGAACTGAAATTATTTAAAACTATTCCGTTTAAATAGTACTTTCTGAACTATTAATTTCCATGGAAATGTTATTTACTACTATTCGACGTATGTTGAGTTGTTGAAGTTTCTGTGTACGTACAAAGTACACTGCCTTATCAATAAATCATGAATGGACTTCAAAGCCTGTGTAACACCTGCCTTTGCGCACAGAAGTTAAAAAAGTTGACATTTCCAGCCAGCCAGCTCGGGAACGAGTTGGGAATAACGAGTTTGTGTAAAAGAGGAAAAACTTAGCTAAGTACGCGATTCTAAGCCCTCCTAACATACATAAAATAAGTAATATTACATTATAACCGCTTGTATATCTTTGAATTATTAGATAGATAATAATTGTGCTAGGGTCAGCACCGTTCATGCTTTCATTCCAATATCATTCATAGTCGAGACACCGCCGTAATCATACGTGTCAATATATTTTTTAATTATTATTTTTTTCATGCATACGACCTCTATGCAAATTCAGTATCAATCGGTCGGCGGGTTATCGGTGCATTCGGTTTAATTTTGGTTATAAGAAACGATAACAAATTGCAAACATGGTGAAGACTCAGTGTGATACGCGGCCAGTGAAAGCTTACATCATGAGTGATTTGCTGAAGAAGATTGACAATGACACCAGAAACGACGTCGTGCAAGTTGCTGTTGCGATCGCCGGATTCTACTTGGGAGTGTTTTGTTGTATGTAATCTTTTTTTCTATGGTTTGTGCTTTGATTACTTTTATTGAGCTATATTTAATAAAAAAAAAAAAAAAATTTTTTTTTTGTCACGAATGTAAAGCCTCTTGTATTTATGACAATAAATACAGTTACTAGCGCGATTACGGTTGTAAAACAGTCTGATTTCCTTGTACAATAATTTGCAATACACCAAGCCTACATAAATTATTTATAGCGTTAATATTAGACACTAAACTGATAATGTATACTCACCTACATAGGTAAACCCAGTTGTTATTTGAGAAAACCACAAACTAGTCCAATGAATTTCCTCATGTACTTGCTTATACCTAATTAATGTGTAATATTAATAACTGAAAACCGCAATTCACCGATATTGTTATAATTTGAACTATTTTTTATTTATTTATTTGAGCACTTTTATCAAAGAAAACAGTTTGATTTTAGAAAAATATAACGTGTATGCAGTAACAATAAGTAAATGTTTTTGACACGAACAACTTTTACGAAATTATATAGAAATGATATTGTTTACTCATCATTTTGCGAGTTCATGTGTGAAATGGTGAGAGACATTTTACAAGAGTTGTATGTGTTTAAAATGTTTTAACCTAAAATTAAATATTGAAACAGTTTTATATTATTTAATCAATATTCGGTGCCTACATTGTAAAATAACCGTTGATTTCAAATTCCGAACTCGGTTTTTTTGCTTTGAAATTGAACTAGGGAAAAAACTCGTCAGCCAACATTATATAAAGTAATGCGAATATGTAGATACTCGGTAAACGTAAGCACACTTAATTTTAGGGTATACATACAAGGCTGTGGCAGGTGTAGTTGGGCCGGTCATAATGATAGTCCATCGGCATCGCGCATTTTTTTGCGCTATATTTAATGTAGGCACGTAATTTATCCTGGACCTGCATCGCGCTTTGATATTAAACGAGCTCGAACGGGTTAAGTAAGTGCCAGTGCCATGGAGATCAGTCCATAATATTGTATTTAATGTAAAAAATATATTTTTATTTACTCAACAAAATGAATATTTTTAATTTTTTAATAATCATAATATATGGTTTTAAAATTACTAACCTAACTTAAGCATGAATAGATTTTTTTTTCAAAATGCTATTACGTACGTAGCATTTATCAGAAATAATTTGATAGTATTCAAATAATATCAAGATTTTTACAAGAGTTTAAAAACAATTTGCTCTACTTTAGAAAATCCCAGTCATAGGTACAAGAAGAAATTATTATTTTTATTAAATATGGTTACAACTTACATCATACAAAATTCAATGAAATTATCTCGTGCCTAAAGATCATAAGTCATCGTAATAGGTAGGTACTTCATTTAAACAATACATATAATAAAAAAAAAGTTCTATCTGGGTATCCGTTTAATTGTAATAATAATTGAGATTAGAATATAGAGAATAATTTTGCCGTCAGCCATTTATGTCGAAATCCGCCTGAAAGCGCTCTAGAAAATTGACGATATCGATGATCCATTTAATCGATCAACATCGATAAAGTTTTGATCGACGCTGATCAAAATATCGATGCGGCCTCAATCGAATAGGTGTAATAAACCTTAGGGAGACCCTCTCCGTGGGCCGAGAATAACCAAAATTGCTCCTGTTGACTTTAATGACCAAAGCCATTTGCATCACGACTTAATTTTAGTGTTTTGAATAAAGTAAAAACCGGCCTGCATGGCCGGTTCTGTCACTTTCAGTTTTTTTATTATATTTTGGATAAGTAACTGCCTCATTAGCCAAGTAGTCCTGAGCGCGATTGCTACGCTAGAGTCTTCGGTTCGATTCCCAGGTCGAGCAATGTAATTGGGTTTTTCTATGAAATTCCCAGTAGCAGCTCGGAGTTAGGAACTTGTGCCCGGTTAATGGCAATAGGCTCGTCCCACCTAAACATACCGGCGAACTGTGGGTGTACATTAGTACGCCTCTGCCTAACCCTTCGGGGATTACAGGCGTGATGGTATGTTATGATGGTATGTTTTGGATAAGTACACATCGCGTAAATAAAACAGCATGAGTAGTATCTTACCTAAGTTTATTTGTATTTAATAATATTACATGAATGTTAAAATTTTAATAACTGTGTCAATAGTTTACCGTTGTCAGCATTACATTTTAGCGCACTACGACTTATGATATAAAACGTGATAAATTAGATCGTACGAAAATATTTATCGTTCAATCGTGTGTCCGCATAACATCAAAATAAAATTTTGGCAAGGAGATAGATTGCATCCTAAGGAAGGCAAAACGCATCACATATAACTTTTTGTTATAAAAAGTAATGTGTGTTTTTTTAAAGATGTGCAATGTGGGTCGCACGTAGGGTTGCCAGGTCGCCAATCCTAATAGCCGGACAGATCAGCCAGTTTGGCCGGACATTTGGGTAGAGAGGCCGGGCATCCTACATTATTGAGGATTTTGTGTCGGCGCGAGGGGGCGGGCGGCCTGCGGGAGCGACCGCCTGCGCTTGGCCTACGCTCGGCGCTCGCTCGTTTGCGAAATGTAAAAAGACTAACAAAAGCCGGACAAGACAAGCCGGACACCGTTTATTTTGGCCGGACACGCAATCCAAAAGCCTATGGTCTATGTCCAGCTTTATCCGGACGCCTAGCAACCCTAGTCGCACGTTACTAGTATTCTTGTTAACCCCTCGTGCTAAGCTAAATGCTTGTGTTACGAGTGGGTTCACGTCGTGACGTCGGTCGGTAGTGCAATGGGTGAGTTTGGAACCGGCAACCACATGGTCGCAAGTCCGTTGCCCTAGCCATTAGGCTAACGCCGATTCCAGAGTGTTTACTGGTGCTAACTCTTTGATGTGATGCGCGCGTACAGTCGAACCACAACTACAACGGGACAGATCCAGATTTACCCCACTTTAATCCAATATCTCTTATATAAACAATCCAATCTAGCAGAACGTCCGATAACGGGTAGGTAGTCTGATAAAACTAAATAAAACTTTGTTATCGTTTTTTAAAACATTATATCATTCTCATAACTCTGTTCTTGAACTTGTTGTAGACTCTCAATGACACACAAATCGAATATTTTACGGATTGCTGCTAATCTCTGAGAAAAAAAATATAAGTAGGTATTGGGCATTTATCATTTGGCACAGAAATGCTGGAATAAAAGTCCGATCAGCACAGTACAGCCACTTTTTATCTTAAAATAAAGTTAACAATTAGAAGGAAAGTGTATGTAACTTATGAACTCTTCCCGAAAACCTGCCTCTTTATTTTGAAGTCGGTTAAAAACGGTGTATTAAATATGCTACAGGCTTACAGATTACAGCTATGCTACAGTGCTTAAATTTTTGTTGTAAAGTTGAGTTATAAACTTACTATTGAGACATAAAGGGTAAAGGGTTAATAGTCTTGATAAACTATAAATAACAATAATTGTATAAAATATAATAATATAAATATGTTAGGTCGGTTGAAGTAAAAACGTTTTCAGGGTTCAACACAAATTATGTCGTGTCTGTCAGTCTATTGCTGACTACTATAACTATTAAGAATCCTACTTTTTGGAATTCGCTAGACCGGTCCCAACATAGATATTATCTAAAGGCCTAAAACTCCGGTCATTATGAAATTGAATATCGGGCACCCCTTTTTTTTAACTACGGAAAATCCTCATGGATCGTCCACCGCTTGGGGGGCGGCGGGTTATGTCGGACTCGTACCGACTAAATACCGTACTTGCCTTCTCTTGCCCTGCAGCCACGGTCATGGGATCAGTGACATGCACCACGACATATTGGGCACCCCTAAATAAATATTGTTACAAACAAAGTTTAAAAATAATTTATTGGATGTTCCATTTAATTAGGATTCTCCTGACACAAAAAGTGGCTTGGCACTTTTTTATAACCCCCTGCGGACGCTCGACGCTCCCCGGACGCCCCCGGAACTAGGACAAATTCGGGGAAACCCGGATGGATGGCACATGCGGATGTCCCATCGAGTGCGTCCACCCACTTTTTGTGTCAGGAGAATCATAAAGAATCTTAAATGGAAGAACATGCAATAAATTACTTTTAAACTTTGTGTGTAAAAATATTTTTTTAGGGGTTCCCAAACCCTTGTATAGTTGTATCTACCAATGTGCACCTATATCTACCCAAATACACTTACGAATTCTTTATTGAATTTGTAAAAATTTAGTGATGAGTAATTCTTTATCACAAGAAATTTTCTGTACATACAATAGGTAGGTATGCAAAATTTTAAAAACAAAGCTCGTCGCTCCCGACTTTCACGACTATCTGTCAATAATTGGTGCTGATAACTACTAAAGCAGCCTCTACTGTTACCATAAATTATTTGCAGTTCCATTATGTCGTTCTTACTATTGCACTCTCCAAGTCACCTATACCCTGAACACTGACAGCGATGATCCACTGATGAACAAATGTCATCACTTTAATTACATTGTTGAGTGTACTCAGGCTGTGGAGAATACATAGCACGGCCGAGAAGAAATGTAATCCGCCTTTACTCCCCGAAGGGTTAAGTTAGGTTAGCAAAACCATCGGTAGAAGAAGGGGAGGGAAAACTCCTACCGTCTGTCTCCCCTTACGCGTAGGGGGCCCCCTAAACGGCGGCCCGCCACTGCCAGGTCCGCGGACGAATGCTACAGCGCTCTCGTAGGCCCGGCACCAAAGTGGTGACGCGAAACGCCGATGTTGGTTTTAGTCGGTAGATCGTTCTTTTCAGAGTGGACTCCGACATACCCCACCGCTCTCCCCGGACTGGTGGATAGTGCATAAAGCATTTCCAACCACGTAAACAAAAAAAAGGTTAGCAAAACCTGATAACATTGCTTGACCTCGAAATTGAACCCAGGACTTCTAGTTTAGCAGTTGCCCATAAGACCACTAGACTAATTAGTAGGTAGAAAAAAGGCACAATCTACGACAAACTTAAACAGTGTCAGAAATCATGGTCTAGTAAAGAAACCCACACCATTCAATCAATACGTGATTATGAGATGATTCGTTACTGCGCCGGAGTTGGTCAATCTGTGCGATAAAAACGTGTAAAGATAACAATTCGGACACAATAACAGTAACAAAGCCCAGAAATACGAAACAGTAAACATTGAAAATTCTCAACCAGAGAATCGAAAGTTCTTAGTAGCGATAGTTACTGTTCTTTGGTAATGCCACGGGGCCTGCTTACAGGATATACACTACGTCTAAAAAACCTTATTCCATCCGAAAGGGGCTTATAGGTATCCCAATAGCATCACTAAATAAGACATAATTAATGAAACTTTCTTTTTGTGATTTTTTTGCATTTTACATTCTAAAATTATAAAGTTATTTTAGTGACGTCACCTTTAAGACGTACGTTCAGAATGTGAAGGCAAATTTCGACATGGCAGGTGGTGGGACTCGCGTTGGCTTAGTGGTCATAGCGTCTGGTGTATCTAACCAGAAGACACACAATCCTGCCTCCGAGTCGAATTTTTCCTTCATTAAATAACCATTTCAGTTTCCTAGTTCTTTTTTTTTGGAGTATTTTTTTTACCTGTATTTAAGAATAGTCTGGTACTTGTTCCTTAACTAGGATCAGTAAAAGGTCGTCTGAGATTCGACTCCTGAAAGCCAAATCTCAAAGACTACTAGTCCTAAGTGCAAACGCTTCACAGCATTTTTAACGTGGGAGAGCCATGCTTCGGCACGAATTGGCCGGCTCGACCGGATTGATACCACGGCCTCACAGAAAACCGGCGTGAAACAACGCTTGCGTTGTGTTTAGCCGAGTGAGTGAGGTTACCGGAGGCCTAAACCCTTTTAACAACGCACTTGTGACTCCTGGAGTGGCGGGTGTCCATAGGCGGCGGTTATCGCTTACCATCAGGTGATCCGTCTGCTCGTTTGCTCCCCTATCCCATAAAAAACAGTCTTATTGGGTCTTACAATTTTTTCAGTAGGACTTCGGAGTTTGAATTTGTGCCCATTTAATGGCAATAGACTCCATTGCATGGGACCTAATAATACGGATTCAGATTAGAAATTATGTACTACACATTCTAAATATGAATTAAAAGCAGAGCAAGCAAAGGAATTGCAAAATGCGGCCTGATTTCTCATATTTTTACGTAGCGTTGTTCTCGTTCATCTCGCTAGTCCTATCTATTTTAAAATAAACTAGTCTAAGGATCAATCCACGTCTAGACGGTCCCGAGACGATTGTTTTAGGTTATCACAATCATAGGCAATTAATATAATTATATCGCCCGTGTCTCTTCCACTGTGTGACACTGTGCTCCGGACCCACTCATATCTAGCACCAATAAATAGGGCACTTCTTGACATTATCTGGCACTAAATTAAGTTTTATACACCGACTAGCTGATGCCCGTGGTTTCACTCGTATCCCAAAGAACTTTGTAAGACAAAGGTAGCCTATATCCATCTCCGATGTCTAATCGATCTCTATACCAAAATTCTTCGAAATTGGTTCAGCCGTTAGAGGCGTCCAAACGTAACAATCATATGTTTGTTACGGGCAGTTACTTTCTCATTTATAAAATCGGTAACATTCATCATGACCAAATATGGCTGAATATTAGTAGTTACACGAACTGACTGTTGAGCTGCTGACTGAATAACATCCGAAAAAAAATTAAACTTACTTTATTGATATTAAAAAGTTGTATTTAAGATACATACCAAATTTCATATATTACATTTTGTAATACCTAAATACTGAGAAAGTGGTCCGCTTTCAATGTAGGTATAATCAATCAAACTATATTTTAATTACAGTAACTTTAAATAATTATTTTCCATGCACGCAAAAATAAGTGATGAAACAGCCAATAAGTGTCAGTTTACATACTTATCTATTTTATCTTTCTAAGTGCATTATTATGCAATATAAGTGCATCTAATATGACTGATTATTCCGACCTTCGACCTACACCAACGCGTAATAGTTTAGTACAGTTTTTACTTCAGATACGTGGAATAGATAGATAGACCTAGGAACATGTTTCGCTTTTGTGTCGTGAACTCGTGACCACACTTGTTCATGTCGTGGTAAAATCAGCGAATCAGCAGCTAAGTAGTGGTCTGACTATCCAGGGTACGTACATGAAGCACTCATAAGTATATACAGGACGAATAAAACTACCAACCATCTAAAGTACTTTTTTGCAGCGCAGTATACTTAGATCTTCTGATTACTTAAGTAAGATTCCCCTGACACAAAAATTGTCCGGGTGAAACTCCTTCCGGACGCCATCTAAACAAGGACAAATCCGTGGAAACCGTCCGGGTCTACCCGAAATTGTCCTAGATGGATGGCAGCCCTACATCAGGTAACTGCGCCTACATTAAACTAATAATATAATTAAACTAAATGACCACAAAATTAAATTTCAATCTTTAATCACTTTATTTTATTATTTAATCATAAACACATTAAATAATCATTTATTAGGAAATAAATGACCACAGATAACAAACAAACAAATAAACACGAAGAGGTGCGCGGCGCATGCGCTCTGCGTGTTCGGGTCACCATGCCAATAGTGCATTGAGACGAACTAATCAAATATCAACTGTATTCTTAACTAATTAAAATATTAATTATAATTTCACACAGTATCTTCGCAGACGGTCCATAGACGCTGATAAACACCCGGATGTCCCGCTATGATTGTTTAAAAAAAATGCCGTTTATTTTCTGTTGCCTTCAGTATCACGCATCCTGTTGATATACATTCTATACATGTAACGATATGTGATATGGAGTTCATTGTCGTTCTATGTGAAAGGGACTTGAACTGGACTTTAAACTAATAAATCAGTTTTATCTAAGTTTGTCCGAATTTTTTATGTTACCCCACACTAGAATTGTCTCCGAGTATTGTGGGCGAGTTTACAAAAACATTGTTCACATACACAGGGGCGCATATAAGTATCTCAATTACGTTAACAAATAAAATAAGAAACATTAAATGTAACGCACCTGATGTAACTGAAATTGGAATACAGTTTACGGTGATAGCGACCTGGGTGCCAAATATACAAATACCAGCGATGGTTTTAATACATTTAAAAAATGTTGGGATAAGTCGTTCGGCAATTTGGGTACGGCAATCCTGAATTTTAAACGTACTGCTCCTTTCGGAATGGACTGGGTTTTTTTGAACATAGTGTATAACCAGACTATCTGTTGGTCGTATATTCTTTTATCTGTGGTCGTACAAATCTTTTTTCCGTGCGGTGATGGAACTCACAACTCATGGCAGATATCACTCAACTACTCACTTATCCAAACGTGCCGTCTAATTTCCAAGTCAGAATCGATCACCACTTATCTTTATTCACGGAAATAATTAACCAAGCATTTCCGAAAATATGACTAGAAGTGAGCGAATATTGGATGGGTCCTGAAAATTTCATTTACTTATAGATTCCTTTATTCATGGTCATGTCCCCTTTTTCTTAATGACAGCGATAGATGAGTTCCGAATTTGGTCGATTTTATTAAATGGATCGGGGTCCACTGTTGGGAACCACTGATGTAGTCATTAACTAAACGAGCGGTGATTTCGGATCGATATTTGTTGAATGGGCATTGACTGCGGAGAGACGCCGCCCACACGTTGTTCACCTGAATCTTCATTGAAACTCCATTAGTGGAAATTCTCCTTGCTATGGTCGACTTGAGTTTAGACACCTTATTTCTTTTCCAAGTCGCCCACAGCACCGCGTACCCAGTTGTGAGGCTCTCTGGTGGAGTGATAAGACTTCAAAACATCTTTTAACTTTGCTCACCTTACTTACGAAGGGTATCTTCGTCTATTCTTCGTTATAGCTGTAAAGTTAAACAAATACTTACAATTTTCCTTTGAAAATGTGTCACGTAATAACAAGGCTATTGTAAGAAACAATAGAAGCAGATGATATCTGAACAAATTACTTGACGGTGTATTATTGTAAAATTACAAGATTATCGAATTAGGGATGGCCTTAGGCCTGTCTCGTCGTTACCTTTGAACAATAACCTAACTTGTGCCTACTTGTTAAGGTTGTAATTTGAACAATCACGTACCATGTCATTACGCCTAAATTAAGGGTTAGGTAGGTAGGTGTACTGATTTATGCTCACAATTGGCTGGTGTGTGGATAGGTCCTATGTCCAAAGATCAATCTGCTACTGAGAATTTCAATGAAATATAACAAAAAAATTTGGCTTGACCTGAAAATCAACCCTCACGCTTAGCAATTAATGAGGCACTGTAGTTTCTACAATTATTATTTCCAATTTTAAATTGTATTAAAGTTCTCCTTAGGTTCTTTAGAAGATTCGCTAATTATATCTAAACTTTAGGATATTGGGGAACGTTTCCTTGTCGAGAGATCGCTTCTTGATGCATCGTATTGTATGGAGATGTACGAGTGTGCTAGTAGCGAAAGGCTAATTTAGGTAAGCCGAAGCCAAAACGGCTTACCCAGTCTTTCCAGTTGAATGGACTCTTTGCAAATGAAATTATGTTTGCGTACCCGTAAACGCCTGCACTGCGTAAAACGTAACGAACGACAGTCCGTCCTCAAGAAGCGTCGTGTCGAAGTTTCCGAAACCAAGCACTGAAGGACAACGATCTTCAATTGAATCTTAAGAGATTCAAAGTTTTCCCTACCACAAGTGTTTCGGAGTCTACGATCTTTTCGATGCTGGCGATTAATTTATTGTTTGGGTTGCAATGACGCTCCTTTTTAGCTTTGTTGAATTGAAAATGTTGTAGTTGTCATTTTAATTCAACAAAGTTTAATGTACACACTTTGTTGAATTATAATGAAGGCTGAAGTCACCATCTCCGGGTTACTCTGTTACTTGAACCTCATTAACCTATAATTTTCTTCCTTACAGTGGAGTACGTGGATGCAGAGTACAGTTTGTGGCTAACATGGTTCCTGACGCCGGTGATCGTGACATTCCTGCTGCCAGCCGTCATCATCGTGCTTATTTACATCAGTGCCATCATATTCCATCTTTATAGGCTATACAGGTAAATTACATATGTATCTAAGTACTTAACAGAGGGGTGTAATAATCGCGTTATTAGAAATAATAAAATCAACTGTCTTGTTTGCATATTGGTTCTGAGCGCGACTGCTACACTATAGGCCCTGGGTTCGATTCCAGGGTAGAGTAGTCTTATTGGGGTTTCTATGAAATTCTCATTAGCAGCTCATAACATAACATACCATCACGCCTGTTTTCCCCGAAGGGTTAGGCAGAGGCGTACCTACTAATGTACACCCACAGTTCGCCGGTATGTTTATGTCCCATGTAATAGGGGGCGAGCCTATTGCTATTAACCGGGCACGAATTCCAAACTCCGAGCTGCCACTGGGAATTTCATGGAAAAACCCAATAACACCTTGCTCGACCTGGGAATCGAACCCAAGACCTCAAGCGTAGCAGTCGCGCTCAGGACCACTAGGCTAATGAGGCAGTTCAGTAGCAGCTCGGGGTTTAGATTTGTGCCCAATTAATGGCAATCGGTTCACCCAATATTACATGAGCCCTAAACATACAGGCGAATTCTTGGTGTACATTAGTACCTAGGTATCTATACCTCTGCCTAACCCTTCAATGCTGGTATTCAAGGTTTAATGGTTCTTTAGAAATTTTAACCTCGTATTGCCTCAGATTGTCAATCTCCAAATGGTTAATTAATTACCTTGATATCATAACCTGAGTTATTATCACAGTGCAGAGGTCTGCTAGCAACGACTGTAAAATGGGCGCGATCACAACACAGCCGCATGGCTTCATGCATAGACTTTCTAGTGTCATTTTGTCACATAAAATAACACCGATAAACAATATTATAAATACTGAATTTTATATATTAGCTTTCGCTCACAACTTTGCGTTGATAATTATGATGACAACAGATTAGAACATACCCTATAAATATAAAACAGTGTATAATACTACAGTGTATAATACATCAATGACAATACCGAGATTTCAGTGTCAGTCTCGGTAACGGCATGATTTTCGGGAGACTCGGCCAATCGCTGATCGCGATGCGTGATTTATCAGATGAAGGTACTCGTCAATTTAATATTTCATGGATCGTTCTGTTTACACAGGAAATGGATCTTAACGTAAAAAGAAAAAGGACTTTGTGGAAATAAAAAGTTATAGCGTAGGCGAGACTCAACTGGATAACGGATATATTAGTTCAAATTCCGAGGCTTATTCGCTTACCAAGAGTCTAGTCACGTTCCGAGTTCCGCTATTAGTATTTTTTTTGCTTAGACTTTCCAATTTGTAAAATCAGCTTCTTGTCTTGTCTCTGAGAATCCACCCCCGCAGAACTGCGTGATACAATATTAAAGATGTCAATACATCATAACAGTAATAAATTCGAATACTGATTATTACTACCACGAGTTCAACATGCTAATTAACAAAAAAACATTCCAGTTAACTTAGTAATTATGAATAATTTCTAGATAACTTGGCAATGGCCTTTTCCACCTTCTGGCTTTTTCCAGATAATTATCACATCTTGTAGACAATTACCAGACGGTTTAGGGGTTAAATGAGAAATTATTTATTTCTTTTCAATAATTCTTAATATTCATTTTGAGGAGACACGTACCCAACACGATGGACAGGGTTCGTTATTTCCAAATATTTTTATGCAAAAAAAAATCTTAAAAAATACTTATAAGTAGCCCATCCGGCATCGAGAGCAATTTTTATTATTATCTATTAATAATGCAAAAATATTCCGGTCATACACAGCTTGTATGTTAGTAAAAAAAATTAACATTACATCTATTTTTTTCTCTTTTCACATCAAACCCGTATCGAGTTCTGTACTTTATGGTTGTTTCTATTCGTTGGCAGGATGAAGGTGGTAGATGGTGTGCAATCTGACTGGAAACAAGCGGCCAGACTCGCTGTATGCGCGCTGTGGGACGCGCACGGATGTCTTTGGCATGGTTAGTAAACAGTTTGCATATCCTTACTACATATAAGATATTATGTACCTAATGGCTAAATACTTAAAGGCTACTCAATTTTAAAACGCAGTAAAACTCTTGCTGCCTCTATCACTTGTCTCAAACTGACTGTGATGGCACGAGACCTAAAGCCATCCTAACATTGAGTTGCGTTTGAGTATTTGACCGTTGATATCCGTTTCCCATCGTTGGATCCAGACTGTGGGCCAGAGGTCCCCAAACGTTTATATTTTTCGTTGCAAATTTACTGCAAGTAAACCCAATTAGTACTCATGGACCCTATTTTTCTTCCCGTTGACATAGACCCCCTTGTAGAGCGTCGTCAAGCCCTGGGGGTCGATATAGACCACTTTGTCCATCACTGCTGTAGGCGAAGTTAGGGGAAATCATAAGTCAAGGTTGTTGTAGGCAAAGCCCAAATAAGAAAATTTGAAACTTACGTTGGTTTATAGTTAAAAACAATTTAACGACAAAGCCACACAATCAAATCAAACTAATGTAATTAGGTAAATATAACTACCTTGTATCTAATAGCAAGGCGTACAAAATCACAATAAACTCCTTCTCAGGGCGGATTTACCCACGAGAGGAAAATAAAAAAGTGATCATGGTTGTTTCACCCACATGAAACAACTGTTCTAGAACAATCCAATAACACAATATGGTTGCCGCTGCCGATTTTTTTTAATATCTTGTAAGTACGTAATTATATTCAATAGTTCATCAAAGTTATTTCCAATCCTCAGGTTACGAGATCAAAGGTCTGGAGAACGTGCCGGATGGCCCGTTCTTAGTGATCTACTACCACGGAGCGCTACCCATCGACATGTACTACTTCACGGCGCGCATGCTGCTGTTCAAACGTCGCTACATACACACTGTCGCCGACCGATTCATGTTTAAGATACCTGGTGAGTGCGCATTACACATATATTAGAGTTCAATATAACAAAACTTATCCAAAAACCGATTTCAGTCACAATACGCATCGTATCGATAGTCCAAACTGATTTTACAATACCAAATGTAAATCGATCTCACGATAACCCGAAAAATAAGCAAACGTTCGGCAGAGTAAAAGAGACGAAGCGAATTGCCATTAACCGGGCACAAATTCCTAACTCCGAGCTGCTACTGGGAATTTCATAGAAAAACCCAATAACACTTTGCTCGACCTGGGATTCGAACCCAGGACCTCTAGCGTAGCAGTCGCGCTTAGGACCACTTGGCTAATGAGGCAGTCTATGATGTTAATATCTACAATTGAAACTGCAAATCAGATCCACTCCTAAAATCGAATACTAAAAGAGCGTCGATTTTGAAATCTGATTAAGATACATAATTATAACCGTAATAATCCAAAATCGTCCATGTCTACTACTTATTACATTATCTACGTGATATACAGAGAGTTTATTTTCTAGTATCCTTATAGTAACAATCCTTACCAACCAGCCGGGCTAAAATTGTATGAATCATAGTATAACTCATTGTCACACGACTACACAACGTGCTATCCTGACCTCTAGTCTAGAGTAAGAAAAGCTCATACAATATGAGGTCAACTTTATAGATACTGAAACATTATAAATAATGGTTGAGCTACACGATGCCTGATGTATGCGTGCCGTCAGTTAGACAGCTCAACTCAAAGCTGTTAAGGCTCTTTCTTAAAAGGCCTGTCCAGATATTCCCCTACATCGTAACACTCGCATAATATCGAATAATATTATTATTGTAATTCAACAATTACTGTCTGGACTTTAAGAGACCATGATTCTCTGAGTTTGTTTCGGTGTTTCTTCTCAGAGGTCGTCAGTTAAGAAATGCCGGCGCCAACTAGTTCAAAAAAATTAAAAATATTGACTTGTAAAAGTTTCTTTAAAAAATCTATTTACAGAAATAAATATCATTTATCATTTACTAGCTTCTGCCCGCGACTTCGTCCGCGTAGCGTGATGATATGTAGCCTATAGCCTTCCTCAATAAATGGGCTATCTAACACTGAAAGAATTTTTCAAATCGGTTCAGTAGTTCCTGAGATTAGCGCGTTCAAGCAAACAAACAAATTCTTCAGCTTTATATATTAGTAATATAAATAGCACATTGGGTAGTCATGTTTCCATGATTCACATTGTGAATCAAAGTGGCGCCCCCTGTTAACTTGTCAAGTAGATAGAACAAAATTCCAGATTACAGAAACACCATAATTGTCGGGCACAAGGTGTGTTATTTCTTAGAAATCTAGTCCCCTAATTGAATTTAAGTGTTTTAAATTCTTCCACCTACAATCGTGGAAAATATATGTGGACATCAAATCTATCGCAGTGCTAAGACAAACTTTTCATAGAAACTTTTGTTTTCTTTTTCAGTCCGCAAAACTTTTTAAATGGGTCTCTTATTTCGGCCAGTACTTGTACTCTTATAATACTTTTGTTTCATTGTCCAAGCTGGGCAACCCTACAGAGCGGCATAAAAGAAAAGATTTCTTAAAAACGTTTGTTGCTCTGCCTACACTGGGCAATTCCACCAAATAATCTTTTTGTGATTTCTTTGCATTTTTCATGCTAAGGTTATAAAGTTATTTTAGTGAAGGAAAAATTCGAACCTGCGTCTTCTGGCTAGGTACGCCAGACGCTATGACACCGCCTTCACATTCTGAACTTACGTCTTAAAGGTGACGTCAGTAACATCTATTGAAAGGCAAGTTACTTTGCCTCTCAACCGACATGACTTACCTTACGTTCTTACCGTACGACATAGAATTAACCGTAAGGTAAGTCATGTCGGTTGAGACGCAAAGTAACTTGCCTTTCAATACATGTTACTGAGTTCAGAATGTGAAGGCAAATTTCGATATGGCAGGTGGGACTCGCGGTGGCTTAGAGCTCATAGCGTTTAGCGTACCTAGCTAGAAGACGCAGGTTCGAATCCTGCCTGCGAGTCGAATTTTTCCTTCACTAAAATAACTTTATAGTCTGCACTATCCTGGTGTCGGCACTGGATAACTTTTATTACAAACATGTTGCGGTCCCCCAGGCTGGGCGACTCTGTTGGAGGGGCTGTGCATAATCCCGGGCACAGTGCAGACGTGCGCGTCGGTGCTGCGCGGCGGCAACCCGCTGGCCATCTCGCCGGGCGGCGTGTACGAGGCGCAGTTCGGCGACCACTACTACCGCCTCAACTGGAGGAACAGGCTCGGCTTCGCGAGGGTCGCCCAGGAAGCTAAAGTGGTCAGTCATTAGTTAAGGCTGATCGTTTTGCTGAGCCCGTCAAATTCAAATTACAATTGGTTTTTCGCAATTTGTAGATCTATTTAACACATTCTTGATTCATAACTATCTAAGGAATATAGCGATATAATATCATAAGGAATCTAGAATGTATTATAGACCTAAACATTGCGAAAACCTCCATCCTTTCACCGTCCATTTGATGATCTCTGTGGTTAAGTGGTTCGAATACCGGACTGCTGACCATGAGGACACAAATATGTATGTGATGAATATAAGTGTTTGTGTTCGTCTGGGTGTTTCTTATGTATTTTAAGTAGGTATTTACAAAAAAAAAGTATATAAGTATTATATCCATTGTCTAGTACCCATAGTACAAGCTCTGCTTTGCTTAGTTTGGGACGAGATGGTGCTGTGTAAAATATCGTAAAATAATTATTTATTTATTATTTACTGTGGAAGAGCATAACATTTGTGCACTCCCACAGTAAAAAATAAATAAATATTCTGCCGGCTCGACCGGAGTGATACCACGGCCTCACAGAAAACCGGCGTGAAAAAACGCTTACGTTGTGTTTCGCTGAGTGAGTGAGGATACTGGAGGCCCAAACAGAAAGATACTTAGTGTCACTCAATATCCCACTTGTAACTTTTTTTATATTTTTGGGACAAAATATAACATGGTATAAAAATGATTGGAATCGATTCAATGACTTATTCTGAACAAACTATATTCAGGGTTCGCATATACATACTAAAAATAATAATAAATAAATAATAAATATTCTGGGACATTTTTACATAGGACCATCTAGTCCCAAACTACGCAGAGCTTGTACTATGGGTACTAGACAATGGATATAATACTTATTTACATATTTTTTTTGTAAATACATACTTATAATACATAAGAAACACCCAGACGAACACAAACACTTATATTCATCACATACATTTTTGTGTCCTGTGGGAATCGAACCCACATGGTCCGCAGTCCGGTACTCGAACCACTAAACCACAGAGGTCGAATAATGTTGTTTTATTTTTAGGCAATGATTTTTAAATCATAAAAGTATTGTATATGGTCCTATATATAACTATTTAGAATGTAGGCGGGAAAATGAAAAGTGCACATTGTCGATTTTATATTATTTTTCAAAACTTGAATTTCTCCGAAGTTTAATGTGTAATTATGGTGGATAATTAACCATTAAGTGTTTGTGAACGTGTGAGAGTGTAGGCAAATGATATAAAATTGAAAATCGTGACTTTTTGGGTTCACTCCTAAACTCCATCGAAGCCTCAATAAAATTTCTACCGTTTTATTGGGGCAACTCAACAACTTATACTTGACACTGGCGAACACAAAAAGTGTGGTGCCATATTACAATCCCAAGCAATCCCATAATGGGAAATATTATTTGATTAATTTTTTACTTGACACTGGCAAAAACAAAAAGTGTGGCGCCATAATTATAAAAAAAAAACTATTTGGAATGGAAAAAAGAGGACGACTAAGTATATTGTTAATTATTTACAGCCGATAGTGCCGATGTTCACGCAGAACGTGCGCGAGGCGTTCCGCACGGTGGGCTGGCTGCGGGGCGTGTGGCTCCGCATCTACGCCGCCTTCCGCATGCCGCTGGCGCCCGTCTACGGGGGCTTCCCCGTCAAGCTCATCACGCACCTCGGCAAGCCCATACCCTACGACCCGGACCTCACGCCTGAACAACTACAGAAGAAGGTAACACTGATTGTTACTGATGGGTGTAATATTTAATAAAAAAATATATAGAAAGAAAAAAAACTGCCTCATTAGCCAAATGGTCCTGAGCGTGACTGCTACGCTAGAGGTCCTGGGTTCGATTCTCAGGTCGAGCAGTGTTATTGGGATTTTCTATGAAATTCCCATTAGAAGCTCCGATTTAGGAATTTATGCCCGGTAAATGGCAATAGGCTCGCCCCCTATCACATCGGACCTAAATATACTGGCGAAATGTGGGTGTACATAAGTACGCCTCTGCCTAACCCTTCGGGGAATACAGGTGAGATCGTATGTTATGAAAGCAGAAAAACTACAATAATTATAACGGATCAAGCTAGCCGACAGGACTGTCACATCGGAATAATAGAGAATAGACATAGATAGATACAAAAAGGTCGTATACTTTTTTACGAACAGATTATGATAACATGCGTCGTCTACAATTCTCAACATTACGAGAAAAGCATGGCAAAATCACCACTTTTGGGGACACATGGCTAAAAATAGTGTCGTATGTTGCCAGCTAACTAGTTTTACAATGAGATGTTAGCTTATAAGCTAACATCTCATTGTAAAACTCTACAATTAGTGGAATGTTTGAACTGTCTCTTTCGATTGAAAAGCATCTTTCAGACACATTATTGTCACCTCTAGTAGAATTATTTTCTTCATGTTCTTTTATTTGTATTTAATAATTTGTCGGACTTGCGATTATGTGGTTGCCGGTTCGAAACCTACCCATTGCACTACCGACGTGAACCCACTCGTAACACAAGCATATTTTTAGCTTAGCACGAGGGGTTAACAAGAATACTAGTAATGTGCAACCCACATAGCTAGTAAGCTTTTTTTAAAAACGTGAATTATACAAGCAGTCCTGGCCCTTATTTTTATATAAAAATATATAAATGCACAATATATTAATATATTTTGCTTAATTGCAGGTGGCCATGGCAATAGAAGAATTAGTTGAGGAGCACCAAAGGATCCCGGGCAGTATACTCCAAGCTTTACTCGAAAGGGTCTACGAAATCCCCAAGAGGAGAAAACCCACCCCTCCCGTCACCAACGGGAAGTGCCAAAACGGTACTTTGAAGAACCCCGAAGATAATGATAAGTGTCAAAATGACAAGTGTCAAAGTGACAAGTCCAAAGTATCGTAGTGTTAGTACGTAACTCATTTTGTTATTATTAATGGCGATTGGAAGTTTTTGATTGAGAGATTTGGCTGGTATATTATATAAAATATTATTTATTTGGCCTTTTTGGTGAAGGTACGGGACTCATTTGTAAGTTTTTTTAGCATGGTAATCGAGCCGATGTTTTCAGATGTTTATATATTAAAGGCAAATGTCATATATTTTACAGTAAAAGTTATATTATTCTACACGCGAAAAGGTCACAATTTGAAATATAACTTTGTATGACATTTCTTATTTCATACACTTTATTTGTTTACTTCGAAACCACATTAGTTTGGGATCAAACACGTTTATACGTAAATATTTTTTATTTGAGTATGACAATTGCATTTTGAAGTATAATACTAAAAATAAATAATTCCCATTCAAATAACTGCCATATCATAATTATATTGTTAAGTTGTACTGTCAGTAGTACCTAAGTATACAAATTTCGATTTGTTCACAATTGAGGGTAGTTCTGTTACAAATGAGTTCACGGTAAATACCTCATGCGATATTTTGCATTTAAAAATATAAAACTGAGTCCTTTCGTCGCTCGAATTTCAGTTTTAGATAAGGTCGCCATTTAAAAATGTATAGTGCTGTAATAGTCAGGCCCTGCGTTTTGAAGTATATCATATAAAAATCATCAATATTATGAATCGCAGGGTGCTAATACTCAATTATCATTTAGAAGAGCTGTACACAGTGGCTTGTGTTGGCCGATCTTTGCCATTGGCTCGAGTGCCATTGTCACGGAGAATGTAAGAAATAGAGGATTAACCGGTGATATTATGTATAATACTAGCTGTAACCCGCCTTTGCCCCGTTCCTAAGAATCTTATAGTGATGTTAAATAGCCTATAACCTTCTTCATAAATCAAATATCCGTTCGGTAGTTTTGGAGTTTATCACGTTCAGACAAATAAACAGACGTCACGAAACTGTTTTATAATATGTTGTCACTTCATCTCAACGGTGCACAGAAATATGCAATATATAAACAAGAAATGGGTCAAACAACATTATACTGTATAATGCTCTACAATTGTTCTATTTTCCGGTTCCAGTGCTCGTCCGGCCTATATGACGATCCTCACGTATTAATTGTTATTTATCACTCCATTTACTCAATTATCTGTGGCTGTTATAAACTATTATTATAAAGAGTAAATATTTCTGATTTTGTTTGTAATCAAAAACTATTTTATCTATTTCAAACATTCTTTCACTAACAGAATGCTACATTATCACTGAGTAACATCGGGTTAACCATAACGTCACTATAGGTCTCCAGTGAAACCGCGGGAAACAGCTAGTAATTAATAAACGTCGAAAGTTTGAATAGTTATTCCTTTTTTTGAAAGATCTATTCTTTGCAGTGATAAAAATATAACCAAAAATGGCTCGAGTGAATTAATGAAAGACGAATAACGAAAGGAATTTATAAGGCGAATGTCAGAGGCAGCGTCGGAGAGGTTGTCCTAGAAGGACATACGCCGATCTTATTGGCGAGGTCCTTCAAAAGAGGTGCGTAGTACTCGCAACCGGTGCGTATGTATGACAAAATGTATGTATGAATGTGGCAAAAGCAAAAGAAGTATGCAAGAATCGTAGCAAGTAGCGGTTCTGCCTACCTATGTATGTTATCAAAAATGATCTGGTTTGGTAAAGTTTATCCAACATAAACCACTTTCGTACAGCAGTCGTAGGATTAGAGGTAAGTTGCGTGTGTCTGGTTTTTAGAAAGGAGATATAATGACTTATATATATATATATATTTCTTTATTGGGCTAAACGCATTTGTTTAGAACAAAAACAATATTTTCTACGAAAAAAATTATGTATATATTTTTGTGTCCAATCGAAAATAAATTATGAATGCATTCCTTTTATGTAGCTTTCATACTTTGAATTAAAATTTAGCGAATTTTGTAATGCTTTCGACATATCAAACAAATAGTTACTTGATTGTGATATTAAGAAATTGGGTCCCCAAATTCTTTAATAGTTTAAAAATTGTCAAGACGTTTTTGTCCGCAGCAATTGTTTCTTGTTTTTGTCACTTTTATCATTGTAGTGATAGAAGGGGACGTATATGATAATTATGTATTTATTAGAAACGATTTGTAAGCTTTTTGAACGCCATTTTTTCAGCATTCATTTAATGAGTGTCGATTTTTTGTATTTTTTTTTAAACTCCGCGGTTTGGCATGTATACGCTGACGTTCAATTTACAATCTTTATGAGTCTTTTAGACAACTTGAATATCAGGTTTATCGTTTAGCTCTCGGGTGGATTGAGATATACTAGTAATTCATTGCTAAACACATTTTTAAAGAACGAATACACACAAATTGTGCCCCTCGTCTTTTTGAAATCGGTTGAAAATAACACATTTATTTATTCTGGTATTTCAAAATAACATGTTTCGATAAGAAACGATTAGTGATTACCTCTTCACCTGAATATACATGTTTTACTCCGTTTCATCCGTCTGTATGCGCATACGCAGACTCTACATCAAAGTAGGTAGGTACATAGTTCGATATCAATATGATGGCGTTCATCAAGAATAACCGAGATACAAAACAAGCATTTTTGACATACAGTAACATAATATTATATTGGAATGATGTATTTATTAGTTTAGTGAAGTTACAGAGCCGTCGTAATAGTAAGGAATAGGTGGATATAGACAACATATTGGACAAACGGTGTAAGAAGGGCTAATGCAGACCATAGACTAATCGGTTCGTTCGACAAGCTTTGATGACGTCACAAAATATGTACTATTTCCACAAATGTTTGTTGGACATTTAGGCCCACTTGCACCAAGTTTTTAAATACGTTTAAATTTCATTTAAACACAATTTTTCATAGTAAATTTGTGTTTAAATACAATTTAAATATATTTAAGAAGTTGGTGCAAGTGGGCCTTAATACTTGAACAAATAATAATAAAAACAAGAAACCATCACGCCTGCATTTCATATTTTTAGGTTCCATATAATACGCGGTGTGTATTGTCAATACTGTTAGTTTTTTTTTTAAATATCGGTGACAGACTATAAACCTAATCTATCGTTTCTATTTGGTATATGGATCAATAAGTATGCGATCATTCAATTAACGCCAAACTTGTTGCACAACTGGTCGATGCCACCAAACTATATCTGTAGACTTGTGCAGGCACAGGTCTATCGACAAATCGCAGAGTTCGATTATTCCATTGCAATACATTTCTTTAACTTTATACACCATTGGCGGTCCAGTACGTTGTCTATCTTAGCGTTATTTAATGTGAGTTTTGAATGAATGAATTATGAATTAAATTTCTTCAATAAGTCTGATAACAGTGTCATTGGTTTGGCTACAAATTTAAGTAGTACTTTAAATTAGATTG
Organism: Acronicta leporina; assembly: GCA_947256265.1. Classification (NCBI taxonomy): domain Eukaryota; kingdom Metazoa; phylum Arthropoda; class Insecta; order Lepidoptera; family Noctuidae; genus Acronicta; species Acronicta leporina. The sequence goes on along the minus strand of OX366533.1, from coordinate 4,802,365 downwards.
TATGTATGTATAGTCAGCTAAGAAAGTGCTTTAGTATTTCCCTAAGGCTTTGATTTATCACAAGGGTCTTGCAAGCGAAGGTAGACCTTATTAATGTTGAATTAAGGGCGCTATATCATTATCTTGGCTGACTATATATAATTATACGATTATTAAAAATATATATTATTGTAATTTCATGAAGTTTCAACCCTTTTCGGTTTGTTAAATAGCGAATCGTGTTGATCCGTTTGTTTACTCAGATCGGTTTCATAAAGGCGATTTGTATGACAAGTCTTTTAGAGTGGAGTGGTTGTTATATGCTTTAAGTCAAGGAGAGACAGGAGGATTATTCACTATGACATAAAATTCCATTTACACGGTAGCGGCTAATGAACTCTGCGTATAGTGTCATTCTGAATAAGGCCTTGAATAGCGCAACAAACTTATTTGACAGCATCGCCGAGTTTCCAGGTGCCATAAAAAATATTAAAAAGAAAAGTAGTAGCAGACCTCTTTAAAATTCCAGGTTTTAAACCAAACTACGTCGTCTTCTTGGAATGTACTTTGTGCTACGTAAGTTTGATAAGTAGTTTTGACATGACTAAGTCGTTCACAGTTGAAAAATGGAAACACCGAACCCAAATGGCGTCGTTAACGACCACAGGCTCAAATAAGATTGTTGCACTATATCCTACTTTTAATATTTGGCATAATATTTCCGTGCATAAAAATACCACTTCTGCTGACTGCAAACTAGTTTATTTACTGTTGTTTCTTTCACCTACAATACAAAAATGAAAGCTTCTAACAACTTGACCTCAATAATATCTTTTAAAACGTTGAGCTAGGAAAATTTTAGCTTATAATATGCAAATGCAACGATCAATATATATTTTTAAGTAATTTTAATAAAATAACATTCCCAATTGGTTATAAAAAATGCATGTACCCAAAAATTTTGTTGAGTTTTTCATTGGTCTCAAAATTATTTTTTCCCAGTAACACGCCGTTTCGAAGAATGATTTTATAATAAATGTTTCAGTATAGTTGTTCCAAAATTTGAATAGATTGCTCAACACTATCACATCTTTGCCGCTTGTTACTCTATGACATTCAACATGTTATTGAAATAACGCAATACCGCACGCGTGAATAATGAACATAAGAAAAACAATATTATAATCTTTTTATAATAAATGAATGATCAAAATTAAATCTGCGAACTCCATAGTACATTTTATAGTATATCACAGAGTTAAAAAAACATTAAAAAACGTAAACGTAAAAATGACAATACCACGGATACATATTATAGCTATAATAAATTTCCAGTAATTTCTGTGTGCATCGATTATAATCTAGGTATTAATTAAGCATAAAATGTGCAATGGAGGATTGCAATTTTGTTTTTTTTCTGTCAAAACATTGGAAAACATATTTTCTTTGTTACAATAAATGTTGAATGAAATATTCTGTAAGAGCAAGAGCTTTATATCAAAAGAAATCCCTTAATCGACTGCTAGCCTGTTTGTATTTCTTTGTATACTTAATTTGAAAACAAATACTTAATATATAAGGAGATATTTTAAAATTAATGTTTTTTATTTGCCTTATTAAATAAAATCACGAAAATATCGGCGGATGCTGGTATACTTGCCTAATATTTTGCAAAAACAGAAAAATATTTAGCCAAATAATTTGCAAAATCAGTAAAATACTTAGCTAAATATTTTAGAAAATCAGTAAAACACAGCTAAATATTTTACAAAATCAGTATTATTTATTGATTTAGCTTAGCTAAGTATTTTACAAAATCAGTAAAATACTTGGCCAAGAATTGTCTGCTGAGTCAAAGCAGCAGATTTCAACCTAAGAGAGTCTGCCCACTACACCGTCTCATACCATGACTGTACTATGCACGAATCATACAAAAAATAATTGTATTGAGATTGAGAAGTATAATGCTATGCCCGTTGGTACTAGACCGTTCCGTCACAGATATTTTGGCGGTGCAAATAAGCTCCGTCTATGGCACGCGACGTTGAACGACGCGACGGCGAGACGGTGAGCATAATGACTCTCACTAAGGAGGCGCCAACTTCTTGAATATGTTTAAACTGTATTTAAACACAATTTTTCATAGAAATTTTGTATTTAAATACAATTTATACATATTTAAGAAGTTGGTGCAAGTGGGCCTAAGTCACTAACACCGTTATGCACGGGTATGATACACTGTTGATGAGTTCTTGCGGGCATAGTAGTTCGTGACGTCCTTGTTTCCGTACCTGTAGCCCAAGCATGAACAACTATCGAATTCGAATCGTAAACGAATGAGTTTTTATCTGCTACAAATCTCAAATATACATACATATTTTATTTTCACATCTGTCTCCCATTGGGGTAGGCAGAGACTACACTAGCTACGATCCTGGTACACCACTTTCGCTTCATCTACGTTCATTAAGCTCCTTCACATACAAATTATTCTCGATTTCGATACGAATACGTTTTCGAAAGTTCGTGCTTGGGCCACTGATACGTTCATAGCACGGTAATACTATGGAACGGTGTAGTGGGAAGACTCCTTTATCGTTGATCCCCAGCTTAGAAACAACGTAACCCTAACCCTTAAATAAAATTAAAAACATTTGATACTTATCTATATTTTTATTTGTTTTTCATATTGGAAGCCAACTTTAAGATGGTAATAAAAAGATTTGGCTTACAATGTTATAAACTTATTCTACCTACTAGAACTATTTTATACAACACTATTCATATAAAGGGCACGACACAAAAACGTAGTAAATAAAATTATGATTTCAGTCAACAATTAATGTATCGTTTGGCCTAAGATATAACTAATATATTTTTACATAATAACATAACATACCATCACGCCTGTATTCCCCGAAGGGTTAGGCAAAGGCGTACTAATGTACACCCACAGTTCGCCGGTATGTTTAGGGCCCATGTAATAGGGGGCGAGCCTATTGCCATTAACCGGGCACAAATTCCTAACTCCGAGCTGCTACTGGGAATTTCATAGAAAACCCCAATATCACTTTGCTCGACCTGGGAATCGAACCCAGGACCTCTAGCGTAGCAGTCGCGCTCAGGACCACTTAGCTAATGAGGCAGTTATTATATATTTTTACAACTATAAAATATAATCTTTATCATTGTAAGGGTTGATAATCCAACATGTCTATTAATTTTGCATATGTGGGGTGTACTATAGACATTTTATTCTCACAAAAAAATATAAACCTCGCTTTAAAATTTCATATTTTGTCATATTTCGTTTTAACTATTAATTCATGTTTTTCATAATTTTCAACGCTAGCAGAATTGGCTGCATCCTTGCCATATTATTTGGAAAACTTAAGGTTTCTATTCCAATACTTTAACTTCGAGAATAAAACAAAATAGTAGTCCTAAAATTGTTTAGCAATTTTTTTCAGTCATCATCGTCCCAGTGAACCCACACATGCGGCTGTAAAGCCTATATGATGAAGTCCGAGTAGCTGTTGACGTCATCAAACTGTTGGGGCTGCGATGCCGGCCGGGGTGCTCCGCCCCCGGGCCTGTACTGCGGCTGCTAGGGACACAAACTGACTTTAATATATATACATTACACGGGTTTACATTATGGTTTTTTCGTGTATGTATTAGAAATCTATCATCATTTGACGGTGACGGAAATACAAAAATACAAATTGGGAGTCTATGGCGGATACGATGAAGTGAGCCACTGTCCTGTGTGGTTGATTGTGGTCAATTTCTAATAGGTCAGATTCTTTAATAATGTCTGTACAATACACTATACTTACATTACAAAAATATTCATTGAAGTTCAATAAAGTATGGATGATACAAAAAAGCAGCTTGTTAATTAAATGACAGGAAAAAGTAACTCATCATTGTTAACGAAAAAGTTCCAGCTATTTAGAACTGTATTGTGATAAGCATGCAACATAAAACTGTGATCAAATGACATGAGACTTTGACACTTGATAATAAGTCGCATATTTACTTGCTTCTTTCGTAGGTGTATACAGTACAGGTAATATAACTCCTCTAGATAATTATTTATTAAATTGTGTATATTTTTTCCTTATTAAATCAAAAATTGTTTAAAGACAGTCCAGACGCCCACTAGCGGCATAGCACGGTAAGGAAAATTTAAAAAAATTAAGTGCTCCGTGATATATTATGTCACGACAATGTTGTTAAACTACCAAATAGCAAAAAGGTTGTAGCTATTGATTCGTCGTCTAAACGTCTTCTGCCATGCCTTCCTACCAGTGGACGCCGCGCCTTATTATTCGGTTATGGGACAATCTCCCAGAGGTCTCCAGTGGTGCACTTACCGGATTGTCGGTCAGCATTGTGTAGCAAAGGAAATACTTCATGAATAATTACAATAGAATAGTGTGTTTGCTGACTAGTTTAAACGATCAACTTTGGATAAGTTAGTCAAAATTTTGTATTGATTAGACTTACGTTTCAAAGACTATTTGCACGGGCAAATAAAATGGATCGTTCGAAATCTCCCTGTACGTACTATACATGTCATTGATCACCACAATTAGTATAGAAGGTGTGAAGCAATTACTTGTGCGTGCGTTAAGTGTGCGTGCGGGGTGATGCGGGTGAGGCGAGGGGGCGGGGGCGGGGCCTCACATGTGCGGCCGGGCCCCGCGCGGCTGCTGCTGTTGCTAGAAACACAACGCACTTGCGAGATTGAGCGCACATTTTGGCTTTCGAAAGTCGGAAGCCATAAAATGCCATACCTACTACAATATTTCAAAAAATCAAATTGTGCACCAAACAGGGGTGTACAATTATACGAGGCCCTGGGCTACAGGGACACCAGATATTTAGCAAAAATTTCGTAAAATTTCATCAACAAGCTCACTCTAACTTTTATGTCGTATCTACCTATGCTAAACTTCAACTAAAAAAACATATCTGATCATAAATGATTTAAATACACGATCAATAAAATTTTCTTGGGCAACGCATAAACTTAACAACTATTTAAAATTGATCAAGTACCAAGACTTGGACATTTCAAATGGACATGTTCTGCTCAACAAAGGATTGTTAAACTCAGTTTAGCAACACAAAATATCCCACTCATTCGCTCAATCTCGCTAAGGAACGCACATCATGTTATAACAAGCTGGAATGATGAAAAAGCGTTAGTATGTACTAATATAATGTTCTCGTCGCGTCCTGAAAGAGTTATTCAGATGATAATATTGCAGTGTGTCCAGTATATCTTGAGTTAGCATCTGGAAAAGCCCACCTCCAAAGACAAGTTGTAATCTTTAATCTGTAATTGTTCTTTGGAAATTAATTTTATGAAAGCCCAATGTGGCGAAGGCTTTATGTCATTTCCATACATTTAACCCCTTACTCATAAAAATATAAATCATCTTTTATTATTTTTATAGCAATAATGTTTGTCTTATTTTCCCTGGTACAGAATATCACGTGTTAAAAGAAAACATATTATAGCTCTAAGAAAGATATATTTATATCAGAGGTTTTATATTTTTATGAATTAAATAATTACTTTGTATTCGATCCTTGATTCGAATGTTAGATAGCAACTTGTGTATAGGCGAATTTCAAGATGATTGACTCAATAATATTCAATAAAAACACTAAGTTTAATTGAGTTCCAATTTGCCACGTTTCAAAATAAACTGAGCACACCTGTGTACATTTTTAATAGATCTAGAGGTTGACAGAAAATATAATTACATACTAATATGTCATAGCACTTTCCGCGCACCATAATATGATTCACGACCACACAATGGAGCCAACATTTGGAATACAAACTGACCTCGGATTGTATAAGCTTTCCGTATATTTAAGGTGGTTTCAAACTGGCGATATTTTTTTGTTTAAAAAAGCTTACTGACAATGTCGCACATTACTAGTATTCTTGGAAGCCCCTCGTGCTAAGTTAAATGGTTGTGCTACGAGTGGGTTCACGTCGGTAGTGCAATGGGTGCGTTTCAAACCGGCAACTACATGATCACAACTCCGACGCCCTAGCCATTAGGCTACCGCCGCTTCAAATTGAATTGTCTGTCGCTGAACCTTTTAACCTACAGATGTCTCTCGGCGGCTTGCTACGTTTGACGGGAGGGACCGGGCGAGATTTGTATATCCGTTGTACAAAGTAATAAGTACCAATTTGTTGGAGCTGTAAAGTTCAATATTGTAACCTTTTTTTTTGCGCCAAAGATGAGCATTGCGTGGTGACAAATTTTGCTATAAGTACAAAAATCAATTCGCGCGCAACGCTTCCTTCCCTCGCCTCTCCGGTCTAAATGCACCTTCAGAGCCGCCAACTTATACTGAAAACGTACGGCACGTTGTGTAGCATTTTGTCTGTGAATCATATTATGATTAACATTTTCATTCGTGTACGACCTAGTGTCTATATTTTTCTTTTTAAAATGCACTGATTGAATAAATACATTATGTCTGCCTCTAGACGTATATTGAAATGAATGGAAACCAAATAATAATAAGTAAAACACTGGACGCGTTGCATCCATTTTAGTATATACGCGGTCACACTATAATAACCATTAGTTGGCAAAATATTTACAACTAAAATAGTCAATCTAGTTTAGCTATATTGCTCTAAAACTATTTTCTATAAGTAGCTATATGAATTTAAAAAAATATGTTCTGTACTTATGATGACTTGTTATCAGGGGTCGGAATAGGTTGAGTTTTTAAATCGAAATCGTAACATAGATGCCTTTTAATCCCGGGATTGATATTAAGTATAGATATCAATAAAAAATGTTTTCTAAAAGTTCCGGAATTGATATATTTGTCTTCTAAAACTCTTCTTTCCTATGTTTAACACAAACTAGGTAGCGTAAAATACCAGGTTACCTGGCCTTCCTCCAGTACTTGGCTACCAAACCTTTATTATGAAAAATTTAGTATATTTTGGATAGATAAGATTTTATAATATGGAAATGAATAAATATCAATCCCATGATTAAGTCATATCCCTATTAAGGCATCCTAGAGAAATTTAGGTAATTTGGTACTTAAAATTACCTATTCCGACCTCTGCCAATTATATTCAGTACACTCTGATGATTCTAATTCATTCATTTTAAAAAATTGTGTTATAGTGGTGAATTTTAATATACGAATTCGGTGTAGAAACGATTAGGGTCTTAAACCAGTCGCATTTATGATTTTTGTCCTTACTAAATTCGATATTTTTGCACTTTATGAGTCCGAAGGATCAAATTTCCAATACAAACGTAATACCAAAATAAATCGTAATTCAAACACAATTTATTGTGTTATTATTCGGAATCCTATACCGATACACACAGATTATCTAGATTAGATAATCTGTTCTACCATTTCGTCCAAAATACTTCCGTGGAAATAAATGTAAGCGTAATGCAATTCTTGATTGGAACTATTTTCCGGTCGTTTATTTCCAGTGAACTGCCTCATTAGCCAAGTGGTCCTGAGCGCGACTGCTACGCTAGAGGTCCTGGGTTCGATTCCCAGGTCGAGCAAAGTGTTATTGGGTTTTTCTATGAAATTCCCAGTAGCAGCTCGGAGTTAGGAATTTGTGCCCGGTTAATGGCAATAGGCTCGCCCCCTATTACATGGGACCTAAACATACCGGCGAACTGTGGGTGTACATTAGTACGCCTCTGCCTAACCCTTCGGGGAATACAGGCGTGATGGTATGTTTATTTCCAGTGAAGTGGTAGTAGACGAAATGTATTTCAATCCGAATAATAACACAATTTGATAAAATATTGTTTGGATTACGATTTATTTTGGTATTACGTTTTTGTGGGTAATTCAAGCTCAATGTTGTATAGTACATGGCTTCACAAAATGAGTCGCACCTGCTGCAGCAGATGTCGCAGGCCGGGGTTGGAAGGCAGCAGCGGGCGCATGATGCGCGGCGGGTGAGCAGCGCCGCCCGCGCCGCGCAACTGTTGCTGCAACTGCTGCTGCAGCTGCTGGTGCTTGCGTTGCTCCTACAAGTGTTCGGAATGTGTTACGTTATATGCAAACTTCAACAATGTTTATTTGTGATTCACAGGTAACACATAGATCTAAATAGGTTAGGTAACTGAGGAACTACTACTGTCATTGGCTGACAGCTCTTTGACATAATTGCTAATGTCAATATAACACGTTTCGATTGGCTGTCGTGGGAAAAGTCGGAGGTGCTGACATCTGCGTTAGCTTTGCGTTGACTTCCCCATTATATTGTATACGTCAGTTCATCAGCATCATGACTAAAATCCCATACAGATAAATCCCAGTACACACATTCAATGAAATTCAACATAAATTTTCTCTAAAACTTGATTAAAATCATGACATATTGTGCTCACGCCTTTTTTTAACACAACACCCCGGCGAACTGTGGGTGTACATTAGTACACCGCTGCCTAACCCATCCGGGAATAGGGGCGTGATGGTAAGTTAAATTCTTTGTCTTTGTACTACTGGGCGGATTCTGGCATCTGTTGGAGATCTTGTTACCTCGAGCTGTTTGTAATGCTGTTCCTGCTGCTGGGCGGCGTGGAGGTGCGACATGATGTCCATCTGCGACTTGAACTGCGCCTCCTGCTGGTGGGCGGCCTCCAGCGTCTGCTGCAGATGCTGTATCTTCTCCAGGTTCTGCTGGCGCGCGGCCTCGAGGCCGTCCAGCTGGGTGACGGAGCGGGGGCCCTTGCCGCCCACCTGCTGCACTTGCTGCCCTATTGAGCCGCCTATCATCATACCCTGGAGATAAAAATAAGGTTAAATTTGACTATTTGTAATCTATGTGCAGAAAAAAGCTTCAAAGCAGGCTCTTCAGGCAGTGCCCTGCATTGTATCACTCACATATTTTGATACTTTTATGTCTGGACTTTAAAAAGTTAGTTATAATAGCTAGTGAACAAACTTCTATTATAGTTGATGCTACAATGCCTACGACGGCCAAAACTGGAGTCTTATTATTTTGCCTTACCCACGTAGTTTTACCCAAATTGCGGTACATAAGATCGTCCACACTTTTTGAGAAAAAATTAAATAGGTAGCGGCGGTAGCCTAATGGCTAGGGCGTCGGACTTGCGATCATATGGTTACCGGTTCGAACCCCACCCATTGCACTACCAACGTGAGCCCACTCGTAACACAAGTAATCTAGCTTAGCACAAGGGGTTAACAAGAATACTAGTAGTAATGTGCGACACACATTGCTAGTAAGCTTTAAAAAAAGCAAAAAAAAATTGTCAGAAACATCCAGTCTGATGGTGGACCATATTGACACCCGAGTTGATAAAGTTCTGTTTGATGAGTTAATTTTTTTTTAACAAACTAACTGCAAATAACCGGGCTAATAAGGTACTTAAACATGTTCGAAGTAAACACACAAGTTGAATTGTGCAAAAACAAACTCTATCGCAATGACAAAGTTCATAACTGACCTGTGGATGCTGCTGCATCTGCGACTGCACCATGCCCTGGCTGGGCCCTTGCCCGGGCATCTGGCCCACGTTGCCCACGCCGGGCACGTTGCCCACGGGCACCGACTGCATGCCCCCGGTCATGCCCGCGCCCATGCCGCCCGACGACATACCAGCGCTAGGCATTGGTCCTGAACCTACAGCGTTTATTAGAAGATTATTGAGATGGGATTATTGAGTCGAAAAGGTGCTGTTTTCTATAAAATGAATAAAAGCAAATAGGAAAGTTATTGAATTCAATAATTTTCCCAGGTTAGGGAAAGAGAGGCGAGAGTCCCTCTCTCGTACCTAAAGATTTATTCCGATGTACTTATTGTAATAAGATTCAAATGTTTTTATTTCAAATATGAAACATTATGATTCTAATTGCACGGTTCCAAAAAGTTGTTCATATAGAGAAGAATCGAGTTTAATTTAACATTCTCCGTTATCACAACAGAGTGATAGCAAGATGTGTTAAAACAAAGTCGATATTATCAAAAGAAAGTTCAGCAAAGAAAAGATAACCAGGCTCCTCTTTTCCATTAGTCACACTAGGCACGTGTCCATGGCTTCGCAATCCATGAGGCTCCTAGTTCCTACTCCTCTTGCTTTTGGTAATAACATAGTCATATTTATTTACCATACTTTGTTTACCTGCCATATTAGCGTTAGGCATGTTCTGCGGCATGCCGCCTTGGGAATTGACCGCGGCCGGTAGTTGCTGCTTGCTGATGATCTGACTGATCTTTTGCTGCTGGATCACCTACAAAACGCAGCGTAGCTTAACGTTAGTCAATAGTCCCAGATGGACCGAAATTAAGGTTCATTTAAAAATGTATAAAGGATTTTATTTATACCGTAAGGTTTAAACAAATCTCGAAATAGGTTGTTATTTTTTATTATAATTGGCATTAACGCATACTAAATATTATGAAAGATATGAATTGTAATAAAATAAATAATCGATTTTAGGCATCACAAGCTGTGGTTTCGGTAACTTAGTGGCTAAAGCGTCGGTGTACCTAACCAGATGGAAGCAGATTCTAATTCTGCCCGAGTTACGGATTTTACTTTCACTTTATTTTTTTTTGTATTTGGGTCTGAAAACGAGCTAACGACCCACGTGGTGGTTATTACTTATTAGTCATCGTCGCCTATAGACACCTGCAACACCAGATGAGGTACTGATGCCTTGCCGACCCTTAAGACCCCCCTACTGACTGACTGCAGACTGCCAGAGCCGCAGTAACCGAGGGGTAACTTGCTCTTACGCGCAAAAGTCGAACACATACCAATGTACTTTACGACAGAATCCGAGGTCAGAGTGGTCACTAGCCAGTCAGACCCAAAGAAGTTCTAGAACTGCGCAAATATATCTCGAAATAGGTGCTTGCTTATTTTTTTTAAAGTACTCCTACAATGATTTATATCAAAATGTCTATTTAACCATTCAATCAACTAAATAGTAAATTAATATCTAACATACAATAGTTAAATCATTTTTATCTTGCGCCTACAGTTTCACACTTGAATATTCATCAATCAATGATTTATTTTGTAAAACATAGGTGTACTTATACTTCGACTTTTAATTACATTCAGTAACTTGACAGCTAAAGAGTTACGAGTTTTTGACAAAAAAAAGATAGTGAGGTGGTCAAAGAATGAACGAAATTGAATGAACATAAATAATGTACTTACAGAAACAAACTTTTTATGTTAATGTAATAACTTGTCTTCAAAACACAATATAAACTACTCGTATTAAAAATTATAGAATTTGTTCCTCAGTAGTAAGGTAATCAATAAAATGAAAAAAAATACAAAAGTCAAATTATATGATTTTTATTTTTGGTGTTTCTATTACAAGAAAATAAAAAAGGAAATTACTTTTATTAATTATTAGTCATAATTCTTATACTTCACATCTTATTTACGAATTTTAAGTTTGATTTTATATTAAACCAATTTTAGCATTCAATCTTTAGGTAAAATCATTCACAACCCCAACACTATTATATTAGTTGTAGTGTGGTAACTTTATTTCTCTTCGAAATGTCAAGATATTGAATACAATTAAAAGTCAAAGTACAAGTATTCATCAAGAAGTAATTAAGATTATGAATAATTTTAGCTTACCTTTCTGAGTCGGTCGACGAAGGTGGCCTGGTTGTTGGGTATGAAGCCTAGATACGCTTTCTTGTCGGGCGTGTACAGCAGTATGAGCACCTTGATGTCACACTGCGGCGGCGTCGGCATCGGAGAGAAGTGAACGCAGCCCGCCTGCCACACAAGTACAAGGCTGACATGTAAGAAAACCCATAACTAATACACCAATATTTTTTAACGACCGGAAAACAATAAGACTACATTTTTATCGAAATTAAATAGTCCTAAATACAAAAAAATCATACACATAATAATAATCTTGTTACCCTTGTGCGAAGGTGGGGACATTAGCCTCCTATTTGCCACGTGGCTCGATAATATTTTTTAATACCACTGCGGTGGCAAACAAGCTTACGGCCCGCTTGACGGTAAGCAATTATCGTAGCCTATGACGTCAGCAACAAGTGAGGTATCGCTCGCGCTTTACCGATCCTCTAAAAACCTTTTCATCACTGCTTTTTTGAAGAACCCCATCCTGTAGTCTTTTAGGAAATTCTCGACACGTACCTCAACCCACGGATGAAGTTATTCTGGAACCGTACGCGATGATATTTATGTCAATGGTTTTATGTTAAGCAGATACTCACAAACCCATTGACCATGACTTTAGTGAGGGCATCCAGCGCTTCGCTAGGCTGCAGGTGGAACAGCACTGACTTGCTATCCTTCAGATATTGACTACCGATGCTGGTGATTAACTGCTTCGGCATCAGCTGCATCAGTAACTTGTTGGGCCACGTATCCACTTTCAGTTCTGGCTCTATATCCTTGGTACTGGCTGACACCTGAAGATTAAGAAATAATTGAAAATAATGTTATTCAAGGGCATGTTGAGATGGATGAAAGGCAACTAAGGATAGAGATTTATATAGCGAATGTCAGTGGAGCGGCCGTGAAAAATTATCGGTGAGATCCTTCAAAAAGGTCAGATGCGTAGTACTTGCAACCGGTGTGTGTGTATGACCAAAATATTCAACATTAAACTTAATACATATACAAAATAGAGTCGACAATTACCTGGCAAGGTAGATGTCTGGTGGTTTTCTGCTGGTCGCCGGGCGCCTTGCCCTTTTCCATCCACTCGATGACGCCGCTCCAGATGTACGAGCGCTGCAGCTGGCCGCTAGACGGACCTGCTGTTACCATGCCCGGCATGCGCTGGTGCCCACCCTGGCGGAATAGTATATATATATTTCTGCCCTATTCATAGAAAGAATCCTGGAGTATAACATTGTCATCAGTGCGTGGCATTCGTCCTGCTCAGATCAAATTCCTGCATCCTTTAGTTAGTCAATTTAGCTAGCTTGCGGCAGCAGGTGCATATTTGTGGACTTACGACATTCCACCGGGAAAACAGAGAAGTGGGCATTCCTTTACGATGTGGTAAGAAGAGGGTCTGGTCAGGTTCTCCGCAATTGTAGGTACTGTGTAATCCCTATTTATGGAGGTGGTGGTTTAATTGTCCCGTGGTTGGAACGGAATCAGTTCAGTCGGATCCAGGGTAGACGGTCTGAGTCGAAACCGGGTAACTTCTTATCCGATTCCCAATAGCAAATCCGTCGACAGATTTGCATACTAGAGACTACTAGCTAGACTATCCTTTGTAATTGGGAGTGGGCGTTAGTGAGGACCGATACGAGATTGGTATGAATGTGTTGAGCGAGGCGTCGCGGTCGGCAGTGTGATACCTGCGCAGCGTGTGCGGGCGGCGGCGGCGGCGGGTACGAGGGCTGCGCCAGCTGCGTCAGCAGCGCCGAGTTGTTGGCGTACAGCGGCGCGCGAGGCGGCGCCAGCCAGTTGCCGGCGCCGCGACCGCACGGTGCGGTGCCTGCTCAACAAGTACCCCTTATATATAAAACGTATAAAATCTTCCATAGCTATAATCTGTTTTGTGTTGCATTAAAAAGTGATTTTCTGTGAAGAAGAGAAAATATTACAGCTATAAGAAGTTTATAAGACATTTATATTTTTATGATTAGCATGGTAAGATTTTAGAGTTTTCAACCATTTATTGACATTTGAAATAATCGCGTATGATGTTTCAAAATTATTTACAAGCAATCATACAAAAAATGCAATCTATATGGACTCTGATTTTTTTTTCAATAGTAGTGCCGTACACTTTTGCTTCGATATTTATAGATATCGATATATTATATTTATTGAATATTAACAGCACTTTACTAAGATTATTCAAGTTGACTTTCATCTGGGTATCTTTAAAACATTTCAAAATAAAAATAAATCGATGAAACCTTAAGTTATTCAAATCGAGTCGGTAACGCAATGGGACATCACTATTTGACCAATTCTTGAGCTGTCAGAAGTAAAATAAATAGTTGGAAATAGTCTACAGAACTTTGTTTGCAATAAATATGGATAAAGACAGTTTTATAATAATCAAAATAAGTTACTACATGCAATACAAAGGTGTGAAAAATCTACATATTCTTACACAGACATTTTAGAGTTTTTTTTCTGGAACGTGCTCTTGGTAAAAAAATCCAATAACTGGACAACTTTCGGAGGTTTGCGAAGGAATACGGAGGTACAGAATAGGAACCCTAGACTGCTTTACGTCCAGTAGTCGCATGTATCCATATAATTTAAGATTCTAATAAAATATATTATATAGAAGAGTATGTACTCGTATATTCTAATACTATAAATACTAGAGATTCATCATTGGTAACTCATCTGCCCTCGGCCTTATTGGATACTATTGCGCATGTCTGCACGGCCACACACCAAGCTTTACCGTTTGCCCTTGAATGGCCCTTATTCCCCTGCAATAACGGTGATTTTTGTAGTGTCCAGTTATTGCAATAGCTTGACATGATGTTGTGTGAACCCTTCGGAATATAATATTTTTACTAAGTGTGACGCATAGAGGCATACTTACAAATACATTGTTACTGCTGTTATTGCTGTAAAGACGATGCCACAAGTGTTATTGTTGGCCTTTTAAAAGGGTTTGGGCCTCCGTTATCGGTATCAACTACTCAGCGAAACACAACGTAAGCGTTGTTTCACGCCGGTTTTCTGTGAGGCCACTCATCACTTCTGTTGAGCCGGCCCATTCGTGGCGAAGCATGGCTCTCCCGCGGTAAATGTTGTTGTGATACTCACCTACATTGGGAACTCCGGGCACGCCGGGCACTGTGCCCCCGGGGCCCACGCCCGCGGTGGCGGCCACGCCGGGCCGCGGGAAGTTCTGCGCCCCGGGACGAGCTGCGACTGCAGTACCGCGACCTTGCCTGTTAAGTCTCTACTATTATAAAATTGTAAAAAAGCTGTGTCTGTACATTGAAGATATTTAAAAAAAAACACGTGGGTTATGGTTTATAAACGTCTCCGAATCCGAAAATGTGATTTTTAAAATCTTTGTCTGTATGTCTGTTTGTTACGGGTTGGCGCAAAAACTACTGAATGGATTTTAATTTTATTATCACTGTTAGAAAGTACCTATATGCTCCAACTTAAAAACTGGTGAACTTCTTATCTCAATTAATTAAATGAATCTTGAGATACAGCTTCACCTCCCTGATGTATAGAGGCCCATACAAAGAAGAGGTCATCAATGTTGGTTTATCCATTTTTACTCCTGATATAGCTTCACGTGAGCGAAGCCGCGGGCAGAAGCTAGTGTTTTATTATAATCTTCGTATCTGTAACCCCATAACTGATAATTTTTCTAGCATTTTCCATGCTAACATTATAAAGTTATTTTTCATAGCGTCTCGTGTATCTAACCAGAAGACGCGGGTTCGAATCCTGCCCGCAAGTCGAATTTTTCCTTTACTAAAATAACTTAATGATACTGATCATGTTATCATAAGAAATGGCTCGTGAATCCCATAGCCATTAGTAAATAGCGCAGAACTTTTCTTACTGTACTTGGTTCAAGGTATAACAAATAATTATTTTCCAAAGTAAAAAAGAGAGAGATGACAATAGCGTCTGGTGTATTTAACCACAAGATGCAGGTTCGAATCCTACCAGCAAATCGTGCACAAAATTTTTTTCATTCAAATACTTACTTCATTTATTTATTTCATAAGGTACACCAACAACTTATTTGCAATTAGTGAGTGGTCAATACATTTAAAAAGAACATTCTGTGTAAACAAGTCAGTTAAAGGCGTGTAGATCATTCACAGAGATACGAGTTTTATAACACTCGTTTACATTATTTATTTATTTAAAATAAAAATAACTTTTTAAATAATCAAATATATATACTATATTATTCATGGGAAATTATTATAAGTGAATGTCATTTTTTGAGAACTTCACCAAGTTTCGACCGATTCTCTAGTCGTTTATTTCCAATGAAGTAGTAGTAGAGAAAATTGTTGGGTAGGAACCTAGATTAACGGTAGGTATCCGAATCCGAATAATAACACAATTTGATTAAAATGTGTTTGAATTACTATTTATATTGGGATTACGTTTATATGGGTAATTAAGGTGAAGGATTTTATATTCTTTCACTTGTTTTCCATTTCTTTCCCTCTGCTGGATTAAAGCCTCCATAAGGTACATCAAAGTACTTTTTAATTGCACACAATTTTTGAGCAAATAAAACAACGACATACCCATAAACGTCTGTTTGTATGTCTGGTACAGGGGGTGGCGCGGGACTCGGCGGCCGTTCCTTGAGACTGTAGCCTCGCAGTAGCACGAGGTGGCGGGGGTCCTGAGTATAGTTGCAAAATAAACGTTTATTACCAAAACCTTTATTTATGTGTTCATATTTAACTGACCTATTCGTGACTGGTCTACTCAAAGTCGCTATGGTGATCTTTTCATTCAATGGTCATTTTCACACTAAATTGTAATACACATATTTGATATTAATTTGTCTGGACTTTGAAGATCATGATTTGCAGAGTTCGTTCTTAGAGGTCGTCAGCTAGGATACGTCGGTGCCATTTTAAATGTCTGTCATTTCTTTAAATTAAGGATCTCTACACAAAAATTGAATATAAATGATAAATGATGAATAAAATTAAATCATAAATAAAAAAAATATATGATATTGACTTCTAAAAGTTGCTTGAAAAGATCTGCTTACAAAAAACGTGTTTTTTTCCTATACTATTCTATTATATAGAATATATTTTCGGTATATTATAATTTATGTAAAAACGTTATTTTTAAATTGAAGATTTTTATTGTACTTAAATGTTTTTCTAAATAAGCAATTTTATTTATTCATTTTATTCAAGTGAAAATATTTGTATTTTTGTTTGTAACAATAAACTCTAAAACTAGCGACCGTATTAAAAAATCTTTCACTAATAGAATGCTACATTATCAGTGAGTAATATGGCTATGAATTGTTAATTGTGTTAAACACAACGTCACTTTAGAAACAGATAATAATTTATAAAAAAACGTGAGTGTTTCTTCTTACGGTAAGCTCACATGTTCTCAAGCTGCTGTGGCATCAGCTGAGATGGGCTCATTCTATTTTCTTTGTTTTGTATAAACTTGTGAGGGTCACAAATACAACAGTGTTGTTTGTATATTGGTCACCTTGGCGTAGTTCCTCTGCTGCGCCTGGTGCAGCTCCCCGCCCGCGTGCTCGTACAGCGCGTGCAGCGCGGGCACGCGCCGCGCCGCCGCCACCGACACTTGCACGCCGCGCTCCGCCAGCAGGCGCGCTGCTTGCTCCACCGTCGCGGGCGCTCCTACACAACACATTCAGTGTTCCTTTTATGGGATAGAGGGACAAACGACGGACTCAGACGGATCACCTGATGGTAAGCGATTACCGTCGCCCATGGACACCCGCGACACTAGAGGAGTTGCAAGTGCGTTGCCCGCCTTTTAAAAGAGTTGGGCCTCCGGTATCCTCACTCACTTGGCGAAACACAACGTAAGTGTTGTTTTACTCCGGTTTTCTATGACGCCGTGATCATTCCGGTCGAGCCGGCCCAATCGTGCCGAAGCATGGCTCTCCCACGTCAAAAATGCCCAATGTCGAATGTTTAGTATTAATTGGTCGATAGATTCGCTTACGAGAGGTAAGATGTTGAAATAAGGTCCATAGATTTAATGTCAAAATCCGACCTCTAGTAGTAGTAAATCTATGAACGTATTTGTTATTGGGATCCAGCCTAAATGTTACTAACTTAGTAAGTTAGTCCAACTGAATCATTAATTTCTCCCACCTTCTGTGTTTCGGCAAAAATCGACAAGGAGTTACATAATGCCTGATTATAAACAAGTGATTTATTTTTAGCTATGATCCTTCCACTGCAGGGCAGAGGAACTCTTTCCTCTTTCCATTCTTCATAGTTTAATCCAATGAGGTCTCGAATTGGACCTAATTGGCATGTTATAAATGGAAAATTAAATCTGTCTGTCTGTTTGATACATTAACCTATGCTGCTAAACCAACGATGTTGGGCCTTGGAAAAGTAAAGCTACCTTTTGTCTCAAAAAGTACTTTAGTCGAATGAACAGGCAACAGCAGGCAACAGTCTTGAATAAAAGAGAACATACCGGGCGGCACCAGTCCCCCAGCGTACGCAGAGTAGGGCGGCGAGCAACACAGCAGAAGCATGTGTATGGGGATGTCAGTGCGGCCGAGCTCTTCGAAACATGCCAGCGCCGCGGTGAGAGCTTCAGTAACACACGCTCTGCTTTCAGCATGGCCGCCTATGTATCTGTCAATAATATAGATAGAAATCACCTTAAAATAGTCAATTTAGAGGTGATATCCCTCATTGCCCTCATTGCATACTGGTTTCCGACATTTACGCGAATATTAGACATTGAAAAAAAACTACCTACTTTTTACTATTTCGTTTAATAATATCAATAGGAGATGAAATCCGTAAAAATTGTTTTATTTAATGACTCAATCGTTTAATGGGCATAAGTGCAACTTCTATGCTAGTCATTTGACGCCCAGGTGAGCAGTGTTATTGACTGTTTATGAAATTCTCAGTAGCATCTCAGTTTGGATTTGTACCCAGTTAATGGCAATAGGCTTACCCCCTATATTACATAGGACCTATACATATCGGCAAAATGTGGCTTACATTAGTACACCCCTACCTAAAGTGGTCCCGTCGAGGATACAGGCATGATTGGATGTCATAAGTATAAAATTGTGTAATAAGAATATTTAAAAATTAGTCTCATACTATAATTGTCAATAATAAAAGACTATACAAAAAAACAACAGTTAAGTGGAACAACTTACTGTATCTTATCAATAGTGTCCACAACCGTCTGTGGGCATGTGAATGGGCCGAAGGTTGCTACCGGTATGCCTGGGTGACAGTCAGCTGCCTTGTACGTCACTATGCTGTACACCGAGCCACTGCCACCACCCTCTTCTAACGGACCTCCATGGAAATATCTGAAAACAAATAGTAATTAAATCAAATAAAGTGACAGTCATCAAAGTGATTTTTTGTGGTACAGTACAATACATAGATCGACAGGTGGTTAGAGGTCATAGTGTCTGGTGTATCTAACCAGAAGATGCAGGTTCCGAATTCTGCCTGCAAGTTGACTTTTTTCTTCATTAAAATAATAGATTCTTTACATAAATAAATGAGACATGTGTCTCAGGTTTCGCATATACCAAGACTAATGTTGTATAAGATTTGGTAACTCTAAACTCACTGGATTGTGGATCACCAGTTGTATCAAAAGTAAATTAGTTCTAAACTAAAAATATATGGTGCATAATTTATTAAATCCATTATATTATGTTATATTCTAATATATTGTGGACAAAGAACATTAAAAAATAAGTTATTTTCACCCTGAGAACCTGCTAATTGATGTAAATAAACGAATGTATTAATCGCGTTTTGTGTGAAACAATAAATGGTCACATTAGATATGCTGTTTATACAGTACATGGACAAGCAGTGTCAGCCAAGCCTGATAAGCCTTTTGCCTAGCCAAAATCTTGTTTAAGTAAAATTTGAGATTATACAGGGGTACTCACTCTAAAGTAGGAACTATGTAATTTGATTTGAGTTCTCCAATGTACGCGCCGTTCGCAGCTGTAGCCTCAATAACGAATATCACTTCAGCTTGTACAGGTGAGTCCGGAGCGTTTACAACCATTTTTTTAAATTAAAATGTTCAAAAACATTGAATTTATTGCAACTATTTTATTGCAACCAAAACCAAAACACAACTTTGTGCTGCACTGTGTTGCACCTGTCAATGTCTGACTGTCTGATAAGCTGTCTGTGTCGAAATGTCGATGTCAAATTGACATTGCAGTGAGCATCTTGAGCATTTTTTTTTCTGCAGCTGAGGCTATTATATCGTCACGCTACGCAGACGTAGTCGCGGGCGGAAGCCATAATAATTATAAATTAGCTAAGCAAAATATTTTTTTTGATTTACTTGATTTTGTAGTGGTATTGTAAATTAGTAATCTATGGTAGCAAAATAATGCAGTTTACTTCTTTAAAAACTACATAGCCGAACAACACAAGAAAAAGAAGTTAGGCTAGTTAGCATTTTATTGTATATGCAAACGCTCAGACGGATCACCTGATGGTAAGCGATAACCGCCACCCTTTGCCCTTCGCCACGCATTGCACGCCTTTTAAAACGGTTTGGGCCTCCGGTCTCACTCGGCGAAACACAAAGTAACAAAGTAAGTGTTGTTTCACACCGGTTTCTGTGAGTTACGAAACGACAGTAATCAACGGTAACATTGATCGCAAATTCGTTCGAGACGTACGAGCCATCGCCAAAAGAAATATCTGGGCGTGAATGGTGAGCGTAAGCACTAGTATTCTTTTATCTGTGGCGTAAGCTAATTTTTTTCTGCCATGATTAAAACAACGTCAATTTGACATCGACAATTCGACACTGACGTACAATTAAATTAAAATAATATACTCTTGACTGACAGTGACAGATGCAGCATAACACAAAGTTGTTGTGTTTTTGTTGCAATTTGTGAATGTTTTTGAACATTTTAATGAAATAAAAATGGTAGTAAACGCTCCGGACTCGCCTGTACAAGCTGAAGTGATGTTCGTTATTGAGGCTACAGCTGCGAACGGAGCATACATTGGAGAACTCAAATCAAATTACATAGTTCCTACTTTAGAGTAAGTACCTACCCCTATATTTTCTAAAATTTTGCAACTCTAATAACAGAGACTAATCAAACTGATCTAAGCTGCAAGGAGAATTTTAAGAACAATAGAAACAATAATGAGTATAGGCTTTTGGCTAGACAAGAGGCTTATCAGGCTAGGCTGACACTGCTTGTCCATGTATTTGAGTAAATAGCATACCTAATGTGACCATTTATTGTTTCACAAAAGCGGGATAAATGCAACGGTTCATTTTTTACATCAACAGGTTCTCAAATAACTAATTTTTTATGTTCTTGATATACAACTAGCTGTTACCAGATACTTTTTTCGCATGATATTAAAAAAAAGTAGCCTTTCGGAATTTATTCAGTTATTTACTCTGAACAAACTATATTCAGGTTTTGCATATACAAAAAATACTTTGTATGATTTTAACATCATTTTGAATTATTACTAATACTACAGATTACAACTAGAATATCCGCTAATTAAAAAATAATTTGCTTTAACAACTTTTTGTTTCCAGATATTTCCATGGAGGTCCGTTAGAAGAGGGTGGTGGCAGTGGCTCGGTGTACAGCATAGTGACGTACAAGGCAGCTGACTGTCACCCAGGCATACCGGTAGCAACCTTCGGCCCATTCACATGCCCACAGACGGTTGTGGACACTATTGATAAGATACAGTAAGCTGTTCCACTGAGCTGTTGTTATTTTTTGTATAGAATAAAAATATATATCTATATATATATATAAAAGAAAGTCGTGTTAGTTACACCATTTATAACTTAAGAATGGCTGAACCGATTTGGCTGAAAATTGGTGGAGAGGTAGCTTAGAACCAGGAGACGGACATAGGATACTGTTGATACCGTTCCCGTGGGATGTGATGACAGACCGCATTCCAAGGGGGCGAAGCTGCGGGCAGAAACTAGTAGAGATATAAAAAAAAAACTTTAGAATTCCAATTAAAATTCACTTATCGACAATTACCTATATATAGTATGAGACTAATTTTTAAATATTCATATTACACAATTTTATACTTATGACAACCAATCATGCCTGTATCCTTGATGGGACCTCTTTAGGTAGGGGTGTACTAATGTAACCCACATTTTGCCGATATGTTAAGGTCCTATGTAATATAGGGGGTAAGCCTACTGACATTAACTGGGTACAAATCCAAATTGAAATTCTACCGAGAATTTCATAAAAACCCATTAACACTGCTCACCTGGGCATCAAATAACTAGCATAGAAGTTGCACTTATGCCCATTAAACAATTAAGGCAATGCCTCAATTGTTAAAAATAAAACAATTTTTACGGATTTTATCTCCTATTGATATTGATTATTTAACGAAATATAAAAGTAAGTAGTTTTATTTCAATGTCTAATATTCGCGTAAATGTCGGAAACCATTATGCAATGACCATGTTGACGACACGTTTGGCGTAGCGGCTGAGCAATTGACTTCTGCGACACGTGTTGTGGGTTCGATCCCCACACGGAGCAAATATTTGTATGATCTACAGGTAGTTGTTCCGGGTCTGGGTGTTTGTGTATGTCAGAATTTGTATTTGTAAACTCACCCAAGATACAGGAGAAAATCCTAGTGTGGGGCAACGTTTTAAAAAAAAAATGAGAGCAATGAGGCATATCACCTCTAAATTGACTATTTTAAGGTGATTTCTATCTAAGATATTGTTGACAGATACATAGGCGGCCATGCTGAAAGCAGAGCGTGTGTTACTGAAGCTCTCACCGCGGCGCTGGCATGTTTCGAAGAGCTCGGCCGCACTGACATCCCCATACACATGCTTCTGCTGTGCTGCTCGCCGCCCTACTCCGCGTACGCTGGGGGACTGGTGCCGCCCGGTATGTTCTCTTTTATTCAGGACTCGCTGTTGCCTGCGGATTCACTCGCCTAAAGTACTTTTTGAGACAAAAGGTAGGTTTTCCTTCTCCAAGGCCCAATATCAATTTTTGTTCAGCAGCTTAGGTTGTATTGAAATTTTTGATCGAATGATTATTTGATCGATCGATTATTGAATCAAACAGACAGACAGATTTAATTTCCCATATATAATATACCAATGAGGTCCAATTCAAGACCTCATTGGATTTAACTATGAAGAATGGAAAGAGGAAACAGTGGCCTCTGCCATGCAGTGGAAGGATCATAGCTAAAATAAATCACTTGTGTTTAGTCAGGCATTATGTAACTCCTTGTTGATTTTTGCCGAAACACAGAAGGTGGAAGAAGTTAATGATTCAGTTGGATAGTAAGTTAGTAACATTTAGGCCGGATCTCAATAACAAAACCGTCGATAGATTTGCTTACTAGAGTTAGGATTTTGACATTAAATGTATGGATCTTATGTCAGAAGCATATCTCCAGTAAGCGAATCTATCGACCGACTTATTATTGGGACTTGTCGTAAGTGTTGTCGCGCACTAAAAAGGTTAAGACCTGCGGTGCGAGTATATAATGAAAGGTGCTAGGGCCGTCTGAAGCGTAATCGAAGTTGGGCTGCGAATGTTAGAAACAGCCGGCACTGAAGGTGGCCATAATTGTTCAACAATAGCATTGGCTTGGTCTTTAAAATACAACATTTAAATTTTCAATTAGACCACTAAAACGGGTATTGATGAAAAGTCAAAATTTAGTTACACCACAGATAATAGAATACTAGTAGTTACACGGTTCCAAAAAGCGAGTCCTATGGAGGAGAGCCGAACAAAAATTTTGATTACATTGCAACTTTGTTGTAAATAGTAGCTGAAAATTATGCAGTTTTATATGTAAGATTTATTCATTATAAAAAAGGATTGCCAAAAGGAAGTAAGAGTTGACCAGCCCTGACAGACATGAGCATGACGTGTGTGTCGCCGTGGTTCGACTCAATCATATCGTAGGGCAGTGCTATCCAAAGTGGTCTATATAGACCCCCAGGGGTCGACGACGACCTACAAAGGGTCTATGTCGCGAGAACAAAAATTAGGTTTCGTGAATTCTAAATGGGTAGGTATAATAAATTAGCAAAAATTTAAAATTTGGTAAGAAGGCGTTCTACTCATACCCGAAATATATGGCAAGTAGTCGACAAGATAAAAATGTTTGGGGACCTCTGTTGTAGGGACTAAATATTCGACAATGGGCATTTTTGACGTGGGAGAGCCATGCTTCGGCACGAATGGACCGGCTCGACCGGTGTTCTATGAGAAAACCGGAGTGAACAACACTCACTTTGTGTTTCGCCAAGTGAGTGAGGATACCGGAGGCCCAAACTCTTTTACAAGGCGAGCGACGCACTTGCAACTCCTCTAGTGTGGCGGGTATCCATGGGCGACGGTAATCGCTTACCATCAGGTGATCCGTCTGAGTCCGTCGTTTGTCCCTCTATCCCATAAAAGGAACACTGAATGTGTTGTGTAGGAGCGCCCGCGACGGTGGAGCAAGCAGCGCGCCTGCTGGCGGAGCGCGGCGTGCAAGTGTCGGTGGCGGCGGCGCGGCGCGTGCCCGCGCTGCACGCGCTGTACGAGCACGCGGGCGGGGAGCTGCACCAGGCGCAGCAGAGGAACTACGCCAAGGTGACCAATATACAAACAACACTGTTGTATTTGTGACCCTCACTAGTTTATACAAAACAATAAATAGAGTCAGCCCATCTCAGCTGATGCCACAACAGCTTGAGAACACGCGAGCTTACAGTAAGAAGGAACACACACATTTTTTTCAATTAATCACTCTCGATCTAAAGTGACGTTATGTTTAACACGATTAACAATTTATAGCCATGTACTCAGTAATAATGTAGTATTCTATTAGTGAAACATTTTTTAATACGGTCGCTAGTTTTAGACTTTATTGTTACAAACAACAATACTAATATTTTCACTTGAATAAATAAAATTGCTTATTTAGAAAGAAGAACAAAATTCTTACTATTTAAAAATAATGTCCAGTTACATAAATTATAAATAAACGCATTAAAATATAAAAAAATATTCTAATAGAAAAAAAACACGTTTATTGTAAGCAGATCTTTTCAAGCCACTTTTACAAGTCAATGTTTTGTATATATTTTTTTATACTTGATAGGCTTACGTTGATCGTCAGTTCGCCTGATGTTAAGCGACGTTTATTTTGCAACTATACTCAGGACCCGCGCCACCTCGTGCTACTGCGAGGATACAGTCTCAAGGAACGGCCGCCGAGTCCCGCGCCACCCCCTGTACCAGACATACAAACAGACGTTTATGGGTATGTCGTTGTTTCATTTCGTCTTGTGGTTAGATATACCAGACGCTATGACCACTAAGGCACCGCGAGTAACATGTCGAAAATTGCCTTCAAATTCTGAATTTATTTACGTCTTAAAAGTGACCAATCGAAGGACGCAGTTTCAAATAATTAATAGTGTCTGACGTCGAAATTCACTTGTGCATTTTTTTTACTTTGGAAAATTATTAGTTTTAATATCTTGACCCGTTATTACAAGTACAGTAAGAAATAGAGTTCTGCGCTATTTACTTATGGTTATAAGATTCACGAGCCATTTCTTTCGAAAACATGATTATTCGATATCAAGTTATTTTAGTAAAGGAAAAATTCGACTTGCGGACATGATTCGAACCAACTGAAAAATAACTTTATAATGTTAGCATGGAAAATGCTAAAAAAATCATCAGTGTCAGTTATGGGGTTACGGTTACGAAGATTATTAAGAAACACTTAACAGGCAAGGTCGCGGTACTGCAGTCGCAGCTCGTCCCGGGGCGCAGAACTTCCCGCGGCCCGGCGTGGCCGCCACCGCGGGCGTGGGCCCCGGGGGCACAGTGCCCGGCGTGCCCGGAGTTCCCAATGTAGGTGAGTATCACAACAACATTTACCGCGGGAGAGCCATGCTTCGGCACGAATGGGCCGGCTCGACAGAAGTGATGAGTGGCCTCACAGAAAACCGGCGTGAAACAACGCTTACGTTGTGTTTCGCTGAGTAGTTGATACCGATACCGTAGGTACAGATTTTTTTATTTTGAATCGTATTAAACATATCCAGATGAAAGTCAACCTGAATAACCTTGGTTAAGTACTGTTAATGCTCAAAAAATATCGATGTCTATAAATATCGCAACTAAACTGCACGTCGTTACTATTGGAAAAAAAAAACAGCGTCCATTAACATTTTTTGATAAAGAGACATTTTTAGAGTCTTTTCGAGTCCATTAAGAGACTCTTTTTACCTAGGTTGCAGGTCCTCATAGGAACCGGCCAGATTATGTCAAAAGTAAAATAATTAGAATATTGGAAACACTATAATCTAACAGTTATTCATAAAAATATAAAAACGTTTTATAAACTTCTTATAGCTATAATATTTTATCTTTTCCGTGTCACACAAAATCACTTTTTAATACAACACATTACAGCTATGGGAGGTTTTATAACGGTTATAACTAAGGGGGTACTTGTTGAGCAGGCACCGCACCGTGCGGTCGCGGCGCCGGCAACTGGCTGGCGCCGCCTCGCGCGCCGCTGTACGCCAACAACTCGGCGCTGCTGACGCAGCTGGCGCAGCCCTCGTACCCGCCGCCGCCGCCGCCCGCACACGCTGCGCAGGTATCACACTGCCCACGCCTCTAAGTACACATTCATACGAATCTCGTATCGGTCCTCACTAACGCCCACTCCCAATTACAAATGATAGTCTAGCTAGTAGTCTCTAGTATGCAAATCTGTCGACGGATTTGTTATTGGGAATCGGATAAGAAGTTGCCCGGTTTCGACTAAGACCGTCTACCTTGGATCCGACTGAAGTGATTCGGTTCCAACCACGGAAAAACCACCGCCTCCATAAATAGGGATTACACAGTACAATTGCGGAGAACCTGACCAGAAGACGAAGAAGACCAGAGACCTTTCCCGATGGAATGTCGTAAGTCCACAAATATGCACCTGCTGCCGCAACCTGGCTAAACTACTGGGATGTAGGAATTTGACCCAAGCAGGACGAATGCCACGCACAGATGATGACAATGTTATACTCCAGGAATATGTCTATGAATAGGGCAGAAATATATGATTTCACCCACGATACAGAAGATAATCCTAGTGTGAGGCAACGTTTATTTTTGTCCTTTTAATGTTCTTAAATTGTTATTTGTAATTTAATGTAAACCACTCTATCGAATTAGGGATCTCTGGTAAAGATAGACGTAGGTGTTAGTCAATAAATAAACAAAAACATACACACTTATAATATTTTTCCGCCAGGGTGGGCACCAGCGCATGCCGGGCATGGTAACAGCAGGTCCGTCTGGCGGCCAGCTGCAGCGCTCGTACATCTGGAGCGGCGTCATCGAGTGGATGGAAAAGGGCAAGGCGCCCGGCGACCAGCAGAAAACCACCAAGCTTCTACCTTGCCAGGTAATTGTCGACTGTATTTTGTATTTGTATTAAGTTTAATGTTGACTTTTTAGTTATTTAAAGGCGTCGGTCATACGGCGATGATAGCCTAGTGATATGACCATTGGACTGCCAAGCCAAATGTCCCAACTTCAATCCACGGACAAGTCATGTGTGTATTAATGGGTTAATTATGTATAGGCACCGGTTGTCAATACTACGCACCGATAATGTCGGTTGTATTTCTTTCACGGCGGTTCCACTGCAATTCGCTTTATAAAACCTTTCCTTATTCGCCTTTCCTCCATGCTCTCGACATGCCCCTGAATGAGTTAGTTTTCAATTATTTCTCAATCTTCAGGTGTCAGCCAGTAGCAAGGATATAGAGCCAGAACTGAAAGTGGATACGTGGCCCAACAAGTTACTGATGCAGCTGATGCCGAAGCAGTTAATCACCAGCATCGGCGGGCAATATCTGAAGGATAGCAAGTCAGTGCTATTCCACCTGCAGCCTAGCGAAGCGCTGGACGCCCTCACTAAAGTCATGAACAATGGGTTTGTGAGTATCTGTTTAACATAAAACCATTGACATACCATCATCGCGTACGGTTCCAGTTGAGCTACCTGCCGAGGCTTTCCTAAAATACTACAGCATGGGGTTCTTCAAAAAAGCAGTGAAAATGTTTTTAGAGGATCGGCAAGGCGCGAGCGATACCTCACTTGTTGCTGACGTCATAGGCTACGATAACTGCTTACCATCAAGTGGGGCGTATGCTTGATTACCACCGCAGTAGTATTAAAAAAAAATATCGAGCCGCGCTGCAAAAAGGAGGCAAATATCCCCCACCTTCGCATGAGGGTAACAAGATTATTATTATGAGTTCGATTTTTTTGTATTTAGGACCATTTAATTTCGATAAAAATGTAGTCTTATTGTTTTCCGGTCGTTAAAAAATATTGGTGTATTAGTTATGGGTTTTCTTACATGTCTACCTTGTACTTGTGTGGCAGGCGGGCTGCGTTCACTTCTCTCCGATGCCGACGCCGCCGCAGTGTGACATCAAGGTGCTCATACTGCTGTACACGCCCGACAGAAAGGCGTATCTAGGCTTCATACCCAGCAACCAGGCTACCTTCGTCGACCGACTCAGAAAAGTAAGCTATAATTATACATAAATTCTTAATTACTTCTTTATAAATTCATGTCTAAAACGGTAGGCGCAAGATAAGAATGAATTTACTACTGTATGCTAGATGTTTAGTTTATTGAATGGTTACATAGACATTTTTATATAAAACTACCCTTTGCCCGCGGCTTCGCTCACCAGAAACTATAGTAGGATTAAAAATGGATACCAAAAATAATTTAATAAAAACCAACAGTGATGATCTCTTCTTTGTATGGGCCTCTATATATTTGAGAGGTCAAGCTGTATCTCAGGATCCGTTTAATTAATTGTGATAAGAAGTTCACCAGTTTTAACTTAGAGCATATACTTTTTAACAGTGATAACAAAACTAAAATCTATTGTGTTTACTCCAACCCGTATCAAACATAGCTTTTTTACAATTTTATATGAGTACAGACATCGTAGGAGTACTCCTTAAAAAAAACAGCTAACACCTATTTCGAGATATAATTGCTTAGTGCTAGAACTTCTTTGGGTCTGACTAGTTGGCGACCATTGACTTCGGAGTCTGTCGTAAAGTAGATTGGTATGTGTTTCGACTTTGCGTGTAAGAGCCAGTTCCCCCTCGGTTGCTGCGGCTCTGGCAGTCTGCAGTCAGTCAGTAGGGGTCTTAAGGGTCGGCTAGGCATCAGTACCTCGTCTGATGTTGCAGGTGTCTATGGGTGACGATGACTACTTACCACGAGGTGGCTCGTTAGCTCCTTTGATGACTTAAATACTAATAAAAATAAATGTAAAAGAATCCGTGTCTCGGGCAGAATTAGAATCTGCGTCCGTGCAGTTAGGTACACCGACGCTTTAGCCACTAAAGTACCGAGATCACTGCCTGTGGTGCTAGATATCGTTCTTCTTTAATTAAAACGTATATCTTTGATAATATTTAGCATGCGTTACTGCCAATTATAATAAAAAAATAACTACCTATTTAGAGATTTTCTGAAAATTTACCCCACGGTAAATACAATCCTTGATACATTTTCGAATGAACCTTAATTTCGGTCCATCTGTAACTATTGAGTATTGACTGACGTAAAGTTACGCTGCGTTCTGTAGGTGATCCAGCAGCAAAAGATTAGTCAGATCATCAGCAAGCAGCAGCTACCGGCCGCGGTCAACTCCCAAGGCGGCATGCCGCAGAACATGCCCAGCGCTACTATGGCAGGTAAACAAAATATGGTAAATAAATATGACTATGTTATTACCAAAAGCAAGAGAAGTAGGAACTAGTTCCTACTTCTCATCATAACATATCATTCAGAGGCTCCTAGGAGCCTCATGGATTGCGGAGCCCTGGACACGTGCCTAGTGTGACTAATGGAACAGACGAGCCTGGTTATCTTAGCTTTGCTGAACTTTCTTTTGATAATATCGACTTTGTTTTAACACAGCTTGCTATCACTCTGTTGTGATAATGGAGAATGTTAAATTAAATTCGATTCTTCTCTATATGAACAACTTTTTGGAACCGTGCAATTAGAATCATAACGTTACATATTTGAAATAAAAACATTTGAATGTTATTGCAATAAGTACATCGTAATAAATATTAAGGTACTCCCTCTCTCGCCTCTTTTTCCCTAACGTGGGAAAGTTATTGAATTATATTTTTTCTTTTATTCATGTTATAGAAAATAACACATTTTACGACCTAATAATCCCATCTCAATAATCTTCTAATAAACGCTGTAGGTTCAGGACCAATGCCTAGCGCTGGTATGTCGTCGGGCGGCATGGGTGCGGGCATGACCGGGGGCATGCAGTCGGTGCCCGTGGGCAACGTGCCCGGCGTGGGCAACGTGGGCCAGATGCCCGGCCAAGGGCCCAGCCAGGGCATGGTGCAGTCGCAGATGCAGCAGCATCCACAGGTCAGTTATGAACTTTATGTCATTGCGATATGGGTTTGTTTCTGCACAATTCAATTTTTGTGTTTACTTACTAAGTTACTACGAACATGTTTAAGAACCTTATTACCCGGTCATTAGCAGTAAAACTTTGTTAGAAAAATTGTAGCTCATCAAACAGAATTTTATCGACTCGGGTGTCGATATAGTCCACCATTAGACTGGATGTTTCTGACAATTTTTTCTCAAAAAGTGTGGACGATCTTATGTACCGCAATTTGACTCCAGTTCTGGCCTTCGTTGGCATTATAGCATCAACTATAATAAATATTATTTAGTTAGGAAACAAAGTTTGTTCACTGACTTTTTAAAGTCCAGACATAAAAGTATCAAAATATGTGAGTGATACATTGCAGGGCACTGCCTGATGAGCATGCTTTGAAGCTTTTTTCTGCACATTGATTACAAATAGTCAAATTTTACCTTCTTTTTATCTCCAGGGTATGATGATAGGCGGCTCAATAGGGCAGCAAGTGCAGCAGGTGGGCGGCAAGGGCCCCCGCTCCGTCACCCAGCTGGACGGACTCGAGGCCGCGCGCCAGCAGAACCTGGAGAAGATACAGCATCTGCAGCAGACGCTGGAGGCCGCCCACCAGCAGGAGGCGCAGTTCAAGTCGCAGATGGACATCATGTCGCATCTCCACGCCGCCCAGCAGCAGGAGCAGCATTACAAACAGCTCGAGGTAACAACATCTTCAGCAGATGCCAGAATCCGCCCAATAATACAAAGAATTTAACGTACCATCGCTAGTATTCCGCGAAAATTTAGGCAGAGATGTACTGATACACGCACAGTTCACTGGAGAAATCAAATCCGTGAGAACAATATGCCATGATTTTATTTAAGTTTTAGACAAAATTTATGTTGTATTCATTGAATGTGTGTACTGTGGTACTGTACTATATTACAATTTAATTATCTGTATGGGAGTTTAATCATGATGCTGATTACAGAATGAACTGACGTATACAATATAGTGGGGAAGGCAACGCAAAACTAACACAGATGTCAGCACCGCCGACTTTTCCCACGAGAGCCAATCAAAACGTGATATATTGACATTAGCAAATATGCTAAAGAGCTGTTCCTCAGTTACCTACCCTATTAAGATCTATGTGTTACCTGTGAATCACAAATAAACATTGTTGAAGTTAGCATATAACGTAACACATTACGAACACTTGTAGGAGCAACGCAAGCACCAGCAGCTGCAGCAGCAGTTGCAGCAACAGTTGCGCGGCG
This sequence comes from Acronicta leporina, assembly GCA_947256265.1. Taxonomy (NCBI): domain Eukaryota; kingdom Metazoa; phylum Arthropoda; class Insecta; order Lepidoptera; family Noctuidae; genus Acronicta; species Acronicta leporina. The sequence continues at coordinate 4,770,841 of OX366533.1, read as the reverse complement.
CGGGCGGCGCTGCTCACCCGCCGCGCATCATGCGCCCGCTGCTGCCTTCCAACCCCGGCCTGCGACATCTGCTGCAGCAGGTGCGACACATTCTGTAAAGCTATTAGTACTATACAACATTGAGCTTGAATTGCCCACAAAAACGTAATAACAAAATAAATCGTAATCCAAACAATATTTTATCAAATTAGGTAATTTTTGGATTGAAATACCGTTAACCTTCCTACCGGTCCATTTCGTCTATTATTACTTAACTGGAAATAAACGCTCGGAAAATCGATCCAAACTTAGCAAAGTCATCTATCGAGAATTGTATTCGCTTGCATTTATTCCCAGTGAAGTATTTTGGACGAAATGGTAGAACAGGAACATGGATTAACGGTATCAGAATCCGAATAATAACACAATAAATTGTGTTTTAACTAGGATTTATTTTGGTATTATGTTTGTATTCGAAATTCGGTCCCCCGGATTCATTAAGTGCAAAAATAACGATATTAGTAGTAAGGACAAAAATCATAAATGCGACTCATTTACGAACCCAATCGTGTCTACACCGAATTCGTATATTAAAATTCACCACTTTAAAACATTTTTTTTAGAGAATGAATTAGACTCATCAGAGTGAACTTAATATAATTAGCAGGGGTCGGAATAGGTAGAAATGTTAAGTACCAAATTACGTAAAATGCTCTACGAAACCCTAACATGGATATGACTTTTATCGTGGGATTGATATTTATTAATTTCCGTATCAAGAAGTTAAGCTTATCCAAATTATACTATTTTTTTACTTAATGTTTGGTGGCCAAGTACTGCAGGAAGGCCAGGTACCTGGTATTTTCAATACCTAGTTTGTGTTTTACTTAGGAAAGCAGAGTTTTAGAAGACAAATATATCAATCCCGGAAGTTTTAGAAAACAAGTTTTATTGATATACCTACTTAATATCAATCCCGGGATTAAAAGGCATATCTATGTTACGATTTCGATTTAAAAACTCAACCTATTCCGATCCCTGATAATAAGTCATCTTTTAAATTCATATAGCTAGTTATAGTAAATAGTTTTAGAGCAATTTAGTTAAACTAGATTGACTATTTTAGTTGTAAATATTTTGCCAACTAATGATAATTATAGTTTGACCGCATATGTACTAAAATGGATGCAACGCGTCCAGTGTTTTACTTATTATTATTTGGTTTTCATTCATTTAAATTTACGTCTAGAGGCAGACATAAATTATTTATTCAATCAGTACATTTAAATAAAAAAAACCAATAGACACTAGTCGAGTACTTACGTGAATAAAAATGTTAATCATAATATGATTCACAGACAAAATTCTACACAACGTGCCATACGTTTTCAGTACAAGCTCGCCTCTGAAGGTGCTTTTAGACCGGAGAGGCGAGGGAACGAATCGTTGCGCGCGAATCGATTTTTGTATAGCAAAATTTCTCACCACGTCATGTTCATCTTTGGTGCAAAAGTTTACAATATTGAACTTTACAGCTTCAAGAAAATGGTACTTATTACTTTGTACAACGGATACACAAATCTCGCCCGGTCTCTCCCCGTTAGCCGTCAAACGTAGCGAGCCGCCCCGAGACATCTGTAGGTTAAAAAGTTCAGCCGTTTCGAAACCCACCCATTGCACTACCGACGTGAACCCTCTCGTAACACAAGCGTTTATATTTATTTATTTATTTATTGTAACAACGTAAACTATCATTACAGGGTTTACCCTAATGCGACAGTCAAGAACATAAAAAATTATTACTTATAAAAATATTAAACTATGTATTTACCAAATAACAGAAATTCAACTACAAATAAAAATATTATTAAATTATACACACAATCCAAACATTACTGCATCATTTAGTTAAGTTTTATTTTGCTTGTAGCACAATGTATACAATAATACCCTTGCGAATTCACTCCAACTACATGTAAAGACATCAATCTGAGTTTGAAGGTCGTTGATGTTACGGATAGCTCTGGTTATGGGCGCCTTGGCGAGCAGGTTAGTCCTGGCTGTAGGTACCAGTAGCAGTGGCGGGCGATGCCTCCTCCACACGTACCGGTCCGGCACACACAAACTTAAGCGCTGTAGTACTCCCGGATTACTCTTCACTCCACGAAGCACTCTCACCAAGTAGGCGATCAGCGTAAAATCCCGTCGGACATGCAGTTGATTATAGCCAACCATGCCCAGGACAAACAGGGTGGGATACATCAGTGGGTAAAACGGGTATACCCCATATAACTTTTTATACAAATGGCGCGTGAATTTATTTTGTACGCGCTCTAACATCACAGAGTACTTAGCCTCGTGTGGGGCCCATATGACCGCACTATGTTCCAGATGACTCCTGACTAGTGCGTCATACAGAACCCTAACTGATGTGATGTTTGTGAAGCTTCGCGTCTGTCTTAGTACAAATCCTAAATTTCTATAAGCCTTCTTACAGATCTTGGTTACATGCTCACGGAAAGACAAATCGGGAGCCATGAGAACACCCAAGTCTCTCACCTCCCTTACTCTTTGCATTGGTGCCGCGTCCACCACGTACTCATAGAGCAGAGGTGCACGGGCACGGGTGTAACTCATAACCGAGCACTTGGATACGTTGAAGTACAGTTTGTTCTCATGACTCCATTTCACTACTCGATCTATATCTTCCTGTAGGCGCTCGCAATCAGATTCGGACTTAATCTCAAGCAGCAACTTGAGGTCATCTGCATATAATAAACAAGAACCATGCCTTACGACTTCTGGTAGATTGTTTATCATTATTATGAATTGTAGAGGCCCCAAGTTGCTGCCCTGACTTACACCAGACCAAGTGTGATATAGCTCGGATTCGCATCCGTTGTAGTCTACATACTGTTGTCTATTTTGCATGTAACTCGCGAAGAACTGCAATAGATGTGGGGTACACCCGACCTCTGCTAGCTTGCGCAGTAAGATGTCATTGTCGACGGTGTCAAAAGCTTTTTTGAAGTCAAAATAAGCTACATCTACTTGCACCCCAGCATCTACCGCAGGGACCACATATCCCATGAAATTAAGGAGATTGGTAGCAGTGCTGCGCCCTGGCCGAAATCCGTGCTGCGCATCCGATAACTGTCTACTCACTTGCTCCTGTATACCGTGGTGAATAGCAGACTCAAACACCTTTGCCGGCGTCGACAGCACCGCGACCGGCCTATACCCACTGATGTCAGCTCCCGCCCTGCCTTTGGGTACTGGAATGACTCTAGTTATCTTCCACCGAGCTGGGAACTTAGCATGAGGGGCTAACAGGAATACCCACATTGCTAGTAAGCTTTTTTAAGCTAAAACAAAATAATACGCGCATTAAGCACACCCCATCCCCGCCAGTTTAAAACCACCTTAAATTTACGGAAAGCTTATACAATCCGAGGTCAGTTTGTATTGCAAATGTTTGCTCCATTGTGTGGTCGTGAATCATATTATGGTTCACGGAAAATGCTATGACATATTATTATGTAATTATATTTTCTGTCAACCTCTAGATCTATTAAAAATGTACATAGGTGTGCTCAGTTTCTTTTGAAACGTGGCAAATTGGAACTCAATTAAACATAGTGATTTTATTGAATATTATTGAGTTACTAATCTTGAAATTAGTCTATACACAAGTTGCTATCTAACATTCGAATCAACGCCCGAATACAAAGTAAGCCTCTTGATTCATAATAATATAAAACGTCTGTATATATCTTTTTTATGGCTACAATATGTTTTGTTTTCTTTGATACGTGATATTCTGTACCAAGGAAAATAAGACAAAACATTATTGCTGTAAAACGGGGTTAAAGGTATGGAAATGACATAAAGCCTTCGACACATCGGGCTTTCATAAAAGTAATTTCTAAAAAACAATTACAGATAGAGATTACAACTCGTCTTTGGAGGTGGGCTTTTCCAGATGCTAACTCAAGATATACTGGACACACTGCCATATTATCATCTAAATAACTCTTTCAGGACGCGACGAGAACATTATATTAGTACATACTAACGCTTTTTCATCATTGCAGCTTGTTATAACATGATGTGCGTTCCTCAGCGAGATTGAGCGAATGAGTGTGACATTTTGTGTTGCTCAACTGAGTTTAACAATCCTTTGTTCAGCAGAACATGTCCATTTGAAATGTCCAAGTCTTGGTACTTGATCAATTTTAAATAGTTGTTCAGTTTATGCGTTGCCCAAGAAAATTTGATCGTGTATTTAAATCATTTATGATCAGATATGTTTTTTTAGTTTAAGTTTAGCGTAGTATACGACATAAAAGTTAGAGTGAGCTTGTTGATGAAATTTTACGAAATTTTTGCTAAAAATCTGGTGTTCCTGTAGCCCGGGGCCTCGTATAATTGTAAACCCCTGTTTGGTGCACATTTTGATTTTTTGAAATATTGTAGTAGGTATGGCATTTTATGGCTTCCGACTTTCGGAAGCCAAAATGTGCGCTCAATCTCGCAAGTGCGTTGTGTTTCTAGCAACAGCAGCAGCCGCGCGGGGCCCGGCCGCACATGTGAGGCCCCGCCCCCGCCCCCGCCCCCTCGCCTCACCCGCATCACCCCGCACGCACACTTAACGCACGCACAAGTAATTGCTTCACACCTTCTATACTAATTGTGGTGATCAATGACATGTATAGTACGTACAGGGAGATTTCGATCGATAATTTTTTTTGTCCGTGCAAATAGTTTTTCAGAAGTACCTAAGTCTAATCCAATACAACAGTTTGACTAACTTATCCAAAGTTGATCGTTTAAACTAGTCAGCAAACACACTAGCTATTGTATTGTAATTCATGAAGTATTTCCTTTACTACACAATGCTGACCGACAATCCGGTAAGTGCACCACTGGAGACCTCTGGGAGATTGTCCCATAACCGAATAAGGCGCGGCGTCCAATGGTAGGAAGGCATGGCAGAAGACTTTTAGACGACGAATCAATAGCTACAACCTTTTTGCTATTTGGGAGTTTAACAACATTGTCGTGACATAATATATCACGGGTCACTTAAAATTTCCTTACCGTGCTATGCCACTAGTGGGCGTCTGGACTAAGTCTAAACAATTTTTGAGATTTCATAACGAAAAATAGATACTTATACACAATTTAATAAATCATTATCTAGAGGAGTTATGTCACCTGTACTTTATACACCTACGAAAAAAGCAAGTAAATATGCGACTTATTATCAAGTGTCAAAGTCTCATGTCATTTGATCACAGTTTTATGTTGCATGCTTATCACAATAGAGTTCTAAGTAGCTGGAACTTTTTCGTTAACAATTATTAGTTATTTTTTCCTGTCATTTAATTAACAAGCTGCTTTTTTGTATCATCCATACTTTATTGAACTTCAATGAATATTTTTGTAATGTAAGTAAAGTGTATTGTACAGACATTATTAAAGAATCTGACCTATTGGAAATTGACCGCAATCAACCACACAGGACTGTGGCTGAGTTCACCATATCCATTTTTGTATTTTTATATTTCCGTCACCGTCAAATGATAATAGGTTTCTAATACATACCTATGATGTGAAACCGTGTAAAATATATATATTAAAGTCAGTTTGTGTCCCTAGCAGCCGCAGTACAGGCCCGGGGGCGGAGCACCCCGGCCGGCGTCGCAGCCCCAACAGTATGATGACGTCAACAGCTACTCGGACTTCATCATATAAGCTTTACAACCGCATGTGTGGGTTCACTGGGACGATGATGACTGAAAAAATTAGCTAACCAATATTTTCTGCAATTCTGCTAATGTGTTAAGAATTATGAAAAACATGATTTTTTATTAAAATGAAATATGACGATAATACCTATAAGAAAATTTAAAGCGAGGTTTATATTTTTGCATCGCAAAGTGAGAATAAAATGACTATAGTAAACTCCAACCCATGCAAAATTAATACACATGTTGGATATTTATCCTTACAATGACAAAGAAAATATTTTATTATTGTAATAATACATCGATTATATCTTAGCCCAAACGATACATTAATGGTTGACTGAAATCATAATTTTACTACGTTTTTGTGTCGTGTCGTTTATATGAATAGTGTTGTATATAATAGTTATAGTAGGTAGAATAAGTTTGTAACATTTGTCAGCCAAATCTTTTCATTGCTATCATAAAGTTGGCTTCCAATATGAAAAACAAATAAAAATATAGTTAAGTATCAAATGTTTTATTTTATTATAGGGTTACGGGTTAAGATGTTTCTAAGCTGGGGATCAACGATAAAGGACTCGGCCCACTATACATATAGTATCATATACTATGACCGTACTATGAACGTATCAGATACTTAAACAAGCACGACACAAACTACTAAGCCCACTAGAACTCATCCACAGTGTATCTAACCCGTACATAACGGTGTTAGTGACCGTAGCGTCCGAGTGTCGCATCATATTATGCGGTTAACCCGTATGCTCACCGCAAATCAGTGACGTCTCAAAAAATCGGTGACGGGACGGTCTAGTCTCATTGATACTTCTCAATACAAAAATTTTTTCATACCATCTATTCGAAAAGGACGAATTGGTTCGCCTTTAAGTGCACCCAAAGGTGGTGTTTTCTTTATGAAAGTTTTAGCGGGCAGTAATGAGCTTTTCGCGGAATAAAATATCTGGAGCGTGCCTGAGTGCTGGGCGATCAAGGCGGATCGTTCACCCGTGCCCGCCAAATTCAAATTTCAATAGGTTTTTCGAAATTTGTAGGTCTATTACGTAATGTAAGATAGTTAATGTCGCAATTACTACTATCATGGATCTAAAATGTTGTACAGATCTACAAATAGCGAAAACCCAATTGAAATTTGAAATTGGCGGGCTCAGGTGAACAATTCGCCTTATGTACTGAATAAGTATCTGTTAGATTGACATTGACAGTGACAGTTTCGCAATCGTTTCGTCAGCTGATTCATGTCAATGTCATTTTAAAAATAACCATATCTATCACTGCGACCGACTTATCTTTTTACAAAAATATTCTTTAGCTAGCTTATAACTGTATTATACCTATAGTGGAAACCTAAAGAGATACATAACATTTCCCAATATAGTAATCGACAGTTATTTCAATGGAATTGAGTGTTAAATCCCTCCGGGTTTTCAACCGGCTTTTGCGCAAACCGTTTGGAATTACGTCTTACAGAAATGTTGCGGGCCCTGCCGTTAAAGAGGAAGTCAACACAGAGCTGCTGAGTACATTTAACCGTGACATTAAAAATGGTTAGTATTTTCTATTTTCATGGTTTGACACCCTCATTTCATCAGCCATTTTTTGTGACAAACATCTCGTCACCCTCATTAGATCAGCCATAAGACGTCAACTGTTAATCAAATGGCTCCCCGTATTCATTAATTTCTATATCAAGCTATTTTAATTTACATCAATCAGAAATTTTGTAGACAAAGAAATTGGTTCTGTGTGCATGATACTGGTCAGCTTTAAGGATCTATTATTGCTGCGTGCATATACTAAGGAGATTTTAGGCTGGATGAGTAGGGGGCAAATACTTTACCTAACGTAAGGCTTAGGCAAATATGGCTTATATAATGAAATATTAGTAATAGCAAGGGATCAGTGATGTTAGGCAGAATCCAAGATACTGCACCTGCCCAGGGTATACCTATATATCTTTAAGATAGTGTGGTTGCCTATACCGATAGATGTTGGTGGATGGTGGATGCTGATGATATACATTTTTGTTTTTTATAGGAACAACGCTTGCATTGTGTTTCGCGGATCGAATGAGGTTTCTGGAGGGCCAACCCCTTTTAAAAGGCGGGCAACACACTTGTGACTCCTCTGGTGTTGCGGGTGTCCATGGGCAGTAGTAGTCACTTACCATCAGGCGATTATTATATATATTTTGGCGACCCCGGCAGGCACCAGGCGGGCGATCAGTCCTCATGTTGGGATTATTTCGCCCAAAGTCATGAGGCGATCCGTCTGTTAGTTTGCCCCCCTATCTCATAAAAAAAACACTGCTACATTGTTTACTACTTTTGTTAAATAATTAACATCTTTAATTATGTAAACATTTGGCTGAACCACATCCCAAGCAAGGGGCAAGGGTAGTTTAAACCTACTTCATTTAGTTGTAATAGTGCAACATATTCCACCACCTTCCCTGTGGACAAACCATGAGATCACACTATAATAAAAAAATACATACTATAGTGGAGTGGGTCAGTACTTAGCTGCTACTATATACGGTTTCAATGAACCGTTTGTATAATCTACAGTTGGTTGTGTATCTGTTATTTGCATTTCTTCTGTCTCAAAATTCGTAAATGGACCCCATTTACGAACCTAAAATGCAGAAGTCCCAGATTGCAGTAAATATTTTTAACAGTACCTACCACTTATGGTACTTATGTACTGGGAATATCTGTTGAGAACAGAGGTCCTCAAACATTTTTATTTTGTCAACCACTTTTATATTATGGGTGGTACCTACCTTACTACTGCATTCCTAATTTTCATTTTTTGCATATTCACAGTATGGCATACCCATTTACATCCATAGCCCCTGCTATTTTCCCTGTTGACATGGAACCCTTGCAGGTCATTGCCGACCCATGGGGGTCAATATAGACCACTCTGGGTATCACTGGTTTTGACGAAGAAGAATGACTGTTGTGTGTTTTCAGGTGGTGTGGTGCCAGTGTTTCGCAGAGCGCTACTGTTCCCGACGCGGGTGGCCCTGCAGGATGAGTTCGGTATCTACACGTATGCTGGCCTGTACCAAGCGGCCTCCGTGCTTGCGCAAGAGATATCAATACAGTTGGGTATGTTTACATACAGAATCCATATTAATATTATAAATGCGAAAGTACTTAATCCTGCCTGTCTGATACATTTCCACTCCTAAACATGTGAATCAATTTTGATGAATTTTGGTATCTATAGAGTTAGATTTGACCTTTGAGAAGGACTTGGGCTACCGTTTTCCAAAAAGTCTGTTGAGTTACGGGTGATATTGCGGGCAATAGCTAGCTAATAATTATTCTTACAGAAGTTGCATATCAATATTCACCAATGAAAAATATTTATTGACTACCAAGAACTCTTATCAAGAGAAATTTTATTATGTGTGGTCGAAGGCTGATTTTTACAGCGTAACCGGACTTGGTGGCGAGGCACCGAATGCCACCAGCCTGTAGCAACTTATAAGCTAAGCAACAGCAGTTAAGGGCATCCCCTAACGACACTCGGACCTTGGCTTAGGGCGTTGCTGGGGAAGGGGGACAACTAGGGAGGCTGGATTTGGGTTTAATTATTTAGGGACCAATTTAAAGCTACTGGCTCGGCGTGGGCCGGCTCGAGCAAGGTTCTTGGGGTTATCGTTAGGGGGTCTTCGCGCTGGCCTTACCGCCGAGAACGGTAGATCGGACAAGGGCAACAAGAGCACAAATAGCACCTGATGGGAGCGTATGAGCGGAATAGATTTCGCTAAATCTTGTTAGAAAAAGATAAGCATTTCTTTAAATGTTTGTATGTACTGACTTAAATTTTTCAATGTTTTAGTTGGCGAGACAGAGAGGACGATAGCGTACATGTGCAACAACGACGCCTCACATATAATAGTGCAGTGGGCAATATGGATGTCTGGCAATATTGGCGAGTACTATCTTTTTAGACTCTCGTAATTTCTCCATACATATATACATATAGTTGTTTAAAATTAGTATTCGTAGACCCCCCCCCCCTATCATACGTTGTCACATATGTCATACCCCCTCCCCCCTATTATACGACACATATTTTGCTTCGTCGAACCATTTAGGTAGCATTGTCATGATTCATCAGAGATTTTTACGTATGACATCACAAAGCTGATAACCGCTCATACCCTTGTCACATAATGTCACACTTCTCTACACAGTGAAATGTGATGTAATTTATGAATGGCCTACTAATATGAATATATTTTTCTGTGAAACCCCAAAACGCCTTGTCACCGCCTCCTAGTATTTTTGCTGGGAAGAAGCGGCGCAGTTTATTTTTGTCTAGTTATAGTTAGTCTAGTGGTCCTTACCGTGACTCTTACACTACAGGTAGTAAGTTCGATTCCCAGGTTTAAAAGTATTATTGGGTTTTTCTGTAATATGTAGCAACTCAGAGTTTAAATCTGTGCTAGGGTAATGTCAATAGGCTCGTTGTTCCATAGTATGCTAGATTTGTTTCTTCTAAGATCTTTTCTAATAAACTACCATACAGTTTCATAATAAATTTGCATAAGTACATTTTTTTGTAATCGTGAGTAATTTAGTCACGCTAAATAAGATGGAGAATCATTTCACATATGAGTGTTAATAACTACTATTTTGTGAGAAACGAGTTAGCAAAAAATTAACATATACACATACATTGGCAGACAAACAATTTTATTATAAATACAAAAGTAAACAAAATATATTAAAGTATCTTTAATATCTTTATACTCGCAATCAGGGCATTTTAAAATCAGTCTGCCTCATTGCAAGGATGCTCAACCTGGTCAGGCCCTGGTGTGTAAAACAAAACCATGTCTTCTTCCAGCGGTCCCCTTAACCCCGCTACACCCACCAGAGATGCTGAAGTATTTCCTAACAGACAGTTTCTCAAGCCTCGTGGTTTGCACCCAAGATTACGAGAAGGTTCTGAGGCCCATCACCCTGGAGACTTCGATGCCGCTCCACATTACTGGAAGGGACAAGGAGTTGACTGCTCAGTTATACCAACCCAACACTTCGTTCTTAAAGCCGAAAGCCGAAGAAAACAATTTGACTGAAATCGGAAGACCTAATTCTTGGTATGGTAATACCGAAGCTCTGATTATTTATACGAGCGGTAAGTGTAATCTGTGAGAATTGAAATATTTATTAGTACAATATTTAACTTTACAGCTGCAAGAATAGAGTATTTATTACTTTGTACAACGGCTACACAAATCTCGACCGGTGACCGCCCGTAATTTGTCAAACGGGGAGAGACGGCGCGAGTTATCTAGCGAAAATTCAATTCACGGGCATCCCGGCATGTCCCATCCTACTCTTTAAAACCACCTTTATGTATTATACTAGCTTCTGCCCGCGACTTCGTCCGCGTAGCGTGATGATATATAGCCTATAGCCTTCCTCAATAAATGGCCTATCTAACACTGAAAGAATTTTTCAAATCAGACCAGTAGTTCCTGAGATTAGCGCGTTCAAGTAAACAAACAAACAAACTCTTCAGCTTTTTAGATTTGTATAGATTAAAGCTTCCGCCGGCATCTTCTTGTCCATGAGAGGAGACCCGTGCCCAGCAGTGGGACATATTATAATGGGTTTATTATGTACTCTAACGCTTACCTATTTTATATCTATCAGGTACAACAAGTAAGCCGAAAGGCGTGGTATGGACGCACAGTATGCTGCAAACGCAGATATCGAGCCTGCACTCCGCGTGGCAGTATTCGGCCAACGATGTCGTCCTACACACACTACCCCTACACCATATACACGGACAACTCAACTCTATGCTTGCATCGCTAGCTGCTGGCGCCAGGTAGGTGTCAAAAGACACTGTTTGAAGTCACTTAAAACGAAAACTATACTATATTTGTTTTTTTTTTTGTATTTTCCATGCTTAGGTTATAAAGTTATTATAGCAGCAGCTGGCTGAGTTAATGGCAATAGGCTCGCCCCATATTACACGGGACCAAATAAATATAAACCGGGGATACATATAGCGGCGAACTGTCGGTGTGTTATATAATAATTATGCATGATAAGTTAGGTATGTAAGTTTGCCGATATAATCAACAAAAAACGACTTAATTGTTATTTGCGGCTTGAGCGGAGTGATGCCACAGTCTCACAGAAAACCGGCGTGAAACAACACTTACGTTGTGATTCGCCGAGTGAGAGGATACCGGAAAATCTTCCTAAAGTCATATGACGAAAGGAAATCCCAAAAACTACTGAGGATGAGCAGAGAAAACATAAAGATAGCAGTAGGGATCGCAACGGGACACTGTGGATTTAACAGACACCTGGCGATCATGAAAATAAAGGAGGACCCTATACGCCCAGCATGCGGGGAAGCAGAAGAAACGTGCTTTCATCTACTAGCAAAATGCACAATGTATGCGCTACTTAGATGGGAAATACTAGGAACTGATGAGATAAATGAAGAACAGCTAGCAGAACTCTCCATCGGACAACTGGTGGGCTTCTGCAAGGCTACGGGAAGATTTGCGACGCCGAGCGCCAGTAACCCATGACGGGATCCACCAAAAATGGAGAACTGGGCGAAATAATCCCTGGTGCCTGCCGGCGTCCCCAAATTATAAATCTATATATATAAAAGAAAGTCGTGTTAGTTACTCCATTTATAACTCAAGAACGGCTGAGCCGATTTGGCTGAAAATTGGTGGAGAGGTAGCTTAGAACCAGGAAACGGACATAGGATACTTTTTATCCCGTTCCCAATACTTTTTATTCCACGGGGGCGAAGCCGCGGGCAGAAGCTAGTAGAAAATAGAATAGAGGATACCGGAGGCCCAAACCAATTTAAAAGGCGGGCAACGACTCTTCTGGTGTTGCGGGTGTCCATGGGCGGTGGTACCGCTTACCATCAGGTGATTCGTCTGCTCGTTTGCCCCCCCTATACCGTAAAAAATAAAACCCATACTAAAAACACTACTACTACTCTACTCAAAGCTGCTATTGTTCTTTCCTTAAAAGGCCATTTCAGACATTGCCCTGCATTGTCTCACTCACATTATTTGCATTATTTTATGTCTGGACTTTAAAAGAGACCATGATTCTCTGAGTTTGTTTCGGTGTTAGCAGACTTGGTGTTAGACTGCCTCATTGGCCTAGTGGTCCTGAGCGCGACTGCTATGCTAGAGGTCCTGGGTTCGATTCCCAGGTCGAGCAAAGTGTTATTGGGTTTTTCTATGAAATTCCCAGTAGCAGCTCGGAGTTAGGAATTTGTGCCCGGTTAATGGCAATAGGCTCGCCCCCTATTACATGGGACCTAAACATACCGGCGAACTGTGGGTGTACATTAGTACGCCTCTGCCTAACCCTTCGGGGAATACAGGCGTGATGGTATGTATGTTATGTTTCGGTGTTTCTTCTCAGAGGTCGTCAGTTAGGAAATGCCGAAGCCATCTAGCTATAAAAAAAAACAAACCATTGACTTGTAAAAGTGACTCTAAAGATCTACTTACAGAAATAAATATCATTTCATTTCAACAAATTACCCAGGCTCCGAATGCTACCATCATTCGTGTCCCACAACGTGTGGTCCCGTCTCCTGGGTATGGGCGAGCGCGACGAGGCCAAGGTGACCGTGTTCCACGGCGTGCCGGCCATGTACGCGCGGCTGGTCGCTGACCATGAGCGTATGTTCGCTGACCCTAAGACCGCGGAGTACGTGAGGACAACCCTGGCCAGTAGGATGAGGCTGATGTGCGCTGGGTCCGCGCCGCTACCATCCACGCTGTTCTTGAAGTGGGAGGAGGTGAGATTTACTTTAGTACGACAATCCCGCCAGTTGGTTAACCAACCCTGGACGCTGAATTGCTCATAAAAAAGGTAATAACGAAATAAATCGTAATTCAAACACAATTTAAACAAATTGTTACGCTTGAGGTCCTGTGTTCGATTCCCAGGTCGAGCAAAGTGTTATTGGGTTTGTCTATGAAATTCCCAGTAACAGCTCGCAGTTTGGAATATGTGCCCGGTTAGTCGCAATAGGCTCGCCTCCTATTACATGGGACCTAAACATACCGGCGAACTGTGGGTGTACATTAGGTAGTACGCCTCTGCCTAACCCTTCGGGGAAATTAGGCGTGATGGTATGTATGTGTTATTATTCGGATTTGGATACTGTTAATCTAGGTTCCTACCCAACCATTTTCTCGTCGTATTGCCACACTAGGATATCTTGGGTGCGTTTACAAACACGAATTCTCACATACAAACGCCCACCCGGAACAACTACTAGATCATACAACATGTGTCGCAGACGCCAATTGCTCAGCCGCTAGGCCAAACATATCGCCTCTTCGCATTAAAATTGTACAAGGTCCAAAAATAATTGAAATTGAGTTATTATGCGGAAACATTTGGCATCACCAGCATTTTTCTCTTAAATACTTAGAAAAGAGCGTAGTTCAACAAACACTCCTAGCAAAATATAAAAAACTAGCTTCTTCCCGCGACTTCGTCCACGTAGCGTGATGATATATAGCCTATAGCCTTCCTTAATAAATGGGCATCTAACACTGAAATATTCTTTCAAATCGGACCAGTAGTTCCTCAAACAAACTCTTTAGCTTTATTATTAGTACAGATAAATGCTGAAAAGATAATTATTATTAAAAATATTACACGTTAAACCTTTAAAACGCTCTCCTGTAAAATTAGTAAGTTTTGAGATTACACACTTTTAATCTGAAAAGGCCAGGATTGTAGCAAGTGGAAATCTAGTCTCTGCCTACCCTAACGGGCGACAGGCGTGAAAATATATATGTAGGTATGTGATATTTATTTCTCAGATATCCGGCTTGCGACTTCTCGAACGTTTCGGTATGTCGGAAGTGGGGATGGCCCTGAGCAATCCGTACCGGCCGGTGGAGGCGAGGAGCGTTGGATGCGTGGGCTTGCCTCTGCCGGGCGTGGCCGCCAGGATCGCCTCCGTCAGGGAAGACACCGGCGAGCTGGAGCCCATGGTCACTGTAGAGACGGCGGCCCCTGAGACACAGGTAGGTTTTTTTATTGTTTACTAGCTGTTACTTCGCCCGCGTGGTATTTAAAAAAAAGTAGCCTAAGTTACTCTTTGTTACATCAGATATCTGCCAGTCAAAGTCCTGTCAAAATCGGTCCAGCCATTACAGAGATTTGCCGGAACAAACAGACAGGCAAAAATTTAAAAAAGGTTGTTTAAGTATATGTACCGTGTATAAACCGAATGCACTTAGTAAAAAGCGGTTATTTTAATATTACAAACAGACACTCCAATTTTATTTATTTGTATGGACTAGCTGACCCGATAGACGTTGTCCTGTCTCAACTATAAATATTGAATTCGAATTTATATAAGGAATAAAAAAAACAATAACCTTTTCTTATATTTTCTATTGTTCTGCGCAACTTACTTTTATTTCCTAAGAAGATTCTCCTCACAGTAACAAAACATAATTATAGAAATTGGTTCAGCCGTTCGCGGATAGGGATCTAAACATACCGGCGAACTGTAGGTATACATTAATACACCTCTGCCTACTCTTTCGGGGAATATAGGCGTGATGGTATGTTATGTATGTTTATATGTAGAATCACCGAAACAAGAGCAGCTTATCCTTTTAGACCGGATAAACCTCGAGCCCCTAATAACAACAAACTAATTCATATTCATAAAAAAATGTATATTTTATTATAGTTTTTTTTTCATAAAAGATATGCCTAGACCGCCTTGGGTTGTCTTCAAAGGACTTCTTTGTGGACTCAAAGGGTTACGACTGGCAGCCGCCCAAGGTCACCACCCACAAGGAACTCACCGACAAAGTATACCAAGGAGAACTGCTCATAAAGGGACCTGCTGTATTCACGAGGTGAGATTTAGTAGAAACATTTATTTAGAAGTGAAATTTTTGCCATTAACATCCCAATTTTTGTTAAAATTAAGAACTTCAACTAGTTAAACATTACACCAGTACTTTCCCAAATTTACGAGTGAATTTTGGATGAGCTCTGAAAAAATAATTTATCTCTATGACCGCCTTCATGTCCCATTTTCTTTATGACAATCCAGTCCACTCAACTTAGGAACCATTGCGTTAGACTCTCTGCTTATCTACATAAATAAAAATGAAACGCCAAAAGTGTTTCTAAGCGCAAATCTCCGGAACGGCTTGACCAATTCGGATAATTTTGGTTTTGATATTTTTCGTTAAGGCATAAGAAAGGTTCTTATGGAGAGACAAAACTTAAAAATTGCGACGAAAATAGTAAAAACACCGCCTTTCTTTTCCCACTGAAACCAATGCCAACTTTTGACAGAATGAAGTCTGTCGGGGCAGCTAGTGAAACATAAAAATCTTTCAGATATTGGAACAGAGCACCAAAATTGGACACATCCGAGTTCACCGACGACGAATGGTTCCGGACCGGGGACACCGCTTCGTACCAAGACGGTAAGTTTAGGATACTCGGCCGCACTTCCGTAGACATCATCAAGACTAGTGGCTACAAAGTAAGCGCTCTGCAAGTCGAATCGGCGATCCTAGACAACCCTAGCATAGCAGACGTGGCAATACTTGGCATGGAAGACGAGAACTACGGAGAAATAATAGCCGCGGTAGTCGTCTTAAAGGAAAATGCCAAACTAACACTTCAGGAGCTCAAGGATACCGCAGGGAAGAAATTAGCTCCATATCAGCTCCCAAAAACGATGCTGGTCATAGACCAGATGCCGAGGAACGCGATGGGGAAGCTAGATAAGAAGGAGATACGTCGGCTGTTTGGAAAGCAACTCATTTTGAACAAGAAGGTTTAATTAAGTTTCCCAATGACTTGTGTTCTGTTTACTTATGAAAATGTCTTTTATTGAACTTGGATTCCAAAGAGCGGCAACCAGCGTTGGCACCGGGTACCGGATTCGTATCAAGCTTGTATATTTCCAGAATAGGCGAAGTCGCATTGTATAGACTTTACGTACAATCGAAAAACTAGGCGGTGAATCATCCTTAAGACTAAAATCGCTTGCACCGAGCGCGCGGGCGTGCTTTGCGTTAACACCCCTTCCCCTCACCCTGCCGATATCCCCTTCAGCTTCATGCGCTTTGATACTTTGAATTTCTATTACATCGTATGATGAGTTTTCGCATTTTAAACTATCGGCGGAAGTGAAATGTGGGTGTGGCCGATGTATCGAGAGTCGTCCAGAGGATTTGGTTAGAAAAATATTCGACCGCCAAGTTTCGCGACTGTATAAATGAAAAGCCAGCTTATATAGGATATTAAGGCTGATCGTTCACCTGAACCCGCCAAATTCAAATTACAATTGGTTTTTCGCAATTTGTAGATCTAATACATTCTAGATTAATAGCTGTAATAATTGCTCCATTAGCATATTACACCATACAATATTTACAACTGAGAATTAAAACCTTTGCTTATAAATCGATATTGTAGCTAAAAGTAGTGTCAATGGTAAATTTTGGCCGTTGGCACAATTTTAGACAAGTTTTTGGCTTGTTATGGATTTTTAAGCCAACGTTTTAATTCTCAGTTGTGGATGTTGTATAGTTGTCGCAATTATTACTGCTATGAATCTAAAATGTGTTGTAGACCTATAAATTTCGAAAAACTGATTGAAATTTAATGATCTATAACACATTTTAAATTCAAAGCAATAATAAGTGCTACAATACCTATACAATATTCACTACTGAAAATTAAAACCAAAATGTATAGTTCGCGCACAATAACTTGACCCAAAACTAACGGAGAGGGAGAAAGTTTGCGCAGTGCATTTGCGTGCAAAATGTACTAAAAAACAACTACTGCGCATCCACCATTTTGGTTCAAGTTATTTTGCGCCAACTGTACATAGATTCTTTACATAAAAATACGAGACAGGTGTCTCGGGTTTCGCATATTACTAAAACTGTGGTTGTATAAGTACAATTTTGATTTTAACATACGTTATATCTTTTGTTTTAAAAATAAGATTATCATTTATAGCTTTGGTGACCATATTGAACAAGTTTAATACGGATTTTATAATTTTATGTTGCTAATGGGTGACCTTCGAATCCCATGATTGTTTATAACTAGCTTTCGCCCGCGGCTTCGCTCACCTGAAGCTATATAAGGATTAGAAATGAATCCCAAAAATAATTGTATAAAAAACCAGTAATGATATCTCTTCTTTGTATGGGTATACATCAGAGAGGTCAAGCTGTATCTCAGGATCCGTTTAATTAATTGTGTTAAGAAGTTTACCAGTTTTTAAGTTAGAACATATACTTTCTAACAGTGATAAAAAAATGAAAATCTATTCACTAGTTTTTGCACGAACACGTAACAAACATACAAGAATTAATAAAATCACAGATTTTGGGTTCGGAGACATATACCATAACCAACTTGTTTTTTTTTTTATCTCAATGTACAGACACAGCTTTTTTACAATTAGTAGAGATATTGATTCAAAGCGATATGTTATATTATGTAATGTAATATTTTGTATGAAATAAAACTTATGTTAGCTTCTTGCCTGGCCATCTTTATTATTAATGCATTATAGGAAAGTCAACAAAAAAGTTGGGTATGGCAACTGTGCTGCGACATCTGTGATACATCGCATAGATTACATTATAAATAATTATTCGCCAAAATATTTATATGAAGGCAGCCAAGAACAAGTATATGTTATTCTTTTATTTGTTTATTGTTGCAACGCAATCTTTGTCAAAACACAAATTTCGTTCGCTATTTGTATAACTAATTATTTTGTTGACTGTACCTATTTTTATAGATTAACCACATTAAACGCGAATGGAATTTTAAACAAGATTTATCTGTGTTGGATGAAAAGAGATTTTAAGAAACATGGTTTCCTTTTTCGAAATTTAAATGTTATTTCTGGATAATTAATATATTGAAATAAAACCATACATACAGCGTCCATGCACCATGGACGCTGTAAAGGGTCCGAAACGTCGGGATTTATGTTGTATTTTATACTAATATAACGCGATATAATCCGTAAGGTTGTTTTATTTCAATATGTCTGATATTCGCGTAAGCTTCAGAAATCAATAATTAATATAATTAAATTTAGATTTTACAACAACTATTGTATTAACACTGAACATTAGTTACAACATTATTTTGCTAAATGTCAGTTTTGATACTGGTGTAGCATGGATTGTTGCCTCATCCTTGTCATTTTGAGAGCCGAGCAGTGGTACATTGATGTGCATAATTGTTAATAAATGGTTATATTTTTTAAAGTTAAAAAGGAGTCACAAACCAGACCATAAAATGGTTGTTGACATAAATGATGGAGCATTTACTTATCAGCATAATAAAACGATCAAATAGTATATAGCAAAACTGATTTAATTACTTGAAAACGAAGATGACTGGAGGAAATTGTTTATACAATGTTTTTAAAAAAAAAACTGTCAGGTCCGAAACGGGCATATAGGTATCCCAATCACATTACCAAATAAAATAAGAAACATTAAAAATATTATTTATTTAAGTAGGTATTTGTTAATATTATGAATAATTATTTTAATTTTAAACAATATTAACATTTTCAAAAAATGTAGTTAGGTACTTAACGGGGAAGGTAGTTAGATATTAAGGCAGACAGCTAGTTATTTATGTGAAGTATGGCAATGCTTGACAATTACGATCATTTTCCATTAAGATTCTATTCGCGAAAAAAGTAGCAGTAGTCAAGGCTCTTTTCAAAGTACTTTTTTAATTTCCTTTGTTTAATTTTAATTTACATAATTATATAAATGAATATGATACCACAGTTCATAATTATTATTTACACAGCTTTAAGCTAGTACGAGAAATAATGGGTTGGGATGCCCAATCAGTACCGATATCTATATTTGAGATTAATTTTGTCGCCATATTAAAAATATCACAAATATTTTAAATAATTCTAACCTAATAATAGAAGAAGTTCAGAATGCCCTTTTTTATGTTATAAGATATAAAGGACTGATGGAAAGGTTATTTTTGTATTTTAAGTGAGTATAAGTAAAAGCTTGTTACCTATGTCCTTTCGATCAATTGAGATATTTAATTATAAAAAACTTATTATTTTATTGTAGAGGTATGCACGAGTGCGTGGGGCTAAACTGGTCATTGATATTAAGGTGGATCACTCGACTTAACCTGACAAATTTTACTTTTTGTTTGTCCCAGTGTCAATTAGACATTTAGGGTATTCACTACTATGCAATATTCGTAACTTTGTACTTAAATACTTGCTTAAAAATCATCATCATAGAATATATATTTATTTGCATAAAACAAAGTTTTTGGCCATTATGAAGCTATGAACACCATCTATTTGTATTTTTTTTGGATTTTCCATGTTATTTTAGTGAAGGAAAAATTCGAGTGCGGACTGGATCGAATCTGTACCTTTTGGTTTAATACACCAGAAGTTATGACTAAGCCAGCGTGAGTTACATCCGCCAGGTCGAAATTTGCCCCCACATTTTGAATTATGTCTTAAAAGAGACGTGACTTGAATTTTTCCTTCACTTTAAAATAACATGGAAATCCAAAAATAAATACAAATATATCGTGTTCATGGCTTCATAATTGCCAAAAACTGTAGCCGACTCCCACAATATATAATTGAGGCCATTATGTAGCTCAGATGACTTTTTGTTATAAGTCTATTACGAAAGTTTGATTAAGGTAGGTAATGTTACCTACCTTAAAATTAATGACCGGTTTACCTCTAACGTAAACTTAGTTTGTTTTAAATACTTATATGTTGTTCCTAAATGGGCGTTTTACAATCATAAAGCGGGGATTCTCTGCCAGATTTTAAATATGTATGAGACAAGTTTGTATTCTAGAAACGAAATGTATGAAATCACATTGCATTCAGGCAAATTTTATTGAGCGTTTACGTTGTTAGTCAATTAGGCCGTAGTCAAGAATTTATTTCGGGGAGGTGAAGGGGGTCTGCTTACGATATGGTTAGTTCAATTTATCTAAAGGCCAAGGATCCCATAATTAGCGACTGTGAAACATGCCCTAATCTTTTTTAATGACTGACGAAATATTGTTAATACTTGAATATAATTATGTATTGATTGTGAATGTTGAATAAAAGACAGTTCAGTTATATCGCATTTTCATTTACTATTACATTACATTATTATAAAATCAGTCGACTGGATATTATGTGACTGAGGAAGTCATGGACTCAGGTCTTCAATTTGTTTTGTAGAAAATATTTACAGAACTATTATACTAGATACCTAATAGATTTTCTTGTTTAAGATAAGTAGGTATATAACATTAACATAATAATACATATAGTTAACATGTCTTTAAATCTAATGTGTGGAATATTATAAGGGCCTGATCAACAAATAAATATCTCTTTAATAAAACAATATACATAAATAAATAAAATAATAAACATAAAATTTGTAATGTCCGAGTAGGTAATATAACATGTGCTCCTTTGAACTTTTTGAAAGACCGCGTGCATAGATATAACTGTACAGTTGCGTAAAAAAGTGTTATTATAAAAAAGAATTCGTTTTAGGAAAATAATCACAAATACCTACGAAAGCAAATTATTTACGTTTCTGCACCGGTTCACGACGAGTACCTAAGATAGAACACGTCAAACTCGTTTCCTTGTCCGCACAAGCGCCCCGCTGCTGTTATCGTAAATTGAGGTTTGCTCGGCCCTTTGCGTGCCCACAGCAACGAGTCTACTATTCAGTTGTGTCAGAATTGTGATTCAGTGACTTCATAATGGTTGATTTTTGACAGTTTTCTCTACGAAATCTGTCATTTCTTATGTCATTTAGTGCCATTGGACGGTCATTCTGAGTCAATTGAAATAGCAGACTAGGCCGCCGGTATGTTTAGGCCCCATGTAATAGGCAAGCAAACTCCCAAGCTGCTACTGAGAATTTCATTGAAAAACCCAATAACACTTCTCGACCTGGGAATCGAAACTAATTATGAATCGAAAAAATTATGAACAATATAGGATAAAAAAGATCGCTCTTGCATTATTTTATTCGAATAGAGTGAACCTAAATAACAGCTCTTATTTTTTTTCGGTATAAAATCAATTTTAAAATGTTATTTAGAGAAATTTAAAATGAAATACGAGATCATTGCGGGTAACACCGCGATTGCAGTTAGTAAGTAAATAAAGCCCCATTTAGTTCAACATGAATAGGTAACTAACTACTTGCCATGGTTCCTATGTTGCCATGACCACCAATAAAGCTTTATTGATTCAAAAGTGTCTTATCTCCATGACAAAGTTGTAAGATATACTTACATCTACTTTATTAGGTAACGTTTGTGAAATAATTACAGTATTAATTATAATTTGCCGTACCTACCTAATTATAATAATTAGAAGTAGTAATCACATTACTAACTACTTAACATAACGATTTTTTTTCCATAAATAATCGTTTAATCGATACTTAATAGAGTCTAAGAAATTGAACATAAAAACCATAACAGCTGTATGTCCCTAATTGCATTCTTATTATTGTTAATGCAATTAGAACATTGCGTTTAAATTCCAAATTTTATGAACACAAACGAAGTGTAGGACATATTTTTAAAATGCTATTGTAGGTTGCTGGAGGAAGCTCCTAGCTGCCGCAGTGGCGTTCATCAAACATGGCGGACTGAATGTCGCATAAGCGATAGAGTTCGACCAACTCGAGTAGGTCGCTATCGAAGTCGATACTATGCCCATAGACATGACGATTAGCGCTAACATTACATCGTACCATTTGATAGCATACTCATTATACGCTTTCACTTCTGCAGCGCTTTCTGTAAACGTTTCATACCCAGTTTGCAATCCATTTGTCATTAGAGCGCTTTTTGACGTGTCGCCATTTTGATGGCCGTTAGTCCCTTCCGCCATTTTTGAAAACTTTTTCTTATTTGCAGACCGCATTTTAGTTTGCATGTAGCATAGTTTTAGGAAGAATACAGGCGGACATATGAACATGAGTGGTCCTGTTAAGGTGGATCCCACCAGACCCATGACCAAGTCGAACCGTGGGACTGCCTCCGCTAGGATCACTGCTAGCACTACGACGCTTGATCTTATTAAACAGCGCTTGAAACAAAATTCTGTAACAAAATAAAATAATTGTAAATTATTATAATACTTGAATTTTTCATTCTGTTATTATGGCAATCATTGGTGTATTGAGGCATACCACACCTCGGACACCCATAGAAATGCTTCGATTCCAATGCCTAAGATTGTACTTGGCAGTCATCAGAACACACGCAGATCTATGCGACAAGACAACAAACGCTATTACGTGTAGGTAGTAAGTTTTATGTCAATCAATATACCTAACTACTTTTTTTATTGTTAAAGTCGGCAAAAGAGCTGACGAGCAACCTGGGGGTGAGTCAAAGAGCCTGCAAAGCTAGAGGAATTGCTGATGCGTTGCCGACCCATAGGACCCCTTCGGACTGTAGACTGCCAGAGCCGCAGCAACCGAAGAGGATATGGCTCTTTCGCGCAAAAGTCGAAACACACGAAAGTGCTTTACGATAGATTCCTACGTATTCAATTATCATAAGTATTATATTTCTTCGTATTTAACATCAACGTTTAGTATATTTACCTCTAGGGATCTTTAATATATCTTCAATGTGTTGAAACAGTGCCGAGTGGCTGACAGCGCTCGACAGGCACAGCTGGAGGGTCACAAGTAGTGCCATCAGGTACAGTGGTATGGACGACGGTATACCTAGGTGTGGAAAAAGGAGTTATTATAATGGCGGCTACATTAAGTAAGTGGTCACAATAACGTGTACGGTACGAGTGCCATAGGCCAGAAAAATACACAAGTAAATAATAATAATTAATCTATTTAAAATGGACTCAGTTTTTTTTATGATTAAGTATATCGGCAAACGAGCCGACGAGGCACCTGTCTGGTGGTAAATAGTCATCGCCGCCTATGGACACCTACAACACGAGGGAGTTGCTGATGTAAGCATAAGCCCATACGGAATGCAGCTTATAGGAGCCGCAGCAACCGAGAGAGAATAGAGTCTCACGCGCAAAACTCGAAGCACACATCCAAGTTGATTTACTCAGCAGGCTCCGAAGTAAGAGTGATCCCTAAGAGGTCTCACTGAGCAAGTCAAATATTTTCTTGTACCACATGCCTCTATGAAAGGCAATGAGAACTGTATTTTAACCCGATTGTAAAATTATAAAATTGAGTCACAAAAATTCAGGTTTTTTTATAAAACAAAATCTTTGATTATTAATAGGCACTCCTAATTTAAGAGAAGAAACGACGCATAAATGAAGCAATGCCACTGTGCAAGTGAGAAAGTTTTGGTACACTAAAAAAAAAACATACTACCGACTTGACGATAGACTCCTTAATTTTTTTGGTAATAGGTCACAGTAGGACACACTAACCATGTAATTGGTAGGTATGTTTCAAAGATACACTCACTCTGTAATATATTATTTTGAAGGTCAGTGCCGTATCTAACGGCTGCTAGCACTGTGGTGACTGCGAACATGAGGGTGGTCACCCCAAACCCGCCGAGGACAGCTGCGTTGATCTTCTTACTGTCCTTCATGTCCACTTGCAGCGTCAACAGCATTGGATGAATGTCAAACTAGAATAGACAATGAATATCTAAATGGCAGATGCTGGATAAAAAGAAATATCCTCATCTAATTAGCAGCCATGGACGTGTAAATGATATAATCTGTAAATAAACAGTTTTACAAGACAATGTATTAATTTTTATGGCGCCGGCATTTCCTAACTGACGACCTCTGAGAAGAAACACTGAAACAAACTCAGATAATCATGGTCTTTTTTAATGATGGTTATGGTCTCTTGATGTGTATTGGCTAAGTAATAAATAAGCCGATCAACTGCTAGCTGTCTGCTAGGTTAAGCTGCGCTCGCTGTGGTCAGTGTGTGGATGGGTGACCATTTCTTAACACATCGACACCCCTCCTACTTGCCTGGGAGAGCACGTAAGCACATCAGTCCTGATCTGTCATACGAACATCTATGACAATTTATTGTTGGTGGTAGTCAGAGTCCAAAAAAAGCCTGACAACCAGTCTATCCTACGAATATCGCTATTGGCTAGAAATTAGGTTGTGGAGGTCTGATGGCAGTTTGATATTCAGTCGCATCTGGTTAGACTGGAAGCGTACCCCAACACAGTAAAAGGCTAGGAGGCTTTGAAACATATACCCAATTACCTGGAAAGCTAGTATCCCATATGCTACGAGGAAGTCTTGCAGCTGTGGATGCAGGTCCAACACGCTGCCCACCGGCGCCGGCGTGGTGTTGTCGCGCAGGATACACGTCCACGTGGTCACAGCCACTGTGGTCACGATCACCACTGACGTTATCGCTATCGACCTGAAACATATCCGACATTACGACTCCATCATCAACCGCTTGTATATTGTCCCAATATTGGATAAAATATTCAGTTGACATCTGCGACATATTTTAATTTTCAAATAAGTACCTATTATGCACGCACATGTTCTTTTTTTTATTATATAGTTGTCATAAATGTTAATAGAGTATTGTGTAGGCTAGTTTAAAAACACATAAAATCAATAAGTTTTTCTGACGGTCTTGAGTATTCATATGGCCTCCGCAAATGTGCTGCTGATCTGGTATTGCCGTGCAGCGGGTCGTTGAGCTCCCTAAATAATGGTTGAGCTACACGATGACTGGTGTATGCGTGCCGTCAGATAAGACAGGTCAACTCAATGCTGCTATGGCTCTTTCTTCAAAAGGCCTGTTCAGAGTTTGTCCTACATCGTAACACACATTTATCTTATAATACCACTACTACTGTGTGGACCTTAAGAGAGACCATGATTCTCTGAGTTTGTTTTGGCATTTCTCAGAGGTTGTCAGTTAGTAAATGCCGGCGCCATCTAGTAAATAAATTATAAAACGACTTGTACTTAAGTGTCTTTATGATCTATTTACAGAATCCTCTCAGAATGAAGGGATAAGGTTGGCCCACTACGCTGGCCTAGTGCTTAGTAGTTGGTAGACTTCAAATGCCGTCGAAAAATCTCTCAGGCATGTAGGTTTCCTCAAGATCTTTCCCTTCTAGCGTGTGATACTTAATTAGCTAAGTATATGACTTCGAAATATCAGACCCTCTAGACAAGTGGCATAAACGCTAATCGAATGGAATAGAATTCTCAATCTAATGCAAATAGCACAAGGTTTCGACAAATCGAGCGTGCACAAATGTCATCTCCATACATTTTGATTCCATTCGTTTTTGCAGGCCAAGGTGCGTGTCATAGATTTGAAGTTTGAACTCGAGATCTTTGAGTTGGCAGTGCATTTGTCAAATCATTATGAAAAGATTTAAATGATTGAGCTCCACATATAATAGAATCGAGCTACACAATGTACCTATGCGTGCGGTAGACTGGAATTGGTATACTTACTCAAAACTGCTACCTACAGCTCTTTCTTAAAACCATTTCATTGAAATTTGCAACTGGCAAACTCGCTTACGAACCGACTGATGGTAAGCATAACAGTAACCTATGGACTTCTGCAACACCAGAGGTATCGCTCGCGCTTCGCCGACCTTGTAAAAACCTTTTCACTCCTTTTTTGACGAATCCCATGCCGTAGTCTTTTGGAAACCGTAGCAGATACGTTTCTAAACCGCGAGATGCTGCTCTATCTACAGGTGATCATTGATGAGCCTTGTTTACAACTTTAAAATAAGATCTCATAACACTTTTGTAAAGCGTATTTACCTAAACTGCGGAACAGTACAAGCGGTGTTTTTATGTAATTAAGAATCAAAATCATAATTATATAATCTAGACACCAGTTGCCCTACTACAAAGAGTCAAACGAAATTTATTGACCTACTGCTACGAATAGTTGACCGTTTCGAGGTTATTTACCTATGTGTGTCCTACGAGCCGTCTTCACTCAAGAACACGTTTTAAATTCGAAATAGTTAAGTTTGATTTGCGGCCACGTGTATATTGCTACCTATACTTACTTTTTTTTATGCTGACTTCGGCGAGTAGCTACGTTGATATTTAATTTAAAATATACCTACTCTATAGAAATAGAAATAATTTATTCACAAAACATTTTTTGAACAACACGTTTGGGGTAGCGGTTGAGCGATCGGCTTCTGCGACATGTGTTCTGGTTCGATCTCACTCGTAGCAAATATTTGTATGAATTACAGTTGTTCCGGGTTTGGGCGTTTGTGTATGTGAGAATTTGTGTTTGTAAACGCACCCAAGCAAGACACGGGAGAGAAAATCCTAGTGTGGGAACGTTTTTTTTTTAATAATATGTATAAACTAAGTACTTAGGTGCCTAATACAAAGTATAAATGAGTTACAATATTACTTAAATATTATGCCTGAACCAGGTAATTCTGTGTTTCTATATGTATACTGTGTGTTTTAGCTAATTAACGATATATAATTGCTAGCCTACTACTTATAGATAAGTACCTATTTATGCACAAAACTTTATGTGTTTTGATTCAGTCGTTTTGGAGTGATTGAAAAAGCGACGGTAGCCTAATGGCTAGGGCGTCGGACTTGCGATCATGTGGTTGCCGGTTCGAACCCCACCCATTGCACTACCGACGTGAACTCACTCCTAACACAAGCATTTAGCTTAGCACGAGGGGTTAACAAGAATACTAGTAATGTGTGACCCACATTGCTAGTAAGCTTTTTTAAAAAAAAAAAATTGAGCCACTATCAAACAAACATCCAAACAAGGAGGATGGATTAGAACTTACAATCTAAATTACTGTGCGCGTCTGAAGTTAGCCGTTCCACAGATAATAGAATACTAGTAGCCGTTCCGAAGAGACGCGTAGATAATTACTCACAGGTAGTTAAGTGTATTTGTGCAAAAATATTTAATTTAATTGTCTTTACACCGAATAAAAAATAAAAAGTCCCAAGTGCGAGTCGGACTCGCACACGAAGGGTTCCTTACCATTATCTATAAAAACCATTATTTAACCATTTTATTTTTATTGCCCCCTTAAATATTTATTTTATTTTGTTTTTTAGTATTTGTTGCTATACCGGCAACCGAAATACATCAACTGTGAAAATTTCAACTAGGTATATAACTATCAC
This sequence comes from Acronicta leporina, assembly GCA_947256265.1. NCBI lineage: Eukaryota > Metazoa > Arthropoda > Insecta > Lepidoptera > Noctuidae > Acronicta > Acronicta leporina. The sequence continues at coordinate 4,742,840 of OX366533.1, read as the reverse complement.
GGTTCATGGGATACAGCCTGGTGACAAACGGACGGACGGACAGCGGAGTCTTAGTTATAGGGTCCCTTTTTATCCTTTGGGTACGGAACCCTAAAAATACCACTGGCTGACAACTTCAGACGCGCAGTTGTTTTGAGCTTACTGATACTCACTTCATATCCTTGGGTGAGCCGAGCCACATGATGGGACATAGAAACAGCGCGAGGATCACCATCCACACGCAGTATGTGATGCCGACACCACCGCCGGACATCTTCCACCAGAATATCTGGAGGGTCTGCGAGGCTGGACATCACACAATAATAAAATTAATAACTAAAATTAATAACTTTTTTCACGTGGGAGAGCCATGCTTCGGCACGAATGGGCCGGCTCGACCGGAGTGATACCACGGCCTCACAGAAAACCGGCGTGAAACAACGCTTGCGTTGTGTTTCGCCGAGTGAGTTGAGGTTACCGGAGGCCCAAACCCTTTTAAAGGCGGGCAGCGCACTTGCGACTCCTCTGGTGTTGCGGTTGCCCATGGGCGGCGGTTATCACTTACCATCAGGTGATCCGTTTGCTCGCTTGCCCCCCTATCCCATAAAAAAAAAAAAAAAACTAAGAGATGAACATAGAAACTTACTAAACAACAGCAGAGTAGCTAATAGCGATTTGTAGGCGAGTCGGTCGAGGAGACGTCGGCGAGATGATTACGACCGCCTTTTTACCAACATTTTATGAAGAAACACAAAATCGGAGGCCTTTGTCCGGCATGGGACACCGTAAAGGCTAGGTACATAAATAATTTAAAATCTAAAAAACCCGACTGCGTTTCTGTGTAATTTGGAAATGAAAAAACCCTAAAACAAGAATGTCGTCAAACCCGAGTGAGGATACCAGAGGCCCAAACCCTTTTAAAAGGCCGGCAACGCACTCCTCTGGTGTTGCAGGTGTCCGTGGGCGGCGGTTATCGATACGTCTGCTCGTTTGCCGTCCTATCTATACTAATATATAAAGCTGAAGAGTTTGTTTGTTTGTTTGTTTGTTTGTTTGTTTGTTTGTTTGTTTGTTTGTTTGCTTGAACGCGCTAATCTCAGGAACTACTGGTTCGATTTGAAAAATTCTTTCAGAGTTAGATAGCTCATTTATCGAGGAAGGCTATAGGCTATATATCATCACGCTAAGACCAATAGGAGCGGAGCATCAATGAAGAATGTTTCAAAATCGGGGTTTTTTCCTTTTGAGAGCTTCCGATGCATGCGCTGCGTAAACGATTAAAGTTTCGCAAAAATCATATATGACAGAATTGTTCCTCTTTAAAAGTTCTAAAAAAAAGTCCGCGACAGCATATGTCTATCTTTTAAGGTTGGCTCACTATAACCGTTTTTATGCTAACTTTGTTCTAAAATTAGTTATTTTTTCCTTTTGAGATCTTCCGATGCGTGCGCTACGTAAACGGTTAAAGTTTCGCAAAAATCATATATGACAGAAATGTTCCTCTTTAAAAGTTCTAAAAAAAAGTCCGCGACAGCATATGTCTATCTTTTAAGGTTGGCTCACTATAACCTTTTTTATGCTAACTTTGTTCTAAAATTCCAAATGCATTATTTGCGTAGGTGTTTTTATAAACATAATATTAATCCTTATCCAAATAAATACGTTATTAATCAGCCTTTAGAGCGTTTGTTTTGTATCCGTGTGGACCGAGCTTGGGTCCGCACGGACCCTACATACGCTCTAAAGGACATATCCTAATTTAGCGTTATTTTATTATTCCTGTTCCCGTGACATATTTTACTAAAGTTCCGCTTGGATACTCAATACTCAATTATCAACTAACAATATTGGCTATATCTTGAAGTGAGCTTCAATCAAAACATACTACAAGCCGCTGAAGGGGATCATCATCTTCTTACCACCTGTCAAGTGCCACCTGCCAAGTTTGCTTGAACGCGATAATCTCAGGAACTATTGGTCCGATTAGAAAAAAATCTTTCGGTTTTAGATAGTCCATTTATTGAGGAAGGCTATAGGCTATCATCCCGCTAAGACTAAGTAACTATTCCACGCGGACGAAGTCGCGGGCGGAAGCTAGTTTCATATAAAAAGACAAAAATAAATCAATGTCATCTACGCTGCACTAGGATTCCAATGTCACATCCAAATTGCGTGGGTAGTAGGTACCATACTTACTATAGATCGACTAATCGTAATAGGTACCTACCTCTACGTACAGGTCGATCAACATTTTTATCTAAGCACTAACTTCTGCCCGCGACTTCGTCCGCGTAGCGTGATGATATATAGCCTATAGCCTTCCTCAATAAATGGGCTATCTAACACTGAAAGAATTTTTCAAATCGGACCAGTCTTTCCTGAGATTAACGCGTTCAAGTAAGCAAACAAACAAACAAACAAACTCTTCAGCTTTATATATTAGTATAGATTTATTTTTTTATAACGTGTCATTGCCCTACGCTGCTGTATGGGTCTAATCCGTCTAATATACGCGGCTGTTAGCGTGAACTCCTGAGTTGTAATTGGGTTTTTCTATATCAAAATTATCAGCAGAAGCTCAGAGTCGGGATTTGTGTGATTGCCAATAGGCTCACCTCCTGCATGTGACTTAAAGTTAAAACTAGCGGCCAAAGGTGGACTCATATAATATAACTCCCCTATAATAGAGGGCAAGAGAATGTATAGGATTGAACGCACTCTCTCCGAGGATCTCCTCTCAGATTACCTAAAGGTTAATGCAGGTTGGCAGACATCGCTATATTTATATCACTTACCAATAATAAAATTGGGTACGCCTGAGCCAAAGACAGCCGCGTCAATGAGGAAGGTGACCAGCCTTTTTGCTGGCGAGCCAAACGCTAGCTCAGCTACCGCGGCGTAAGGAAACCTGAATAACACTGATTCAATGAGTTAACTTTACAATAGGTCCCTTTCTAACCAGGGTCGGATTAAGCCATGTAGAGGCCCGCAATTAGGGTTGCCACATGTCCGGCTTTGTAAAGTCGTGTCCGGTCAAATTGTCGGCCTGTCCCTGTCCGGCTTTTGGTCAACCCAGGTTATTGTAATCAATAATCTTGGCGTTTCCAATAAACTTTAATATAATCGGGGGTTTCTTCAAACTTTATATAATCAAAAATCGGAGAAACAGACCTGAAAACTATAAAAGATAAAAACTAATTAATAAATGATACTGATCAGGATAATTCTTCGTCATATTTATTAGTTAGTAATAAATATGACGAAGAAAGCCGTGATAGCCTAGTGATATGACCATTGGACTGCCAAGTCAAAGGTCTCGAGTTCAAATCCAAGGCACGCACCTCTGACTTTTCGAAGTTATGTGCGTATTAATAATTAATTATCACGCGCTTAAACGGTGAAGGAAAAACATCGTGAGGAAACCTGCACGTCTGAGAGATTTTCTCGACGGCGTGTGAAGTCTGCCAACCCGCATTAGGCTAGCGTGGTGGACTATAGCCTAATCCCTCTCATTGTGAGAGGAGACCCGTGCCCAGCAGTGGGACATATAATGGGTTGATTATGATGATTATGATGACGAAGAATTCATCTAAGGAAGTCTTTCTTACCGATTCTTCTCTTTAATGTTAGGAGTGATGTTTTGCGCGAGTAACCAGCACCTTCCTAGTAACACAGCCGTGTACAGTTGCAGCCCGAAGACTGCTAGGACTAGTGGCAGGCCATATATACCTAAGAGCAAAATATTTAGTTACTTATACTGAAAGATATAGATGAACGTGAAGAGAGTGATAGCCTAATCATACATAATAATATGATCGAATCCTATCCACGCACATGTAACTTTTCGAGGTCATTTGCGAATTAATAGTTAATTATCACGGTGAAGGAAAACATTGTGAGGAAATCTGCATGCCTGAGAAATTTTCTCTTCGGCATATAAAGTCTAACACTCGCATTATGTGTAGGTATGTGAGTTTTTCATATCAGGTATGATGAGTGAGAAGTAGTAGGGAAAAAATTGAACTTTTGAAGGAATCATCTGAAGATGATCCTTTGAAAGGAAAAGAAAGTCTACTCACCACAAGATATCACACTTTTAGGCAGCGTTATCACCGGGAAAACTCCAAAAAGGTCCACAATACATAGGACAGTGATAAGTACACTAAGCCCGCTCGTGGTTTGACCTGGTGCCGTCGTGTCGGTACTGTGGTGGGTGATCAGCGTGGTCGGCTTCTTGCAGATGCCCTGCAGGAAGTCGAACATTCGTGGCAGCTTCATGATGGCGGGTTACCTGGAAAGATAGGCCGCCAAATTCTAATTTTATTCGTGTTTCGCTAATTCTGTCTAAGTATTATACAACATTCGAGGTTTGAAAACGTAAACGTGACACTATAACTATACAATATCCACTAAAGCTTTCCTTAAATTGTTTTCATAGCTGTATGTTGCTAAAATTATATATAACATGTACATGCCACGAACACCTAAAATGTCTTATAGACCTACAAATTGCTAAAAACCAACAGAAATTTAAAATAATTATGCTATCTGGATATCGGTAGTCTATAGTGCACATTGCAAGCACCGATGATAACTACCAGAGTGTTTGAAACTTGGTCCAGCTTATGCTTAAATACATTATTGTTGTCCCAGACACAGAGAAACTGCCTCATTAGCCAAGTGGTCCTGAGCGAGACTGCTACCCTAGAGGTCCTGGGTTCGATTCCCAGGTCGAGCAAAGTGTTATTGGGTTTTCTATGAAATTCCCAGTAGCAGCTCGGAGTTAGGAATTTGTGCCCGGTTAATGGCAATAGGCTCACCCCCTATTACATGGGACCTAAACATACCGGCGAACTGTGGGTGTACATAAGTACACCTCTGCCTAACCTTTCGGGGAATACAGGCGTGATGGTATGATGATGATGTTGTCCCAGAGTCTCAGATAAATTTTGGGACTACAAACCTAACTTAACCCGTCTAAAAACAGATTAGACTGTATAAATAAAAAGCCCCCACACAGATTCATATTTAGTCGGACATTTTGCCCTAAAAGCTGGTGACACACTGGTTTGGTTTGGCAGGGCTATAATTTGACCGGACATGTCCGGCTAAACCTGGATATCTGGCAACCCTACATATTGTCAGGTTTCAGCCTTCTCCAAGCGGCAGTTACGACACAACTAAACGCATCTTCTACACTGCAGTTGATGAACTTGACACAAAAGAGAAAGTTAATGTACTTATGCTAGATATGAATGTTATTTATATTCTAAGAGACATCTATATTATACTATTAAGTATAAAATATTGATGAATATATTTTTTTACTATTAAAAAAATGTGAAAAAGCTGTGTCTTTAAAAAGTTAGGGCATAGGTATAAACGTCTCCGAATCCAAAAATGTATTTTTTAAATTCTTATCTGTTTGTTACGGGTTGGAGTAAAAACTAGGTACTGAATAGATTTTAATTTTGTTATCGCTGTTATAGAAAGTAATGAAATGAAATGAAATGAAATGAAATGATGATGAAATGAAATGATATTTATTTCTGTAAGTAGATCATTAGAGACACTTTTACAAGTCAATGTTTTGTTTTTTTTTATAGCTAGATGGCTTCGGCATTTCCTAACTGACGACCTCTGAGAAGAAACGCCGAAACAAACTCAGAGTATTCGAGTAGTAGTACTCAGAGTATACGATCCAACTAAAAAACTGGTTAACTTCTTATCTCAATATACCTACTAATGTAGGTACAGAGGCCCATACAAAGAAGAGATCAGCACTGTTGGTTTTATTAAATTATTTTTGGAAATAAGCGAAGCCGCGGGCAAAAGGTAGTGTAGACAATAAGTACATTTTTGGCAAAATTATTGTAAGTAGTACCTATATCAGCTCATCTCTGCCTAACCCGGAAATACAGGCGTGATGATCTTTAATGATCTAGGCATGCAACTTTTATTAGTAAATTAATAAATTCGAGATCCTATCGTGTCTGTAAATGTTACTTGACGGGTTACTTGGTGTGGTTTGATACAATTTTTTTAGCAATATTAACATCATGATAAACTCCGCGCGAAATAGACACTTAGACTTAGTCAATTAACACGTGGTCGACCAGCGTAGCCAATTCATCGGCTATAAGACCAGGGAAGTGCGGTTTTAGTCAATCTGATAATATAAATACCTACCTAATTTGCGAAAAAATGCGGTAAGCGCTCCAGCATGATTGTTGATAAAAAAGGTAAGTAGGTAAGTTACCTACCTATCCAAGTAATTAATGACTTCTAAACTATGCATCAGTTTAGTATGTATCAGCTATCCATGATAAAGTAACTGTCTGTTTGTGTTTTTAAATCTTTTCACACCTAAACCGTTAAACAGATTTCGATATAAGTAGGTACATCCTGAATGAACCTGAGGAAAAACATAGGCAGCATTGTGTCTCAAAAAGTTCATTGCGGTGAAAGTTAAACCGGGGAAAACAGATAGGTAATATAACGCGCTTCCTTAAACATAATAAGCTTCCATAATCGGGTCCTACAGACATTGCATTTAAAAAATATAATTAAAAAAATCGTAAAATCCGATTGCAGCGCCACCTACCGGGTCTAATTGTATTTTCAAACCATCCAAGATCCCACTAAAAAATACACACAAAATTTCATGCAAATCGGTCCAGCTGTTTAAGAGGAGTTAGGTGACAAACACGCGTAGGTACAGAAAAATCATATTTACTCCCTGTCCCTGTTTTCATCTAAAACTTTCTCTTACCTTAGCAGCACATTCAGAACTACTTTTTAGTTAACTATTACACTTGACACATTATCACTCGTTACATTTCTAAGGATTCCATCAACATAATAAATCCATTAAAAACTAGTTCCTTTTTTTTGCAATTACACGATCGTAATTAATGACTTGTTAATCTATATTCTAGGTAAGTATAATTATTTTACGGAATTATGTAGTTATTATTATTTTCTAATTTCACATTTCTAACGTTTTAAGAAACACGAGTCAGCACTGCGGGCAGCCAACAGCCTGGTCAGTTCAATTGGGCAAACTAAGTACATGCATTGGACAGTCGAAGACAAAACACATTGACCTTATTGTATGAAAAGCTTTTCTTCTGCAAGCATCCTTTATTTTGTATAGTGTTATTTTGTATCAATAAATAAGTAAAGTAGGTAGGTACTCATTGTTTTCATATTGTACTAGTTAGTTTATTGTAAATAGTGCATCTATTATTTTTCTGATTACGTAAATTAGAATTCAATCTTCAAAAAATTAGGTACTAAGTATATAACTAATTAGGATTGAAAGGTACGGATTCAGGATTTTTTACATATAGAAAAATAATAATTATACTTACCCACGGTGTCTCTATACATTATCTATTCTACATATTTTATTTTCAACGCGATAAGATGGTTTCAACCAATTAACTGGAACCGGTTAACCAAATTCAAAACCAAATCACTTTACATAATTAAAATTATAAAAATGTGGTTACTTACGGGATTAAAATGTATTCCTTAAATTTAATTCACCACGCGTGTTTCGTTAAAACACTATATTGCTTAAAAAACTAAGTAAACATCCATTTAGGCTATGCACTTATCCATATACATATTTCAAAACTTTTTTCACTCAGCTGGAATGCGACCTTATTTGATGCACATAACAAAGTTTTGTAAGAGGCTGTTTAGCATTTTTACGGCACATCCAGTCGTTACCATATCTAACTGAGAAATGGAAACAAAATTTTTAAACAAATTCTTAGAGCCAATACCGGACGACCTTCCAAATGTTGCTTTTATGTTGTAGAGTAGAATATGATATCTTTTGTCTTAAGATATATTTAATTTCGTCACTCATGCTATATGTATATTTTATTATTATAGATTACTTTATGATATATTGATCGTGTTGGATATATAGTCAAAGCAATTGGCAGCATCTTAGCGCCTTAAACCAGATGGAGGCTAGCCGACTACTGCTGACTGACCGGCTCTTAGGATTTCTGGTGGATTCATCGGTAAAATCGAGTATTTTACTCAATCTGAATTAATTATTTATTACTCTGCAGTACTCTGCACTGAACAAATTGCTATTAATATTTTTAATGGATTTTTGTGAAATATCATTGAGTGAAAAGTCGTAAAGTTTAAGACTAATTAAGTATCGAATGTGTAAGTATTTTTATTTATTCTATCAGCAAAACGTTTTGAGGTCTTTCACTCAGTCTTCTCGCAACACATTGCTAAATAATACCTTCCATTCAGAGCAAAACAAACAGATCCAATCATTAATTTGATGATGGAGTCCATGCCAATTTCGGCTGGTTTCTTTTATTGGGTGAATGGTTATTACTGATGAGTACCTACTCATCTAGTCTAGTACGGTTTGGTTCTCGTAGCAGTAGCAGTATCAGTATCAGTACACTACATACCCAACTAGCAGCTCGCCCCGGCTTCGCACTGGTGGTGAAATCCCTAACATTTTTCAAAATATTCAATAGCTTATTTAATCTGGAATAAATTGCATTCAAATTGTGAAATAATTTTTGAAATCAGCCCAGTAGTTTTTGAGTTTATTCGTTACATATGTACATACACACATACAAATATTTCCTCTTTATAATATTAGTAGCTTGGAGCTTTAGCCCACAATGTTCACGTCACGTTCGTCTGAGTTTCAGAATAGTAAGCACGGGCTTAAAATAAATTAAATTTATAAACATAATTATGTATTAAATTAATAATTCCAGTTTGTGATATGTATTTTTGTCAAAGGTAAAATAATAAAATATAAATTATGGTGTGATAAAAATACTGGGAGCCGACCACGAAGTAGCATGTAGGTAGGTCGTATGTTTTTTGAAAGGTCGTAGAATGATTTAATAGCTAATGCAATCCTAACCTCCGTACATTGTCCCCTGCGTTAACGCTAATCCTAAATATTATTCAATAAAATATTAACAATATACTTGGCCTTGATCATAACGGACAATATACGGACCATAATATACCTAATTTAATATTAGTAAAAGCTAATTCAGTTAATCGCGTAGGTCTGGAGCTGAGAATAGTGTTTTTATTTTTCTGTGCCTTTCTTTTAGGTTTTAGCTTTAATTAATTAGACGCTGTGTGTATACGTTCCGAAACGAAGCTTTAACCAAGATGATCATGTGTCTGTAACCTGTTTCTATTTCATGTTCGTCAGTGCGACGCATTTAAAAAATATTCATTTAAAGTTCCTAATAATTGATACAAGAAGCCAGACGATCAAGGTTACTCGATCACTTTGAAGAGTTGAGTTTTTAAGTCGTTTCGCTATGTCACATGAGGGTAATGTACGCATGACCGTAGTCACATTAAAGTCGTCCTTACCTAGTCATTTGGTGATGGTTATATTAATTCTCCATCTACACTAGACTACCTATTACAAAGAAGAAGGAGAGGAATGATTTGATTGTTTGTAAGTTTGTAAAATAGTTTGTAATGGACAAACTTAAGAACTTAAAATATTATGACTTACTTATAAAAATATTATACTATGTATTTACAAAATAACAGAAATTCAACTACAAATAAAAATATTATTAAATTATACGCACAAACCAAACAACTCAAAAACTCTTGGACCGTTGATTTCGGTCCAACTTTGTGCGTCAATTACTAAGCAAGAACTATAGATCCCTACAGGAGAGAATCCTATTAATCCTATTAGTTTCATATAACACCTTTGCCAGGCTTAAGGACCCGCGACTTGGGAAACTATTAGACCTAGGTTTATAAGACCTTACACTAATATTATTTTAAAGCAGAAACTCGCAAATCGCGCATCTAGAATTTACATTTCATCATTTTTCATTTAAAAAGCAAGCACTAGAAATTCTGTACCGTGGGTGCGTGACCAAACACAAATTTTTTACACATCTATTTACTTTACTATCCGTAAATCATACAAAGATTGGTTCCATGAGGGAATTGAAGCTCAGCCATTACGCCAAATGTTTCGCCAAACTAATTTATTATTGATCTGTTATAATCCGGTGCCATCTATAAAAATTTCATTAAAAGATATATTTACAGAAATAAACATCAATTATATTTGCTATTAAAATAAACTGCATTTGCTATTATATTCTCAGCAGCAGCTCAGAGTTTGTTCTGTTAATGGGAATAGGTTCGGCCCCCTGTTAGTTACATGGGTCCTAAACTCCGGCGAATTACCGGTGTATTAGTAACTACACCTCGGCCTAACCCTTCTATAATAAATTCATGTTTCTATAGTAGGTCAAATTTATCAGTAAAAAAAAACACTAGCGCTTGTGTACTGGATTGTACTGCTGTACAGGAACAGACGTAATTTAATACGCGTAGCCAACGTGGTGTGTTGCGAACGTTGACATGCATGCTAGACGCTTGTTACACATTTATTTAGCTTCATTTTCTATATAAAATAGGAACATTGTTTGTTGGCAATAAGGTATGAAGGTTAGGTTAGGTTACGCACAAATATATGTAGAAAGGAGATAAATAACGGGAGCTAATCGTATCACGGGCTGGCTAATCTACCAGGAGTCAGAAAAGGTCGACGAGGTATTTTATTAGTGGCATATCTAAGCTAAACAGTCAGAATATCGTCTAGTCACCTCTGCCTGCCTGCCTGCTTCCCATGGACTCCCATCAGAAAACAGGTTAGGTAAGTAAGGATGGATAGTAGGTACGTTCCTTCCTAGGGTACTTTTCCTATCTGATGCAGGCAGCAGGAATCCTCCGAGGATAAGAAACGGATACCTAGCACTATTCTTCTAACTTTCGCCCGGTTCGATTTTATATTAGTAGGAGTAAAAAGTACATAGGAATGAGTGGCGACGACAGTAGGTATTATATTATGTAATACCCATGTAGGTACAAATAACACAAACATCAACCGCGATAGGCAGGGTGCGTGGCGGATGTGTGCTCAATAATTCACTCAAGTCGATGTAGGGATGTAGGTAAGGGAAGCCCTAAAAATCCCTTGTCCTCAAACAATTACTTCAAATAGTATTGCCAAATCCAAATAGGTACCTACCGTGTTTTTAGCACGTCGAAATTGGTAGGTATACCTATAGGTATCTAAATTATTGATATCCTCCATAAAGCAATTCTGCTCGCGAATTTATTTAGCGTCAAATCTACAAGAACTCTGTGAATTAAATATGTGGAAAACTAGTTTCCTATACCTACTGTTAGAAACTATTTAAATACTACATTTATGCTAATATAATATCATCGGAAATCTCTACTAATATAAAATCGTAAAAAAAACTGATTGAACCTAAAAGAAAAACAAGTGGGTCAGGGTAATATAAACGTCTCCCAATCCAAAAACGTGGTTCTTAAAACTCTTGCCGTTTGTTACGGGTTGGCGCAAAAACTACTGAGTAAATTTTAATATTGTTATCACTGTTAGAAAGTATATTTTCCAACGTAGAAACTGGTGAACTTCTCAATTCATCTCAATTAATTGAACAGATCCTGAGATAGGTACAGCTTGACCTCTCTGATGTATACAGACAGACCTATACAAAGAAGAGATCATCACTGTTGGTTTGTGATTAAATTATTTTGGGATCCATTTTTAATCCTATATGTACGTAAACGAAGCCGCGGGCAAAAGCTAGTATATAAATATTTCTGTGAGGCCATCTAGTGACTCGAATCAATTAAAAAAAATTATTAGTGTCATCTATCTTTGTTATAAGTTAATAATAATAGATGTCGTGATATGAGATGTTTTTTTTTTTTTTTTTTTTTTTTTTTATTATGGCGCCACACTTTTTCTGTATTTGCCAGTGTCAAGTATTAGAGTAATCAAGTAGGTAATATTTCCCATCATGGGATTTTATGGCACCACACTTTTTGTGTTCGCCAGTGTCAAGTATGATGTTGTTCAGTTACCCCAATAAAACGGTAGAAACTTTATTGAGGCTTCGATGAAGTTTAGGAGTGAACCCAAAAAGTCACGATTTTCAATTTTATATCATTTGCCTACACTCTCACACTTTCACGAACACTTAATGGTTAATTATCCACCATAATTACACATTAAACTTCGGAGAAATTCAAGATTTGAAAAATAATATAAAATCGACAATGTGCACTTTTCATTTTCCCGCCTAAACGCCTTATGAGATGTTTTACGTATGGTTTTACGTCATTGCTACGTTCCGTTACTGTGCTACAAAAAAATAAGAAATGGTAATCTATCTATATAACGTAGGTATGTTTGTTTTTTTGTTTTAGTTTAGTTGTGTAAGATCCCACTGAACAAATTAACAGGGAAATAAATGATCATTTAAAACTTAAAAAAAAAAATAGCTATATTTGTAGTATGTACAAAGCGTACAATAATTAGGATTGTTACAAGAGCGCATGCTCCGTTTTACGGACTGATCGATACGATTGCACTATGACGGCCAAAGTAGATGGCGCTAAAGTAGCAGCTTTGATTTGATCGCTTCCTTCCCTTTCTCGCTCCTTCCGTGACATTTTTGCGAAACGTCGATCTCGTTTCCTATGAAAATTCATCGAAAAAATCACATTAGGGCATGCTCGGTAAAGTTTTTCACACGAAACACCTTGATATAAAATCTGTAACCGTGGTTAAGTTTTTTTGTGCCAAGTGCAATTAAACAATCAAGATTCCGCCAATAATTCAAAGCCTACCCAGTGGGTGGCTTATTTTGGTAAGTTTACTGTATATTTCATCATATTTTCTATTAAATGGTATGTTACTTTGAGTATGTTATATATTTATGCGCTGTGCAACTATTCGTGTAGCAAAATGTATGTTACGTGTTCAACCAAAGAGAGCCCACATTTCTCGAATTTACTGGTTGGGAAAGCGTTTTTCACGCGTAGTTAGCCTTGAAAACTCAGTCAGGCAGGGCCTAGTATCGGCCAATTGAGTTTCAGAATAGGTTCTGATGCCTGAATGAATGCCTGATTTACCTCGGCATCTACGTACACCATGACGTTATTTACGTCATCGCTATGTGTGATTTGACCACTTTGATAACACAGTTGTTCGCATATTTTTCATGCTAAAACATTAAACAGAGTAATATGACAGTAATATTGAATGTGGGAGGTTTTCGTGGGTTTTAATTTGAAACACTGATATAAACCAAGAACAGCATGCATTCATCCTTTCTAGAAATTTCATTCTTATGATGTGTCTATAATAACTATAAATATAGTCTGTCTACTATCCACAAGTTTTGCCTTGATATTTTACCTTACCTTCAAACCAAAACTAGGTACTGTACCCAATATTGACATTATTTAATCTTAAAAATGCTACAGCTGCTTACATTATTTTACTCATTATAATCATCGGGAAAGACAAAAGTTAGTCAAAGTTGTAATCATATTTCATGAGTCATAGTACATTTTCTTGTGATAGAGTAATAGACCTTTCAGTCAATCAATTGCTCAGCATCAACATCCATAAATTATGAAGTGAGGGATCTTGTGTAGGGCCGAGGCAGAAAGGCCTCAGTGCAATAAAGGTACATGAAAAAAGGTGTGACTATGATATAGGTTCCATAGCTGGTGAGCATTGGAAGAGCATTACCCAAGAATGTGGTGGAAGTTCAAGGAGGCTTATACCCAGCAGGGATCTATATGAATGTCAAATCAAATAGTAATGTGACATCTGAACAATTTGTAAGGATTTAAATTCACTCACTCACTCATTCACACATACTCCAGCAATGCACTTATTTTGTCATATATGTACATATAATTTGTCCAGAAAAAGAAATTAAGTACATCATAGTGACAATCATACCAAATTGTGTTGCATGGTTTAGAAGTTAGAAAATGAACAGACAGAAGGAAACCATGACTGCTGTATGATTATACAGACTTGCAATGACATATAGTTATATTTTATTATCCCTGCTTGAGATCCAAGTCTCTATAGCTTAATTCGCTAAAGCATCTGGTATATTTAAAGTAGGATGCAGGTTTTTTACCCTGCCTGAGATTTTTTTATTCATTGATTTTAATTCTGAGTTCTAATGAAACATCAAGGCTACAAATTGTCTAGAGTGGCTTATTAGCACTTGATATTTAGTCTACAGACTATTTTCTGCAGCAGATAAGAGAATACTTTTTTTATTGCTTCCATTGGCAGGTTTGGATTGTATCTTTTCAGTTTACTATGTTATTGTTTTTTTCACTAGGATTATATTAGAAAAAATAAATTAGAACAATAGTGTGTCGATGTGCATTAAAAATATTGTAAAATATATGGTTTCTTTCTTTTTAAATTTTTAATTGTAAACCTATATACATTTTATAAAAAAATATTGGTTTGAATTGAACTTTATTGGAATTCACCACAATAATATCCATCCATTTAAGTCCAGACATCATATGTATTAATTATTTTTTATTGTTATGATGTCAATTTCTGGAATTTCTGAAAGAAAGAGCAGAGGTTTATGTTAACCAATCCTTACAGATGGCAAACATGGATGAGTCATTGTGTACTTCAATCATATACATTTATGTCTCAACCTTTTGTAATATAGTTATCTCTCAATGTTTTAAGACTTTGTAAAATAAAACATTACAATCTAGCATACCTTTACTGACCAAATAGTAATAAAAGTGTCTAGACATTTTTTATTATTTATTTAATTTTATTCATCCATTTCTATCATATATTTGCTTATCTAATATTGTTAGAGAGCCTAAATAATTAAAAGTGACAGGTTAATCAAATATTAGGTATATGCACTTACATAGGTAGATGCAAAAGTAGGCAAAATAAGTTTTGACTCCGCCAAAACTTTGAGTTTTTGGGGTGTTCTGTCCCATTTCCTGCATAACGAGTGAATGAGATTACTGGAGACCCAAACCCTTTTGAAAGGCGGGCAACGCACTTGTGACTCCTCTGGTGTTGCGGGTGTCCATGGGCGGCGGTTATCGCTTACCATCAGGTGATCCGTCTGCTCGTTTGCTCCCCTATCCCATAAAAAAAAATAAGAATGTAAGTATAGAATTTGTATGGCACATCTAAGATTAGATGTCAGTTCTAATCTGTGCAACAAAAGCATCATAATAGGCAGCTTGATGTGTGATGGCTGTATTACAAGCAATCATCAAAAGTAGCTAATTAACTAGTGTACTGATTAACATTCAACCTAATGAACAGGCTTGATAACTAATCAACAAGCTATTGGTATCCCCAAATGAACATAATATGACCTTAAGTAAAATTTACAGTTTACATTAAATTAAAGACTGATTATTTAAGAATAACCTATGTACTGATATTTTACATTTTTATCAAAATACTTTATTAATATAACTAGCTTCCGCCCGCGACTTCGTCCGCGTGGAATAGTTACTTAGTCTTAGCGGGATGATAGCATTCCTAAATAAATGGACCATCTAACACCGAAAGATTTTTTCTAATCGGACCAATGGTTCCTGAGATTATCGCGTTCAAGCAAACTTGGCAGGTGGCACTTGATAGGTGGTAAGCAGATGATGATCCCCTTCAGCGGCTTGTAGTATGTTTTGATTGAAGCTCACTTCAAGATATAGCCAATATTGTTAGTTGATAATTGAGTATTGAGTATCCGAGCGGAACTTTAGTAAATATGTCACGGGAACAGGAATAATAAAAGAACGCTAAATGAGGATAATTATGTCCTTTAGAGCGTTTGTTGGGTCCGAGCGGACCCAAACTCGGTCCGCACGGATACAAAACAAACGCTATAAGGGCTGATGAATAACGTATTTATATGGATAAGGATTAATATGTTTATATAAACACCTACGCAAATAATGCAATTTGAATTTTAGAACAAAGTTAGCATAAAAAAGGTTATAGTGAGCCAACCTTAAAAGATAGACATATGCTGTCGCGGACTTTTTTTTTGAACTTTTAAAGAGGAACAATTCTTTCATATATGATTTTTGCGAAACTTTAACCGTTTACGCAGCGCACGCATCGGAAGCTCTCAAAAGGAAAAAAAAACGAATTTTAGAACAAAGTTAGCATAAAAACGGTTATAGTGAGCCAACCTTAAAAGATAGACATATGCTGTCGCGGACTTTTATTTAGAACTTTTAAAGAGGAACAATTCTGTCATATATGATTTTTGCGAAACTTTAATCGTTTACGCAGCGCATGCATCGGAAGCTCTCAAAAGGAAAATACCCCGATTTCGAAACATTCTTCATTGATGCTCCGCTCCTATTGGTCTTAGCGTGATGATATATAGCCTATAGCCTTCCTCGATAAATGAGCTATCTAACACTGAAAGAATTTTTCAAATCGAACCAGTAGTTCCTGAGATTAGCGCGTTCAAGCAAACAAACAAACAAACAAACAAACAAACAAACAAACTCTTCAGCTTTATATATTAGTATAGATACCTACTTTACTTCAATTAATTATGACAATGTTATATATAAACTAGCTTCCGCCCGCGTCTTCGTCCGCGTGGAATAGTTACTTAGTCTTATCGTGATGATATATAGCCTATAGCCTTCCTCAACAAATGAGCTATCTTTCACTGAAAGAATTTTTCAAATCGGACCAGTAGTTCCTGAGATTAGCGCGTTCAAGCAAACAAACAAACTCTTCAGCTTTATATATTAACTAGCTTCTGCCCGCGACTTCGTCCGCGTAGCGTGATGATATATAGCCTATAGCCTTCCTCAATAAATGGGCTATCTAACACTGAAAGAATTTTTCAAATCGGACCAATGGTTACTGAGATTAGTGCGTTCAAGCAAACAAACAAACTCTTCAGCTTTACTTAATAAGTATAGATAAGATATAAATATCAGCATATTATATCAAATTAATTAAATAGTGAAATGAAAAGGCGTGTTTTATTTAATTATATTTTATTGCATGACATTATTGCCTTCAAGACTGCCAAGGTCATTTTACATATGGAATAGCTTTATATCAACTTTTTATATGTTTATGGAGATTAATATATTTTATTCTAGCTCCCTATTATTTGGGACCTAAACATATTGGCGAACTGTAGATGTACACCTCTGCCTAAGCCTTTCGGGAATACGGATGTGATGGAATGGACGAATGTTTTGTACAGTCAGAAACTACTAATAATTGTCCCAAGAGATTTCACGTTATGTTCATTAAAACGCAGAAGTACTTGATCGTCAATTTATATATTGCTTAATTTGCATTCCCTTTTATTACTTAAAGGCAGTGAGTTTGGCAGTCTAATAACTTCCTCAACATTCAGATTATTTTGTTTTATTTCCATTTGTCAAACACGCTTTTTCATTTCTTTATAGGTGTAACCTAAAATGGAAAAGAAGCGAGATTCTTTTTTCTTGAAAATGAAAAGAGACACTGGTAAACCAGTGAAAAACAATAAAGAAGAAATAGGGGAACGCAAAAATAAAAGACAGGATGAGTTCAATAGAAATCGCAAGGGGCTTGACGTGAATAAGGAGAAAAAACCGTTCGACAAGAAGTCATATCGTCTGAAGAAGTATAGCAAAAAGTACAAACTAGAGCAATGGGAGGAACAACGTAAAAAGAGGTTGTTACGTGAATACCATAAAGATATTAAAAACGATCCTGCTGTTGGCACTTATAAACCTAAATCTTTTGATGAAGACACTACGGATGCAACAGAAGAAGCAGGTAAATATGTCCGACACCCTGATTTAATAAATAAAGAAAAGAAAGGTTCTGTTAATAAAACTAAAAAAGATCCTTTTCACAAAGCAAAAGAACACTATAATAAGGTTAAACAAGAGAAATTAGAGAAACAGCAAGAAATGCAAAAAAATAAAGAAGAGAAAAAACAAAAGCTGGACGAATATAAGAAAAAGAAGCACGACCGCTTCAAGAAATTGAGTAAGAAGACCAAAAAGGGACAGCCCGTGATGACAGGGAGATTAGAGTTGCTTTTGGAGAAAATCCAGAATAATAAGTAGGGAATAGAAAAATGTTTCATAAACTTTGAAGATTCCTACATTGCCTATATGTAGTTATTTTATGTCTAGAAGATTTCTGTTTGCTCATATTCTTAGTAAAATTTTTGTAGACTGAATTTTTTATAAACTTGTTTCGTTTCTTGTTTTTAGGTACGAATTCTGTCATTATACAGTTAAAACTTTTTGAAGAAATGAATTCTAAAACTATCAAAAATCTTAGCACTATTCTCTATTTCCATAAAAAAACTTGATTTGCGTTTTTCCTTTTTTTTTTGGATCGTTACTTTTATAAGGTCATTCTTTGGATTTATAAACACGTGAACATACCGATTTATGAAATATCTACAATGTGAATTGCTATTTTACGATTACGATGGTAATTTACTCAGGTAATGTGTCCTTTTGTTCTATTTTAATTAGCTCATCGGCGGATGTGAATGATGTGATTTGACGTGGTTTTCTTGAATCCATGAACTTTTTAGTATTATATATTGTGCCTTTCACAAGTTTGCCGTGTTTATATTATGTTGTTACCGAAATGTTTACAATAAGTATTTTGGTTTAATTAAAATATATTGTGTCAACTGTGAGTACAAGACTTAAATTATTTCATTATTTTATTCATTCATTCTTATAACAATTTCCTTTTTGAAGACGTCCTTTAAAATAGGGTAGTATAATCTAAAAGTTTCCCAGTGGTGTCCCTCAGGGTACAGTTCTAGGACCAAATCAGAAATCCAAATATTTTACTGTAGTTAGGTATATTTGGTCTATTTTACGGTACTTGGTCAAGACTACTAATTATTTTAGTGAGCCCATATGATCACAACATTATTTACTTATTCAGCTCTTGTCAGCTGCAGCCGGTACACACTAAGTTGTGTAAGGAGACTTTACCCTCCTTCAAGATTGTTTTGCTAAAACTAACGATTTGTACAAGATTTTCCACATTATAGCTACGAGACAGCTTGTGTTTATTCTCATAATAAACATATATACTGTGACTACATTGTTGTTAATAATGCAAGTAATCCTTTCAATCCACCTTTGATAAAGTGTTGCTGTGTACGGAACTACGATCACAAAGTAAGCAGAGATTTAAAAAGCCTTTATCTAGATCAAATAACACACATAATTTGTAATTCGTTTATTAATTTCAAACACCTTGATAGCGAAATTGTTTTATACAGATATGTAGTAACAGTGTTAACATATTTTGGATTCATGGCCAGTAAGTGGCGATAAACTTGTTTTCTAATATGTGGAAAATTTAAGATGTATGTTTTAGTACATTTAGAATTTTTTTCAATAGATTTACAATTTACCTTCAAACAATAAGACTTAATTATCTATTGGGAAATTTTATAGTTTGTGACTCCTTGATGTGCTGGCAATTGTACAATATGGCAGAGTTGTGAGTACACCAGTACATCTATACCAACTCCTCGCTAATACAGACGTGACCATTATCATGCGTCCATACTTATTTCGCGATGAAAACTTATTTTTTCTCTAGATACCTCTGCCATGGAATGTAACGTATTTATTAAATAAGTGGCGGAAGATAAACACATTTTCTTTCTCATAATAATTATTGTAGATTGTACTACTTGGGGTAAGTACTTCACTATCTGAAAAACTCGAGTTAATGTTATTATAATATAATAATATAAAATTATCAACTATGTGCTTCGCATTGACGCTTATAGAACATTTAATAATACAGGTATTGATAATAGGCCTGGCGAACTGCGATGTGACCTTTTTATCGTACAAAATGGAGACAAGAAAATGGCGCCTGTAAAAATAATAAATAATTAAACGTTGGCGCCTAATTAACAATATGACAGTTGACACTCGTACTACAGATAACTAAGATAAAATACGGTTTATATATTGACCTTATGATAAAATACGGGTCAAAATATCACCACTAGGTGCACTCGTGTTTTGCGATGTCAATTTAATAGTATATTTTCTTTTTTTTAAAGCTAGATATGAGGATACCGGTATCTCTTAATATTTGGGCCAAAGAGGTCAGATGGCAATTGCGTAATACTGATATGCATTCATATCTGTATAGTTAGGTAAGTAGCCGACCCTAGCCAGGTCTAAGAAGCACTCCAAACCTATTCGATGACTTTTGCTTTTCCAAAATTATAATGAGAAAGTAGAATTTATTATTATAGTCCATGGAGTTTCTTGCCGGATTCTTCTCAATAGGATCGACCTTTTGGAACCGTGAAACTAGAATCATAACGTTTCAAAAACGCTTGTAAAAGCTTATTTGAAATAAAAACATTTGAACTTGGAACTTGTACAAAAAGTTAAAAGACTTGCACTTACTGCATCGAGCGTAAAGTTCTAGCTTGCTACCTTGGGTACCAATAAATGACGGTAGTGGCAATGAGTTTCGTTTTGAACAGGTATCGGCTTCGGTTACATGTGAAATAGTTTGTTGGAGCTGGAAAATACTCTGCTTTTCTTCGTAAAACGAGTTTTATATAGCTGCGGACTTGAACTTGACTATCTTTTACCAATCATTCCAGTCCAGGTTTTTGTTGTTTATCATTCTAATTCTACGCCTGAGTCACACATCTCTACCAGAAATAAGTTATTTTTATACAGATAAGTTTTATCGCATAATAATATCATTGAAAATTCTATGGAATTCTGTGATTCAAGAAATGAGTGATGCATTTATGTATGTAGTCATAACATTTCTCTAATTCTTCGGAAGTGTAAATGGAGTTTTGCAATGAGATGAAATTATCGAGCAAATGAAAAGACTTTTTCTACCTAAGCGTTGAAGTTCAATAGATACCCTTCAGCGGAGGATTATGTTGGGCACCTTAGAATATTAGCGTGAACTTCCAATAAGTTTTGTTTTTCGCTAAGATTCAGAACAACAGCCGCGCAATTGCGAGTGCGTCCTATTCAAACAATGTGATTAGTTGTTCGTTCTTATAGTTCATCGAATTGATTTCACTACTAAATAGACCATGCCTCCAAAATATTATAGTCCACTCACTTGTCGACAGGGTCGCATCCGACGTGAAGCACGCACGAAGTCTCACGTGGGTAGAACGATAAACGGTATTGTTTATTTTATAGCTAACACATTGTCTAAGCTTACAAGATATTATGATAGCGATATATTAAATTAGACCTCTATGCGTCTTCTACGGAAGGAAATGTATCTTTAAGACTCTTTGTTGCTAAGGTGCTTGAGATCAGAATATGTAGGTATGTATGAGATGAAACCAGCTTCCATAATCACCGACGACAAACATTTGGTAACATAAGTTGGGCCTCATATAAAGAATATCAGACCACGCAAGTTTTGCTTTACACATGTGGGCACTGCAAAAACCTGGAAGAGATGACTAACAATCAGCTGTGATATGGAAAAATGCAATACTAATATTACGTGGAAAAATCAGCTCGTCAATTGATTTACCTTTACTTACAAGATAATCCATTGAATGTGTTTGTCATATTAGATCGACACTAACAATCTATACATTTCTTAAATACACAGAGATTAAAAATGTATAATATGCTTTTGACCTAACATGAAACTTCAGACTCATTTTGATAAATCATTTTATTTAACTGCACTGCAGATGCCAGAAAGTCTAAGGAGAGTGATAAAGAGCTCTAAAATATGAGCAAAGCTTATTTATTATATTTATTTAAATTTATGGTATCTCAGAAACTCGTTCTTATCGAGACATTGTGTGATTAACGACGTATCATTGTACTTAAACATGAGTTTGGCACGTGTCCTTTGGAAAGTAAACATTGGTTTTAGATATAGGGCTGTTACTCTATTTGCATGAAGTTGTAATGAGTGTTTGTCTCGAGCTAGATGCTTGGTAGAGAGAAGATTGTAAGCTCTCATCACATTAGAATCTTCTCTCTTCTCGCCTTCATCTTCTTATATCATTTTGATGATCTTCTTTGTCTCTTGTGTTTGGAATATCCCCTCACCTATATTTAGGGTTTCTTTTTACCAGAAGGCATTATAAAAAAGTCGTGTGTTTTATCCTATAAGACTAATGTAAAGTAGTCTCTTATAAGAATAAATCAGTTTTCCACTCTATTTAATAGGAAACTCTATTCAGATCCTTATTACATTATTTTAGTACCTATGCAATAAAGAGTTATTCTTGTGTAGCTACTTTATCGCATTAGGAATCTCCTGTAAGGATAGCGTGTGTTTCAATAAATATTTTTTTTTTCTGCTGATGCTCAAAATTAATAAAGTTCTGTACTTATAGAAAAACTATTCGAGAGTTTATTACCGTTTACAGAACGGAGATAGCTGGTGGCGTTCAGTTTTTATAAGCACCTCTGTTAACTCACCTGACGACCCTGTAATAAATACCTACTGATGGTGAGCCGAAAGGGTTAAGTCACAGACAGATGATTTTCATAGAGTGTAAAAATGGTAAAATATAATATTTGGTTGGCACACTTGTTGTATAAGGTAGAGAAGTTTTTTTTATAATTTTACATACAAAGAGATTGTTTGCCGCCCCTATTGTAAACCAGAAACCTGATTTTATCTAGCTCGAGGATCAGTTATATTATACGTCTATTTGGAATCTCTTATTTGTTCACAACATTCCGTTTTGTTTTCAAACGTGACTTTTACGATTGTCTGGAATATTTATTTATTATTGCACCAATAAAACTAAGTGTTCTTGAACGCATCCGAATGTCTGTTTGAAGTCTGGGCCTAATTAAATGAAGAATTATATTTATGATACAGGTCCACTGATTTATCCAAAAAAGAGCTCATGTCTATTAACATTGGCACATTAATGTTGCCGATATAGTCGATATATTAATTGCATAGTGCATAGATAGGTATATCTAATCAAACATATTTATCGTATCAAACGCCTGCTGTAAAAATTTCACTTTTTAAGTAGGACAAAACCTTCATTGAGCCTATGTTCTCGTATTTTTTTTTCATACATTAAATTTAAATATATAATTCTGTCAATTAAAGTCTCCAACGTTTCATTTGCAAGATTTAAATCTATTGTTATCGAACCGCAATAAGTTTCTTTATCCAGAAGTGCAAGATGTTATCTACATTTTATTGAACCAGTAGTGACCCATCAGCTTCGTACGTGTGTTGTGTACTAACGATATGCGATATTTTCTATAGTTAAATCTAAAGCTTTTGAAATTGGAAGCTTTTGAAATTGGGTTAGTTATAAACGTTGGATTCCTGCTTCTGATGATTACAGTCACCTTATGCAAATTCGATTCGATTTGAATTTTGGCATACCATAGAAGATGCCAGGTCCTGAAGAGAAGAGAATGAGAACCTGGCATCCTCTCTAAAACCCTCGCAGCAGTGCGTGCGATATTTTGAATGAATATGCTAGTAGCTGGCAATCTATCAAATTTGTAAATTACTTCCTTATGAATCGATTGAACTCTATAAGAGCACAGTGAACTGCCCTAGCAATGATTAAGGTGGCAGAGATGACTAACGTCTCCGAATACCGACTCCCAATATCTAGAACTTTCCAACGCATATCTGCTTAGACAAAATTTACGACTATTACGGAGGAAACAAAATCGACCACAATACAACAATCAGTCGTACAGCGTTTGTATGGGTTCGATAGCATCTTAAAAAATCTATCAGAAACAGTAGTCGCTGATAAATAGAGTAACAGAAGTTTTCAGTAGAAAATCAATACAAAACTTGCCAATGTTGATTTTCTCACAAACAAAGTAATAGTTATTCTGTACACACTCTTATAGATAATAAAACCAAGAAGAACATTGTTGGGAATCTCTTAGAAACCGAAATGTGGTCCGGAATATTGTTTGAAGTTTCTGCAAATATTTAACTCCACTCCGGAAATCCCTTTAACCTAGATAGATTCTACGATTCAGTGGGTCAAGGTTGAGGGTGGTTCCTGTAACATGATTTACGTTACGAAGGATGCTTTTATTTCACACTTTTCTGCTACCTATATGTATTATGCAGACATTATAGAATTGCTTTCTAAAATTAGAAAAGTCTTAGGCCCACTTGCACCAACTTCTTAAATGTGTTTAAATTGTATTTAAATACGAAGTTTCTATGAAAAATTGTGTTTAAATATGACTTAAACACATTTAAGAATTTGGTGCAAGTGGGCCTTAATTTATTTTCTCTATTAGGCTTCCGGATGAATAACGAAAAGCAAGTGAATTTATTAAATCAGATGATGGGCCTGTCTTCGACTTTAGAGAAAAAACAAACGCCCTTTGCTACATCAATTTAGCACATTTATGTAGCTTTACAGACAATAGACAAACTATTGTTATCAGAAGCAGTTATGTGATTTACTTCATCATCCTTCACTCTTCCAATGTGCGCCATTTCCTCACCACACCGCACTCTGTCCTCGGCTTGTCGCATCCAGCTTCGGCCAGATTTCGTGATATACTTAATTAACTAAAATACACTATAGATTGCCTAAATTGCTAAACGAACGATAAATCCCAATTACAGCCGAAATAAACAGCCAAATTAACCTCTAAAAAGTATTTGTTAAATCATATCTGAAAAGTAAATAGATCTTGGAATAGCTGAGCGGTAACATTTGCTATTGGTCACGCGCGACCGCACCCTCATTGGAAATCGTAAACAGATTGTAAGGCTGAAGGTTATCGAGTCTGGAATTGCAATTGTTGCTATTGAGATTTTGTTTGCTACACTACAATTTATCTAGGAATGTCCAGCCTATGAGCCTAGACAGACTGCAACTCCAATTGCTCCAGCTAGTCCAATTACTTTGTCCTGCTCGGTTGGGGTGGCCTCTATTTAGCTGTACTTCGACACCTAATCTTAATAATAATTGTTATCATTTTTACAGTGAATTGAAGGTAATTCGCAAAAAAAAAAAGTAAATACATTCCTATATTGTCATAATCCCCATGGCTATTATTTTTGATGGCATCCGGCTAGACTGCGAGCGTAATCGATAACTACATGACGCCATAACACTCAAAAAAACAGCCTAATTGAGGCCTAGCCCAACAATGAATAGCAAAAGGTGGAACGTAAAATGTATTTAAAGAAGGACTTTGGCTAATGATCGTATTTTATTGAAACCCAATTCCTGTCTAGATGGGTATGGTCAACTCAATGACAATTTGATTTTTTACTTTACTCATGTAGTTCAATATTTTCAGAGATTTTTTAAATTTTTTCAGAGATTCAATAGTTTTTTAATATTATAAACATTGTGATGGATGGAGGCTCACTATTTAACATAACATACCATCACGCCTGTTTTCCCGAAGGGTTAGGCAGAGGCGTACTAATGTACACCCACAGTTCGCTGGTATGTTTAGGTCCCATGTAATAGGGGTAGCCCCCTATTACATGGGACCTAAACATACCAGCGCCTATTGCCATTAACCGGGCAATTCCAAACTCCGAGCTGTTACTGGGAATTTCATAGAAAAACCCAATAACACTGCTCGACCTGGGAATCGAACCCAGGACCTCAAGCGTAGCAGTCGCGCTCAGGACCACTAGACTAATGAGGCAGTTTCAGCTCACTACCTATTTATTTATTCACATAAGTAAGTACATGAACTATGAATCAATACATACAAAGCTAAGCATTGTTTTGATAAACTTTAAACTGATCACAAGACTTAGTAGTAATTAATTAATGATATTGAATATTACCACCCAATAAAATACGAAAGCATAGAAGTATCTTTATTTTTTTAAAATAAATATCACCATTTTATTATGTTCTAAGCTTACCACCATAATTAAGCATTATCAACAAACAAAACAGATAAAACGTACCGGTAGAGAAGCGCACAGCTCGCGCTCGTGGCCAGAACGTAAGCGAAGCGGTTCACGGCAGCGCACACGAGGTCGTACAATTACATCAGGCTATAATACTATCTTTAGTGATAACTGTGTCATCCCGCGGATCCTGATAACGCACCACATATATACATGAGCATCGACCATTTTTTATCAGTTTGCCGCTACCGCGCACCAGTGACAGTTGCTTTTTCGTTCAGAAATCATTTTTTTTTAAGACTGTTGCTCTTGCAACGTGTTCTTTCTTTACGTTGGATATTATTGTTATTTTAGCAACAACCTCAGGTTGTTGCTTTAAAGTGAAAAGAAAGCTTTGAGAATTACGCTATTAAGAGTAAGTTTTGTTTTATTATGTTAATAATTTTTAATTATTTTACCTACCTTACTACTGATTTATCGAAAGACCCAAATCTAGCTCGACTTGGGACTTTGGTGGTAAGTAGTTGCTACCAAATTAAATACCGTGTAATTATATTCTGCAGTAAGTAGATGCTTTCAAGTAATGGAATACAAGTTTTTAAAATATCTTCCGAAACCAGTGTTTACCTAAATTAATTGTCAAGTTGATTAGACACTTTTTTTCTTAGTGGCATACACAGTCTAGCCTCAGAATACAATTTACCTACACATTTATTTCAATTTATTGGCATCGCAATATTTCTATGATTACTTATTGTACAATTATTGCCTAAATTTATGAAAAAGAACAGTTCCGTCTTGTATAAAATAAACAAATAGTTTTATAAATTGCGAATCATTTTCTATTATGAGAATATAATAGAAAAGGATTTGCAATGTAATGAATAAATAGCTACCGAACAACCGAGAAAGTCTAATTTCAGCTGCTGTTTCTAAACGATTTTCTGGCAGTATACCCAACTAATCAACTATAAGTAATATTAGTCATTATTCCCTTTTTTAAATATTGTGTCAGCCATCTCCGTTTGTTGATTATTCATGGAATATGGATTAACAACCGACTGTGAATCAGTGATACTCTTACATTTAACTTTGTCTTTGAACTAGGTTTGTTCGGACGCTGTCGGATTGTTCTTTCACATATTTTAACTTTCATCCCATAGTATTCTATAAGTAGGTAATTAGCTTAAATTTAAGGTAAAGGTACTTTATACAGCCTATCCATGTGATTTTAACTGAAATAAAAGAATACATAACTAATACCAATATTAGGTATATTTTCAAACCTGACTCAATTGAGCAAGCTTAAAATCTCTCTTACTTTCAAGTAGGTACTAAATTATCATAGTATTATTATTCATTAACAAAATGTCAAAATTGAAATTGCCATTAAAAATCCATGCCAGGAAAATTACATAGCTACGCATACAAGCGTAATGGAATTATCTTTTACCACATAACATTGACCTTGCGCACGAGTTGATTCAACATGGCGCCCGCCGTGTGACGTAAGGCTACGATTGATGTGTCTGTCACGATACAATTCTCGTGAAATTTCAGCTCTGTGACAACTAAATTGCTTATTTAAGTATTTATTATGAGTAGACTGACATGAACTTCCTCGTATAATATTCAAGATACACTACGTAAGTATGTGCTATGCATGGCCTTCTTAGAAATTGAGAGATGCTTTATGATTTTTTTTTCTACTATCATTCAGACCATTATTTACATTTTTTACAAATAAAAAAAATTATAATTCCTGAATTATATTCTGAGTGATTTCTGATCAATCTTATTATTGACAACATTTGCCATTTTTTGCGGAATCAAATCTGGCGGGTGCCAGATTTGATTCTGTAGCAGTAGCCCGTAGATTTATCTTGTTCATACAGCCGGGGATATCGCGATAGGCTCGCTCCTATTACTAAATGGGACGTAAAACATACAAACTTTGGGTGGAAAGCAACACGTCTCTCTAACGTTTCGCATAACATCTGTGTTCCTAAGCAACCCTACCTTTTGGCTTTGCCGTAGTCTGGTAAAAATAGACTCGTATCATAAGCACGCAAAGATCCTAGTAGGTAGTTTATTAGTAGGTAAACAGAATCAATTGTTATCAATTGTGATTTATATGTAAATTCAATTTGAATTCGAGCATAGATAGTTAGCACATTGTATGAAACTGAGTTCCCGAGTAGCGATGTTAATAACCCACTCAATGGTAGGTATAGTTAGCATAATAAGATTTTGATTTTCTTACGAGCCATTTTTTTTAATAACTGTCTGACCGTCTCGATTGTTAGAAGAAAGAACTAGAAGTATAATTATGAAAAAAAAAGCATAAATAAAAATCAATATTTCCAGAGATTAAACATGAAAACAAAATTACCACTTAGAATAATTACTATAGAAAGCTATGAAATTAAATATGAGGCTTGTTGTTTTAGAAATTTTATTTGTTGATAGACGCATCTTGATGTTCTGGAAACATTCTAGAAACTTATAGAAAAATGGTTTCACAAAGTAACAAATTTTATATGTTACCAACATCCGTACTAATATTATAAATGCGGAAATAACTCTCTCCGTCTCATTGTTTCTTGCTTGTTCGACGCCTAAACCGCTCATGAACCAATTTTGAATTTTGGAATAGAGATAATGTAACAGCGGGCAACAGATTTCATGTCCTCATTAAATTAAAGCGTAGGTATACTTATTTAATGACACAATGCTAAATGTTATTGTCTTATGCTGCAGATATTATTGGACATAATTTCTCGTGAATAATGGGCACAACGGCACGACTCAGACGCATGTGGGGCCCAGTAAATTACCTCGTAATTTATCAATGGACTTTGATGTGTTATCGATGTAGGAACAAAACAATATGTAGGAAGCTTTGTCTTTAGACGCAATTACACATATTGGGTCGATATAAACTACGTGCTTGCTGTTATTTATTTTATTAGAATTTCAGCAGACTGTCACGTGGCAAGGAGTCGTAATAAAAATGATAAACTTATTGTGTCTTGTAATTAGTCTTGAGCAATTAACGTAAATTCCATGCGTGTATTTGTAGCTTTCTACATACAAAACTGAGTACCTAGTGATATTTATTCTGTGAATTGATCTTTTAACGTGTTGCATATCTCAAAAAGTTTCGAACTACCGTGCAAACTACCAAGCCAATTAGCTTTTTATATTATACTGTGCGATTGTCTTTTTTAGCAAGATTTCCTTATTAATTTATTTTTACAAGTAACAGAAATCACACTAATTTAATTTTTGTGTTTTTTTGCTAAGATTATGAAGTTATTTTAGTGAAGGAACAATTAAGATTCAAACCTGCGTCTTCGGGTTAGATACACCAGACGCTATGACCAATAAGGGTTTTTTTTTTAACTATGAATGAACATACATTTTCCACGTATCATTTTAGATGTAGGTAGTTGTCAAAGTTATGTCACCGAAGCTTATGCAATTGATTTATTACTTGTAATTAATTACGACACGCCTAAAAATATTTAAGATTACCGCCTCGTTTGTAAATGATAAGATTTTAATCATTAGGATATCAAAGTATGTCTGAAATACATTGATAAAAAATCTTTTAAACACCTCGCTCTAAATTGTTGGAAAAGATAAGATATTTTTAACGTAGTAATAGTACTACCCACTAATTAAGTGATAATATTTATCGTAACAATGCTTTGATTATACATAGACTGGCTTCCATATAAGCACAATAAGACAAATGCCACGAAACTAACCTAATTAGCGACATCCATCGAATGTCGAATCTAAAGTCGTCTTAGTGATTTTAATGAATTTCATATCATCGTGCTGGTTCCCTTGCTGATCTCTCTCAATTCGTTGGTACCTACTTTGTTATTATCCCACTAATATGATAAACGTGAAAGTTTGTGAGTATGTATAGATGTTTGTTACTCTTTCACGCAAAACCTTAGTATGGATTTTAATGAAACTTTACAATAATATAACTCATACATCAGAATAACACATAGGCTATAATTCAAATATCTACGCCGATAAAGTCGCGGGATATAGTATGTTATAAAGGCACAGGCACGAATCCAAATGCCAATTTGTAAAATTTGCAAAAAAATATCCGGATTGCTTTCCCGCCTTTGCTGAACTGATTTTGCTGGCAATACAATTATTATAGAACTCAATTTTTAAACTGATTCACGGCCTATCACCATCACCAGTTATATTAAACACAGGGTTATATAATATCTGTCACACATCAACAAATAATTATATTGCATTGCAAGAGTGCGACTATAATATGTAGCAAG
Organism: Acronicta leporina; assembly: GCA_947256265.1. Lineage (NCBI taxonomy): Eukaryota > Metazoa > Arthropoda > Insecta > Lepidoptera > Noctuidae > Acronicta > Acronicta leporina. The sequence goes on along the minus strand of OX366533.1, from coordinate 4,712,747 downwards.
TAAGCTATGTAATAAAATATGTATAAATCTTACACATATTTTATGCGATTGTCCGTTAAAGTAAAACTAGGTACTTACAATTGTTGAAGTACACACTGTCATTATTCATTATGAAATTACATGTTTCATAAATGGTACCTAGAATAGATTATATTAGGGTTGTCACTTGTCATCAATAAAACCGAGACCTTTCGCTTGGCAGTAGACAGCCAAAAAGAATTAAAAACCCTCTACGTGCGGCAAAATATGTCTGCGGTAAATACAACTTACAAAGTTTATGTGCAGTGCCTTCCAAGAATCTTTATTTTTATATCGAGCGGGCTTTATGAAGATCTTGCAACTTCTACAGTTAAACCTCAATTTCCACGACATTTTGCACTTCTTTTGATTGAATACTAATTCCTAGAGTTGCTCTTAATCCCAAGAAGGCTAATCCCTAGAGATGTCTTAGATGTAACTTTGCTTAGAGTTAAAGGTGTTCTCAATTATTCACACCTTGCTATTTGAATTTACCAATTTTACAAACCGTTGAGATTTTAATATTTAATTTATTCCACAATGAAACAACGGAAATAGAAACCACTCGCGGTGGGCACTTTATCCCATTCTTCGTAACGCCCACCGCAACGTTAGTATCTATTAGATACTAACGTCTGTCTATCTACTGTATTAGTGAGGCTCGCCAACCCTAAGTCGGTGGGTTAACCTCACATAACTGTTTTCTATAACATGGCATTTACTGTTGACGGTAGGCCACGGACGTTCATTAAGCAGTTCAAGTTTAACTGCTTATGTAAACAACATGGCGGCATTCTTAATGTTTTATCAGTGATAACATAGCTGTTGGAATTCTCGAATCTCGTGCACCGTTATCGTAGTTCTTAGGTTCACACTTTGTGTTTATGTAGGTACTTATTAGGCAATTCTTAATTTTGGTGTACTAGTGATGAAAGAGTCTGAAGTTCAAATTCTCTAATGCATTTATGAAACGTTTATGAGTCTTATATAATTGCAAGTCTTCGAAAAGTTCTTGAAGATGTGTCTATTTCGCTAATACCCTGGTGCAATTTACTACGGTATGGAATATTGAAATTATAACAACTGTTAATATATTACATCATCAATTTGATTGACTTTTAAAAGCTTCCTTATCTACTCTATTTCACCTAATGAGCGTGGGTAACACGGATTATTGATTATATCTACAAATTATTGTAAATAGATTTTTAGGTCTTTTAATAATGACAAGGAAATTTATAGCCATGGAAGCCAGTTGAACCTGTGCGTTACAGCGTTGCTTATCAGTCAATCAGCCAAATGATGTCTACTGCTTCTGAACAAAATAATCCTTGAAAAATAAGCGATTGTATGCAGCCGGCATTTAAATATATTCTTCTACAAATTTATTTAATCTATCAAAGAGACGTATCTCAAACATCCCATATTATAAAGTTTATCACGTCTGTATGCTCCTCTGATTGTGTTATCGCACGCAATTTAACTTTGTCGATAACTGTCGCCGGCCACCTTATCTTTTTACGTCCAAATTCAGAGTGTAATCGAGTGACTTAGTTCAAGGCATTGTTGTTATAAAAAACAACCATTTTCTTTATTGTTCGTGTTCATTTTCTTAAATTTAATATACCCTACATAGAATTCAGTACATATTTGTCTGTGTTGTGGTTGTCTAAACGCTAGAGGTCTTTCGATTCCGAGGTTAGTCTATAAAATTCTCAGTAGCATCTCGGGAGATTGGATTTATGGCCGGTTAATTGCAATAGTCTCGCTCCTGAAATTCCAGACTGTTAGTGTACATTAATCTAACTCTGCTTAACTCTTCGGAAAATTAAGGCGTGATGTTATTTTGTACAATTTATATCTAGAGCTACGCTTGTTGAATAAGTAACTTACACATAATAAAGTAAACTCGATCGTTGCTAGAATTCGGGACAGATAGGTATGATAATATATTGCGTTCTTTGTGTGTTTAAATAAACAGTGATATCAGCTGGTTATTTAATTGCTCTTACACAACTGTTTACATACATAAACGGGTAGTTGGTTGATTTTAATATCATTTAGTACTTACGCCACAAGATATTCTTTCAGATCTTTTCAAATATTCAATCAGTTCGCAGTTCGTAACCTGTCGCAGTTGCGCCTGCAAGTAAAAAAGAGAGAAAACATCAATGTTAGCACATTATTGCGTAGCGGTAGAGCGATATTTGGCATCGTGGGAGAGCCATGCTTCGGCACGAATGGGCCGGCTCGACCGGAGTGATACCACGGCCTGACAGAAAACCGGCGTAGAACAACATTTACGTTGTGTTTCGCCGAGTGAGTGAGGTTACCGGAGGCCCAAACCCTTTTAAAAGGCGGGTATCGCACTTGCGACTCCTCTGGTGTTGCGGGTGTCCATGGGCGGCGGTTATCGCTTACCATCAGGTGATCCGTCTGTTCGTTTGCCCTCCTATCCTATAAAGAAACGTGGTGGTATCACTTCAGACGAACTTCAGCTGCAAAGTATCTGCTACTTACTACCTTATAATTTTATCATTCCATCTCATAGGCTGTATCATTAAAATCTATAAGTGTTAAAGTTTTTATTGTCGTTGTTGCAGGGAGCACCGGGTGAGTCCGGCGCGTCTACCAGTGCCGGGCGAGTGAGGCCGAGCAGGCCGCGTCAGGCCGCGCGCCCGCGCCCCGCGCCGCGCTGCTGGCGCCGCGCTCTCAACGTCGACCCGCCCTGGCTGCGAGCCCGGGCCCGCTGACGCCACCTCGACATTACGTGAGTACACCGCCTTCCATAACTGCACCGTGCACGCCTGGTAGCTGAAGCTGGAGTTTCAACGTAGACTTAACTTTATAATCACCTTATGCAGAATTTTGAGCTAGTTTAACTAAAACCTTTTTTAAACCCTAATGAAAAGCTACAGCCGTTCTTAGACGACAAGTTTTGACGTTTGGCGTAGCGGCTGAGCGATCGGCTTCTGCGACACGTGTTGTGGGTTCGATCCCCACACGGAGTAAATATTTGTATGATCTACAGTTAGTTGTACCGGGTCTGGGCGTTTGTGTATGTGAGAATTTGTGTTTGCAAACGCACCCACGATACAGGAGAAAATACTAGTGTGGGGCAACGTTTTGTAAGAAACAAAAAAAAAACCAAAAAAATATATTAAAATTTTTGACTATGATTGGACCTCAATTTCTATGATCTACGGGTAGGTAGTTGTTCTGGGTCTGGGTGTTTGCAAGTGTATGTGAGAATTTGGGTTTGTAAATGCACCCACGATACTCGAGAAAATACTCTTGTGGGGCAAACTTTATAAAAAAAAAGTCTTCCAATTATTCGAAAAACTACTGGTACTGACTGATTAGTCAAGAAATTATTTTTCGAAGATTGAACGTAAATTTAATTATTAATGAATATTTTGCTGGGATTATCAATGTGTTTTTAATTTATTTGACTCCCAGATTATAAATTCTAGTTTTTGAAGTCGCCATACATAGGCAGTCTATGTGAAAAACGCAAACAAATCAGTCTCTGATCATTTTACTTCAAAATAGCCATTTCAGTATTGTTCTTGTTTGTTTTAGCTGACACTTGTGGACTAGCGCTAGTGGGGCACCACCACCCGGCTCGAACACCTGACACCGACCCCTCCCGGACATCGGACAACGGGCAAGCGCAGCATAGCCGACCCCACGCTCCGGCGCTGCCGGGGCTAAGTCGGCTCTAAAGTCAACCCTAAGCTAACCGCTCAAGGTTCAAAATCCCAGGAAAAATGAAGGTCGTTGAAGAGGAACAACTTATTACCGTGATGGACGGGCCGTGGTCCCCGACCGACCTGATCCGCGAGATCGTGGAGTCTGGCACGCAGGAGGATCCGTTCTACGTGATGGATCTGGGGGAGGTGGTCGCTAGGTACCACCGCTGGAAGGAGCTAATGCCGCGCGTTGAGCCGTTCTATGGTGAGATTCTAATTTATAACGGATTAGCGAATCGTGCGCAGCTTCCTTTGCACAAATGTTCCCATACAAATTTGCTGCATATAAAAAACTTAAATTTAAACTAAAAACTTAGTGCCTCAAACAAAAATTTGCTATGACAAATTTAGTTTAAATATATTTAACACCTCAATCTACCCCTTACCATGGATGCTGTAATGTAAAGGATCCGAAACGTCGAGAATTAAATTGTATCAATACAACGCGATAAAACCTATAAAAATAATTTTATGTCAATTTAAAAATATGAGTTTTATACAGTATGTTCCGTCATGGACTAGCGATATTCTAAATACTTAAATAACAACTACTTTAATACACAAATAAACTATACACTTGGGCGGCCAGACACACAGTTGTAAATTTCTCGATCTTTTCTCGCTCAAAATCTTTCGATCTTGTAAGAAAATATAATGTAGACGGTAATGTTTTGTAATGTAGACGCTAGACTAGGTAGGTTATTAGGAGGTATTGTTGCCCTCCGAATAAGCTTATTTTTAACTCAATAAGACCAAAACTTTGAGAGATATTTATTTTTTTGTACATACTTACAGAGAGTTTTCAATAAAATAGCTGCCACATAACGGGGAAGTGATAGGCCCAAGTGTACAGTGTATTTGTGTATTAAAATAGTTGTTAAGTATATAAGTATTTGCTTTAAACTGCCTCATTAGCTAAGTGGTCCTGGGTTCGATTCCCAGGTCGAGCAAAAGTGGTATTGTGTTTTTCTATGAAATTCCCAGTAGCAGCTCGGAGTTAGGAATTTGTGCCCGGTTAATGGCAATAGGCTCGCCCCCTATTACATGGGACCTAAACATACCGGCGAACTGTGGGTGTATATTAGTACGCCTCTGCCTAACCCTTCGGGGAATACAGGCGTGATGGTATGTAGTATATAAGTATTTAGAATATCGCTAGTCCATGTCCGGACACACTGTATAATTTAAGTTACGATATTGGACCTAACAAAACTATTGTTTATTAGCGGTGAAGTGCAACGACGACAAGCTCCTCGTGAGCACCCTGGCGGCGCTGGGCACCGGCTTCGACTGCGCGTCCAAGGCGGAGATCGAGCTCATCACCTCCATCGGAGTAGCTCCCGAGTGAGTACATACATTACGTCATCAGCGCCATAGCCAAGGCCAGGGGAGACAACGTGTAATTGCCAGTATAAGCTCACCTCCCATTGTAGAAAAAACCTTTACCAACGAGAGATCAGCTTATACTGGTAATATACAACCTGATATCAAATTTTTCTGACTTGCATTACTTCTGTCTGTTCGTTTCAAAACTACGAATCGTTAAGCGTAGCGGCTGAGCGATCATCGCTTCTGCGAAACCCACACGGAGCAAACATTTGTAAGAATTTCAAGCGGCGGCAGCCAAATGGCTAAGGCGGACTTGCGATCATGTGGTTTCCGGTTCGAAACCCACCCATTGCAGTAAGTACTGACGTGAAACCACTCGTAACACAAGCATTTAGCTTAGTACGAGGGCTCAACAAGAGCCACATTGCAAGTAACCTTTAAAAACTGTTTTTTTAGTCGGCAGGAGTCCGACTTACCCTGTCGCCTCCCCAATTGCAAGACGCTCCAGCATTTTTATTTAAAAAAGGGTATTTGTTATCTTCCAAATATAGTATAATAAGATAATTTGTTTCAGGCGCATAATTTTCGCGAACCCGGCTAAGATGGCGTCTCACATCCGCTACGCGTCGGCCGCCGGCGTTGACGTCATGACGTTCGACTCCGAGACCGAGCTGATGAAGATCAAGCAGTACATGCCGCATGCCCAGTAAGTACTTGACATCATCATGAATAGTAGCCACAGAACATTGACCAATCATCTATTGTGCCAGTCAGCTGATTGATAGTAATGGTAACATTTACTCCTGGCTCCGACCTTGACTGTTACAATACGTCTTTCGATCATTTACCATGCTAAGTAAAAAATATTATTAATTAAAATAAATACATAATGTTTTTATTTGTTAGGGAAGGGATTTTAATACATTGACCGTGGGAGAGCTATGCACGAGCCACGGGCTAAAAATACCACGGCCTCATAAAAACCGGCGTAAAACAACGCTTACGTTGTGTTTTGCGTTGTTTTTGAGTGAGGATAGCGGCCCAAACCCTTTTAAAAGGCGGTCAACGCAATTGCGACTCCTCTGGTGTTTCGGGTCTCCATAGGCGACGGTATCGCTTACCTTCAGTTGATCAGTCTGTTCGTTTGTAACCATGCTATAAAAAAAAATTACGCACTAAAGATAATTACAACGAATGGCTGAATAAACTATCAATAAATGTCCAAATTCAATATTTTTTTACTTAGTTCGTTTGTCTTATAAACCATCGATCGGCATTGTCACTCGTAGAAGCTCTGATCTTAGCTTCTGGAAGAGACCTTTATTCGTCTTTTCTCGAGTCGTCAGTCTCTCAGCTTGGTATAATGGTGTTCCAAAAGACCACAACGTCAGTATCTGCTGATGTGAAAGCGTGTGTTATTTGAGAAATTGATGAGCAGTATTTTTATAGGTTGATGGGTGACAGCGTATACCAAAGTTGTAATATATATCTTATTCTATTAATATAATGGTCTAAGTAATGCTGCTATGAGTCCAGAATTTCCAGGACTTCCCCGCCCGTCGAAAAAAAAAGGTACGCAAACTTCGACGTGCGTATCTCATGGCCAATTACTCCTGCTCTAGGTACTCAATTTTAATATGCTGTCAAGTCTCGTGTTTTCACAGTCAGTTCGATAACAGTGATAGAGACTGCAAGAGATTTAAAGGCGTCTTAAAATCGAGTGCCGTTTGAGTATTTGGCCATTAGTCTCCCACTTAAATGTCTTCAATGTCATTAAAATAAAAAATGGACGGACTTGCGACGTACCTCTTACTTAATAACATTTTCAAATATACATAATAACTTTATATACTAGTGTTAGACCTATCAGTGTACTATAAACTAATAACGAAACACACGTCGAAAAAATGCCCAGCTATTGTAGTAAATAATACATAGTTCAGAAACGCTGCCAAATGGCGTTAGCATAGCATTAAATAATACGTTTAGTGTTTTATATTGTTTTTTTTTCTTCTCTTATCTTTCTTTTACGTAATAACAAAATTATTGTGAATTCAATTTATTATACTTCTCTTCTATTATAAAATTGTAAAAAAGATGTGTCTGAACATTGAAGATATTTAAAAAAAAACAAGTGGGTTAGGGTAATCGTATCCGAACCCAAAAATGTGATTATAAAAATTCTTGTCTGTTTGTTACGGGTTGGCGCAAAAACTACTGAATAGATTTTAATTTTGTTATCACTGTTAGAAAGTATGTGCTCCAAATTAAAAACTGGTATACTTCTTATCTCAAATAATTAAACGGAACCTGAGATACAGCTTGACCTCTGTAATGTATAGACACCCATACAAAGAAGCTATCATCATTGTTGGTTTTTGAGCTTCAAGTGGGCGAACGGGCAGGCAGAGGCTAGTTTATTTATGTTATTATTCGAATTCGCGATAATAGCCTAGTGATATGACCATTGAACTGGCAAGTCGAAGGTCTCGAGTTCGAATACAACGCACCTCTGACTTTTCGTAATCATGCGCGTATTAATAATTAATTTATCACTCGCTTAAACGGTGAGGCAAAATATCGCGAGGAAACGTGCATCCCTGACAGATTTTCTCGAAGCCCCTTGCGAACCCATACTAAGCCAGCATGAGAAAGTGAGTTGATAATGATGAAATGCTGTAATGTATGTGTTTGTGCAGGCTGGTGATCCGCATCCGTTGCGACGCGGCGTCTGCGCAGTGCCCGCTGGGCATCAAGTTCGGCTGCGACCCCGTCACGGAGGCGCCGCGCCTGCTCAAGCTGGCTGCCGTACTCGCTCTCGATGTAAGTATTGATTAAATAGTCTTTCTTTTTGTACTTTTTTTCTCATTTTCCATGCTAAAATTATAGTTATTTTCTCACTTTAATTTAAGAGCTCAGCTTTGATGGAGCAAAAGCCACTGTTCTCTATCTTGTGTTTTCCGTTTTACCTCTTGATACGACTCGATCCTTCCCTGTCCTTCACCTGTTCCACAAAACTTCTTCTAGGTCTTCCCCTTCCTCGTTTTCCAATTCTTTTTATACGATCATCGACGATCTCTGTGGTTTAGTGGTTCAAGTACCGGACTGCCGATCATGAGGTCGTGGGTTCGATTCCCACGAAAATATGTGATGAATATAAGTGTTTGTGTTCGTCTGGGTGTTTCTTATGTATTATAAGTATGTATTTACAAAAAAAAAGTATATAAGTATTATATCCATTGTCTAGTACCTATAGTACAAGCTCTGCTTAGTTTGGGACTAGATGGTGCTGTGTAAAAATGTCCCAGAATATTTATTATTATTATTTATTATACAGTTTTATTGCAGCTTTTTTTACTTTTTATACAAATTAGAAAGTCAGCCACTAGCGCTACAGTCCCAATCATATTACTTTGAGAAGATACATTTGAAATTGACGATTTGCGTGACCGAATTGACACTATTCCCTACCCCAAAATCCAACAAAATTTTAAAATGTGATAGGTAAAAGCATTTTCGACGTTAGTATGTCTCAGGGACGGTGTCGCTACAACCGTAAGTAGCAGTAGTAAGGTTCAGTAGCCGAATTGTTTTTTCTAATTATTTATGGGGTATTTTTTTCTTGAAAAGTGAAAACAATTTTATGAGGTACGATAATGTGGGACCGGTTATCGATACCTAACAATACCTTCGCGGGTCAGTTTCCCTAGTGGTCTGGGTGGCGGACCGAATTTCAAATAAAAACGTGATACCAAAATAAAGCGTAATTCAAACACTATTCAGTATGTTATTATTCGGATTCCGATACCGTTTAATCTAGGTTCCTGCTCTACTATTTCGTCAAAAATACTTAGCTGGAAATAAATGTAAGCGGATGCAATTCTTGACAATTTTGGTAAGATTTTCCTGAGATTAGCGCGTTCAAGCAAGCAAACAAACTCTTCAGATTTATTATATATAGTATAGATTACATTTTTGTAGGCAATTCAAGGTTATTAGCCAAGTGGTCCTAAGCGCGACTGCTACGCTAGAGGTCATGGGTTCGATTCCCAGGTCGAGCAAAGTTATTGGGTTTTTCTATGAAATTCCCAGTAGCAGCTCGGAGTTAGGAATTTATGCCCGGTTAATGGCAATAGGCTCGCCCCCTATTACATGGGACCTAAACATACCGGCGAACTGTGGGTGTACAATAGTAGTACGCCTCTGCCTAACCCTTCGGGGAATACAGGCGTGATGGTATGTTATTGTATTGTTATTCAAGGTTAAAAGTCCGCGGGACTATTAACACATTGTATATTTGTGCAGGTGATTGGCGTATCGTTCCACGTGGGCAGCGGCGCGTCGGAGACGGGCGTGTACGCGCGCGCCATCGCGCTGTCGCGGGCGCTGTTCGCCGTGGGCCACAACGTGGGCCACAAGGCCATGCGCCTGCTCGACGTGGGCGGAGGCTTCCCCGGCGGGACGCACTCCTCCATCCTCGAGGTAAGGAACCCACTGGTTCTAACTTGCTGCACTTGTTCCAAGATATACATTCGGGCAGATGTCCCTCGGGTTAAATACACCAGAGCTTTTAGCTAAAGTGTCCGATGTGTGGTCACCAAACTTAACCAATATTGTGATTCCCCGAGTGAGTGGGGTTACCAAACCCTTTCAAAAGGCGGGCAACGCATTTGTGACTCCTCTGGTGTTGCGGGTGTCCATGGGCTGCGATTATCGCTTACCATCAGGTGATCCGTCTGCTCGTTTGCTCCCCTATGCCATAAAAAGGTTCGTAACACAAGCAATCTAGCTTAGCACGAGGGGTTAACAAGAATACTAGTAATGTGCGAACCGCATTGCTAGTAAGCTTTTTAAAAAAAAAAACTATCATCCGGTATTCGGTATTCCATTTTCCGGTCAAAAATATCAGCTGGTCACAACTAATTTTGACTGCAACAAATGTCAGGTAATAGCTATGTAAAACATCGTATTATAGAATCCAACTTCTACATTTGCATGTGGCAGGTATCGGAGGTGATCAACGCTGCCTTGGAGGAGCACTTCCCGGAGCGATCCGTGCGAGTAATCGCGGAGCCAGGCCGCTACTTCGCTGCTGCCGCATACACGCTCGCCGCTATGGTACACGCCAAGAGAGAGGTAATAGTTACTAATAATAGCGCGAATTTAAAAATATATGTTATAATACATTTTACATCATTATGTTAATCACTAGCGACGCGTACGCAGGTTCGCCTGCGTTATTTTTCTCAACTTTCCCGATTAATTTGCAATTAAAAATACTGTAATGTTTCATACAAATCTTGTCCTGACAATAATGAACATAATAAAAAAAAGTATTATCCGATCCAATGCAGTCGTTTGCAAGTTATGCTCGTACATTACATTTCGGCGATGCATTTTATATAGAAGATTTTATCAATGACAGCCATCTTATTTCTCACATTACTTGATATAATTAAATTTCCTTACAATAATAGGTATTATTATATTTTCTTATAATATTCGCGTCAACCGTCTCAACACATTCTTCAATTTCAATGACAGCAAAAATACCTGTAATTAAATTAATTTTGTTCCAGATTCAGTCCATGTGTTTATATTAGTTTTATTTCGTCAGGTGATTTCTAAGGAGAGCGATGCGGACGGCGAGACGCACACCATGTACTTCATCAACGATGGCGTGTACGGCTCATTCAACTGCGTGCTGTACGACCACCAGCACGTCGTCGCCGAGCCACTCAACGTATGTCATTCTATAATCCACTAGTACAATCACCAGCACAGATATGTATACACTTGGCAAATTTCAAAAGCGATTTTCTCTTAATGTATTTATTGAAATTTTATGATGTTATGATATATATATATTTTCGAACCAATGCTTTATAATGATATTGATAATATCTCAAAGTTTGCAATCGTCATTTCATAAAAAAACGCTTTTGAATTTTAGTAAGTGTATAAATATTGATGCTCGTGACTGTACACACTGAAAATCAGCGCTGCAGCATTATGCTGAGTATTAACCTAATTGCTATGAACAGTGGCGACACTGTGTGCTTAAATGGTTCACATTCATATTCATATAATGTAAAAGTAGATACGTACTTTATTATTATTTTCTTCAATTGTCATTTTTTGCCTTTTATGTAAGTACATGTATGTCATGCTGTTTTTATAGTAATGAAATGTTTCTTTCTTTCAACACAATGACATTTGGGTATTACTAGCAATATATGACATCATGAACAATGAGAGACAACAAATTAATCAAATAGTGATTTAAAATTTTGTGAAAATGATTCTCCTTTTTCTCTCTCTTCTTCTTGAGGACCGGTAAAGTGCTACTGAGTTTTTCTATGAAATTCTCAGTAGCAGCTTGGAGTTTGGAATTTGTGACCATTAATGGCAATAGGCTCGCCCCCTATTACAATGGGACCATCATACCGGCGAACTGTGGGTGTACATATTAGGTCGCCTCTGCCTAACCCTTCGGGGAGTACAGGCGTGATGTAAATGTGTGTTTATGTTGTGCGCAGGACAACGGCACGGCGCAGTCGTCGTGCTCGCTGTGGGGCCCCACGTGCGACGGGCTGGACTGCGTGCTGGCGGCGGCGCGCCTGCCCGCGCTGGCGCTGGGCGACTGGCTCGTGTTCCGCGACATGGGCGCCTACACGCTGCCCGTCGCCTCGCCCTTCAACGGCTTCCCCGTGCCCACCGTGCGGCCCGTCGTCGACCAGCGACTCGCGTACGTTATATATTATTACTAGCTTCCGCCCGCGTGGAATACTTACTTAGTCTTAGCGTGATAGATAGATAGATAGATAGCCTAGTCTTCCTCAATAAATGGGCTATCTAACACTGAAAGAATTTTTCAAATTGGACCAGTAGTTCCTGAGATTAGCGCGTTCAAGCAAACAAATAAACTCTTTAGTTTTATATATTAGTGTAGATTATTAGCCTTTCTTACAAACTATTATTTTTTTCCCCTAATTGTAATTTTGGCACATCAGATGCCGTTGTTTATTGAGTTGGTGTGTCTTGTGACACAGGCCTCCTCCAATTCTCTCCATCTCTCCCCGTTTCTAGCACGACGCATCCATAGTGGGCCGGCTACCCAACAAAACCGAGAAGTGGACCAAAATATTAACAGAATGGACCCCCGCCTACACGTAAGAAGACAAAGAGGTCGACAAAGGAAAGGTGGTCGGACGACATAAGAAAAGTAGCCGGCCCACGTTATAATATAACACCTCACTAAATACTATAAAACCTCTATTTCCAGAAGGGCAATTGCCTAATTGCCCTTGGGCTTCTTACACCTGTAGATCATATACAGACCTCTTTTGTGTTAAAAAGGCATGGTGATCAAGTCTTCGAGTCGGGGGGTGTTCGTTACAATGTCTAGGTCCAAATAGGTCGGGTTCATATCCAATATACAATGTAATTTTAGTAAACAAAATATTTACCATTAACCCAGTTCAGGGTTCATCATGATTCCTCAGTTAGAAGCATAACGTTTCATAAATGCTTGTAAAAGCTTATTTGAAATAAAAACATTTGAACTTGAACTTGAACCTCAAATAGCCAAGTCAAATAAATAACAGGGAATAAAGGCGTGATGATGTATCTATACTAATATTTTAAAGCTAAACAGTTTGTTTGGTTGAACGCGCTAATGTTAAACTACTGGTTCGAACTGTTTTTTTGTGTTGAATAATCCATTTATCGAGAAAGGTATATAACGTCACATTACCATCAATAGGAGCGGATTACCAATGAAAAATGTTGCAAAAACGGGAAAACTAATATTTTTGTTACCATCGGCGGAAACTAGTGCTTCATGTGAATGTTACCGTTGCAGGTGCGTGCTGAAGGAGTTGCGTCCCCTGAGCGCGTCCCAGTTCGCGGCCGGGCGCGCCGCAGTGCCGCGCCCGCCGGCGTCGCCCGCGGCTCCCGCTTCACCGCCCGTGCTCTCCACGGCCGTCTTCGTCGAATGCGCGCTCAAGTGACGTCACTCAAGCACACGTATACACACACACTGTCGCACCACACACACACTCGCAAGCCTTAGGTAGCACACAATGTTAGCAATAATACGACCGTTTTTTTACTGACCTGCCTACGATATATTTATATCGTCTGATCGGCGCGCCTGATAGCAATTTATTTTCTAACAATTAAAATAATCAGTATCCTAGTTGATCGACGGATCTAAAACGACGTAACGGGCTCCGGGCGACTGCTATATGCAATACGAATGCGCCCTAACGTCATTATAATACCCCAGGCGAGTCGCTAAGCAAATGGTCAATACAGTCTTGTTTCAAAATAAAAAAATTGACAATTTTACACAATATTATTTTATAAAAACTGTATTTTGTTAACGTTACTCAATAATGTCGTTTAGCCTACATATTATGACTTATTCTGCTTTTAGAAATCAATAGGTACACGGCCACATCAAATGAAACTTTTTTTTACTTGTGACAGTGACAGTGTGTAAACTCGCGCAGGAGAAAGTAAACGTAGAAAACCTTTGCATTTCAGTAATTATTTTTATTCAACGACAAAATAAAAATCTGGGGTCTTGTATAATTTTAATATTTCATTTTGTATAAATTGTTACTATTATATTTAGTTGGTGTAGCGATGAAATCGTTATGAAATTAATATTTATGTAATTAAAGTAAAATGTGGTGTTCATCGTCTTTACGAGAATTTTGTTTTTAATCTGTGTTTTCGCTTATGTACTAACATTTATTTCATTTTGCGCAAAACTGCCTAAATTGTAAATATAAAATTCACGGTGTTTATTGCATATTTCTGTATTATGTTGCATCTGTTTGCCGACATGTATTGTAATGAATTTTCAATGTCAACGTTTTGTCATCACTTTAGGATGGGTTTCGCAATCTTTTGTGGCGAATTTGCTTTTTAAATAAACATTTGTGAAATGTGACTTTATTTTATTTTTTACACCAACGTACTTTTTTGCCCTGTCTTAATTTATCAATCTATATGAAAAAAAATATCAAATCACCTTTTTATTATATTATTGTTATCAATAACAAGAATGTATAAGTTTATGTAAGTAATATACATTACTGAAACTATTGAGATATTCTACAAGAAATAAAAATAGAAAGGTATTGACATTAAGCGTGTATTATACAAAATTACATAATTACCTTAACAGTACAAAATATACACTGAGATATCACTGCAACAACCACGAAAGACTGGCGATGCTTAGCGTCACCACATCTAACAAAACAACATTGTACCTGCCAGTTACTAACAAGAATATGCACTATTCAGAAACAGACATAAGTTGTTAACTTATAAATAAGTAGTCTAAACAAAATATTAGACATTTTAGTCTTCCTGTTACTTATCAATTTTAATTGGTAGTAAGTTAAAATTCAAAATTTCGTCTGTAGGCAGCCTTTCATTTAATATTACATTGAATTCTAAATAAATGACCTTTGAAAATGCAAAATGGGGATTCAGCTTGCATATCATTTATCAATGACACCTGTTTGAGACTACGCCATTGTAATGTCTAGTAATACAAGTATCTTTTGAATTGAAATGTAACCAAATGTTTTGATATTATTTTAAAAATCATATCTCATTGTGCTGCAATATGCTTGAGTTACTTTATCATGAACATAGATTAAAACATTAATATTATTATCAATAAAATGCACATATTCTATTGTATGGAAATGTAAATATAAAAATACAAGAACCAGCTCAAATACATTACAATTCATACACATAAAAATTACCGTTTATCCATATTCGCCACTCATCACTATTGGCACATCAACTTAGTGATTCTTTCAAACATCTACACATTAATATCACTATCACGCCAGTATTCTTATTCAATATGAATACCTACCACATAACACAGTCATAAATTAATCACCTATCGTACCTACTTACACTCGTAATCTTCTTTTAACCAGTCTTTAAGTAAACACCATTTGTTCATATTCTTGATTTAATCACTAATGTTCACTATCACCGAATGAATAATCACTTGACTAAATAGTCATGTACACTTTTAACACAACATATAGATTCATAAGCTTCACGTCTTTTATGAGTCGGAAGTCTTACAGCACTGACTATTGCCTATAATGATGTATCTAAGTGAATTAGTAAAGTTTTGAAAGCTTTGGATGATGGTATTACGGCCTTACTATGTCGAATTGTTGAAGTAAATTTCTTCTTGGTCATTCAGTAAGGTTGTCGAATTTGAAGTTTTTCGTATCTCTTTGTAGCAAATGATTAATTGGTTCCGGTGAGTAGTGCGAGGTTGTCCGCAGGTCCTCAGCAGATCTGCACGCTGTACATGTTGAGGTAGTGCTGCAGCGCGCGCCGGTGCGGCTCGTCCAGCGCGGCCAGGCGCGGCGCCAGCAGGCCCGCCCGCCGAGCGCTCAGCGCGCCCAGCGACACCGCCAGGCTCCGCACCGGGTCATCGACACCTACGAACACCTACTTATTTAGACTAAACATGAATACGTAAACGTAGTATTCACTGACGCGTCCTAAAAGAAGAGGAGAACCATAGCAGCCTTGAGTTGACGGCATGCATACATCAGTCATCAGTCATCGTGTAGCAACCGTCCAGATCAGCAATGCATTTGCGTAGGCCATACGAATACTCAATACCCCATGTGTTTAAACGCAAACTAGCCTACACAGTACCCACATTCACATTTTTGACATCTTTATGATTATAAAATGCGGATAATTCGTATGACAACCGTCCGTCCATAGGCTGTCCATGCTCTCCAAGGCACATAAGGACTTTAATGCTTTAATTTCGACTTCGGATACATGATCAGGAATCTTATCTATATTACTTTTGTACGAGCAAACCAGTACATTTGCATTGTTTAGTTTTTTTATGCTGACGCTTGCACCAAATACTAGTATGACGCGCTTACTTTATTACCATATATTATTTAGTATGAACCTGTCCATGTCCATTATACAAAAATCGACATGGATTATTTCATTGTGAATAATACCTATAAATGTCTCCAATCATATAACATTAACAATTGAATAAGGTGTAAGGCAACCGCCGTACAACTTTTAAGATTCAACTCAAGGGAATGCGAGGATTTTTCGTCTCGATCCAACAGAAATTAGTGCAATAGTATTGATACGAACCAGCGAGCGGATCCCCGGCCGCGCCCTTAGCGCAGGTGAGCTGTGCGTACTGCGCCTGGTAGCCGGGAGCGTCCTCCACCTCGATGAAGTGGTCGTCCGGCAGCGCGGAGTCGTCTGGCGGCAGCTCGAACAGGGCAATCAACGCCTATACACGATACAATAATAATTAGTAACTACATCAGCTGAAAATGACGATTATTAAAAAATACAGTCGGATTGAGAACCTCTTCTTTTTTGAAGTCGGTTAATAACGCCCTTTGAATGTAATTCCAATTACCAGTTAAATTAAAAAAATCTTAATTTGATTATGAATTACGTAATCTTCTTTGTTATTTAGTTTACAAATTCAATTACAATTTAAAATCATCGGTTACTATATCCCTTGAAAATGGCCTTGAAAATTTTGATGAATTTTGGTACGTTACACTGCGACGTTAGAGGAGTTCGATTTACGATTACAGAGTTAAGATTTTTATAAAATTCACAGTAGCAGCTCGAAGTTTAGATTTGTGCCCGGCAATAGGTTCGCCCCCTGTTACATGCAGTCTAAACATATTGACGAACTGTGAGATAACATTGGTATGCCACTGTCGGTATGGATAAATCTACTCAGCTAGACTTCTTCAGGACTCGGTAAGTTTGTAAGTCTACACCGGCAAAGCATCCAAAACTTCTCGGATATCATCGACGAAGGGAGCGACTACACTATAAAAACTTATAAAACGAGTCGTAAAAAGGTTTTTGTGGTAAACGTTGGGTGTTACCTGGAGAAGGCGCGGCCAGAATGGTGCGAGAGAGCCCTGTAGGAAGTGCTGGCTTTCTGTAAGCAGCTTGACGCAGCCCACGGCCGCCGCCTTGCGCTCTAGCGCGCCCGACACGCGCTGCAAGTCCGCTATCAACACGCGCTCTACGTACATGCCAAACATACTGCAAACAAACAACATTAATTAATATTTATTTTACTACTTATCCAGGTTAAAAGCCGGTGCTGTGCGCCTTGACTCCATAATTTGAAAACTTTTCAATAGTTGTTTATTGATCATAGTGTACATTATTTCCGTTACACTAATAAATATGAAGGAATAAATGAGAACAAGTTTATAGGAAAATTATTGATTGAAACCTCCGTAATGCCATCCCAGCCTATTATTTTTACTCCTGTTCGAATTAGTGCGATCAATTAAAAAAAAAATGAATTCTTGGCCTTGAGGAAGAAACATAAAACTCTGGTTAGAAAGTCTAATAATACCTAATTATTTTGGGTGAATTCTCCTGTTTTATGATTTTCAGGTATTAAAATCATAAAACAGGATTAAAATCATATGTTTGAAAGACAAGACACACAGGCAGAAGATATTTTGTACTACTTACCCAGCCTGCACGGAGTCAACGAGGTCGATGAGTGTATCAGCGCCGAAGTGTGCAGCGTAGAAGCCGAGGAAGGCGATGAGGCCGCGCACGTACTTAGTGGTCTTGGACGAAGACAGCCGCTGGAAAAGCAGCGTCATTATCTGCTTCGTGTACTGGGACATGACGTCACTGGAATATACAACCTCCGTGTTATTTCATTTGTTGCGAAAATAATTGTATTATTATTAATTGTCAATGAGTTTATTAAGCTGGCAACCGTGGTCCGTGCTTGATGGTAAGTGGCAACTGCAGCCTGTAGACGCCCGCCAGCAATACGAATCTATACTAATATATAAAGATGAAGAGTTTGTTTGTTTCGCGCTAATCTCAGGAACTACTGGCCCGATTTGAAAAATAATTTCAGTTTTAGATAGCCCATTTATTGAGAACGGCAGGTAGGATATATCATCACGCTAAGACCAAGTCCATTTTCCACGCGGACGAAGTCGCGGTCAGAAGCTAGTGGTATTATTAATTTCACTGGCTACACTACTCTTCAAAAACGTCACACAATAATGTTATGATTATGACATTCGAGTTTATTTTTAATATTATTTTATTGACTCACTTTCCGAACTTGAAGAGCATTGTCTGAATAAGATAGAAGCCTTCGTGGTCGTTTGTTTTCGACGCGATCAACTTCTGGAAGACACCCAACATAGCGTTCTGTGGGAACAAACATCATGGTTTTATTATTTGCTATGTAATTTGTTTCATATATTTCATGGAACTGATTATTACACAATCATGTCATTAATGAAATCTACCTATAATATTATTTTTATTTTGTATATTAACCAAAGCAATTTCGAAGAAATGAATAACACACCACACGCAGAGCAGTAGACCATGGGGTAGGTTATGTTTGCTGGGTGGACAGTGTGCTATTAGTTTCTTTTTTTCAACACTTTGTCTGTCTCCGCTTTGTGCCTGGTATATGGCGATAGGATGGCCCCAGTGATTATTTAGAAATTTCCAAGATTTTAGTAAGTAACGGAAATTGTGTATTGTAAAATATAATGACCAGTCGTCCGGAGGCGAGCACGTCTTGAGGGCGGTGCGCGACGAAAGCGCACAGGAGTCGAACCAGCGGGCGCACGTTGGCCGGCCGCTCCCACAGCGCCGGCGCCACCACGCAGGGCAGCAGCGCCACGTAGGCGTCGCCCGCGCCCGCCGCCCCCGCCCCCGCAGCCCCCGCCGCCCCCGCGCTGCCGGACGCCCCGCGTAGTTCCAGCAACAACGACAGCATTTGAAACACGTAGGCCATGAATTCTGGAACAATTGGGTAACAAAATATAGTTTTTTCTAAGCCATTTCTTCCCAATACTGGGCCAAGGCCTCTCTTTCCTCTTTCCAAATCGCTATGTGTGCGGTTTTAGCCACCCAATCTCTATTGTAAGTCTAATTCATCGCGCTACCTCCGTCTGGGCCGACCACGCTGTCGCTTCGCTCGATTAGGGATCCAGTTGGCAGTAGCGTTTACCCAAAGTTCGTTTGGCATGCGGCAAACGTCCCACCTAGTCCCATTTAAGTTCCCTGGCTTTGCGCATGACATGAGTTATTCGAGTTTCAGAGCGCAGGATTGTATTCCTTATACACTCTATGAGTATTACTCTCAGTACACCGCGCCCCATTGCATAAAATACACCCGACGGAAAAAAAAATACATTTGATCAGGAAATAGTAAAATGGACATAATATGCCACCGGACTAGCTTTAGAATTGTTTTGGATCGTATTTAAAAAAAAAAATACTTCTTGTCAGCGTAATCGAAAACGTAG
Organism: Acronicta leporina; assembly: GCA_947256265.1. NCBI lineage: Eukaryota > Metazoa > Arthropoda > Insecta > Lepidoptera > Noctuidae > Acronicta > Acronicta leporina. The sequence continues at coordinate 4,693,264 of OX366533.1, read as the reverse complement.
ATATCAATAAAAATAATTGACGAACTTAAAAATAAAAAATCTATTAAGTTTATAATTGTTCTTCAACATACCTTGCACATCATTCTGTAAGATCTCTTGGAATATCGGGAACAAGGCGTCTTCAAACGCGGATATCGCGTTAGGATTGGCCTTCGTTACTAATCTGTAGGAATTAATTTAAAAAATTAATAACTTCTCAACAATACTAACTGCTCCCTAAGATAATGTTTCTATAGTTTATTTCTCCACTTTATAAACGCAAAAATGAAGTTGGATAAGAAAAGATACATCCTTGTTACCTAAGAAAACCTCAATATATTTTTATTATCCAACCATTTGATGTTTGCAACAACCATATGGTCTAGTCTGTATGTTCTGGTTATCACAGATTATAAGTCTACTATTTTATTGTGTCAAATGTGTCCGCATTCAATGACTTTTGACAGTTTTGTCATTAAATCTTTCAGATCTTTAGTCATTTAGCGCCATTGAAATGCAGACTTGGGTCTCTAGTTGGACGAATGGAATTTTGGAATGTTGGAATATACTTACGAGACAGCTAATGATAATGTTTCAAATAGATAATGGTTGAAGTGCGGTTTGCAGGGGTTCTTGGCAACCACAGACAACATGAGCGCCAGCTTCGGCAGCGCGTCGCCCAGGTACGGTAGAGCCGCGTCTTGTAGACACGATAACGTCCGCAGAATTGCTGTGAAATAAAATTATTATATTTTTATGACATTTATTATCTGATGATAGCTTCTGCCCGCGACTTCGTCCGCGTAGCGTGATGTTATATAGCCTATAGCCTTCCTCAATAAATGGGCTATCTAACACGGAAAGAATTTTTCAAATCGGACCAGTAGTTCCTGAGATTAGCGCGAAACAAACAAACTCTTCAGCTTAATATATTAGTATAGAGTACAGAAGTATAGATTTGGTGATTCCCATCTGTGTCCGACTTCTAGAAGCTGAGATTTCGGGGTTATGACACTCGGTACCTTTTTATGATTATTTGTTTTGATAGAAGAAATACGAAAGAAGAATAAATGCTGTAGAAATGAGAGATTTGTGTGTGGGGTACCTAATAATTAAATATTAATTCGCAAATGACTTTAAAAAGTCAAGAGGCTGGCCTTGGATTAAAACTCGATGCCTTGTTGAAATGAAACTACTTTGTACGGATTGTATCACGTTGTATTGTATTTGGTAGTATGTAGTTTCATTTCGATGTCTAATATTCGCGTAAGTGCCAGAAATCGAGACCTTTGACATTGGTCATTGTCATATCAGTAGAATAACTTATCACTGCTCTAATTTTTTTATTGTGGCGATTATTTTATATACAACTAGCTTCTGCCCGCGACTTTGTCCGCGTAGCGTGATGATATATAGCCTATAGCCTTCCTCAATAAATGGGCTATCTAACACTGAAAGAATTTTTCAAATCGGACCAGTAGTTCCTGAGATTAGCGCGTTCAAGCAAACAAACAAACAAACTCTTCAGCTTTATATATTAGTACTAGCTTCTGCCCACGACTTCGTCCGCATAGCGTGATGATATATAGCCTATAGCCTTCCTCAATAAATGGGCTATCTAACACTGAAATAATTTTTCAAATCGGACCAGTAGTTCCTGAGATTAGCGCGTTCAAGTAAACAAACAAACTCTTCAGCTTTATATATTAGTATAGATAGGTATAGATGTGCATAACTGTATTAAGATGCAAGTGGGGTTGTCATTGCAACTACTGTTAACCAATTAATATCTATACAAATCTATACATCTATATACTAATATATATTTATATTTATATAGATATATACTATATATATAATATATATATATATATATATATATATATATATATATATAATATATAAAGCTGAAGAGTTTGTTTGTTTGTTTGCTTGAACGCGCTAATCTCAGGAGCTACTGGTTTGATTTGAAAAATTCTTTCAGTGATAGATAGCTCATTTATCGAGGAAGGCTATAGGCTATATATCATCACGCTAAGACCAATAGGAGCGGAGCACCAATGAAAAATGTTTCAAAATCGGGGTTTTTTTTTCCTTTTGAGAGCTTCCGATGCGTGCGCTGCGTAAACGGTTAAAGTTTCGCAAAAATCATAATTATATGACAGAATTGTTCCTCTTTAAAAGTTCTAAAAAAAAGTCCGCGACAGCATGTGTCTATCTTTTAAGGTTGGCTCACTATAACCTTTTTTTATGCTAACTTTGTTCTAAAATTCCAAATGCATTATTTGCGAAGGTGTTTTTATAAACATGATATTAATCCTTATCCAAATAAATACGTTATTCATCAGAAGTATTTAATTTAAAACAAAAGTGCCCTTTACATCATTGGATTTCAATGAATATCTTAGGAGATATCGCAGTTTTAAAATAACATCGCAGCAAAATAATGATCAAGTACCGCGCGCGCATTTATGATGTGCAAGGCAGTCATGAGGGGGAAGGGCGGTGAGCCCAGTTAGCTCAGCGAGTTAATTTTCTTTAGGGTATTGTTTCTGATTTTTTAGTACCTATTTTAAGCTAATTCTTTTACCGTGGGTAGGCGATATCTTATCGTATAATCTATACTTAATCTATTATTACTAATATATAAAGCTGAAGAGTTTGTTTGTTTGTTTGCTTGAACGCGCTAATCTCAGGAACTACTGATCCCATTTGAAAAAATCTTTCAGTGTTAGATAGCCCATTTATTGAGGAAGGCTATAGGCTATATATCATCACGCAACGCGGACGAAGTCGCGGGCAGAAGCTAGTACTAATATATAAAGCTGAAGACTTTGTTGGTTTCTTTGCTTGAACGCGCTAATCTCAGGAACTACTGGTCCGATTTGAAAAATTATTTCAGCGTTAGATAGCCCATTTATTGAGGAAGGCTATAGGCTATATATCATCACGCTACGCGGACGAAGTCGCGGGCCGAAGCTAGTAATATTATAAAGAGGAAAGATTTGTATGTATGTAACAATTACACTCGAAAACTACTGGGCCGATTTCAAAAATTCTTTCACCATTTGAATGCTTAATTATCTATAGTATAAAAATGAATCGCCAAAATTCGCTAATTTTTTTTATAATATTCCTTGAACTACGATGATGGTTCCTACCACAGATAAAAGAATACTAGTACAGATGCCTCATCCCATACAAAGAAATGGGACCTTCCTATCGGGCGAGATTCTTCGGGCAGAATTGTTTTTCTTTTGTAGGCGATAGATGTCGCACGTAACAAGCAAGCGTTGCATGCGACATCTATCGCCTCGGGTTGTATATCAAGTGTTTACTATATATTTAACCAATAGATGGCGCTGGTGCGCCGGGATGTAGGTAGGTACCTAAAGTTGCTACTTGTTGTTATTACGGTCGCTCACCCCGAACAGGTACCTACCTCCTTCTCGGTCTCGGTAGCGCGTAGGTACTTATGTAATACATTTAATTTTATAAAACTACCTATCTTCTTACGCGTAGTTTATTTTCGTTATTATTTAACGTAAATTCATGTCAAAATGTAGGTGTCATTTTCAAGGTTTCTCAGGATACCTACTGATTTCATAAATGACATAATATATTTTTAATGACGGACATTATTTTTTTAAATATAAAATGACGTGGGTGTCAATTTCATAGTTTCTGATTGTGAAAAAAACAAAATGTTTAAAATCCAAGATTGTGAACATCTACTTAAATAAATAAACTTTTTAGCTTTATAATAAATAAAAAATAATATTTAATATTATAAAGCTAAAAAGTTTGTTTGTTTGGTTGACCGCGGAAATCTCAGGAACTACCTACTGGTTCGAATTTAAAATAGGTATCTTTTGTGTTAGATAGTGCATTTATCGAGGAAGGTTATAGGCTATAAAATATCTTATAAAATATCACGCTATGACTTATAGGAGCGGAGCATCAATGAAAAATGTAGCAAAAACGGGTAAAAGTTATTTCTTTTGAGGGCTTCCATTGCGTGCGCTGCGTAAACGAAGTCAATGGCTGCATAATATACCTAGGTAGGTACCTACCTATCTATCTGTTAAGGTTGACTCACTACCTATAACCTTTTTTGTTGTAGGTACCTAATCAAATTTGTTCTAAAATAATGCATTATTTGCGAACGTGTTTAACACAACAAAAGTGTAGTATATACCTACACTTTTGTTGTGTTATGGATTAATATCATTAATCCATAACCAAATAGGTACTTAAATACGTTATTCATCACAAGTAGGTACCTACTTACCTATTTAATTTTGAACAGAATTGCCATTGATTGACATCATTTGGTTCGGAGATACCTACTTATCATAGTTTTAAAATAACTCCACGACAAAATAATGATCAAGTAGGTAGGTCGGTACCTAGCCTACCACTAGCGCTGGCCGGCCGTTTAAAACGAGACTTTGTCGCGGTTTACTAGAATACTTTCTAAGTAAGTAGGTAGTTTAGTGATGGAAAAAATCGACTGCCTGAAAATCGAGCCTGCGTCTTCTGGTTAGATAAGTACACCAGACGACCACTGAGCCACCGCGAGTTTAACTATTGAAAAGCAAGCTGCCTACTTTGCTTGTCAACCGACATCTGTGACGTGTAGGAACCTACCTACCTATTTAGCCAGAAGACTCTACGCAGTTTCAATTCCGCCCTTCAAAGTTTCCTATACTTATAGCATAGAAAAAAAATGCAAAATATTACAAAAAAATAGTTTAAGTACTTACTTAATTGATTATTTTGGGCTGGGAGGTGACAACTGACAAGTGTCTCCGTGATAAAGACCGAGTGACAAACCGAAATCCACGCGAGCAAAGCCGCGGGCGGAAGCTAGTTCTTATATATCTTTATCGCAAAATGATAATAAAGTTATTGTATAAATATACCTAGGTACCTACCTACCTACCTACTTACTTACAAATGCTTACTACCTACATGTCGCACTCGCAACGCAACTCAAGTGGCAAGGCAACGAGATCTTCCCGCAAAAAATAAAATATAGGTACCTAATATTTGGAAGAGATTACTTACTAAAAACACAGAGTAGTATATCTACTCATGTGCTAAAAACTAGGTAGGTACCTACCTACCTAGTTGCTTTAAAAAATAATTTTAATGTTACGAAAACAAACATGATTTTCCGACCTGCTACTAAATGCAAGAGAATTTGTACCAAAACAGACTTGTTTTAAAGATTAATTTTAAAATAACGAAAGCAAAAAATAATTTTGTGACCTGCTACAAATAATTTTAAGGGAATTTATACTTAAAGTCACTAAGATTAGAGCTTATACTGTGTAACTCGTTCGCCTCGCTATTTATACCTAAGTACATCACAGTCATCAGTTCATCACAGACACATACATGCAGCTAGGCGGCTTGTGAATTTTTTTCATGGGGCTCACAAAAATATTCTAGTGTTTGTTGAACGTGACAGGTGAATATTATGAGGTCCAGGGTTCGATTCCTAACTAAATAATTAAAGTTTTAAATTAAAGTTTAATTTAGATAGATCTGTAAATGTTTAGTTAGGAATCGAACCCGGGACCATACATTTTTATCTAACATAATTATAATACATATACCTAAGGGTTAGGCAGAGGCGTGCTAATATAGGAACACTCACAGTCTTCAAATACTCGCATGCATAGAAAATTGATCCATATGGCGATACACCCAACGTGCATAATCGTATTGGCAAAAAAAAACTTTGAACTACGAGTATTTTCAAACCGCGCCGCCCGCGCCGCCGCGACACGCGCCGGGCCGCGCCTTACGCGGCGGGCTGTGGCTAGGGTTACCAACTCTTTGTCGGTCAAAAATAGTAGGTAGTTCTAAAATTATTACCCATAAAAATATAATAGATAACGAAAACTTGTAGTAGTTTTGCCTACTAATACTTATACTTTTTCAGAAATATTGTAGGATAATATTTATATTATATAATAGGGTTAGAACTCTAGCTGTGCCAAATACTTTCAAGTACTTAGGTAAGTACCTACCTATTTTGATACTTGGTTTTTGACACTGGTAAGTGTATCTCATCCCTACGCGCATACATATGACATCATGACAATGAGTAGATAAACGTATCTACTCATGTAACGTAAACACGCTATAGGGCTTCCCGCCCACAGTATTTTAATTTCATCTACCTACCTACTTGCATAGCGTGTGAGCTACCTACAGCAATGAAAACCTCTTACTATTCACTACAAAAGCTTAGGTACCTACTTAAAAAGTAAATGATAACGTAAATCTTATTAGATATGTACCTAGGTACCTCTACCTACCATTTTAAATATCTAAGTACCTAACATAAGTAATTATTTCAATATGATAGGTAAGTACTTCGTAAGTACATAAGTAGGTAGGTAAGTAAAACTAGTAAGTACCTACTACGTGTCTCACTTTTTTACCCTATTCACTATCTAGGTAGGTAGGTATTTTGTTCGGTAGAAGAAGCGAAATACCGATCTATTAAAAAAAACAAATACTTAAACGTACGTAGGTACTAGTACGTATAGGTAGGTACCTACTTAATATTCTTCGTTCTCTGGTAGGTATATAGGTACTATGGTATATATGTATAGGTATGCTTACAGCGTTCAAACAGCGCTCAAAACCATCACGACACCGTTCGTTCGTTACGTAGGTAGGTAGGTACCTACTACGGCGCATTCGCAGCTGTCGGACTACCGAGTGTATATCTACCGAACTCGAGCGAGACGCGATGGTATGATACCTACGACTCGCGTTCCGTTCCATTCCGACCGTCTGCATGATGCATTTATTGATGATAGAATACTGATATTTACCTATTTTGTGATATATATATATATCTATACTTAGTAGATACCTACTTGAACTATGTAGGTAGCCTACCTTTAACTAGCCTACCTTTTTTATTATGTAAGTATAATCGGTACAAGGCACCTACACGAAGGTAACCCTACCTATTAGGTGTAAGTCGCTTTCTAGGTACCTACCTATCTAGGTGTTGTCATCATAGTAGACTATCGTATGTATTAGTGCTTCGCCCCCGATGGTACAAAAAGATAATACATCATTAGAAAAACTTCGTCTGAAATATAATATTCTTATAAAATAATACATTATTTAAAAAAAAATGAGAAATAATTATAGACTCAGAAACTGCGAACAGCGCCATCTTTTCTTTTTGTAAAATAAGCGAAAACTGCAAACAGAGCCATCTATTTACCAAAGAAAGCGAGAATCACGAGGATTTAATTGAATATCATATAATTGAAGAAATTAGACTTAAATTATATTGTCCTATGTATAAACATTTGATTTAAGTAAGTACATATTTTTTTAAGGTCTTTCCTCGTAAGAATTTCGAAGCCAAACACACGAGGTTTGGGAATCGATACATGCAATGCCATCTATTAACAATTCATTTGAACTATGTTTCATTTGTTCGGGATGAGACCCCATGGTTCCTACGGAGAGAAAAATTAAAAAAAATGCATGAAAAAGTCTAAAAAACACACATTTCTATATTCCCATACAATAGATTCGTAATAATACATAAGTCAATTTGAACTTTAATACCATATCATAAAGTTTAAGTGTTAGTGGAGGGGTTAAGGCAAAACAATTAAGTGACGTTAGTTTCAGAATCGACTGTTAGGCGGTACGAAGTTCCAGGTAGTTCCGGGTAGATAAACATAGGCTATAGAATATTTCGAAAATAGTTAGGAATTTGTCCAGACGTGCGAAGCCGGTGCGGGCCGCCAGTCTGGTAGGACTGGTGGCCCGCATCGGCTTCGCACGGGTATATTATAAATGCGAAAGTTTGTGAGGATGGATGGATGTTTGTTACTCTTTCTCGCCAGAACGGCTGAACGGATCTGGATAAAACTTGGCACAGAGATAGATTATAACACATGGGCTACTTTTTATCTGAAGTCCACGCAGACGAAGTCGCGGGCAGAAGCTAGTATTGAATATAGCACATACCCTTCATGACATACTCGTTGTGGTCGACGGGCGAGTGTTGGTCGCCGAGCGCGGCAAACAGAGCGGTGAGCAGCGCGGCAGCGTGCGGCTGCAGCACGGCGCGCGGCACCATGCCGCCCGCTATCAGCTTCTCGATGGCGCACGCGGCATACGTGCACACCACGCCGCGACCGCCGATATGAGCAATCTATTAAAAAAATGTAAGTAGATAGTAGATATTTTCTCGCCTCTTACGAGATGCCTACTTAAAGGGCAATGAGGAACAGTATTCTACCCGTCCCTACACAGTATTTTATTATTGTGTATAAACTAGAGCGGTGGTATTTCTCTCTATGTTATTATATATGGTGGTATTCTAGAGAATACCATACCATGCCATGACTTATTATTACCATGTTCATAACATACAATCACACCTGTATTCCCCGAAGGGTTAGGCAGAGGCGTACTAAGGTACATCCACAGTTCGCCGGTATGTTTAGGTCCCACGTAATAGGGGGCGAGCCTATTGCCATTAACAGGGCACAAATTCCGAACTCCGAGCTGCTGCTGGGAATTTCATAGAAAAACTTTGCTCGACCTGGGAATCGAACCCAGGAACTCTAGCGTAGCAGTCGCGCTCAGGACCACTAGACTAATGAGGCATTGTTATTCAGTGGGTCCGACTTGCACAAGATCAGCAACATTAGCGAAATAGAGAACACATCACTTAGCAGTGAGTGCAGCAATGACCAGCTAAATATAAACGATAGATTGTCAATTTTTAAACCCATCATCATTATGATATCAGCCAATAACAGACCCACTGCTGAAGAAAATCGCGTACTGTGATGTAATGTTGTGATAATACAATGTAATGTTGTGATAATGTGATGTAATGCTGTGATAATGTGATGTAATATGTGATAATGTAATGTGATAATTGTTAAATAGTTGTAATTTATTTTTATTTTTCAATAACAACACGGCCATTATAGAAATGAAGAAGGGCAGATGTAGTGTTAAGATATGATAATTATAAATAATGTACTCACCAGCAACGGTACGGAGGCATTGATGAGATCCTTTGGCAGCAGTGACCTGAACGTCATTATATACTTTATGGCGTCCGCTTTCAGCACAGGCAGCTCGGTCACTGGAAACAATAGTATAGGAATTTAATAACATTACTAAGATGATTTGTACCCTATTGGAAAAGGAGGATTTGACAACCCTAAAAGAACTTCGTGAAATCCCTTGTATGTAAGCATTTATAGTAACCGGAACTGGCTCTCGCTCGTAAGTCGAAACTTACACAAATATGCTTTACGACAGATCCCAAGATAAACCCGAAGAGGTTCTACCAACAATCAAGGCAGATTTATTTTCTCACCAAGGTTCCAATCTAAATCACAGCGTGGAATTGTATGCCAATCCCTCCCCGAACTGGGTAAAAATGGTTATCTTGGTTGGTGACGTCACGGCGGCCGCCTGCGTACTGCCGCGCGACAGTGACGTCACCGGCACATGAGGTGGTACCTTGTGGTCTCTGCAGCTCGGGCAGCACGTGCGTGGAGGCGAACTGCGCGAGGTCGACGAGCGGCGAGGCGCGCGTCACGCCGGCCGCCTGCGTACTGCCGCGCGACAGTGACGTCACCGGCACATGAGGTGGTACCTTGTGGTCTCTGCAGCTCGGGCAGCACGTGCGTGGAGGCGAACTGCGCGAGGTCGACGAGCGGCGAGGCGCGCGTCACGCCGGCCGCCTGCGTACTGCCGCGCGACAGTGACGTCACCGGCACATGAGGTGGTACCTTGTGGTCTCTGCAGCTCGGGCAGCACGTGCGTGGAGGCGAACTGCGCGAGGTCGACGAGCGGCGAGGCGCGCGTCACGCCGGCCGCCTGCGTACTGCCGCGCGACAGTGACGTCACCGGCACATGAGGTGGTACCTTGTGGTCTCTGCAGCTCGGGCAGCACGTGCGTGGAGGCGAACTGCGCGAGGTCGACGAGCGGCGAGGCGCGCGTCACGCCGGCCGCCTGCGTACTGCCGCGCGACAGTGACGTCACCGGCACATGAGGTGGTACCTTGTGGTCTCTGCAGCTCGGGCAGCACGTGCGTGGAGGCGAACTGCGCGAGGTCGACGAGCGGCGAGGCGCGCGTCACGCCGGCCGCCTGCGTACTGCCGCGCGACAGTGACGTCACCGGCACATGAGGTGGTACCTTGTGGTCTCTGCAGCTCGGGCAGCACGTGCGTGGAGGCGAACTGCGCGAGGTCGACGAGCGGCGAGGCGCGCGTCACGCCGGCCGCCTGCGTACTGCCGCGCGATGCTAGTGACGTCACCAGGTACATTGCCGCGTCCTTGCCGCGCCACGCCGCCGCGCCGCACTCGCCGTACTTTGACAACATTAGCTGCGAACAATACTTATATTAGGTTATATCGACATCGACAAAAACCAGAATTGATGTATAATATTGAGGTTTCTAATTCTCATTTTTTTCTAAACTGAATAGTTTACGCGAGGGACACTTCCACAGTGGTAAAATGAGTGTCCCTCCCCCCCCCTGAAACTCCTAAAATAAGAGAATGATAAAACTAAAAAATATATATGATGTATGCAAACTTCCACCGAAAATTGGTTTGAACGAGAGTTCTAGTAAGTAGTTTTTTTTAATACGTCATAAATCGTAAACCGCAATTTACCTATCATTCAATCAAATAAATTTTTAATTACATCATAGGTAGGTATAATAAAAATATTTTTAAGTACGGAACCCTCAGTGTGCGAGTCCGACTCGCACTTGGCCTGTTTTTTTTGGGTTCAGACAGGCATAGGTACAGTACCTGCACGTACTGTCCGAAGATGTTCATCATCTTGTCCTCGTAGTGCTGCGCCAGGGTGCGCACGAGGTCGCAGGCGGCGCGGCGCCTCGTGTCCACATCCGAGCCCTCGATGTCTCTCCGCACGTACTCCTCAGGGTTGTCTTCGAACAACTCCATGTCTGACTCTGGAAAATTGAAAACCCATCAGTAATCTATAGTGCCTTTTAAGTCCTGAACCAAAAAACTTATTAGACCCAGAAAATATTTTTCTTTGATTGACAGAAATATTTTAAGGTATTATTCTTTCCTTTTCGTTATTATACAATTAAAATACTCATTCCATTTGATTTAAAACTAATTGCAATTAAATTTGTTTAATTACAGTTGAAATTAAATTAAATGCAATTGAAATTAATTCCATTGCAATTGCTTAATGGATGGATGCAATTTTAATTGATTAATGCCCAACACTGTCTATCTCATTATAAAACATAAAAATGAACATATTAGGTCAATTAATACTATAGATTCAATACAAATAAATGGAAATACTATTCACAGTCCCATTGAAATAGCTACTTTGTTTAATGATTTCTTCATTAATGTTACAAATGAACAGATCTCTAATAAGCCTAATGTGCAACGTGTAACAATCAAAACAGTTACGCAGATTGCTGATAAATCAATCTTTCTGAGACCTACATCAGAATTAGAAATTATAAATGTAATAAAATCATTGAATAACACAAGGGCAGTGGGATACGATCTTATTTCTACAAATGTTATTAAAGCTAGTGCTCACGTCATTGCGCCAATCCTTAATCATATCATTGAAATTTCACTAACTCAAGGAATATTTCCAGAAAAATTAAAACATTCCATTGTTAGGCCGTTATATAAAAAAGGTGATAAAAAGGTGCCTAATAACTATCGCCCTATTACTCTTGTGCCTGTGTTTTCCAAGATTTTCGAAAAGATATTTTATAAAAGATTAATCGATTATTTAAATAAATATAATATAATAAAAAAGGAACAAAACGGTTTCCAACATAATAAATCAACATCACTAGCAGCATTCACTTTAATAAAAAATATAACAGAACACATCGATAAAAAGAATCCAGTTGTAGCGACATTTTTCGATATGAGTAAAGCTTTTGATTTTGTGGATCACGAGATTTTGCTTAATAAGTGTGAAAACTATGGCATTAGAGGCGTGGCATTAGCCTGGATCAAAAGCTTTCTAACAAATCGTCACCAATGTGTTGAAATTACCAGATTAAATAACGAACGTGAATTAACTGTGCTCCGATCTACTTTTAGAGTAAATAAGTATGGCGTTCCACAAGGGAGCGTTTTAGGCCCTTTATTATTCTTGCTGTATATCAATGATTTACCTGATGCCGTAAATTGTCAAAGTATTCTTTTCGCCGATGATATATCTATCATAGTGCCTTATGAAGATAAAAGCACATCGTATGAGAGTCAAATAAATGATGCAGTACAGTCAGTATTAACATGGTTACAATCAAATAATCTTAATGTTAATATATCTAAAACTAAATACATACAATTTAGTACATACAAAGGTAAAAACAAAAATAATAATTATAATATAAACATAAAAATTAAAAATAATAATATCGAAAGAACAGAAACTATAAAATTTTTAGGTATGACATTGGACAGATTTTGTAACTGGAAGCAACACATAGATGATGTCTGCAGTAAACTTAGTCGATTTGCCTATGCTCTAAGAAAACTCCGTATTGTGTCAGACGGAAAAACAGCATGTATAGCATATAGAGGTTACATTGAGTCTGTTCTAAGGTACGGATTAATAATATGGGGAAACTCTACAGATATAGGGAAGGCTTTCATTCTCCAGAAGAAGTGTATTAGAGCTGTTTGTGGGATCGATCCACTTGATTCTTGTAGGCCTCTGTTTAAAAAACTTAATTTGATGACTTTAGCCTGCATATATATCTTTGAAGTATCTATATTTGTAAGAAAGCATAGTGAATTTTTTAATTTCAAAGGTGACAGTTACACAAAGTACAGACCGAGAGATCCGTCAAAAATAGAAATTCCATTTTGTAGGACAACGTTAAATAAGTCAAATGTCTATCACATGTGTATATCACTGTTTAATAAATTGCCAAAGTCCTTAAGGGAACTCCCATTAAAATATTTTAAAAAAGATTTACGTAAATGGTTGATAGATAAATGTTTCTATACTGTACAAGAGTTTTTACAGCATGTTTGTCACTAAAAATCTAATGTAAAAGCATCTGTCTCTGATTTGTATAAATGTGGTTCAATATTTTATTGTGTCTAGTGTTTTATAAATAATAATAATACATATTAATAATAATTAACTCAATAATTATAATGAATATAAATGTTAAATTAATTTGCATGCTTTATGTAGGCAGAATATGGTATTGTTCCAAAACCACCAATTTTATATCTGGTACCACCTGTATTCTACGCAAATAAATTATTTTTCTTTCTTTTTCTTTTCTTTTCTTCACTCTAGTATGTCTTGCTTGTGACAAATAAACAACATTTCATTTAATTATAAAAATTGAAGAGTTCTTCCGGGCATAACTAGACCCTTATATTTTACGAGCTTTTGCCCGCGATTTCGTCTGCGTAGATATTTTAATTAAAGCCTATAAGTTTTTCTGATGTATGAGCTATATTATTGTAGTTTCATTAAAATCCACAGAAGTTTTTGCCTGAAAGAGACCTATATGTACATACTTTCATGTTTATAATATTAGTAGGAAATAAGATTAAAGTTGTCAGATAATGATGTTCTACCTCTGAACTCCATATTAGGTATGACGACCTTCTCACAGATACTGCTGAGCGTGGCGGGGTCTTCGAACAAACTCTTGTAGTTGTTTTTCTCAGCTATCTTCGCGAGGAACGTCAGGGCATTCGATACCAACTGTAGGACCAAAAAAAAAATACTGGCTGCTATAACTATTCACTATATATTATTTTCAAGTTCAAGTTCAAAATGTTTTTATTTGAAATAAGCTTTTACAAGCGTTTTTGAAACGTTATGATTCTAATTGCACGGTTCCAAAAGGTTGATCCTATGGAGAAGAATCCGACAAGAAACTCCACAGACTACTCCACTTAAAATAAATTATGTTATAATCTTCACTGGTACATTATAATTGCGATAACAAGATGTGTAGATGTTGAAGGTTAGTGTCGAAGATTGACTGAAATCGATAATATTAAACAAAGGTTCACATTATTTCAGTTTTCTGGTATAAAAACAGGGCTAGACAGAGATCTATGTATGTTTAGGTTCTATTTAATAGAGGGTAAGTTGCCATTAACCAGGCGAAATCATAACTTCGAGATGCTACTGAGATTTTCATTACACTTTGTTCTACCTGGGACTTGAATCCTGCTACTGAAAGCAGGCGCGCTGACGACCACTATGTTTAATAGCAAATAATCAATTTTATCAACCATAAAGTGTCCTTACCGCATCGTACTTCGGTTGGGGTCCAGTGGCCAGCAGCACCGTCCACACAGCAGTCACGAAGGAAGGCGCGTGGGGCCCGAACTCCTCCTCGTACTTGAGTGCGTACAGCGCAGCACACTCGCAAACCTCAGTACGGAGTTGTTCCATCACGCCCGGTTTATCGTCATCGTCCTGAAAACAACATAACATACCATCACGCCTGTTTTCCCCGAAGGGTTAGACAGAGGCGTCCTAATGTACCTACACCCACAGTTCTGACAGTTCTGTTCTGAAGCGTCGGTAGCCTAATGGCTAAGGCGTTGGACTTGCGATCATGTGGTTGCCGGTTCGATACCCACCCATTGCACTAACAACGTGAACCCACTCGTAACACAAGCATTTTAGCTTAGCACGAGGGGTTAACAAGAATACTAGTAATGTGCAACCAATGTGCGACCCACATTGCTAGTAACCTTTAAAAAAAAAGAAAAGTTCGCCGGTATGTTTAGGTCCCATGTAATAGGGGGCGAGCCTATTGCCATTAACCGGGCACAAATTCCAAACTCCAAGCTATATCCTTATTAGCTTTTCCTTATTTTCTTCTCATGGACAATAAAACTAGGCTATTAAATTAATTAAAGTTTACCATGTAAAGTTTTCTTTAAAAAAAAACAAAATACTTACATCCGTCTCCAAGCAGGGTACTTTAACTTGCAGTAAGTTCAGTAGATTGGGCATCCATATTGACATGTTGTCTTCAAAGAACTCCGGCAGGTCTTGATAGTTGAGGGAATAGAACACTTTGCATATAAGTACGAGGGAGCCGTAAATAACGCGCAAGGCTTGTTGGTTGTCGGCATGTTTTGACGTCAAATCTATTGTAGCCTGTGAACAAAAAATACGAATTTAACCACCTAGCAAGTGACCCTGCGTTGTTTCGCCGAATGAGTGAAGTTACCGGAGGCCCAAAACCTTTTAAAAGGTAGGTAACGCACTTGCAACTATAAACAAAGAATATAAGAGAAAGTAAGCAATTATATTTAGGTCTATTTTTGTAAATAAATATTTACCACAAATAAATCAGTGAGTGGCTTAGCGAAGTTCTCAAGAACATGCTTGATTTCCTCCCACAACTTCTGTGATTTGAACTCATATCTATATCGTTTGAACAAAGAGTGAGCTGTTCTTAACACTCCGTTGATAATGTGGAAATCACCTGTAACATAAATTTATTATAATCTGAGGTTTCTGCGAAAAATGTGTGAGTTTATACTACCTTAGTTTCAGTATATGCGAAACCCAAGATACATGTCTAGTATTTTTAAGAATCTAGATGTATAAAATTTATTTTTTCTTCAAAACTGTATCATGAAAAATCACTAAGTCATAAGCTTGTTATGTTACCTTGTCCATACAAAAAAATGCTCAACAAGTCTTATTACCCCCGCTCCGCTGTGCGCCAGCACCTAGTGCCGCTATGACCTGCCATGGCTTTGCTTGCACGCAATACATATGTGTATAATGACGGAAAGGTACCTTGGTGTGTTGACACCTGGTGACCCATTTGTAATTTTTTTAGATATTTTTGGACAAAATGTAACATGGTTTAAAAATCATTGGAATTGATTGCTTACTCTGGTACTTATTCTGAACATACAATATTCAGGTTTCGTATAAACTAAAAATAATATTGTTTATGTATATTTTCAATTGCATAAAACTTTTCCCATGGTCATCAGCATCTTAGTTTGAGCCGTATTAATAATAATAATGAAAGAGGAATAATATGTTTCTGCAAGTAACTGCTATCCATACTAATATTATAAACACTAAAGTGTTTCTGTCTATGTTCCGTTTGTCTGTTCGTTATTATTTAATGGCTAAACAGCTGTACCAATTTTTATTTTTTCGTGAACCTTTGTCCAATTTTTGCTATATTTGACAGGCTATCTTTTGTCTTGTAAATAACTTTATGATGGCATTGAAACTTTGGGCAACAGCCAGTAGATACTAAAGCTTCCAGCTTACCAGTGCCAAACTTTTCAACCATTTCTGGTATTAGACTTGGCCACTTCTCAGGGAAGTCGCACTTGCCAATGATGGAGACTGCATCACTGAATTGCCTCTGAATAGCTTCGGGAGACTTGAGCATCAATGAAACAATCAAGGTTTTGATTGTGGCTCTGTCCGATGCATGGATTCGGTCTGCACCATCTTCTTCCTGTTAAAACCAGTCAGTAATCTCTTCTATTATAAAATCGTAAATAAAACTATTTGTACATTGAAGATATTAAAAAAAAACAGGTGGGTACAACAAAAATGTGATTTGTCTTGTGTCTTGCAAAACTTGTCTGATTGTTATGGATTGGTGTGAAAACTACTGAATAGATTTTTATTTTGTTATCAAATTATCAAGTATACTTCTATTCAATTTATTTCTAATAGATGCCCTAACTTAAAAACTGGGGAAATTCTTATCTCAATTAATTGAACGGATCCTGAGATAGCATTTCCATACAAATAAGATCATCACTTGGTTTTTGATTAAATTATTTTTGCATATAGCTTCATGTGGGTGAGGCCTGGGCAAAAGCTAGTGAAGTGACTTGTTTTAAGAACAGATAATAAACTTCAAGCTGCTAAACTTACCACTGGCCAGTTCCGTTTTATGAAGTTCTTGAAGGCAATAGCAGCGGCCACCCTTATTGTGAGGTCCACTGCCTCTTTGTCAATGAGGTGTAATAACAGTATAGCATAGTTTTGATTTACTTCTACACTTTCCAAAAATTTTTCAGCTGCAAAGTAAACCATCAATAAGTGTAAGTATTAAATTAGAATATAGATAGACTGATAAAACTGCTATGCTAGAGGTTTTGATTCCCAGGTCAAGCAGTGTTATTGAATTTTCTATGAAATACTCAGCAGCAGCTTGGGATTTTGAACTGTGCTCAATAAAATGGTAATAGGCTCGACTCTTATTGGGTCATGGGACTTAAACATACTGGTAAACTGTGGGTGTACATTAGTACACCTCTGCCTATCCTTGTAGGAATACAGGTGTAAAGTGATTTTTAGATACATGGAACATTATTTTTGGCATATCAAAAATTACTGTCATGTATAAATCATAGAATAACATACAATGTGTGGTCTTATCGCTGAAAGGAATATCTTTTAGAACCAACCATTACATGTATTTCAAGAGAAATAGGTAGGAAGGCGATAGGTAATTATAAATACATATAAATAATTACCTTTAAAAATATAATTGGTTTTATAAAAAGTTAAAAAGATAATCTTATGAAGCTTACACCAAGGAGGCATTAGCATCAAGTTAAAAAAACTTCGACTGATATATAGTACTTTTACTGTGGAAAAAACCAAAGTAAAAGCTTGAAAAAAGTTGTCATATTAAGAGAACTACTCTCTGTATAAAAATAATTACCAAATTTAGAGATAAATAAGAATTGTTAAACTACCATGCAAAATAGAATATAAGATAAAATATAACTGCTAATTACTGGACGATTGAATATTCAATATAAACACGCATTATTGTTATTGAAATGCAATGCAATCTTTTAGGTTATAGTATATTTATCATAAAAAATCTAACATTGTAATCGTGTACAATAACCAATGTAACGTAATAATTTAAGTATAGTTTTCTTATTAAAATAGCTGATAAGGAATAAAATAGTCGTAATTTTAAATAGATAACTAGTTACAACAACAAGAAAAATGTCATACCCGGTCGCCGTATGTTCGTGTCAGGATTTAACGTCTGTTGAAGATAATTCGCTAAAGTAGCTAAGTTTTCATCTGTTACCTCCATCGCTGCAACTGTCTGTACGGAAAATCTAGGTTTATATTATATTCGATTTTCAGTGATAGCAAAGTGTGAATGTGACGAATAATAAAAACTATCAACCGTCTCGGATCTCCGTTGCCGATTATTATTTTATTTGACGTATATACAGACAGATTGTCAAATGTAATTTTGTAATTTTCCAGTTTGTTTGTCTACTGTCACTGCCAATGTCAGTGAGTTTTTTTGATAGATTATGACTCAGATGATAAAGATTATTTTAAAAATAAATAAATATTCTTTACTAGCTTCTGCCCGCGACTTCGTCCGCGTAGCGTGATGATAATAATAGCCTTCCTCAATGAATAGGCTATCTAACACTGAAAGAATTTTCTTATTAATATAAGTTATTATTATATATATTAGTTCCTGAGATTAGCGCGTTCAAGCAAACAAACTCTTCAGCTTTATATAAGTATATAGAGTATAGATTGATGCAAATAACCTTTTACCTTTTAATTTAACATAATATTTTGCATAACAACAAAATTGTTATAAAATATATAAAACTAGCTTCCGCCGCGACTTCGTCCGAGTGGAATAGTTACTTAGTCTTAACGTGATGATATATAGCCTATAGCCTTCCTCAATAAATGGGCTATCTAACACTGAAAGATTTTTTCAAATCGGACAAGTAGTTTCTGAGATTAGCTATTAACAAACAAACAAACAAACTCTTGAGCTTTATATATTAGTATAGATTAGACATCATAGATTATTTTTTATTACACCATTTTGCTGACATCAATTTATGAATTTACCAGCGAAGCTGCGAACCCAAGAATGCGTATAGTTCGCGCAAAATAACTTGACCCAAAACTATCGGAGAGGGGGAAAGTTTGCGCAGTGCATTTGCGTGCAAAATGTACTAAAAATCGACTACTACGCATCCGCCATTTTGGTTCAAGTTATTTTGCGCCAACTGTACGCGTAAAAAAAACAATAATGTAACTTTTGGAGCAAAAATGTAGCATTTCAGATAGCGAAACGTAACTTACTCTGGCTTTGCTCTGGCAATGGCAACACAGAGTGCGTTCCACTCTCAGATTTTCCACTTAAAAGTTAAAAATCTGAGAGTGGAACGCACTCATTTGATCATCAACATTTTGATCGATAAAATTATCGATTAAAATGATCATTTTTTAGTCGTTCCATTTTTTTTTGTGACGACCGCGTTCGTTGTGGTCTCGGCCATAGAGGAAAGTAATATATCGGGTAGTCTCGGCGAAAACGTCACTTATGGTCATGACGTAATGACTTGATAAAGTTGAAAGTGATATTTAATTTAGTAGAAGTGAATGTTTCTGCAACGGATGCTTAAATAATTTTTTAAATGAATAATATAAATAAACTATAATTTTTTTCAATATAAATCGACAACTAATTTAAACAATAATTATTTAAGTTTATTTTCAAGGCTTACAGATTATAACCTAACCTCTTAAGGCGGATCGTTCACCTGAGCCCGCCAAATTCAAATTTCAATTGGTTTTTCGCAATTTGTAGGTCTGTAACATATTCAAGATTCCTAGCTGTAGTAATTGCGGCATTAGCTATACAATATTCAAAACTGAGCATTAAAAACGTTGCTTGTAAATCGATATTGTAGCTAATGCCGGCCATACACGCTACGGTCTGCCGGAAAGGTCCACCTGAGCAAGTATGCCTGCGCAGGTAGACCGGAATGTGTGTGGGAATAGACCTGTGCAGTTTTTTGAGCCTGCGCAGGCGACCGGCGCAAGATCGAAAATCAATTCTTTCGAGTGACGCCGTACGGTGTACCTTTGCGTGTGTGCGTGCACTCCGGTCGCCTGCGCAGGTCGCGTCAACTCGCGTCAGTTGTTTTCTAGTGTTTCTTTCGGATGGTTGTCTCGTCGCTCGCATCGTATTGCCACGTGATACAATTCAAAATGGCGCCACCAAATTCAACTAAAAAAGTCAAAATTCAACTACTTAAAGTTTTTAAAATCTTCTGGTTCAAAATTTAATTCATTCAATAAATTAACATCACTATATGTTTTCCTTTTCAATAACCAATGCTTACACCACTTTTTTCGCTTTTTTTTCACTGTTTTTGTATCTTTTATCTTCAAAATTAAAGCAAGGCCTAGCAATGCCAGCGCGTCATCGTCCTCATTCGATGCCATCGCAAAAAGAACTAAAGACCGCTCCGGTACACCGGAATGTCCCCATACACGCTAGCAATGTTCGGTTGACCTGCATCCTGCACAGGCATAGCTGCACAGATGACCTCTACGGTAGACCGTAGCGTGTATGGCTTACTTAATAGTTGGTACAATCGTCAATTTTGGCCAAAATTGACGATTGTACCTACTCAAATGATTGGCAAACTTCGCTCCATGTCGGTTTCATTCGGTTTTCAAACTCGAGTCAGAGAGAATTGAACTCGAGTTGGTTCGAGTTAAGCCCAACTCGAGTTAACTCAAGTTAGTTACTCGAGTCGACCATCACTAATCGAGCGAGATAATAATATGTAATATGCGCTACATAAATTTAATAGAGGAGTTTAGGCGGGAAAATGATAAAGTGCACATTGTCGATTTTATATTATTTTTCAAAACTTGAATTTCTCCGAAGTTTAATGTGTAATTATGGTGGATAATTAACCATTAAGTGTTTGTGAACGTGTGAGAGTGTAGGCAAATGATATAAAATTGAAAATCGTGACTTTTTGGGTTCACTCCTAAACTCCATCGAAGCCTCAATAACATTTCTACCGTTTTATTGGGGCAACTCCACATCTTATACTTGACACTGGCGAAAACAAAAAGTGTGGTGCCATATTACAATCCCAAGCAATCCCATAATGGGAAATATTATTTGATTACTTTATCACTTGACACTGGCAAATACACAAAAAGTCTGGCGCCATAATTAATAAAAATAATAATAATAATAGAGGTTAAAAATACAGTTCGTATCTTTGGTTCACTTCGTATTCTTTCGTCGTTTTGTTGGTTTCTTACAAGTAGTGTTTTCTGTGTTTCGGTTTCACTATTTCATTTCTTTAAAACTCAACTTGTACATACTTAATTGTATTGAAAGGCTTGTTTTATTTTCAGAATTTCAACAAAATTTGTGGTTTGCTTTTGATTCATTTACGTTCTTAGCACGCTTATTTTAGATTCATTTTCGTCTTACAGACAAAGTTGTATTTACTGCTGTTACAATCAGTGTTGCCAGGGCCCCTGAGTCGAAAGTTACGTTTCGTTTCCCGAAAAGTAACATTTTTGGTGCAAAAGTTACATTTTGGGATCTATGATGTCGAATGAGCTTTTTTTTTTTTTTTAGCTCCTGATTTTTTAATTTGTTAAAAATGTCAGTTCAATTTGGATGCGTTCGTGTGTACTGTTTGCAATAAAATAAAAATCTAGTATTACTTATCTCGTTGTTCTCAAAAGTTACGAAAAATGCCTTAATTATAAAAATTACTTACATGTTACGCGAGGGGGTCAAAAGTTACGAAAAATGTAAGAAATGTAACCATCTGGCAACGCTGGTTACAATACATCATAATTTAAGACTAGTGTCCAATGTGATTATTATACATTGAACAGTAAACAGTAATCCCAAGTCAAAATAAGTTCATAGTTATCAGGATTGAGGGTACCAGAGTCACATTACAGGCGATTTGTTTTATTTACAGTCATCTATTTGGTCAACTAAGGTGCATCAGGGTAAGTTCGGATAGTTTTTGGATGAATTGGAAAGGGTTTAGTAAATATTTTTTTCCCATTTTCGAAATATGACAAAGATAAATAATGCTGCAAACATCGATAATGAGTAAATTTACTATAACCTTGTTTCTTTTTTATACTTCTACCTTTAATGATTCCTTAATTATGACTCCGTAAAAGTTCAACATTAATTTAAAACATGGTGATAAGATCTGACCTTGGAAGGGAAAGTTCGGATTACTTTAAAATACTGATTCTATAGCTGATAACAAGGTTGAATTTATAAAAATAGCCGTACTTACCCCTAATAAGAATATACCTTTCAATTTTCTACTTAAGTATTTTTAAAAACTAGGTGAGAAGTTGAAGATTTCTTTTTGCATATTTTAATAGTCCGATCTTACCCAATATTAGCATAGGCAAAAAAATGGTGATTCTAAAACTTTTCATTATAGATTTTTGATGTGAGGGGTCTTTGTAATCATAATCAACATGTGCCTCGCAAATAAGTTATCTACCTAAAGGTTTTGATTTCAAGACTCAATTTATGGTATCGAATTAAATTGTTGTTTGTTTAATAAAATTGATAAAGTAACTTATTTACTAAAAGGATCAGGTGGTTGAGAAAAATAAATTACTTAAAATTATATTAATAAAATATTGTTTATAAAATCAAATAAATTGTTGAAAATGAAAATGTTAGTTACATTCATAGTTTTAACAGTTTTACAAAATATATCACATTTTTAAAACTAAATAAGTAAGTATATTTATTATTTTGCAATAATTATGGTAAGGTTTTTCTCACATTGTCTTAAATTGATGGCTCCTAAGTATACTGAGTCAACTTTACTTCTAATAACTTTACAGGAAGGCGATAAGAAGAGTGAATCGTTATATTTAAATTGTTAACGCAACCAAGAAAAAAATAACAAATCATAGTGAATTAAATATAATAAAGCCTTTAATCTGTACATAATAAATTTCATATTATTTTATTAATTTATGAGATAATGTAGATATACTAGTATATGGCGATTATTTGTTTATTAAAAATGGATCAACTACCACTTATACTTTTATATGTCGCATCATTGAATCTACGTTTTGGGGAAAAATTACTTTATAAGTGTGGCAAAAAATATTTTTATTTACTTATTGGATTTTTTATATATTATATATTAAAAGTGAACCATCCTTAATTTGAGGATTTAAAATTAACACGTTGATTGCTGGAAAACACACACGTATGTGTTTTCGTTAATGTAACGCGAGTGCGGCACTCACACGCTAGGTGTGTTTTCATATTTTATCGTACGAATACAAAGTGCTGCAAATCACGCCTGGCGTGTTTCTTACTGACGCTACGCGAGTGCGGATTTCACGCGTGGCGTGTTTTAATATTCTTGACCCCAATCGAAGGAGAAGATTTAGTAATTAATTATGAAAAACTTAGTACTTATTGTTTAACATTGCAAGTGTATGTTCCATTCATTATGCATGTGTTTAGAAAAATAAAAAGATAACTAATCAAATCGTAATAATGACAATAAAGCAGAATATTTTTAACAAGAGGTATGAAAATAGTAGGTACAAGCCCCGCGCGTTGAATAGGGCTTGCAATATCCGTTCATTTTTATTATCCGGATAATACGAATATTAATATTTTACTATCCGGATGATGCGGATAATACGGATATTTTTTCGATTTTATTATAAATAAAACTAATAAGCTTTTTTAACACGTTTTAATCAAACTCTCAAACAAAATGACAAAGAAATAATAAACTATACAAATAATTCAAGTAAGAATAACATAAAAAAACTAGTTTACTTTCTAAAATTAAACAATAAAATACCGATACCGCACAAATAATTTGTATCTATTCTTCTCATACTAAAACTATTCTAATTAAAAATGAGATCTTACATTTATCACAAATCACAATATCCTAATCAAATCATCTTATTTAAAATATCAAATTAGCTTAATTATTAAACAACAATAGTATAACGCCCGTAGCACACCTCCGCTGCGAAACTTCAGTTGCCAAACCGCTGTAGGAATTCCGCTGCGATAAAGTGTAGTTTGAGTTGCGGAACCTGTTAGTCATCGGTCAGCCATCGGAGCGAAATGTCGTCGTTATCAGAGTCAGAGGAGGAAATATTATTGTGGACTTTAACTTCGAAAAGGCGTAAATCTCGTAGAATTTGGGTGCACGAGATTAATGAAAAAAAGGAAGAAATTAGGAGAAAACCGATTATGTAAAGAGCTAGAGTCACATGAAGATCGTTTTTATACATATTTTAGAATGAGCCCAGGGAGTTTTGAAGATCTACATAATCTTTTGAAGCCACATATTACTAAACAAAATACAAGGTTTAGGGAAACTATTTCTAGCAGAGAAAGATTAGCCTTAACTTTGAGGTAAGTAAATTATTTATTTATTAATCATTAATACAAAAAAATATTCGGCATATTACTAACTCTACTATTAGTGAAACATGTTCATTTGTTCATGATCATTTTGATTTGAGGTTGTTAAATCAGTAGGTATAGCCGTATTGCCCTCTTGTGGAAGAATATAATAATTAGCATTGTCAGTAACTGTTGCGTCACTGATCATGGAGTAATTTCCTGGAGTAGCAGGAGAATGCGTGGTATCACTTAGAACAGAGTATTTGAAACTACCCGTTGCAGTAGAGTTGCTGTTAGAAGTTACAGCCTCTGATAGTTTTTTGAAAGTATCAGCGTATCCCAAAAATAATAAATCTACTCCATCACATTTTACATCAACTTTATCTTCACTTCTGTTGCGATCTCTTCTATTTTGTAAGAACTGGATCATTCTATCTGTTGGATCCGGATCCGGATTACTTCTCCTATGCCTTCTATAAATTTGTTGGGCGTTTTGAGTTTCTTGCGGGCGGGTATCTTGTGCAACGTCTTGTGTAGTTTCGTCTCCCGTAGATTGAGAGTTAGTTCTTCAACATTCAGAGATGCCATACTACCTTGAGTCTCATTCAATGTAATTGCTGGATCAATGAAATTCATTTGATCTGCCCAAGTCCAATTTTGAAGCTTTTTTGCAGCTTGGCCACTTGTACTCTTTTTAGATAATTTGTACTTTTTGTAGGAGTCTTTTAAATTCTTCCACTTCGCTTTCAAAGTTACGACTGAAAAATAACAAAATAAGACAAAATTAATATTATTTTAAAATGAATATTATTTTCATTGCAGATTCCTAACTACTGGAGATTGCTATAAGACATTATCGTTTTCATATCGTATAGGAAATTCAACAGTTTCAAAAATAGTGACCGAAGTATGTCCGGAAATATGGAATGTTTTACAACCATTAGCCATTCCACAACCTACACAAGAAATGTGCCGCAATATCGCAGAAGACTTTTTTGGGAAATGGGGATTTCCTCATTGCCTGGGTAGCGTGGATGGAAAGCATATTACCATTAAATTCCCTCCAGGTAGCGGCTCAATGTTTTACTGTTACAAAAGTAAATTTTCTATTGTGTTATTGGCTGTTGTAGACGCTAATTACAAATTCATATATTATGTTGACATTGGATCGTTTGGAAAAGATTCTGATAGTACTTACTATATTTGTAAATACACCTTTTTTACAACTATTGCGAACTGGTCAACTTAATGTACCAAATGCCCAACCATTACAAGAAGGCACAGATCCTTTGCCTTATGTTTTAATAGGGGATGGTGCCTTTAAGCTGGAAACGTTTTTGATGAGACCTTTTGTAAGAGAAGCGGCTATGCAAGATAGAGATAAAAAGAGATTTAATCAGGCGCTCAGTCGAGCACGTGTAGTTGTGGAATGTGCTTTTGGAATAATGGCACAGAAGTTTAGGATTTTCCTAAGACCTTTCGAAACAGATTTGACAAACACAATAAAAATTGTAAAAGCAGCTTGTTGTTTGCACAACTTTATACAGACGAAAGAGTCAGCCGTACATACCAGTTCCAGCTTTGAAATAGAACAGCTAGGTGCCTTTCTACCACAAAATAGACCTGGCAACCGACAGAGAGCATCGGCGGCAGCGTTTGAGGTCAGAGATAAATTCGTTCAATATTTTACACAAACGCAGAGAACTTAACGTTATCATAATATTATCGTCAAAATGGGACCCATAAAAATATTAATGTGAAGAATTAACATTTAAGGTAACCTAACAAACAAGGTACTACTGAATCGATGCTATTTGATCAATAATGTGTGCCACCATTTTGACGTTATTGTTATCTATAATAAGTACAAATAAATAATTATAAATATAATACATAATGTTATCTTATAAGCAAAATAAACAAATACATGTAATACAGTCTATTATTATTATAAAAAGACTACATACCTTCCTCATTTAATTCCCTCTGGATTTCTCTCCATGCCTGCATGTTTTTTCATATTATTTTTATAATCCGGATGATTTAATAAATAAAGAATAGGTCTATTTCTGACCTCTTGAATTAATTTTTCTGTGAAATCGACGTCCATGAAAAAAATGTAGTTTCGCTTTTATTTTTTGTCGATTTCCACAAAAACGTGCGAAAACAACGCGGGTCCGCAACAAAATGGCGGCCGGAGCGCGGTAGTGTGGCTGGCGTCGGAGTATTATCGACGAAACCGCGCGGGGAAAGAGATATAATATAGTGAAATCTATGCGTTAGAACAGGTAGTTCAGTGGCAGTTCCGCTTCTCCTACATACGGACAAAACACAGCGAAATTAATGCGGTTCCGCTGTTATGGTTTCGCAGCGGAGGTTTGCTACGGGCATAAATCAAATATAATAGAACAAAAATTAACAAAATATCTCAAAATAATTAAATAGCTCTTTATAATAAAATATTACTTTTAATTATTTTTTATCAAAATTCTGGTAATATGATCTTAAAAAGCTTAAACTATCTAATGAATCTTCTTTCATGGAAGTTCTTAAATGGTTACATAAATATCCTGTAGCAGAGAACACTCTTTCTGCTTCAACGCTGGTCGGTGCTATTGATAAAAGTAGATTGTAAACCCTTTCTAAATTCCTGCTTCTCTGACCATTCTCATCAAATAGTGCCATCTCAACTCGAATTGTAGTGTCTAAATCATTTGTTGAAGAAGTCGGTCGCTGCGCAGAAGATGGCTGACTCATAAACCGTATGATTTCTTCTCGTATTTGTGTTTTAATTGATACGCTTACAGTTGAAGAAGAGCAACCTTCTGAATCTTGTGTATTATGTGCTGAAATTATGACTGTTTGATCTGGTTGTTGTGTGTCAAAAAATGTAGAAATAATTTTAAAAACCGTTAGTCTCACAGATTCGTTTGAAGGATTTTCAAAAGGACAGTCGTGTGTACTTCGCTCTTCATAAAAATTGTGAGGATTGTGTAAATATGTCATGGTACCGATTAGTTCTGGAACTCGTCGTTGTGATATTCTTCTTTTGAGTGATACTAGAAGTTCATTACTGATAATGCTATCTTTTTGCGATAATTTCTGAATCATGAATCTTAACGCTGTGTCAGCAGTCAGTAAGTTTGCATCTTCTTCACAGATCGCTTCTACCGTAGCTTTAATTATATTAAGAGATTCAGAAATTTCTTTAAGATGTTGTAATTCCGTATCAGTAAATGATATATCAGATTTAAAATAAATTATTAATATTTATATAATAAGAACCGTTCAATCATATTAGCAAGACTGCTCCATCTTGTTTTGCAGTCTAAGATAAGACGAACATTCTTTTATTCTCCTTCTGCGGTGTATTTATAAAGCACCTCAGACTTCGTCGGTGATTTTTTAAACATCTTGACTACTTTTCTAACTCTTTTTATTATTTCGTTATAATCTTGGCTTCTTAAACAAACTTCAGTTCTACGACCGGTTGCATATAGATTACTTGTAGCTACAATAAAATCTTCTTCATCATCGGAGTCTTCAATTTCTTGTACATCTATATCTTCTGTACTGCCACCATTATCAGTATTGTCTTGTGCAGCAGCAGGCTCTTTTTTATTATACAGAACGTCTAGAACTCCAAGCTGAATCCCGTGTGCATAACACAATTGGTGGTACACTGGTGTTTTTTTTCCTAGAGCACACATCACCGTAGCGCCATCTGTCACCAGGCAAATAACATCATCGTTCTCTGACAGACCATACATAGACGATGCAAGGGCTTTTATATTAGAAAAGTGTTTGTTCGTTGAGAGGGGAGCTTCTGTTATCTCGGCCTGGTTCGTAAAACCTAAGTCGTAAAACGCCTCGTAAAAGTCAGTCATGCGTGACTAAAGCGTTACTAATATGCAACGATAAGATTAATTTATCACTTTTCTAGGAAATATTACCTTAGATAGCAACTTTGTAATCAACAGTGACTAAGGTTAAATATTTAAATAATTTTTATAATTTATTAATATAAAATAATGTGAATTTAATCGTAAAATTAACTCGTAAGGATTAAGGTTAAATATTAGAAATTTATGGATGGGGAAAGGTGTTCTAAATATGTGGCAACATAACTCCTCCCTTCTTAGATTGAAATATACTGAAGGTAGATTTCAATGAATAAAAATGATCATTCCTACTAACGTGTAGTCAATGACTATGTGGAAATGGGTCCACTTATCTTACCCTTATTATGTATTAAAATACTACTACAATTATAATATTACCCGTATAACCCAATAATTATGATCTAACACAATAATTATTTCTATAATAATAATAATAATATTCAATGGACTTATCGCCAAGAGCCTCGACCAACACCTCAGGAGGCTCGAGTTGGATGGCTGTGTTAAGGGCCTGATTCAGAAGGCAGTACTCCTTGATACGGCGCGTATTGTGAGGAGGTTCCTGTCTCTGGGGCCCTAACCACCGGTAGCTTGGACCCTGCTCCCCATGCCGGTGGACAACTATTTTTATATTTTTAAATGTTTTTATTTTCCCTTGTTTTTTATAAAAATATTTAAAAATGTAAATTATATGATTTTAAAGGAATAAATGGAATAATAATATTAGTATAATTAGTATTAGTTGATACGGCGCGTATTGTGAGGAGGTTCCTGTCTCTGGGGCCCTAACCACCGGTAGCTTGGACCCTGCTCCCCATGCCGGTGGACAACTATTTTTATATTTTTAAATGTTTTTATTTCTCTTGTTTTTTATAAAAATATTTAAAAATGTAAATAATAAGATAATATTTGAATAAATGAAAAAAAAAGTATAATAATAATCTAAATATAGAAACATTATATCTTAAACGTTATCACATAGGTAATTATACATTTTGCAGGATCCATACAATAGTATAATTAATTATAATAACTAAATGCAATTATAGTAAAATTTAAATATAAACTTGTGATTACATGAATTCATTTTAAACATTGTTAAATCAAAAATACGAAAATAGTTATATTTATCAACTGATCATTTTGACACTTAGATATTTTGTATTATCAATGCGTTATCAGTAGAGGAAATGCGTTTGCGATGCGCTTATTTACTTGGTCTTTTAATATTCCTAACAGCTACTGCAGTAATCCTATTCCTTACTTGAATTGGTGCTACGTTACGTTCTACATCCCCTGTTACTATAGCCTTTTCATAGCGTGGTTTATCTTTACCTCGCCTTTTGTTAACTAATTTTGCGAAAACCTCATCGCCTTCATTTATTTCAGGGATTTCCCCTGGCTTTTGTCTATTTAGTTTGTCATTAGTCAATTTCTGTGTAAGGTATTCGTATAAAAATGATGTCCTATTTGCGTGTTCTTTTAATAACTGCTGCATGTATGCATGCTCGAAATTTACATCAAAAGTTCTAGTAGAATTGGTATGACCAAAAACTACTTCGAACGGTGTTAAATTAACTGCTGAATGAATTGTGTTATTATATGCCATTATTGCATATGTCATTACGGAAGCAGCATCAGTTATTTTATATTGATACTTTGCGATTCTATAAATTTCCGTAATTGTAGAATGGAATCTTTCAACAATACCCATAGAATTTGGATTATTCGGTGTACCAATATGTAAATTGATTTTATAAAACGATAGGGTTTCTTTCATTAGACTATTGTTGAATTCCGTTCCTGGATCGCAATTTATTTTGTTAGGAACACCATAGTAAGAGAAGTATTTTATTAGTGCTCTCACTATTTCTGGAGTCGATTTATTTTTAATTTCAAGAGACTGTCCTAATTTCGAAAATGAATCTACGATAGTTAGAAAAGATGTTCCTTCAATTGAAAATATATCTATAAATAATTCCTGAAAGAGACTTACTTTTACTACTAGTTTGCGTTAATTGTAATTGCGGCTTTAAAGGTTTTCTATCATATTTCATAGTTTTACATAAATCACAGGCATTTATTTCTGCGGATATGGCTTGTTCCATATTTGGCCAAAAGTAACTTCTTTTTATTCTGTTATAAGTTTCTTTAATACCACGATGACATGTTTTTCCTTCGTGATATGCTAATATTATGCATTGTTGCTCTTCTTCATCTTCGACATAAATAACTCTTTCTGTGCATTCAGTTATGCTTATAGGGTTATCTTTAAATAATTCTAATATTATTTTATTGAACAAGGATCTTTGTAATTTATTATCATAATAAATGTAATATTTCTTACCGTGTTCTAATTTGTCTTTTAAAAATTCTTTTATATAATTTTCGTCATTTAAAGGTTATCTGGCTTCTAATATTGTTTGTCTATTCCTAGAACGATTGGTTATCTCTAATTTATTTTTGTGCCAATTAATTATAATTAATTGATTTGGCTTGGAGTCTATGGCTTCTTGAATAATTAGGATATCATTATTTTCGTTATTATCATCTTGACCTTCGCTACTTTGGCTTGAGGTTTCAGATGCTGTTAATGTGATTTGTGAATCGTAAGCGTTTTGATTTTCTCCTATTTGAGCTAAGTCTGTAGGCGATGATGAATTTGTTGGAGAATTTAATGCTCGATCTATCGCTGTTGTATTGTTAGAGTCGACTAACATATTGAGTTTAATTCTTGACAATGCGTCAGCGTTTGTATTTTGTTTTCCGCTTCTATAAATAAGTTCGAAGTCATATTCTTGTAATCTTAACCTCCATCGTGTTAGTTTACTATTAGGTTTGGTAAGTGAATGTAACCAAGTTAGTGGTCTATGGTCTGTATAGATAAGAAATTTCTTTCCATACAGGTATGGTCTGAAATGTTTTACAGCCCATAGTACTGCTAACAATTCCCTTTCTATCGCGCTGTACCGTTTTTCAGCGTCGTTTAACGTACGACTTGCGTAAGCAATTAGTTTATCGCTTCCTATACTTCCCTGGGATAACACGGCTACTAATGCAACTTCAGAAGCATCAGTTGTTAATAATTCTATATTTTTTATCGATATTAAAGATGTTAAATAAATTTATTACGACTGCGCCATTATGTGCTATAGCATTGTGAGTACTGACTACTTCGAATAATTCAGCTACTGTAAGGGGGTAATGTGTGAGGAGATAATACTAAACGCGCAATTTAACAACAATAACAATTATTTATTCATTACTTTATCCTGAATCTGACATACATAAATTCTAATACTAATTCTTCTGAGGTTATCCTAAAATCCTGAGCGAAAGTCCTAAGCGACGACGTATATTGTGACCCAATCGTGTGGTTTCGCTAACGAAGTCAACACAATGAGTAAACAATATATATGCCGCCTAGCCAGTATCCGGTAAAGTGCGGGAGCGGGAGGAGACCGATCTAAGTCGATGCATAGATGTGCGCCCGTACCGTACCGAACACCGACTGGAGCAATTTTTTTTTTTTTTTGATATGGACAATAGCTGTTGATTCAGGGAATCTTAACAGCGTAACCGAACTTGGTGGCGAGGCACCGAATGCCTCCAGCCAGGTCTGGAGCAATTAGTAGCTGCGAGGTCTTTTATAGGCGGTCGGCGCATGCGGCGGGGGGTGCGCTCGGTGTCGTAGCCGGCCGATGTGGTGTTACACTACTTTATTTTTCGAGTAATATTTTTCTACTAATTTCGTACTTAAAAATGATCTTGTACTTCCCGTATCTATCATAATTTTTGCATTTAACTCGGGTATAAATAAAAATGATAATTCTGCTGGTGAAATCAAATGTGTGCAGACGAAGTTGAGGCTTCTATGCGAAAAATTCGACACACTTGGCCTATCCATATTGATATAATCGTCGTTTGTTTGCGTATTCACCTGTGTCATTATTAACGCGGCTACTGTTAGTCGTAAAAGTTTAAGTTCAAGGGCCGTGGTTCATTTTGAGGTCGCGATGACGTAGTATTGTTGTTATTATAACGCGATATGTGATTATTAAAATTAGATCTTTGATGCGAGTTTATTGGCCTTGAATTTGTCGATTGAAATTGGCGATTTTGATCATTTCGATTGCACGAATTAAAGTTATTATTTTGAGGTAGATTATTAGGATTTACGTTAGGTCTAAAGTGGACGCGATTATTAAAATTTGAGTTCCTGAAGTTAGAATTAGTATTAGAGTTAGGATGATAATTTCTTTTATTAAAATTTGAATTTATGTTCGCTTTATGCTTTAATTTGTATTGAAATTGGAAGTTCTCCTCCTCTAAAACTATTTCCAAAGCTTCTTCTAAAGTTTCTACATTGTGCAGTCTCACTAATCTAGCCATATCTTCCGATAAATTGTACATAAAAACGTTAAGGGCAGTTTTGTTAAAAAATAACATTTTATTTTCGCGAATGCCCTCATTATTGATTTTATTAATCTTAGCAAAAAGATAACTCCTGATTGATTGTAACCTATGACAAAATTGTAAATAACGCTCATTTGGTTTAATCCTAGCTGTCTCAAGTTTTATCGCTATGCATTCCTCACTGCGCGGATCTCCGAAAAGTTGGTTAATTATTTTTTTAAAGTCGTCATAATTTTTTATATCTTCTCGTTCACTTATTAAATTAGCAGCCTCTCCTGTAAGATGACTGGTAATTATTTGTAGATTGTATTCCTTGTATTGTGACAAAAATGAAACGCGTAACAAAAAATAACAAAAATGAAATATTAGGGCTTAT
This sequence comes from Acronicta leporina, assembly GCA_947256265.1. NCBI lineage: Eukaryota > Metazoa > Arthropoda > Insecta > Lepidoptera > Noctuidae > Acronicta > Acronicta leporina. The sequence goes on along the minus strand of OX366533.1, from coordinate 4,660,294 downwards.
TTACAATGCACATTATTATCTTACTATTATTGTTTTTTTATAAGGGGTTCTGCAATAAAACAGGTTATATTTCCTTTATCATTTGTTTTATTAATTAAAGAAAATCAAAACTAACATTGTTTTTCTTACAAACATATTTTTTCTTTGGGGACAATCAAAAGAGATCAACGTATTATTAGTGATCTTTAAATTATCTTCAGTTCTGAGAATAGTTATGTTGAGAATGTTATTCTCAGATTATAAAGTTATCTTTCTAAAACAAATCAACGATACAACAAATAAATAGGCATTATTCAACAACATTAATTAACGTTATACACTTTAAAAAAAAAGGTAAAATCAACAAATTTAATATCAAACTTTTTCTAATATAACCGTACGCTGCACTGTTAACTTTTATAATCAGTTTATAAATCAGTACTGAGCTTACTTGCATCAACATACATATGTCATGACTTTTTAACAATAAGGTAGTTAAAAAAAATATAATTTTAAAGACTTAAACTTAAAATAGGAACTTAAAATATTCAGTTATTATATTAACTGTTATGGACAAAACAAAAAAACACGCTACGCGTTATAAAATAATCGTCAATTTAACAATAAAAAACTATTAATCCTAGGTTGTCTGGCAGAAAATGCCTAATGGCATTAAGACCGCCTTTGTACCATTAGTGCATAAAGTATAAATAAATAAATAAAAATATTAAAAAAAACAATGTAAAATCTTATTCACTTTCACTTGAAGTAGAAAAAAATATTTTTTTCTTTAATGATACAAAATTAGATACTGAACTATCAAGAATTTTAGGAAAATCTTCTTTAAGATTATAAGAAGACACATTGTCTCTTTGTGTTGCTGAACATATTCTTTAAATCAATACGTGAATAATTAACTCGAACATCAGACAGAAGAGTCACCTTTTTATTTTTGTTAATTATTTTTATTTTATTCTGATAATCAACATTTTCTTTATTTGTCAGGGCGACATACGTATGGTCTGAATACAAAGGCGTTTTGATTTGCATTAGATTGTCCTTCACTTTATCTTTAGAAGGTTCAGTAGAATCAACAGTACGTGACAAATTGAAAATGTCTAAAGAAAAATCTAAACAGTCTGAATCACTGTAGCCCGTACCTAATGTGGCTTCTTGTACAGTTGGGCTATTATTTGAAGAAACCGGTGTTATTTTGTTTTCGGAATTTGAGATAACAGTCAACGTACCGATATTATGTGCTTGTCTGTTAAATGGTGAAGACTCACCAAGAGTCATCTGAATCGGATGTTAACCGAGTTCGTTTTCTAGGACGAGGTTTTAGCAGGCTTTTAAAATCGAAACAGTCGCAGAAGCCTCTATTGGTTGAGCTGTTACAAAAACAACTTAAAACTCGATAGTTTATTTCATTACAGTTGTGTTCTGTTTCGACTTGTATTTGGTGAACCTTCATGGTTTTAGGAACAGGTATTAAAACTTCGAGAGCTGTTTGGTTTTTGCTTTTAATCTCGCTGATATCAGACTCTTCAACACAGAAAAGATTAACCGCAGTGTATTCTTTCAGAAGAGAGTACGCTGCTGAGGTATCCATAACGTCCATTCCATGTGATACTTCAGCATCTAAAAGTCGCTTGATAACTCCTCCTACACCATCTGCGGCACCCTTCCCGTGGTACGACTCAGAAAAGTTCAAAGTCCCTTTTTCGAAACCCAAGTCCTCAAGATATAATTTGTACAGATAAAAAATCTTTTTTTGCTTATTGATATATGAATTAACAAACAATAAACTTCAATGGTGGCGGGGCCATCCGAAAATACGTGTACAATATTAATTTGCGGAAATGTTGTTTTGATGTCCATCAGAATTGGTCTCAAATGTGGGCACATTTATACACATATTGCTGGGGGTGAATGATCTGTTAAGTCGAGATACTGTGCAATATGATTGAGGTTTCGAACCTTTAATGTATGACACTTGTGTGTAAAGAAATTTGATTTTGCGATCCGAAGTGGGCAGATTGAATTTGCTGATGCATTTTACAAATACAATTTTCTGAAAAGTCGCAGTGAATCATAACCTCGTCGTGTAGAAGACTGCTTTTAAGATTTCTATACATGTTATATTGGTGCCAAATATTAAAATAGTGCTCTTTAAACTTTGTAAGTTCCTGTTCAAAAAGACTTATAAAGCTCTCAAGTTTTCCTGTTTTTGATTCAATTACCACTTTTTTAGTTTTCTTAGTCTCACCATTTTTTTCATACTCAACATCTTTCGTGGTCCACTGTGACCAATTTATGTTGTCATGTTTTTTAACTTTACTGGAATTGTAGGATGGCGACGTCATTTTGCAAATATTGCATTCAGTATACATGCATTCTTTTGATTTTGTATCGCACACCATCTCTTCCAATATATCCATTAATTTAATCCCTGAATCAAAGATCATCAGCTTTTTTAGTGCTATAAATTTAAACTCAATATTTGCATGAATTTTGCAAACACAAGTATCACGGTTGGACAGTCGAGATTGGACTACATAAAAAGGTCGATGCCTGCGAAAAGTGGCAATAGCCCTTTACAACCGGACATAAAAAGTTTATTTTTTTTTGTAAATTATGATGTAAGTCATATTTATAGAGGAATAAGGTACCCAGGAAAAATACTGAAAAAAATATGAAAAGCTTGGTTTTCCTGAAAATCGCCTGCATGTTCGTGCATTTTAGGTTTTGTTTGACATATGCACATTCGTGCATCTTTGTGGATTAGTACGTTTATTGTAATAATTATACAACATTTAAAGATAATTAGCATTTCTTTTTAGTAAAATTAAGTATTACAATAATAAGTCTTATTAATGATTGTTAACGAGAATCAAAAAAGGAACATTTTGTACTTAATCATATGCTTAAACTTTTTTATAATTAAATCACAATCAATTTATTAAACATTTGGAATAATAGTACCTAATCATATATCTTTTTAGGAACATAATAGAGAAAAAGACAACAGATAACGACTAAAAAACATTCAATTATTGTGAAAATCTTTGAAGCAATTCTGTCCTCGAATTACGCAAAGATAAACATTGCATTTCACGCAACGAATTTTCGTTCGGATTTTACAGGTTTCTAACTGGCAATTTCAGATCTAGGCGATTTTAGATCATCAAACACGGGCAAATGATCGTACTTGTCGTACCGTAGTGTTGCTGATGGCACGCAAAGATAAACGTTGCATTTCACGCAACGAATTTTCGTTCTGATTTTACAGGTTTCTAACTGGCAATTTCAGATCTAGGCGATTTTAGATTATCAAACACGGGCAAATGATCGTACTTGTCGTACCGTAGTGTTGCTGATGGCCTTAGAGCTTTTTTAAATTTCCTCGGCATTATATTTTCTACTTCCTCCAAGCCTTCTGTACGACAGTTTTCAGGGGAATTCAGCAGAACCTCAGATATCTCAAGACGAAAATTTTTACTACTTGTCTCAGTGGGCATCTCCCAGTAAATGGGATCATTTGCTCATCGATAGAGTAGTACCCGGCAATCCTTTCTTGTTTGTAACATTTGATGCGAACTTGATTTATCATTGGTTGGACTTTCCGCAACGGATTTGTCGACTGTTCAGGCGGTGCAGTATCAGTACTTACTAGGTGCAGTGCGTTGCGCAACTGTAAGAATCGATCACGGCTCATTTTGCTAGTTATTTTGTCTAGGGACATGCCACTACGCCAGTACATAGGCAGCCTTGGGAATGAAATACATCCCATCAAAATATGAATCCCAAAAAGTTTTCTTTTCCAGTCTTTCGTAAATAGTATAAATTGGTGCAAGTACTAACTGTTTCATAGAATTGGTCATCAAAATAATCTTGTACGTACTCAATTGGTTGTCTTACCGGTTTAACAGGCCGGTTGGGTTGGTCGCTACTACGGAAGATAGTGCTGGTGCGAGTTGTTCTGGTGCTGGACTGTCTTCCATCTGAACATCTCCTTGATTTTCAACCGGATCTTCGGGTAAATCAAGGTCGCCTAGATTGTCGAAAGCGGAAGGGTTGAAAAACCCTTCTTCGTCATCTTCGTCGTCAAAAAACTCGATATCCGAATTATTTCCGTCGCCCAAGGCTTGTAAGATGTCCTCGTGAGCCAGGGTGTCTAAAAATTAACCAAAGACACTTAAATGACATCGTACAGCCAAATGAAATAACACTGTATTTACATTTATAAAGTATAAGTAACACCTAACACGCACGAGTGTGCATCTTTTCATTTGATTCAAAATAAATAAATCATTAATGAAGATAATTAAAAAAAATACTTTATATTTTTTTGAAATAATTCATTAAGAATAAAATTAAATAGTTTAGCGATAATATTTCATTAAAAAACGTAATAAAATAATTACTTACGTGAGGCGCTCCGTCCGCCAAAATGCGCCGCCATCATTGCCAAGGTACTGTGCCGCACTGAGCGGGTTGCAACTTGTCAAATTATTATTTTTTGGAAAGATTAGATCATGCACTAGCTATCGTTGTCGGTTGTGTTCCGCGAAACAAGTTAGAGGAAGCGCTAGATTTTTTCAAAGTTAAATGCATGCTTCACTATGAGTCGGTTGTAAAGGGATAGACACATTAATATCAGTATCTTCCTTAATTTTTTTACGTTAAGCTGTCGAGAAGGTACCGTTTCTGATGGTTTTGTTTTTTAAAAGTCTTGGTTTCTTTCTTTCCTGCTGTAGCTCGGCTTACATCATCGCGCAGATAAAAGTGACGAATTTTTTTTACCAATTCACTGTTCCTCCTGGAGCCATGAGGCAATTTTGCATGATTGCGGAATCTGCTTTTTAAACCTCACATTTTTAAACACACATCTCAATTGCGAATGCATTTTATACTTTTTAACAATTGAGGACGTAAAAACATTCCGTAAAACCTTCTTTACCTTTTTGTTATTCACGTATTCCTGCTTTATTGCTTCAGTCAAAACGAAGTTTTGTAGTATAACTTTTTTAATTTTCATTTTATCCTGGTCTGAAGGAGTAGTCAAAAGTATTGACAAATAAATCTGATTTTGTATTTGAGTGGGTCTTCGTGTATTGCGAGATTTTCCTGCTCTGAGGCAGTCATCTGACAATTAAGTAGGATTTTTTGTCGATAGATTTTCTTTTTTAGCGTTATTATTTGTTTTCTTTGTTTATTTATTATATTTTTTTGTTTTTCATTTTCTTTCTTTAGCCTTTTATAGTATCGCTGGTATTCTTTTGAACTGTTTTTGTTTTTATTTGTGACAAGTTACGTTTTTCCTTCTGGTTTTTCTTAAGCTTTCCCCATTTCCTTCTTATCGACTTTTGGTTCTCTGTTAGATTAGACACTGTTACATATTTCTTCTTAATTCTGTTCAAATTTTTTAATCGAATTTCTTCCAACTTCTCTGGGTTCTTTTCTTTAAATCGTTGCCTATATAGCCGTTGACGTTGTGCGGCTGTCATTGGCATCCTAAAAAGAAAATATAGCTTAAACACAAACAGGCAGAGGGACAGACAAACAAACATAGAAAAAGTAGCAAACGAACAAGGAGACAGATAGGCTAGACAAATAAAGGCGTCGATTGACGGCGTGCAAATACTGATAGACTAACTGACGGATAAAAAGTCAACTGATCCAAACAAATTAACTTGATATTAATTCATTTTTTAATAAGAAATTTTAAAAAATCAACTGTATCAGTAGATTTTTTCAAATTTCTTATTAAATAATTATAAGCATAAGCTTCTAATAAAAATTCTGGCTAAGCAAAAATACGCTCACATTCAACAAGAACAAGAGAATCACGCTCTGAATTGTCAGGAGGTTCCTCTCTCTGGAGCTCTGACCACCGGTAGCTTGGACCCTGTTCCCGATACTGGTGGGGTACTATATTTTATACTTTTAAATGTATATTTTTATTTTTATATACTTCCATTTACTTTCAGGAAATACCGTCACCTCAAAGCCGGAGATTCTCGCTGAGATCGAGGACTTCTATGGCCGATTGTACGACTCGCATGCTCCACGACCACAAACCAGACGTGAGGATTGCCGAGCCACCTTGAGCCGCCATTACACCGACGACTTGCCAGAAGTCAGCCTCGACGAGATCGAGAGAGCCCTCAAACAGCTTAAAAATGGAAAAGCCCCTGGGGAAGACGGAGTCACGTCGGAGCTTCTGAAAGCGGGAGGTAGACATGTACTCCGAGAGCTTCAGAAGTTGTTTAACTCTGCCCTCACCGACGGGAGAACTCCGAAGGCGTGGAACAGAGGCGTGGTGATACTGTTCTTCAAAAAAGGAGACAAAACTCTCCTAAAGAATTACAGGCCCATCTCGCTTCTGAACCACGTCTACAAGCTGTTTTCAAGGGTGATCGCAAATCGTCTAGCAAGGAGACTCGACGAATTTCAGCCCCCAGAGCAGGCCGGATTTCGAAGGGGTTACGGGACCATAGACCACATCCACACAGTGCGGCAGGTTATACAGAAGACCGAAGAGTATAACCAGCCCCTATGTCTTGCTTTTTGTGGACTATGAGAAGGCCTTTGATTCAATCGAGATCTGGGCTGTTTTGGAGGCACTGCAGCGATGCCAAGTGGACTGGCGATACATCGAGGTGATGAGATGCTTGTATGACGCTGCGATGTCCGTTCAAATACAGAACCAGCAGTCTAAACATATCCAGCTGCGCCGGGGAGTGAGACAGGGGGATGTTATATCCCCTAAACTGTTCACCAACGCCCTGGAAGATATGTTTAAGACGATAGACTGGAAAGGAATGGGCATAAACGCGAACGGCGAGTACATCTCACACCTGCGATTTGCCGATGATATAGTCCTTCGATGTAGTTCGCTGCAGGATCTCGAACGGATGCTGGCCGATTTAGCTGATGCCTCTCGACGCATCGGTCTCGGGATGAACATAGATAAAACTAAGATTATGTACAACAATCTTATTACCCCGAGGCCGGTTATCGTAAATGGGTTATCTCTCGAAGTTGTTCAGGAATATGTCTACCTCGGGCAAATTATGCAATTGGGTAGAAACAACTTCGAGAGAGAGGCCGATAGGAGGATTCAGCTGGGGTGGGCAGCATTCGGCAAACTTCGTCGAGTCTTCACATCACCCATACCACAGTGCCTTAAGACGAAAGTCTTCAATGCGTGCGTCCTACCAGTTATGACCTATGGAGCCGAAACGTGGACTCTCACGGTGAGACTGGTCCACAAGTTAAAAGTCGCTCAGCGAGCTATGGAGAGAGCTATGCTCGGAGTCTTTCTGAAGGATAAAATCCGAAACGAGGTTATCCGACAGAGAACTAGTTACCGACATAGCTCAAAGGATTAGCAAGTTGAAGTGGCAATGGGCCGGTCACATCTGTCGGAGAACCGACAATCGTTGGAGCAAACGATTCTCGAGTGGAGACCGCGACTAGGCAAACGTAGTGTAGGGCGCCCGCTAGCCAGGTGGAGTGACGACTTGCGGAAGGCAGCTGGCAGTGACTGGATGAGGAAAGCCGAAGATCGGGCTCTGTGGCGTTCACTAGGAGAGGCCTACGTCCAGCAGTGGACGAATATAGGCTGATGATGATGATGATGATACTTCCATTTAAAAATGTATTTTATATGTATTTAATTAAATAAATGAGAATATAATAATTCAAAGCAATGTGATCGTGAATTTACTTCATTTTTGTAACGCAACCAAAAAGTGTAACAAAGCATAACAAAAATGAAACGTGAACATAGTTTGAAAGTAGCTTCAAATATGTTAAGCCAAACAAAAATCACAATGAGTTCTAACCACCTTTCATTTCAATAAAGGTTTGCTATAACCTATTTAATTAATTAATTAAATAATATAAGTCTCACTTACCTGAGTTGGTTGAAGGGCATTTTCATTTTAAATGGCGCAGGTTATAATAACAGTCTTTAAAAATGTATTACGGTTAAAGGTCATAAAAGCAATTAATAATTGTAAAAAATATTATAATTTATGTGATTTATATAAAAGGTCTATTCAAAAATGTGTATTTTATCTCTTAATTTAATTTTTTCGAAGTTGATTGGGAAAAATTGGTCTTGTTAGTAACAAATGCAATTTGCGATTAAAAATTAACTCCTGTCATGGCAATATGAAAAAAAAGTTTAAATAAAAGTTTTAAGTTGTTTCATGCAATTAAATATTAAAACTTGATGATTAGATATTTATTTTTAATCAAAATTCAACAATATGGTCAGAATCGTAACAAACTATCCAAATGCAAATTTTATTTTGCGTATATTTTTTTTATCATAAAAGGAATGCTAAAATTATAATAGAATCTTAATTGTATTTTTTTTATTCGACTTACAATATATACATTATTTATTTAGCGTTAATATTGAAGTTTTGTTTAAGAAATACGGTTAAATTATTTTGGGACAGTTACTAAATGGACACGTAACGTGACGAAACAGAATTATTAAGAATAGTGCTCACTGTAAGGCCAAAATCTTACATGAAATATTAGTTGTTGAAATGAGATATGTTTATATAAGGTCCCCATGTAACTGAAATGCAAATTAAACAAGGTATTATGTATAATCAAACATTATTTTTATTTAGGTACTCGGTACAATCGACTATTTTGGTGGTCATGGTCATTAAACTACTAATATTTTAATCAGTCATCATAACCACCATATCTTATATTAATCAGGTACACAATTATGCGACAATATTTTTAGGAACGATAATTAGAACGTTTATAATAAATCTGTTACATTGTTACACATGTAGTATCATAAAACAGGTAACATAAACTTCCAATCAGTAATCATATTGATTGAAAGTCTTGTTACCATTTCAATTAGTATTTAAATCTTTAACTTATATTTTTAATCAGTCAAGATTGCTTATCAGTCATTTTATTACACTTATTTATTTTTTACACACTTTACACACACTTTTATACACATTCATTTTTAATTAACAGTCAAAATAAAAAATATTATCTCTTAGTCTTTTGAATTATTTGCATTACTTATAATTTTGTGTAATTTTTTTGACAAATTTGTAAAATCAGTTATTATTTGACATAAGTGTCGAAACAAGTATCACAAATAAGATCTATTGTGATTTGGCTTCCTGAGCATGCAGAGCAATACCATAACTTGCAAAGTATATATTTGCCTAACTGTACAGCTTTACTATTACACGCAGTACATTTCAAAACTGACAAATTGTTTCTTCCGTATTTAGTTTGGTAAGTAGAGGCACCGATTTCTTCTTTTAGTGTTCTTTTTAACGGCTTTTCTAGCTTTAGGTTCATTTTCTTTATCCAAATCCTTATCTTTATAACCTTCAATTCTGTCGTAGTCATTTTCAGTTTCTATAGTAGCTGGCAAAATTGGATCATCTCTATGTAGAGCTTCAAGACACAGTATAGAGGGTGATAGTGGCATATTTTCGGCGGATTGTGTTAAATCTATGAAGTCAATGGTTTGACTGGGGGCCTCAGTCATTTTAAGTGGAATGATGAGAGTATCCATATGGTCATGTTCGATGAAATCTAGCTGTCTCGATGAACCAAAATCTGCAACGCTCTCTAATCCCACAAACTCTACTGTTTTTTTTTTGTGTTGATTTCTCGATTCCATAACATCGTCGTGAGTAAAACTCTGTACAATCGATAAATTATTCATTTTTTGATTAGATTCTGGTTTTAATGTCAACAAATGAGTGCGATTATTTTTTGTTTCCATACGTATATTACGGGAAATGGAACGCAAGTTAGTGGCTTGACAATCAGTGGCATTAATTAACGAATGATACTGTGGTGAAAAGCATGAACATTGTCCTTTTATATCACCACAAAAGCAGCTTAAATCTCTATATTTAATTTCCTTTGTCTCACTATCCTTTAGCGTGATAACTTGATGTAAATTTAATGTTCCCGTCAATGTTTTCAGGTTGTTAAGTTTTTCTGAATAGTTTTCAATTTGACTGTCATCTACAAGGAAAAACTTAGTAGTCTCAAAGCACTGGGTGAGAACTTTGGTGCTGATGCATTTGTTGCATCAGCACCAAAAGCAACATGTTTGTCTATAGTACGTTTCACGGATCCACCAATGCCGTCCGCAATGCTCTTTCCGTGGCCACTTTCTGAAAACGACCACGTACAATTTACATTTCAAATATAATTTACATTTCTTTTGGCAGAATATTAAGTACTCTGCCAAAAGAAATGGGATTTGAATATTGTACGTGGTCGTTTTCAGAAAGTGGCCACGGAAAGAGCATTGCGGACGGCATTGGTGGATCCGTGAAACGTACTATAGACAAACATGTTGCTTTTGGTGCTGATGCAACAAATGCATCAGCACCAAAGTTCTCACCCAGTGCTTTGAGACTACTAAGTTTTTCCTTGTAGATGACAGTCAAATTGAAAACTATTCAGAAAAACTTAACAACCTGAAAACATTGACGGGAACATTAAATTTACATCAAGTTATCACGCTAAAGGATAGTGAGACAAAGGAAATTAAATATAGAGATTTAAGCTGCTTTTGTGGTGATATAAAAGGACAATGTTCATGCTTTTCACCACAGTATCATTCGTTAATTAATGCCACTGATTGTCAAGCCACTAACTTGCGTTCCATTTCCCGTAATATACGTATGGAAACAAAAAATAATCGCACTCATTTGTTGACATTAAAACCAGAATCTAATCAAAAAATGAATAATTTATCGATTGTACAGAGTTTTACTCACGACGATGTTATGGAATCGAGAAATCAACACAAAAAAAAAACAGTAGAGTTTGTGGGATTAGAGAGCGTTGCAGATTTTGGTTCATCGAGACAGCTAGATTTCATCGAACATGACCATATGGATACTCTCATCATTCCACTTAAAATGACTGAGGCCCCCAGTCAAACCATTGACTTCATAGATTTAACACAATCCGCCGAAAATATGCCACTATCACCCTCTATACTGTGTCTTGAAGCTCTACATAGAGATGATCCAATTTTGCCAGCTACTATAGAAACTGAAAATGACTACGACAGAATTGAAGGTTATAAAGATAAGGATTTGGATAAAGAAAATGAACCTAAAGCTAGAAAAGCCGTTAAAAAGAACACTAAAAGAAGAAATCGGTGCCTCTACTTACCAAACTAAATACGGAAGAAACAATTTGTCAGTTTTGAAATGTACTGCGTGTAATAGTAAAGCTGTACAGTTAGGCAAATATATACTTTGCAAGTTATGGTATTGCTCTGCATGCTCAGGAAGCCAAATCACAATAGATCTTATTTGTGATACTTGTTTCGACACTTATGTCAAATAATAACTGATTTTACAAATTTGTCAAAAAAATTACACAAAATTATAAGTAATGCAAATAATTCAAAAGACTAAGAGATAATATTTTTTATTTTGACTGTTAATTAAAAATGAATGTGTATAAAAGTGTGTGTAAAGTGTGTAAAAAATAAATAAGTGTAATAAAATGACTGATAAGCAATCTTGACTGATTAAAAATATAAGTTAAAGATTTAAATACTAATTGAAATGGTAACAAGACTTTCAATCAATATGATTACTGATTGGAAGTTTATGTTACCTGTTTTATGATACTACATGTGTAACAATGTAACAGATTTATTATAAACGTTCTAATTATCGTTCCTAAAAATATTGTCGCATAATTGTGTACCTGATTAATATAAGATATGGTGGTTATGATGACTGATTAAAATATTAGTAGTTTAATGACCATGACCACCAAAATAGTCGATTGTACCGAGTACCTAAATAAAAATAATGTTTGATTATACATAATACCTTGTTTAATTTGCATTTCAGTTACATGGGGACCTTATATAAACATATCTCATTTCAACAACTAATATTTCATGTAAGATTTTGGCCTTACAGTGAGCACTATTCTTAATAATTCTGTTTCGTCACGTTACGTGTCCATTTAGTAACTGTCCCAAAATAATTTAACCGTATTTCTTAAACAAAACTTCAATATTAACGCTAAATAAATAATGTATATATTGTAAGTCGAATAAAAAAAATACAATTAAGATTCTATTATAATTTTAGCATTCCTTTTATGATAAAAAAAATATACGCAAAATAAAATTTGCATTTGGATAGTTTGTTACGATTCTGACCATATTGTTGAATTTTGATTAAAAATAAATATCTAATCATCAAGTTTTAATATTTAATTGCATGAAACAACTTAAAACTTTTATTTAAACTTTTTTTTCATATTGCCATGACAGGAGTTAATTTTTAATCGCAAATTGCATTTGTTACTAACAAGACCAATTTTTCCCAATCAACTTCGAAAAAATTAAATTAAGAGATAAAATACACATTTTTGAATAGACCTTTTATATAAATCACATAAATTATAATATTTTTTACAATTATTAATTGCTTTTATGACCTTTAACCGTAATACATTTTTAAAGACTGTTATTATAACCTGCGCCATTTAAAATGAAAATGCCCTTCAACCAACTCAGGTAAGTGAGACTTATATTATTTAATTAATTAATTAAATAGGTTATAGCAAACCTTTATTGAAATGAAAGGTGGTTAGAACTCATTGTGATTTTTGTTTGGCTTAACATATTTGAAGCTACTTTCAAACTATGTTCACGTTTCATTTTTGTTATGCTTTGTTACACTTTTTGGTTGCGTTACAAAAATGAAGTAAATTCACGATCACATTGCTTTGAATTATTATATTCTCATTTATTTAATTAAATACATATAAAATACATTTTTAAATGGAAGTATCATCATCATCATCATCAGCCTATATTCGTCCACTGCTGGACGTAGGCCTCTCCTAGTGAACGCCACAGAGCCCGATCTTCGGCTTTCCTCATCCAGTCACTGCCAGCTGCCTTCCGCAAGTCGTCACTCCACCTGGCTAGCGGGCGCCCTACACTACGTTTGCCTAGTCGCGGTCTCCACTCGAGAATCGTTTGCTCCAACGATTGTCGGTTCTCCGACAGATGTGACCGGCCCATTGCCACTTCAACTTGCTAATCCTTTGAGCTATGTCGGTAACTAGTTCTCTGTCGGATAACCTCGTTTCGGATTTTATCCTTCAGAAAGACTCCGAGCATAGCTCTCTCCATAGCTCGCTGAGCGACTTTTAACTTGTGGACCAGTCTCACCGTGAGAGTCCACGTTTCGGCTCCATAGGTCATAACTGGTAGGACGCACGCATTGAAGACTTTCGTCTTAAGGCACTGTGGTATGGGTGATGTGAAGACTCGACGAAGTTTGCCGAATGCTGCCCACCCCAGCTGAATCCTCCTATCGGCCTCTCTCTCGAAGTTGTTTCTACCCAATTGCATAATTTGCCCGAGGTAGACATATTCCTGAACAACTTCGAGAGATAACCCATTTACGATAACCGGCCTCGGGGTAATAAGATTGTTGTACATAATCTTAGTTTTATCTATGTTCATCCCGAGACCGATGCGTCGAGAGGCATCAGCTAAATCGGCCAGCATCCGTTCGAGATCCTGCAGCGAACTACATCGAAGGACTATATCATCGGCAAATCGCAGGTGTGAGATGTACTCGCCGTTCGCGTTTATGCCCATTCCTTTCCAGTCTATCGTCTTAAACATATCTTCCAGGGCGTTGGTGAACAGTTTAGGGGATATAACATCCCCCTGTCTCACTCCCCGGCGCAGCTGGATATGTTTAGACTGCTGGTTCTGTATTTGAACGGACATGGTCGCAGCGTCATACAAGCATCTCATCACCTCGATGTATCGCCAGTCCACTTGGCATCGCTGCAGTGCCTCCAAAACAGCCCAGATCTCGATTGAATCAAAGGCCTTCTCATAGTCCACAAAAAGCAAGACATAGGGGCTGGTTATACTCTTCGGTCTTCTGTATAACCTGCCGCACTGTGTGGATGTGGTCTATGGTCCCGTAACCCCTTCGAAATCCGGCCTGCTCTGGGGGCTGAAATTCGTCGAGTCTCCTTGCTAGACGATTTGCGATCACCCTTGAAAACAGCTTGTAGACGTGGTTCAGAAGCGAGATGGGCCTGTAATTCTTTAGGAGAGTTTTGTCTCCTTTTTTGAAGAACAGTATCACCACGCCTCTGTTCCACGCCTTCGGAGTTCTCCCGTCGGTGAGGGCAGAGTTAAACAACTTCTGAAGCTCTCGGAGTACATGTCTACCTCCCGCTTTCAGAAGCTCCGACGTGACTCCGTCTTCCCCAGGGGCTTTTCCATTTTTAAGCTGTTTGAGGGCTCTCTCGATCTCGTCGAGGCTGACTTCTGGCAAGTCGTCGGTGTAATGGCGGCTCAAGGTGGCTCGGCAATCCTCACGTCTGGTTTGTGGTCGTGGAGCATGCGAGTCGTACAATCGGCCATAGAAGTCCTCGATCTCAGCGAGAATCTCCGGCTTTGAGGTGACGGTATTTCCTGAAAGTAAATGGAAGTATATAAAAATAAAAATATACATTTAAAAGTATAAAATATAGTACCCCACCAGTATCGGGAACAGGGTCCAAGCTACCGGTGGTCAGAGCTCCAGAGAGAGGAACCTCCTGACAATTCAGAGCGTGATTCTCTTGTTCTTGTTGAATGTGAGCGTATTTTTGCTTAGCCAGAATTTTTATTAGAAGCTTATGCTTATAATTATTTAATAAGAAATTTGAAAAAATCTACTGATACAGTTGATTTTTTAAAATTTCTTATTAAAAAATGAATTAATATCAAGTTAATTTGTTTGGATCAGTTGACTTTTTATCCGTCAGTTAGTCTATCAGTATTTGCACGCCGTCAATCGACGCCTTTATTTGTCTAGCCTATCTGTCTCCTTGTTCGTTTGCTACTTTTTCTATGTTTGTTTGTCTGTCCCTCTGCCTGTTTGTGTTTAAGCTATATTTTCTTTTTAGGATGCCAATGACAGCCGCAGAACGTCAACGGCTATATAGGCAACGATTTAAAGAAAAGAACCCAGAGAAGTTGGAAGAAATTCGATTAAAAAATTTGAACAGAATTAAGAAGAAATATGTAACAGTGTCTAATCTAACAGAGAACCAAAAGTCGATAAGAAGGAAATGGGGAAAGCTTAAGAAAAACCAGAAGGAAAAACGTAACTTGTCACAAATAAAAACAAAAACAGTTCAAAAGAATACCAGCGATACTATAAAAGGCTAAAGAAAGAAAATGAAAAAAATTTGTCTATAGTACGTTTCACGGATCCACCAATGCCGTCCGCAATGCTCTTTCCGTGGCCACTTTCTGAAAACGACCACGTACAATATTCAAATCCCATTTCTTTTGGCAGAGTACTTAATATTCTGCCAAAAGACAAAATGAAAATTTCCCTTTTGTCGATATTGAGAGGTCGGCCCATCAGAGAAAAAGAGAAGAATTTTGACACTAGGTTTTTTTTATTTCATTTAAAATAGGATTTAAATGTGTCCATATGTTTTCTGGTTTATGGCTCGTATTTTCGGATATTGTACAAAATGATTGCATATTATTTTTATAAAAAAATGCTCCAGTATGTAAGCATACCTGGTTTTTGGACGCTCCAAAGTGAAGAGCTTGCACCTCTTCCCTCATTTTACACTCGTAGTTTTCACAAATTATTACTACCTCATTCTCTCGTAAATTGTTAATGACTGTTTGATACTGATTATGCTGATGCTTAATTACAAATACATGTTTCTTAAATTTAATGATGTCAGAATAGAATTTACATTTAAGCTCAGTAATCGATGTTCTTTTTAAAGATTTTACTGTCTTTTTCGTCTTGACTGTTTTGGATACATTTCCATCTCTTTTTACATATTCGTGATCAACGCGTTCCCACTGCCACCACGTTACATTTTTTTCTATATCGCCATTATTTTCGTTGTATTGTACTTTGTAATTTTTGCACTGTTTACATAGTTTTGCCGCGCAAGAGTAAGATTGGCGGTCACAAGTAATTTCGTTAATTATTTCGTCCAGAGATTTTTGTTTCAATGGTCCATATAGTTGTAAGGCTTTATAGTTTAAGGTCAATATTGGCGTGTTTGATACATAAACATGTCGCTGATTAAATGCCAGAGGGCCACATGACGAAAATGCTAAATTTTACAGGAGAGCCCATCAAAGATTTCATCGTAATATTTTACGTTTTTTTGCGAATCTACTAGTGCTACAACTAAGTGTTATATATCATTTTAGAGCTTTATTAATGTAATACCAACAAATTGTATCAGCTTGCATCTACGAAAGTATAGTGTCACATGAGTCCGTTTTACTTATAAAAATGACTGTAGATTCTTAACATTTTATGTATTAAAACGCCACATAACGCAAAATTTGCAATGTTTATTAACGTTTTTTACGGAACAATATTTTGCACTTCACGGAAATCACAGTAATTATTATTAAAACCCGTCTAGAACTTAAAAATCTCGTATACACTAAAAATCAATAAAACATTAAATCTATGCTTAGAACATTTAAAAAATAAAAAATATACTGGAACAATATAATAATATTATTATTGTTCATAGTTACACAGAAATTAATATCACAACTCTGCTTCGCACAAATCTAAAAATAAACATTAACTATTTTAATTCAGTCTCAATAATATTCAGTTTGTAATTTAACAATCAGTTTCTATGTCAGTCTCTAAAATAGCACCTATATAAAAAAAAACTTTATGTAATACGACATAACGGTTAAAAGTTGGTATAACACTTAAGATACTAGGAAGCTTATGTTTTACATTAGGAACTTTATAGGTTTGCGTAAAAAGATTCGTAATATTTGGGAATTACATTCTTTTCAATTAGTTTTAAGATGCCCTGTTTTTTCGCTGCGGCTATTTGTAATTTATTCGAATAAAGTTTTCGTAGTGACCGTGACGTAGATGTAATTGTATTTTGCCTTCTTTTCAGGGTGGTGACTTCAGTGAATTCGGTGTCTTCGTAGGAATTCTTGTAGAAAAACTTAATCCGGTGTTCTCTGTCACTCTTAATAACCTTAAGATCTGCCCATTTCACCTTTTCTCCGTCGTCATTCGTAGTGTAGTTCCCAGTAGCGAGAGATTTCAAGTTCCAAAAGTTTTCATGTTTCCTGAACAGTGTAGGGCAATCCCGTTCTTTATGCTGTTTTTATCAGGGTGATGTATTCATTTAGTATTCATTTATTTTTTTTGCACTCATGTTGTTTACAGAGATGGTAAATACTATATGGTATCAAACATGAACCCCGTTAGGGCACAGCAATAGCTTAAAATTAAATTAAATTATACAAGATTAAAATCACTGTCATGACTATGTTGAATTAATCTTATAACTAATTGTACATTTTATAATAATAGTAATTAGTGACTACAATCTGAATGTCTATGTAATATGTACCATGTATTCATGTTATAAAATGTCATATCAATATTATTTTTATTTATTTCTAGTATATTATTTTATTTATTCTATAATAGTATTTATTTATCAGTAAAGAATTCAGTTAGGCTATAATAACATTTTAATATCAAATATTTTTGTAATTCGTTTTTAAATTTATTTTCATACTCAATGGTTTTTATATTTTCTGGAATTTTGTTATATATTTTTACACACATTACCAACGGACCCGAATGAAATAAAGCTAATTTTGAGCTTGGTAATGCTAGTTTATTATGGTACCGTAGGTTTCGTTGTTGCGGGCGTTGATCTTTTGTTAAAGGAAAAAGTAGCGGATGGTTTTTGACAAATTTACAAGTTTCTAATATATAAATGCTAGTTAGGGTGAGCAGTTTATATTTAATGAAGTACGGTTTGCAACTCTCCATGGGATCTGTAATATTTGCAAGTATTCTAACGCATTTTTTCTGTAAGATGAATAATCTTACTTGATGTACTGATCGGGGACATAGATAGGCGAGGATTTTAAAGCCCTGGTGATGTTTCTCTGAATCATTGAATGAATAGAGTCGCCCTCGTTTTGAGTATGGCCTTTTATCAGAAATTTGTGAGTAATGCTTTTAAGTTTTGGTAACTCCTTTAAAGCATGTTGGTACATGGCCAACATAAATTTAGTTTTTTGCTGACCACAGCAGTTGTCACTATAAAAAACCACATCAAAGTCTGCGTTCGCTTTGTCATGCAAGCTTTTTAAGTACATAAGTACGCATGAGCCTATTTCGTTGGCACCACGTCCTCTTTCGCCTTCATGCCATACAAAACAGGTAGTGTTTTTGGAAAGCTCTGTAATTGTGAAGTTGTACAGATTCAATTTAGACACATAGTAAAAACTTGAAATTTCTCCTCTCGGACATGGCATCACGGCTTGCAGATCGTACACAGCAACAATAAAGTTATCGCTAACATTGTGTTTGTCTATTTCTTTTTCTGATCTTGATAAATCTTTTTCTTTGAGGTGTATATCATACCTTTCTTGTAACAAAGCTTTGTTTTCTGCGTTGCGATAAGCAGTGCAATCTTCACACTGATCTTTTTTTGGGCATCAAAAAGAAATATTAAAATCATTCACAAATATATTGTAGTATATTTGGTACGCAACATGATGCAATCCTTTGGATTTACATTCCTCAACGTAATCTCGATGTAAAGCTGCAATCGTATAGCCACCTTCGATATATTCCTTCTGCGTCTGAGCACGGCAATAATGACTCTCTATTCTTGGAATAGAGTTAATATGGGACCTGACCCCATCAGTCAAATCCAAACTCAACTTAGGATTGTTACCATGTTTTCCTCTATTGTCTTTGAGTTGAGAACCAGTGAGATTAGAAGTCTTTTTAACAACTGTTCTAATAGTTTTATCGGAGATTGCAAGTGCATGAAGAACAATTTGCATACTCGGGTCCATTTATTATCTCGTGGCAAATAGTAAGCATGGTTCATAGTTGCCCGACTAACACTGCCCACTCGCGTATATCGATACTTTGGTTCAATAGTAGTCATGTTGCTATGTACAAATCGCCTCTGCTCTTCTAAATCGGCCAATTTCCAATATTCTTCAAAAACCATGGATCGTTCATCAGTTGAGAATACTTCACCACATATGTATTTGCATTTGTCAGTGCATGTAGGTCTCATTTTTTCTGGGATTTCGATTAGCCGGATCCACACCAGACGATCCAAAATGGATCGGCGATCCTGCGATCCGCGATCCAAGATCGTGATGCGTGGAGCGTGGATCGTTCTAGGTCGATCCAACAGCAATCTTTTGCGATCCTGATGGCCTGCTCCAACGCGCTCCTGCCGATCCAGCTGAATCAGTTGAATTTTGTCTGGCTATGGAGTCACACGTGCAACGACGGCGACGAATAGCCGTAGCAGCAGCAAGCTACATTTTACTTGTATATTTACGGCAAAAAATACGAAATCGAAAAAGACAGTATTGGGTTAAAACAATTTTTAAAAACCGGTTGGAATATGGGACTCGACTTTACAAAGAGTTAATTGATGATGGAGCTGAAGCTAATTTTGCACGAATGACTGCAAATCAATTTGACTTATTGTGTTCACTATTGGAGAACAAAATAAGAAAGAATGATACAAACTATCGTGATGCCATAACTATTAAGGAAAGACTACTAATAACATTGAGATTTTTAGCAAGTGGAGATTCTTACGTCAGTCTACAGTATCTTTTCAGAGTGTCCAAACAGTCAATATCGAAAATTGTTCCTGAGGTTTGTGAAGCAATAATCGACGTTTTGAAGGATTATGTAAAAGTAAGTGAAATTATATATTTAAAAACTCTTTATTTCAAACTTAGCTTATACTTAAGAATATATAAAAGTTACATATGTTAATTAAATTGGTGGTTATTGTGGTGACGGAGAAGGCTGCCAAGTTGTTGAAGTATTAGAAGATGTTGATGGAAGCTGAGTTGTTGCTGATTCTGAAGGTCGTTCTGTATATGACGAAGTTGAAGAGAAATATAAAAAAAAATATAATTTTCTGGTCTGTATCTGCCTGTGTCAGCTTCAAAAATAATTTGAGATATGGCATGTTTTACATAACGTAACGTTATATGATCATATTTTCGTAGTTCGGTAGCAATGTATTGTCCAAAAGCGGTGTATGAATCTGTCTCTGGTTGTTGTGGTTGAGCACATTGATTAAGTGACACATTACATATGGGACACATTGTCCGAATTGACACATTTAAATTTTAATATATTTTTAGTGACAATTCGGATACCATTAAATTATTGAAGCTATTTAGTACAGTCAGACAAAAAAGCGCTACCAAATCTATTTTAGAGTTGTTTAGACTTTTATATATGCATGCTGAAAAAAGAAACAAATACCATTCAAAACGTTTATTTAGTATAAAATCAACATGTTACAAATACTGGTTAATCTACAATATAATCATAAAAAATATCTCGACAACATTGATTGATTTGGCAGCCACGTTACCTGTTGTTAAACAAAAACTCATAACCCTATAATGTATAAAAATCACAGATAATAATCAGTTCAAACATAGACTGAATGCCGCTGAATCGCCAAAGCGGAGCTGTCAAAATTATGTCAAACGCCAGACAGCGCACTGAGCGCCGCGTGTTTTTTGGTCGCTTCCGACCTTAGCGATAAAAACACTTGTAGTTTCCAAACTACAAATGCTACATCAAAATAAAAAATACAGTTGTAAGGCTGAATAACTAAGGAATCTAATAATCTAAAAGTCTAGACTTGTAATTTTTTTGTTCAGCACTAAAAAAAATGAAAAACTTGAAAAACAGTGACGAAAACTGATATATCTCTCTATAAACATTTATTTGACGAAAACCCTTCAACTATAGGCACTTTAAAAATATTAAAATAAAACTAGATTACATATCCTTTCTAACAATACCAGAATCATCATACTAATTTCATACCGTCATGAAGAAAAAAAATTGAGAAGTCAGCTACTACCCGCTAGTTTCGATGCAGCTTGCGGACCGGTTTTCGAGTCAAGATGGCAGCCATCTAAGGGTGTTTTTAAACGGAATTTGGAAATTAAACAACATTTTGTTTGTAAAGTATTGTTTTATTAAAAAAAGTAATATAGTATAAAAGTATATATAGTATAAAGTATTTAACATAAAAAATAATAGTTTGTGATGGTTACATGATAGCAATGATAACAATAAAAAATAATATGAATATTTAACCAACTTCGAAAAAAGGAGGTTCAAGCATTTTTTTAATGTTTATGATATTTTAAAACCCATTTGTGTTGTTATTACATGTTACTAACGATAACAATAAAAAATAATATGAATATTTAACCAACTTCGAAAAAAGGAGGTTCAAGCATTTTTTAATGTTTATGATATTTTAAAACCCATTTGTGTTGTTATTACATGTTACTAACGATTTCCCGCGTTTCGATGCAGCTTGCGGACCGGTTTTCGAGTCAAGATGGCCGCCATCTAAGGGTGTTTTTAAACGGAATTTGGAAATTAAACAACATTTTGTTTGTAAAGTATTGTTTTATTAAAAAAAGTAATATAGTTTAAAAGTATATATAGTATAAAGTATTTAACATAAAAAATAATAGGTTGTGATGGTTACATGATAGCAATGATAACAATAAAAAATAATATGAATATTTAACCAACTTCGAAAAAAGGAGGTTCAAGCATTTTTTTTATGTTTATGATATTTTAAAACCCATTTGTGTTGTCATTACATGTTACTAACGATAACAATAAAAAATAATATGAATATTTAACCAACTTCGAAAAAAGGAGGTTCAAGCATTTTTTAATGTTTATGATATTTTAAAACCCATTTGTGTTGTTATTACATGTTACTAACGATAACAATAAAAAATAATATGAATATTTAACCAACTTCGAAAAAAGGAGGTTCAAGCATTTTTTAATGTTTATGATATTTTAAAACCCATTTGTGTTGTTATTACATGTTACTAACGATAACAATAAAAAATAATATGAATATTTAACCAACTTCGAAAAAAGGAGGTTCAAGCATTTTTTTAATGTTTATGATATTTTAAAACCCATTTATGTTGTTATTACATGTTAATAACGATAACAATAAAAAATAATATGAATATTTAACCAACCTCGAAAAAAAGAGGTTCAAGCATTTTTTAATGTTTATAATATTGTAAAACCCATTTGTTTGTTTCAGGTTTTCGTCGTTCGGTAAAGTCGGTGAAAAAAAAAACTTTTAATTTAATGATGAATGAACTTTTAAAAGTTTTAATTTAACCGACTTCAAAAATTGAGGTTATAATCACAATCTTTTTAGTTTTCTAAATCTATAATGTAGGGAAAGGCTTCCAACCTGCTTCTTCTGGTTAGGGACACCAGAAGCTATGACCACTAAGGGACTCGCGGGGGCTTAGTGTGCATAGTGTCTGGTGTATCTAACCAGAACACGAAGGTTTAAATCTTGCCCGCAAGTCGAATTATTCCTTCACTAAAATAATTCCAATTTAACATTATTTATTTTGTCATTTTCAGAAATCACGTAACTATTTTACGTTTTTTGTGACATTCTAATATATTATAATAATACAAAATGTAACAGCTTTGAAAAACCATATCTCTAGCGAATAAATTATTCCTATTATTATTAATAGTCTTATTTTAAAACCCATGTAACCCTAAACAAAAAAAGTTATAACAGCTTTGCAAAAGCATTGTACGTACACCGCACAACCCATGTAACCCTAAACAAAAAAAGTTGTAACAGCTTTGCAAAAGCATTGTACGTACACCACACAACCCATGTAACCCTAAACAAAAAAAGTGTAGTGACAAAATTGTAAAAAAAATAAAAATAAAAGGTTCAGGGTTTGTGGTACTCCCGGAAGCACGGGTCGATGCAGAGTTTGACCTGGCACTGCATACACTTCCAGAGGGTCCGGCGGTCTGCTTTTCTCTGGGTGCACATCCAGCAGCGGGTCTTTTTGGAGCCGGTACTCATCGTCATGACAAAATATGTAAGTACTACATATTTTGTCATTTTACTGGAAAAACAAAAAAAATCTTGAACAAAATAAAATAACCTACAACAATCACAATATTTTTCCATAGCATTTGGCGATTCTAATCACAGATTTTTTATTAACAGTCACTAAATAACAATCTTAAAACTATCGAGAAACCAAAATCCGTAAATATTATAAAATAAGGCGTTATATGCACAATCCAACATTTATTTCTCCTTGTTTAAATTCGGTCATTGTAGCAATAAGGTTTTCATCGAACTCAATTGTGGTTTTTGATTTATTTTTTATGAGAACCATTTAGATATAAAGCCTGTTGATACTTGTCCTCTTTTAGTAACAAAGTTAAAAATGGGCAATATTATTTGGTTTCCTACATTTTTTTTGTTTATTACGGAATGCCAAGATTCTAGCATATTTGTAGTACGGTGCGGGCTATTGTAGACACACCATAAATCGGCAATAAAGGAAGTTTCGTTTAACCAAGTGCTAACGAAATAATCATTAAATTTGACTAGTGTTTCATTATTGGGACATTGAGACATAATATATAACCAGGCATCGTCTAATACTTCTCTTGGCAAAAGAGCTAAAACACTACACCTCTTTATATGCTTCTTCGCTAATTTTGATTTTGTTTTATGTATACCTAATTCGTCGGCTTATCGCCATAAACTCCGCTTAAAATGGAAATAGCAACCTCTAATAGCTGCTTTAGAGAATACGCGTTTAACAGTCAAGATGGCAGCTAGCTCGATAGACTTCGAGCTAGCTGCCATCTTGACTTGACTTACAAAGGTATCCGGATCAAACTCTGGAATTTGGCTTTAATGAGGCTAAACAAAGATACATAAATATTTTTAGTTTTTTTTGGCAATAGTGCGAATAAAACTGGAACTATATTGGAATGAGTGCCACTACTGCCCAAATCTACATGCAGAGTGTAAAGTTGCTGAAATGGATAGTTTAAAAGTTCCATCGCAGAAGATTGTCAGATTAGGTTTTTTTAAAATTTATTTGCAATCAATATTGCAAAGAAATTTTACCAGCTAAAATTAGAGTAGTCAGCTAGTACAAACGTCTTAAATCTAGGAGGGACAATGATGTCCATAACAGAATTAAAACAAACCTTTTTTACACCTAAGGAATTATTTCTTTTCCGATAGAGTTTTCTCTCAACATTTTTTTTATTTGGTAATTTTTGTACGAGACCCAGGCCTTTGTCTTTTATTTCTGCCACAGCTTCGCGGACTACGTTGGGAATAGGGACGGTACAGTAATTTGTCACTTTGTGGACACTTCAAATTCCATTTGTATTTGATTGTCGTCGTGCTTTTGCTATTTCACGATAGAGTTGTTGCTTGCGGTCACTAGTACTGCTTTGCACTTATTTCTTTTCGTGCATAGCCATTTGGTAGAATTATCTTTATTAGTACGTCTTTTATTGTACCTATAGCCTGCACGTAGAAGTACCGGTTTTCCGCGCTTTGATGTTATTATATCGAATCCAATTTGATTTGGATTACATGAACATGCTGGTTCCCCATCTCCTAAAATATTCAAGACAAATATTCCAGCAGTGGCAAAGATGTAAAATAATTGTCAAAATACAATCTATAATTTTCGTTGTGGGGTATTTCTCGTGATAGACGCACGACAACATTTGAGGATGCGCCTAGATCAGATTCGTTGGGCAGTATTTGTCTCTTATTGGACACAATGAAAGCCTTTTTTAGCTTTTACAAGATTTATTTTACTAGGTTTTTGGTGGGAAAAAATACATGGCTTGAACGAGAACAGAATGACAGTTAGTTTGACAGTTAGAATGAATGTTAATGAAAAAACGAGACGAAAACATTTAAATGCATGTTTGCCAGAGCAAAAAAATAGAATAGGCGTAAACATCTTCCCCCCCGTTGAAGGTCTACAGCAGGAGATCTTCAACCATCTAGTTCTTCGGCCGAAGGTAGTGGACATATTCGGGTGAGAGGGCGTCGCAGACATCCTTTGGTAGTCCTTACTTCTGCGACGCGAGCTATATTATCAGGACCCGGATACAGCTTTTCCACTCTGCCAAGGCGCCAGCATAATGGAGGTGCTTGATCTTCTTGAAGAAGGACTAAATCGCCAAGCTTTAGTTTTGAGGTGTTAGTCTTCCATTTTGTACGCTGCTGCAGCTCTGACACAAATTCTTTCTGCCAGCGGACCCAAAAATGTTGCCGCATTTGTTCGAGACGAGAGTAGCGTTGCAACTGGTTTGAAACTTGCTCGTTGACTGCTGGCCGAGGCAGTGCAGTTAGTGGTCGGCCGATCAAAAAGTGCCCAGGAGTGAGGGCAGAGATTTCATTGGGGGAAGGTGATAGAGGACACATAGGACGGCTATTGAGAATAGCTTCTACTTGAGAAAATAAGGTAGTTAACTCCTCAAAAGTCAAGTGACTATTGCCCATTACGCGTTTAATGTGGTGTTTTGCGGACTTGACGCCAGCTTCCCAAATTCCGCCAAAATGTGGAGCGTAAGAAGGAGAAAAGATGAAATTTATACCTTCTTCGCTTGCAAAGTCAGATAGGGAATCCTTGTTTGATTGAATAAAATTACGAAATTCTCTCGCGGCGGCAACGAAGTTTCGTCCGTTGTCACAAAATACTTCCGATGGCTTGCCGCGCCTAGCTACAAAACGTCGAAACGTCAAAATGAAAGCATCTTTTGTGAGGTCGCTGGTAGCCTCCAAATGAATACACTTATATCTTAGGCAAACAAACAAGCAAAGATAGCATTTGATTACTCTTGAACCACGTCCCTTGCGGTTTATAATGTAGAAAGGACCTGCAAAGTCTATTCCCACCGTATTGAATGGAAAGTCTACAGTAACTCGTTGCCTGGGTAGATTTCCCATTAACGGATGCAGTGTCCTACCTTGATGACGCCTGCACACTACACAATTAAAGACAGTACGCCGTGAAAGGTGTCTGCCATTGACTGGCCATATGACATCCCGTACCAATGACAACAGAAGTTGCGGACCAGCGTGCAGGTTTCGTTTATGCTCGTGTTCGAAATATAAGCGAGTAAATCTATTAGAAGAGAGAAGAAGAATAGGGTGTTTTTGGTTGAAATTCAATTCGGATGCGTCAAGACGACCACCAACACGAATCACCTTAAAGGTTTCATCAAAAAATGGAGTTAATGACAAGATATTTGATTTAGAACTTAAAGTTTTACCCTTTAATAATATATGATATTCAGATGGAAAAGATTGTAGTTGGGATAAACGACAAAGATGATAAAAAGAACAATTTAATTCCTCTACTGATAAAACTGATACATGTTTATTTTCGCGATTCCTTGTATTATGGATAAATCTCAAAACGTATGCAAATGATCTTTTTAATCTATTAAAATTAGAGTACCGAGAAAAGTCTATTAATGGTTCAGTAGTCGCAGTAATATGAGATTTTATTTCCGGTAAGTCATGACCTTTATCTGAATTTAAAACAGGCCATTCAGCTTCAGGCAATAATAAAAAGTCAGGCCCAGACCACCATAAATTTGTATTTTCAATTTTATCTGGATAGACACCCCTAGAAATAAGGTCAGCTGGATTTGAGGAGGTTGGCACATGACGCCATGACCTCGAATTGGTTAGATCACATATCTCAGCAACCCTATTTGCAACAAATGTTTTTAAATCGCGAAAACTTGTCTTTAACCAGCCTAATACGACACTTGAGTCACACCAGTGATAAAACCGGATGGACTTATTACGTAAAGAATCAAGAATTATTTTACAGAGTTTAGCTGCAAGTAGAGCTGCGCACAGTTCTAGGCGCGGAATGGTGGTTGTCTTTATCGGAGCGACCTTTGACTTTGCACAGAGTAGTCTGACAGTGACCTGGTTGTTTGAATCAACAGATCTCGCGTACACACAGGCACCGTATGCAGACTGCGAAGCGTCGCAGAAAGAGTGAAGTTCGATTTGATCAGCATCACTGCAAAAAACATATCTAGGTATATGTAAGTTTGCCATAGCTGGCACAGAATTTAGGAACTTGATCCATGAAACTGAAATATTTTTAGGAACAGGTTCATCCCAACCTATCTTTTGGAGCCACAAAGTTTGAATCAAAATTTTGGGTATAATAATACATGGGCTCAATAATCCCATAGGATCAAAAATCTTAAAGGAAGATGACAAAATGTATCTTTTAGTAATGACGGAATTTTCTGAAGGAATTTTAAATTTATAATGTATTGTGTCTGATTCTGGATTCCAGCCCATGCCAAGGGTGCTGGAAGACTCGCTAGTAATTAATTTTTCGTCTGATTTAGAATAACTGAGAATAGAGGGCACGTTTGATTTAAACTTGCGCAGGTTAAAACAACCTTTTTTTAAAGTGCCAGTTACTGACTGATATATTTGTTTTAATTCTTGTTCTGAATCACAGCCAGTATACAAATCATCCACATAAAAATCATGCTGAATGATGGTTTTTATTAAGGGATCCTCGCACTCCTCGCCTAACTGCCAGAGACATCTGGTGCTTAAGTAGCTGGAGCTTGCAAGGCCGTAAGTTACAGTACTTAGCTTTAGTGTTTTGATAGGCAAAGTCTCATCTGGTCTCCATAAAATCAGCTGTAAATTTTGGTCGTCAGCGTGCACCTGCACCTGGCGATACATTTTTTCGATATCACCAGTGAGGACATACTTGTACTGACGCGCTCTGATCAGTATGGAGAGAAGAGAGTCTTGCATGTTGGGGCCTATCATGAGTAAATCGTTAACAGAAAAGCCAGATGTAGAAGGAGCGGATCCATCAAAGACGACGCGAGTCTTTGTCGATTCACTGTCTTCTTTAAAAACCGCATGGTGACATAAAAAATAAGATTGAATTGGCTTTAAAATAGGTGATTCAGAAAGATGTCTTAAGTCAGAGTACTCTTGTAGGAAATTTAAATATTGTAATTTCACATTAGGTTGTCTACGAAATCGCTTCTCTAATGCTAACAATCGTTTCTTAGCTAGGTTGTAGGATTCGCCTAAGCAGTCAGGTGAATCTTTCAGGGGTAGTCGGACACAAAACCTGCCTGAGGGTAGACGAGTAGTGTGAGTTATAAAATGACTTTCACACTCTTGCTCGCTTTCGCTAAGAGAAGCCTTTTGGGGTAGCTCTTCTAGCTCCCAGAACTTAGCTATTTGTTTATTTAGGATTCTATAAGAATCAGGTTCACTAGTAAGGGCATGATGACATTGAATCTTAGACTGATTTGTAGTTGAATATATAGGACCTGCTATTAGCCAACCAAACTGGGAACTTCTTAATTTAGGAAGATTAGGGCCAAGAGCATACTGCTCACAGCCAAGGACATCCCAGAATATGTCTGCACCAAGCAGAATGTCAATTTCTGCTGGTTGATTAAATTTAGGATCAGCTAAATTAAAGTCTTTGATTAATGGAAGATATTGACTTACATCAATAGAAGATTTTGGCAACTTGCCTGTCAACTCATTGAGAACCAACAAGCTAGCTGTGATGCTGAAAGAGTTATGCAATGAATTCAACTTGGCTAAACAGTTTTCAGTCACCTGATTAGTGGAAGAATTTCCAATACCGATTATATTTATTTTATTTATAGTATTAGTAGTTAAAGCAAGTCTTTTCTGAAGAGACCTTGTAATAAAAGAAGACTGACTGCCACAGTCTAGCAGAATACGTACTTGTTCAGTCTTATTTGTTACTGGATTGCAAATGTCAATAATTGCAGTTGACAGAAACACTTCATTGTGTTGCTTAGAAAAAGTTACGATAGAACCCTGAGGAGCATCTTCAGATACCTCACTTGTAGCTGGGGGTTCTGTAGGGAAATGAAGAAGCGAGTTGTGCCTTCGCTTACATTCCCGGCAAGGTCCCATGCGACAAACCCTGACAGAGTGCCCCGGACGTAGGCAATTTAAGCAAAGATTTAATTTGGTCACTTCTGCCTTCCTATCGCTTACACTCTTGGTCTTAAATATTTGACAATCATAAATTCTGTGCTCCCCTTGACAGATCACACATTTAATTGAATTTGGGAAATTCTTCTGAGAATTACTGGCAAATACCTTAGTCTGTGGAAGATTGTTTTTTTTTTGAAAATTATTAATCGGTTTATTGTTAGATTCAGATTTATTGCGATTAATTGACTCTAGTACATCTGCACGATCTATAAGAAATTTATGGAATTGTTTTAAATTAGGAACATCGTCTAAGCTATTGCGATATTCTTCCCACTTGGCCAAAGTTCGACTATCTAGTTTAGTGCACATAATATGAATTACTAGTATGTCCCATTGATCAGTGGGTTGTTCAAGACTGGACAATGCACGTAAGTTTTTGGTAACATGGTCAACCATGAACCTTAATGATCGCTCAGACTCCCGAGTAAAAGTACTTATATTTAGTAAAGAATTCAGGTGATGTGTAATAAGTTGCCGCTTGTTGTCATAGCGCTCGCAAAGTAATGTCCAAGCAATATTATAATTTGCACTGCATATTTCCAAGTTAGAAATTATCCTAGCGGCATCACCCTCTAAATTAGGAACAAAGGTAGTGAAATTTATGTATGGGTAAGATGCGTTCATTGTTGTGGATTAATGAAAGGTAAGTATCACGGAACTCAAGCCATCGAAAGTAAGTACCGTCGAATTTGGAAATTTGAATTTGTGGAAGTTTGAAACTTACTTCATGATGATTGAGTGAACATTGAGCTGATGCATGCGAAGAATTTAAATCTCGGCATGTTTCCTCATTTCTGAGATGCTTTTGAATCATGCTTTGAGCAAATGCAATATTACCAATAAATAATTGCTCAATGTTATCTCTTTCATCAATCTCAACTGACAAATCTTCAGAATTTAAAACCTCTATTTGACTTTGCAAGTCATCAAACTTGTTAGACAATGACTCAAATTTACTTACTTTTAGATTTAACTCAGCTAATTCAATTGTAGTTAATGTTGGATTCACAGATTAATTTGACAAATAGTTTTTGAATTTAGTGATTTGACCTTTTATGGAACTACGTTTAGTGAGTAGTACTTGCAAAGTCGATGAATCTCCACTTTTAGAAGCTTCGTTTCCATCACTCCTTTCTTTACTCATGATGAGTGAGCTTTGAATAATTATTAAAATTAAAAAATAATGATGTAAGTAAGAGTAGTTACTGGCTATTATAAAGAATGTGAGTGACAAAAGCAAAACTTAGTTTAAAAGTTGTAGACTATAATAATAATAAAGAATTCTCACGCTCCTCACATCAGCAGAAACGGCAAGCAGCAACAAGTTGCATGGACTTAGACATATGCATAGATAGATTGCAGTTGTTTGTTATCAATGCACCACGCGCCGGGCGTAGTCTTGCCGAAGACCAGTTTCCCTGGAAGATTTTGGCGGAAATATGTTTATAAATTGAAACCGATTGGGTGATAAAATGTTTGTTATATAATTATTAGTTAATAATGGACGTTACTATGCCTAATTTCAGAAGGATATAAAAGAAAATAAGACAAGTTGAAAAGAATACGCCTATGAAAATGGCGGCGTTTTACTGTAATTGTTTAGAACAATTTTATAATAGTTTAAAACTACTTTTAACTGATATTAACAGTTAGCGAATACCTTATTGACTCAAATAGCAGTATTCGTATGGAACTTTAGGGAATATTATAGGTAGTTAAATGGAAGGTCATGGAAAGGGCACTTAGCTGCACTGGCCTGGCTGCGGAGTGGTTTTTTCTTGCATATATTAATATCCTCGTCACAATCCGGCGTGGCTGCAGTGGCTGGCACTTATATCTCCATGTGCAAAATAGTTATCCTCCCAAAATCCTTGAAATATTGCATGTAATATTGGACCGGCTTCGAAATTATTGTAGGTAGGTAGGTACTTAGTTTTTTCGTAACCGTTTTCTTGATATTTGCTTATATTTCTTGAAATTGTATATTGTCCTGTCGCGGTCGCCAATTTTTGTCTCTTATTGGACACAATGAAAGCCTTTTTTAGCTTTTACAAGATTTATTTTACTAGGTTTTTGGTGGGAAAAAATACATGGCTTGAACGAGAACAGAATGACAGTTAGTTTGACAGTTAGAATGAATGTTAATGAAAAAACGAGACGAAAACATTTAAATGCATGTTTGCCAGAGCAAAAAAATAGAATAGGCGTAAACAGTATTACATTTTCTGAGCCAGTTTCAGGTTCTATTTTGTACGCAAATCCCATTTGTGAGGTTTTTTCGGATTATTTCTAAATTATTTCTTGCTTTCGTAGAGCATATTTGTTCATCAACGCAAAGATATTGTTCTAAAGGAACTTTGGAAAAGGTTTGGTTCAATTTTTGAACAAGTTGTGGAAGTTTGAACAGTCTGTCAAATTCCGGATGTTCGCGGGGCAAGTTTTGGGAATTATCATTGAAATGTATAAATTTACGAATCTTTTCAAACATTTTTACGGACATTATCTCTTGAACTATAGGAGTTCCAATGGTGCCATTACAATGACTGGTAACTCGAGGAAGATTAATCAAAGACATGATATACACTATACTTACCAATAAATTGCTGAATGTCTGTTGTGGAAACCCGAAAACTATTATTGGGATCCTTTTGCACTATTTATAAATTAGTTTGTGTTGCAACAAAATCAATCAAATCCTTGGTAAACAAAAACAAGAAAATCTGGATCGGCGTGTCAAGCTCTAAAATATCTGTTAGTAAGTTTTCATTTCCTAGAAAACGCAACTGTTGCTCATTCAAATGCAGAATTTTCTTCTACCATCGCAGGTTGAGTTTTTGTGGCTTTCCAGAACGTCCCGCTGATTGGGTTGGTTGCGATCCAGTTGGCACTGCCGTAGAAGATGACGGTACAGGTTCACTGGTTTCTAAACTATGAATGATTCACTTCAGTATCTTCATTTTCATCGCTAGAAAACTGCACTTGCGCCATCTCATTCTCACCTTCATAATCTGGATCTGCAACACTGTCATCGTCATCTTCCATGCTAACTTCACTGTCTTCGTAAACATTCAACGCCTCGGCTATATCCTCATCCCGAATAGGTCGAGAAGTCATTCTAAAAAGAAAAACGAATGAATCAGTTTATCAGCCTCTTCACAAAGAAAAACTTACCCACGTTAGGCAATGTGACATTTCTGGTAGACAGAAAGTCAAACTCATTGAAGGTATTCAATAACATAAAACCCACATTATATCACAAAGTGCATGTACTTACCTTGTATATTTTCCAAAAACACACAGTATTTATCAAGATTATCTATTTTTTTATGATTTTTCAAAACCACGTAGGTAGTTATACCTGATCAGTCGACAAACAACGGCCGTTACGCGGCATAAACGCCATCTACATTTGTTTTGTTTAACTAACTCGATACATCGGT
The DNA here is from genome assembly GCA_947256265.1 of Acronicta leporina. Lineage (NCBI taxonomy): Eukaryota > Metazoa > Arthropoda > Insecta > Lepidoptera > Noctuidae > Acronicta > Acronicta leporina. The sequence goes on along the minus strand of OX366533.1, from coordinate 4,627,826 downwards.
TGGTTACAGATATGTTACATTAACACAAAATTGGTTTGAAAACATTTGAATTTTGGTAGGCAGAGAATCAGTTTGTAACAGATATGTTACACCGCGCTACAGAGGGTTGCTATCGGTTTGTGTAATTATTTTATACAATTAGTACATAATAATTCTAAAATTATTTAACTTACCTCCAAAAAACATAAAAAACAACATAAACTGCCACATAATTTATTTTTTCACTTTAACCACGTATGTACTTGCACTGACCTTGACTTAGGACGAATGGCTTGCTTTTCGTCGCTGGTGCGTCAGAGCAAAACGAGCGAGAGAGACCTTTACGAATAAAACAGATAGAAAGAGTGTCTTTTCTATGCATCTATTAGCGCTTCAAATACTTATTACCCAACTGCCAAGGCGCGTATCTATGTATGTGGGTTAAGAATATTATTTATTAAAAACGGCATCTTTCGTTAAAAATAAAACTGTATTTTACGGATGGAGAACGGATTTCTACAATTAAGGTATCGTTGGAAGTTTTTTATCTGACTACAAAACAGCTTTTTTTTATTGGTGTCCGAATCATCAGTGAAAGAAATATTAAAATTAAAATGTGTCAATTCGGACACTGTGTCCCAATATATTGTGTCCGAATCGTCAGCAACTCCTAAAAGTGTGGTCATTGCTTTTTGGCACACTCTATTTAATTTGATGAAGCGTTTACCACCAACAGTTGTTTCGTACTTTGGAATAAAATAACATAATGTTTGAGTTTTTTTCTTGCCTTCTTTTTTTGGAGTTTGAGCAGTGCAATACTTTAATAAAAATGTGTCTTGTGTAATTTGGTTTGACGATGCATAAAAATGCCTAAAAAACTTACTATAGTCTTGAGTCGTCAACTCGTTACATTTAAATCCCTGTTTTAAATTTCTATGCACGCATTGTGGTATATTTGGTGGTCCTTTAGCCACATATTTGCAACAAAACAGTAAAAAATAAACTACTAGTTCAATAAAATCAGACAAACTTGTACAAACTTAAAACTAAATAAAATAACGAAATGTAAAACTGTAACTTACCGTTTTGATTTTTCAACTTCTCTCTTCCAAGTTGATTTATCGGATACGTCCTCTTCTATTAGATGCCAGAATAACTGCTTTTTCTTGAAATTCCATTTTCACAACACAAAATCTATAAAGAGCTGAGCTTTTATTTAGTACATACGTGCGTGCGCGCTAACAGCATCAAGAGCACTGCCAGACAAGATGGCGGCATTTGCACGAGGTAGTTGGCGTCTTAGCGCCATTTGCAAGTGAACAGTAACATAGACAGTTTTGAAAGTGAACTGTCAAATATCATAGCGACTTTTGCGAGGGTATGCCTTATTTAGCCTCAAATTATTCGTAACGTAGCGAGTATTGAAATAGTATGATAAATGTAAAGCAACAATTTTTAAATTTCAAATACAATGGCCACCATTGCAAAAAAAAAACATTTTGTTAACTTAGCGTAGTTTGCAAGTGGACTATTCAATTGGTCATTAGTTTCTTCTACTTCTTAATAATATTTTAAACTGGCGATAGTTTTCCAATCTTCACCGAAATGCTTCTTCAAAAGGTTTGCTACATTAAAGTTTTTTTTAAAGTTCACTTTGTTTCCTCTTCGTAAAATTCCAGCAGGTGCCAAATCAGTGATCTGTTTTTCCCTTTTCGCGACATATTTTGGTTGCCCAACTTCTTTCTGATAGTTTTCTTCGCCTTGCACACTAACGTTCTGCCGACCACGGCGCAGTATAAAACGCTTTGATGGGTTAAACCTGAAATGCCAGTTTCCTGGAGTTTTAAATGTTTTAGTGACTTCTTTTTTCAAATCACGCACTTCAACGTTGCCATCGCCTAAACTAAATGAAAACAAAAGGCATTTCCTTGAATAAATTCACATAAATTTGTGGATCGCAAATGATCCATTTTTTCTTTGTCTCCCTTTCTATCTTTTCGAATATGCGGTCCGGTATAATTTCAGCAAAATAAAACCAAACATAATCAGTAAACTTTTAATAATGTTTTAAAATATAAAAAAAGGTAACTTAGACCCATCTCTCTCTCACTCAGTCTTTTAATCTTATTTCAATCAGTTAAAAACTCTGTAGGAACATAAAATCAGTCGTTTATCAGGTAACTACCTATTGAAATGAAACTACTTTTTACTGATTTTATCGCGGTATATTGATATTATTTAGTTTCAGATCCTTTACAGCATCCATGGTCACGGGCAGACTGAGGTATTGGACGTCTTGATATTAAAATTACTAACAACTACCTTACATTTTTGTTAATTATTAGCGATCTGATTCACGCAATAAAATCCGTAAAAAGTAGTTTCATTTCAATGTCTAATATTCGCGTAAGTGTCAGAAATCAGTAGGTAACTACCTATTCTTCCACATGTTTCTAAAGCATCATTATCAATTAACTCATTTGTACAAGTGATGTGTTGCACTTGCATCATAACAGTGTTTGATTTGTGAGTCTGTTTCTTTGTCTTTTTTGGTTTAGCTTAAATTCCTTCTTTTTTTTCTTAGATTTTTCTATCTTCTTTCGCTCCCTTTCTTCTTCTCTTTTTCTTATTCCTTCCTCTTTTCTTTTTCAAAGTCAATATCTAAATGTTTTATTTCAATTAGACCATTAAAGAAGGTACTTTTGAAAAGTCAAAACTAGTGGCACGGTTCCAAAAAGTGGGTCGTATGGAGAAGAGCCGGCAAGAAACTCCATAGATACTCTTTTTAAAATAAAATAATCACAATTACAATATTAACTTTACAACTATGTTTTAAATAGTTTAACAGGTTTTAAAGTTTTAATATTTGGACACGAAAATGGAGCGTTTTCTCGTCTTCGATTTTGTTGTAACTCACAGATGAATTTGTTTGGGACTTGTTCTCTTCGTGGAATTGTGGATATGTTTGTCGATTTCAACTTGGCATACGTCTAAGGTTTCTTTATTATTGTTATTGGTATGAATCTGTGCGGTATGAGTGATTTCTAAGACATGAGTTTCAAAATTTTTGGTATCGTTGTCTTGTACGGAATATTGCGGTATTTATTCAATGACTATTTCATTGGAAAAATCGTCGGCTATCATCACATCCATGTTTTCTATATCTAGATCGTCAAAAAATTTTATTGTTGAATTCTGTTGTGTTTTTAGAATGTCATCATTTACAGCGTTTTTCGATTCTTTCTGTAGATTTTGTTTTCCTGAAATAAATTGGTATACTTTCTTTAGAGTCTTCGTCAATGTCTTTGTCCTGTCCCTCTTCAAGCATTCGCAATGTTTGTTTATTTATAGTTGTTTTAAAATGCTTCAAAATCACTTTAATTTAACTATAAATTTTCTCTTTTTCTGCACCTTCAAATTGCACATTACGAATTTTATTTTTGCCCAAACATTTAGTATAATCCACGGCATGTTTGTCAAATGGGCTGATGCTCTTATCAATAGTTATTTTTAATAGTGGTACGAACTCATATTTAGTTAGAGCCTGTGACGGATGTTCTCGACGCCATTGAAGAATAGTTTTTTGCCACCCCGATTTCAAGGGTTTAAATGCCGATACGTCTGCTGGTTGTAAAATCCTAGTACAGTTTAGATATAAAGCTATAAGGATAATATTTTGATTTGAGCAAATTTCGCTTACTTCATAAGTTAAATTGGTTTTTTATGTCCATCGACATAAAGTATAATTGGAAATTCTATGTTATTTTCAATTAAATGTGGATACAGCACATTTTCAATGTATGACTTAAAGATATCACTCTTGATCCATCCATTATCCGATAGCCCAATTCCCCAATCTGGAGGTATTTTAGAACGCAAGTCACTTGGCAAACGTTTCAACGGAAAAATGACAAGTGGTTGAGTAACTCTGCCATCAGATGAGATGTTTTAGCAGGTGCATTATCGATCTCATACACGTTTTTATCTCCTTTTGCCGCTAATACTACCTCACTTTTCGGACAAAAAAGAAAATTTTTTTCATCCCCGTTATCAATCCTCTTAGGATTTTTCATGACGTCTGCTAAATTATTGTCAAGGAGATATTTTTCGATGTTGTCGAACCAATTATTAATATCAGCCTCTGCGACTGTTGCGCTTGAGGATGCTTCTGGAGTTCTGATTGAGATGTCAGGATGGCGGGCTAAAAAAAGCTTATACCATTTTCTCCCGGTCCCCCTCTTTAAATGGGTTTTGGCTATCAGGGGGCCTACCATGAACTCTTATAACAGGTCAATTTTAGACGAAAAGTGAACTGTCGGCCTATTTTGTACTGTGAACACTTCAAATAGCCGGCGAGCCAGCGGTCACGTGACTAAAGCAGGCGAGTAGTCATGTGACAACATGTCAGCGATCTGCCCTGCAAAAAGCTTTACCATGAACTCATTTTAAACATATAAACACTCGAAAATTGAACTGCCCTGCAGTCATATCTAGCAGCCGTCTGAAAGTAACTTTTATTGAACTGTTTTCTTTGATTTTGAAGGAAATTCGTAAGTATAAGTAAATTAATGCATAATATATTAATGTGGTGTTATTTAAATAAATATCTAAAATTATAGACGAAATAAATATCATTATTTTTGGCGTTTATTTTAGATGTCTAATGAAGGTGAAGTATTTGGGTTCCTTGAGGAGGATAACAAGAAATCTGGAAATCAGCTGGTTCTTAAATAAGTTGAATTAAAAATAATGGCAGAAAATAAATGAAAATTCAAAACACTATTTATATTTATTTGGTTTTTTTTCAAATATTATAATTATGTACCTAGTGATAATTTAAACAAACTTACTATGTAGCCTTTAAATTTTTGATGAAGCACCATGATGGATATCAAATTTCCCGCCACCTCCGTTCACAATTTATGAGACATTTGTTTTAGCCCATTGCATTACCTTATGATTATTTAAAAGTCCCACTATTATTCCATTGTTCGTTTGAAACTCTCTTTTGATGTCTTATTACCGAAATTAGATATATATGCACTTTTCCCATTCACAATAGCGGACACGATACAAATGTCTGCATTGAGCATTCCTCATTTAAAGAAACTATGGTGTTTACAAAACACAATTCACCAAACCCACTTGGCCTCACAATCAACTCGATTATTTGATAATGTATTGTTATGTGCTTTGGACATTATTTGATATTGTACCTACTTGAGTCGTTCGAAAATAACACTAAGTAATTATGGCAACTACGCTAACCGTTTTAAGTATTGAAAAGGTTCTTTAACAACTAAATCATGTTATATAAAATGTTTTGCAATCAATTAATAGTTTTTGTAGAATTATCAAGATCGTACAAACCATTTTTTTAATTAAAAATATGTAGTTCTTAATAACCGTAAAACCGATACTAATGCGTAAGAGTATTTCAGAACGTTTGTTTATAATATAGCGAACCGCTCAGCAATAAGTTAGCAGGTGTGAAGTTGATACCTTGCAAGTCAGTCGGGATTGCTCATGGTACAAATTGAAAACCTGCCAGGTTAGACTGCTAAGTTGGCCTGTCCTGTACATGGCAAATATTTTAAAAGTTCATGGTAGGCCCCCAGTTTATTAAAAAATAGCAGCAACACTGGCTATGAGGTCGTCTTTCCTCTTTGGAAAGCCTTTTTTGCTGCTATCTATCAACCAGTTTTTTAGGCCTACCTCTTCAGCAAAGACTACAATATAACTCTTCAGACATTGTTAGCGTAGTTGATGGACATGGACGAGATTTTTTATCAGGGTACTTTGACTTAAACTGTAACGTTGATCTTGGCACTTGAAATGTTTTTGAAGCAAGATTCTTGCTCATCCTACTTCGAATCGCTTGCATAACGTTTTCGTCGTCGCGTCGTTCGCTTGCGAACTCGTCTCTAGGCATTTTTCTTTAGCTTCATTTTTAAAAGGTACCTAATAAATAAACAAAATCTAGTTACCACCAAACACCATACCATAACCACCAACCACCACCTAAAACCAATTATTGGCATGCTATTACCAATTATTAGAATTCGTATCAATAGTTGGATTTATCACTACTGACATGGGGCCAACATTTGGAAATCTTAGAGAACACACGATGATTTCTATAAATCTCGACGTGAGACCCATATGGTCTGATGTCCGGTTTATCATATTTTGAGGAGAGGCAAAAGAAAATCTGGTTAGAAATTTTAACTTAATTCACATTTATTGTTATTTTAGCTAAATCAAACAATAATTATGTTACAGTAAATTTTTGTGCCTTTTTTTAAGTTAACAATTAACAAATCAATAGTAATAATTATACCTTTTTATTTTAAAAAAACATGTTATCCGACCTTATGCTTGCACAATTTAAGGTGTAGTCTAAAACTTTTATTTCTAAATGAAGATATAACTTTATGCTTGAATTTTTTGAATGTATACTATATGGTTTTTGGGTTCTATAATAACATTTATCATTATGGGTTGATTTAAAAACGTAAACTAAGTCAGTCTTATTCTTTAAATAAGACTGACTTAGTTTACGTTTTTAAATCAAATATGTACCTAGCTACCTATGGCAGGATACAATAATTTTATTCCGAGAAGCTATTAGAATGACGTAGATGGGTCACGCAGATTCTAGATAAGCGGTAGAAGTATGTAGAATATTCGAAGAAAGTAGTCGAACACGTGACTCACGTAATAACAATACAAATTCATAATTGTATTTAAGTTGTATTTAAACACGATTTTTCATAGAAATGTGTTTAAATACAATTTAAACACATTTCAGAAGTTGGTGCAAGTGGTGCTTAAAAATAAGACTTCGTTCCTTAGACGGATCAATTTTCATAAAGAAATCACAAAGCTTATTTGCCATTCTTAAACCTTCATTAAGATTTTTCAGATTAAATGTCACATTTCCAGTGCTTGTTGAAACCTCTTCTTCAATGGGCTGTGAATTTAACATTTCCTCGAAGTCGGTTTCAGTCAAATCGTCACCTTGCGATTCAAGCAACTCCTGAATGTCACTTGAGTCTATCGTCCTATTCCATTCGCAATTTCGGCTATGTTTGTAGTCATAGTTTGAATTTGCGCAGATTCTTCGTCATTTTCCGGAGTCAGAGCAGGCCACAGTTTTTCCTGCATGATTTCATGGTGTATGGCTTCAGTTCTTCCAATGATTCTTTTATGTTTACGATGCATTTTGCTATGTCAAATTTCTTCCAGCATTCCATAACATTCATATCAGGATCACATTCCATACTATCCAAAATGATTTTGAAGGTTCGTCTAATGTAATAGAGCTTAAAGGCCTGGATTATTGGTCCATAGGTGGAAGGTAAAAATTATAGGGACTCCCCTATAAATTTTACTGGTCAATTTTGTCAAAATTATAGGGGAGTCCCTATAATTTTTACCTTCCAACACGACGGCTTTGCTTGTGCAATGATAAGACGGTTGTTTGAGAGAAAGTATAAAGTAATTTATTGATATTCACATCAATCAATACACTGGGTTACAAACAAGTAGGTACAAGTTAACAAAGAACACTCTAGACTACACGTACGCGGCCATGCAGGCGCGCGACTCGCTCGGTCGGGGATTCTCGGCACACTACTGAATAAGAGACGCTGGCGCGGTAGCGCCGGTAAGAGGTAACGAACGTGCGCGCGCAGCGATGCGCGTGGAGTGGCGATACGGCTGCGGGGTTGAGGGACGAGGGGTGCGGGGCGCAGTAGGCGCCTGTACATTACGCGCTATATTCTCCCCCTCCAAGTCAGCGGAAGGGTCTTGAGAAGAGGAGGAAGAGGCTTGGAACAAATTTTACGCGGTCTCCCTTTCTTTCGCGCGTGAACGATGGCATCGGAACTTCCCATATAGGGAGTCAGGAGACTGGCTGGTATTTGCCTCGAGGGGCATTAGCATTGTCTACGATTTCATAAGAAGTTGGAGAAACGACTGTGCTAACACGGTAAGGCCCCTCACGCCGTGGAGCAAACTTGCTCGTAAAGCCCTTTGCGGCTTGACTAAGGCGGTGGCTATTTACGAGGACGAGGTCACCCAACTTGTACACAGGGCCAGTGCGACGGCTTTTGTCCGCGGCATCCTTTCGAATATCCTGTTGGTTTTCGACTCGCCACTACCACTCGACTCGATCGCAAACGATCAACAAAATGACGCAAATACGGCGTGATAGTCTCTGACCCATAGTTTTCTTGCTCAACTACGACTCTCAAGTCGTGAGCCACGTTAACCGGAGACCGGAAATCTCGCGCAAAGGTAAGATAAGCGGCAGAGTGACCTGTACCCTGATTATGCGCCGTATTTAGGGCAAATCGCACTGCAGGTAAAACTTCAGGCCAACGATGATGCTCTGGGTCTATGGTGATTGCCAACTCCTGTTTCATTTCGCGATTTTTACGCTCAGCGTGATTGCACTCAGGATGAAAAACTGGCGTAAGATTCTGCTTGATGCCTAATACATGCATCACCTTTTGCATCACTGCCGATACGAACTGTACCCCATTATCGGAAATAACTCTGCGGGGAAAACCGTATCTCAAAAAGCTTTCTTAAGTCTATTAAGTCTTCAGCCAACAATGTTCTGAAGCGTCTGTAATGCAGACTAGGATTTTTGGTACGGAATATTACGAAGCAGTTAAACACAGCATTGAATTCGCGCCTGAACAATTTCTTGTACCAGACGCGATTCCTGCTCCGCTCCATTGGCTGAGGAGATAGGAACTGGTCTTTTCTTTCTACTCCCTCATGCTTTTATTGTACTCCAGGACATTTACCATTATTAGCGGTAAAGTAGTGGCTCAACCAGCTGATAAACAATGAGGACAGTCGCGTTAGCGGTCGTACGTCAGTATTGTCCGTACTGTCAGTTGCGAGTCCTGTAGATGCAGATGCGACGTCGTCAGGTCCGTCTGTCTGTTTGTTTGTGTTATCTGTCGCTTGGTTGGTCTGTTTATCTTTTCCATCGTATACCATAAACTTTCAGAGATAGCCGCTGGAGGACACGCATATTTCGTAAGTTTTCTTAGGCTAGGGCGTCGGACTTGCGATCATGTGGTTGCCGGTTCGAAACTCCGACACTACCGACGTGAACCCATTCGTAACACAAGCATTTAGCTTAGCACGAGGGGTTAACAAGAATACTAGTAATGTGCAACCCACATTGCTAGTAAGCTTTTTTTTTTTAAAAAAAAGTCAACATCTCGTCTCTGTCAGTCGGTGTCCACTGGTGCAGGCGGGAGTGGGTAGTGACAGTGAGTTTGTCTTGAGAGCGCAACAAGTCAAGGCTCTGTCTAGCGTATCTGATAGTCTCTGTGCACAGTATGTCGATAAACTCGACGTCTACCATTTTATAGAATGTCACGGTGAAGGTCTGTCCTGGTGTCCCTGGAAAAAGTCTTTTGTCGGCCCTGGAGGGTTGTCTCTATACGCCACGTAAAATCGTATGCGTTTTCAGGGGCCATACTTCGCAGGTCACTGTTATTCATGGCGTCTTCAGTCTCTAATGCGAGGATTTCCACACGGGACAAAAAAAAAGGTATGGGCAACCTTTGACATGTTGAGGGTCAAACTTTAGAGTGCAAATACGTTCACGGGCCGCGTTTAAAAGTACTTAGTGCATTTTAAAGTAGTGATAATATTTTTTGCAGTACTAGTCTTGCTCTTTACTGCTGAAATGTTCAAGTGCCATGCGCATTTCTAGAGTGTCTTGTTGTGTTAGGCAGCCAGCAACATTAGACAAACATTTGATATATTCCACTATTTTCATATCTTCAGAGTGGTCCATAGTATGTTCAATGTTATATCCAACATCCAATAAGTACATTGCTGAATCTAAACCGCAACTATTCGTGAGAAAATTTCTGTTACCATAGTTGTCGAGGAGAGAGCTACATAAGTTGCCGTTTTTTATGAATTTAACGCCTAGTTTTCGTGGATAACTTCCTTGGCTTAACTTCCTTGACGACTCCACCCCAATTTTCACAAAAAGTTGGTTTGTCACAAAATATAGTCTTCTGGGAATCGCTTATGATTTGGGGATATATTTGCTTGCATTTTCTATTTGTTACTTAAATTTTCGGAAATTTTACGTTTTCTTAAACATTTATCATCGGATCTATTTTACGTTTTCTTAAACATTTATCATCTTATCTTATCTTATCTTAATAAAAATTACGTGAAAAATAAGAATTTATGAGAAGTTAATCAAAACAGTCTCACAAAATAAAAAATCGCATCTACCCTACTCAGCGTTTTATTTTAATACTTTCTCAGGGTGCATGGGAAAACCTAATTTTGCTTTACTTATTATCCATTCGGCAGTCTTAGCTTCTTCATGCGTGATTAGGTCTCATGGAGAACCCATTTTGCGTTTCAATGGAACTTTATTAGTGATTTTATCGTGTAGGGTTTTTTAAATTATTTAATTTGGTGTTTTATAAAATAGACTTGCTTTGCTTATACTAAGTGTTCCATTAGAAATAACAGCTTTTTCCAAGGTTTCTAGTGTGTAATTAAACCTTTCATATTTCTTTTTTTTTAATCATCATGGTTATCTATGTATATGGGCAATATAAATATTTTTTTTTCAAATTACTTGATTTTATGAACCAGTAGGTAAATGAACAAACATTTTCCAAAAGATACGAAATCTATTTTTGAAACTACTTCCAAAACATGAATCTTATGGTATAAAAATAAGTAACGATTTTGAATAAAAATATGAAAACGAAGGTTTTCCATAGAATGAACAACTGTTCATTCACTGATTTTAATCAATTTTGGGTTTCAATACTTCCAGCATTACACCCGCACCTAATTTCCTTAAACCTTTTAATCAAATAACAAGTAACTTATCACAAATACTTATATTCCGGCCACAAAGTCCGACCATGAACTGCCTCATTAGCTAAGTGGTCCTGAGCGCGAATGCCAGGGTTGATTCCATCATTTTCCATTTTCCATCGCGAATGGGTTCGATTCCCAGGTCGAGCAGTGTTATTGGGTTTTTCTATGAATTTCCCAGTAGCAGCTCGGAGTTTGGAATTTGTGCCCGGTTAATGGCAATAGGCTCGCCCCCTATTACATGGGACCTAAACATACCGGCGAACTGCAGGTGTACCTTAGTACACCTCTGCCTAACCCTTCGGGGAATACAGGCGTGATGGTATGTATTCAAGTTCAAATGTTTTTTATTTCAAATAAGCTTTTACAAGCGTTTATGAAACGTTATGATTCTAGTTGCACGGTGCCAAAAGGTCGATCCTATGGAGAAGAATCCGGCAAGAAACTCCATGGACACTCTTTTAAAATAAATAAATTACAAACTTCACTGGTACAATATTGCGATAACAAGATGTGAGGACGCTGAAGGATGTCCAAGTTTGACCGAGGTCGACTATATCAAACGAAGATTCACGTTATTTGAGAACTCGATGTCATTTCTAAATAAAAAACTAAGTGGTAAAAACGCACACCATCAATGCGACAAATAAAACTAGGTGTCTACTTAGACAAGCCACAACGTACACACATTTACAGTTTCTGTTGTGGTAAACAATACTAACCATATAAAGACATCTCGATATGTAAATAATATGGAATCTGTCAAAGCTATGTTCATCTACTTATAAGGTCCCTACCATAGCTACTAACTGACCAACATGAAAATTAATAAACATAATATATTAGTCTCTAATAATCAATAGTTTCATTTTGCCAGGGAGGCCACAACTGCATCCGTACTTAACGACCACACATTCTTATCGTCAACGTAGTCCTTGGTTTTATAATAGGCTTTCTTAAGAAGAACAGATTTGACGTGCCTTTTAAATTTCTTGCCAGTGAGATCGGTGACACATTTTGGGAGTTTATTGTAGAAACGGACGCAATTTCCTAGAAATGATTTATTTGTTTTAGTTAGTCTAAATTTAGGTACCACTATTTTATGTTTATTCCTAGTATTAAGGTTGTGAAAGTCACTATTGACACTGAATTTCTGCAGGTTTTTGCGCACATACATTATGTTTTCAAGGATGTAGAGTGACGGCATCGTAAGTATATTGATGTTCTTAAACACTTCTCTTAGGGAATCGCGAGGGCCCATATCGTAGATTGCGCGGATGGCCCTTTTCTGTAAGATAAATATGGAATCTACGTCTGCAGCTGATCCCCATAGCAGAATACCGTATGACATAATGCTGTTGCTGCTGCGTATGTATGTATGTCCGACCAAAAACCTACATATTACCTGACTTCTAAACTCTGGGTCGAACAAATACACAACCAAACCACACCGACAACCATAAACGCTCGCGATTTTGAAATGAATATTGACATAAGAAATGAGTGTTAAAAATAAAAAAATAGAGTTGCAATCACGAAAAAATACTGCGTTGGGTAAAAATATCCTTATTTATTATTTATCGGAAAATCTACATTTTGTTCCTTCACTGGAGCAGTTACCCTATTTGCACTGTTTTCAATAACTTTGTGTTTCATTATAAAATACCACTACTTGATGCCAGTTTCCTTGTTTTGATCAACAGTGACGCGCGTGGTAAAAACCAGAACATATGATACACGGCAATATACATTTTGCCTTGGCATTTTACGGAACTGAGCGTTTTTAAACTTTCGACGCCGTATGTAAACGGTGGACCACCTTCATCCATTCTTCCCTTGACGGTAGATGAACCTTGTAAGATCTCTTGAACCAAAACATGGGCTGCATTTTGTCGCAGTGCATGTTCGTTAGTTCGTCAAGGCCTTCCTGTATTTTAAGCTTTGTGTGTCTAGTTCTAGGCTTAGAACTATCCCACAGGCCATTTATTGCCAGTCTCCCAGTCAGTTAGTCTTTCTAAAGAAATTAAAATTCAGAAAATATACTTGGCTGAAATTTTCTGATTGGTCGTAGCAATTTGAATCTGGCACAGTAGTTTCCTCTTGTTGGATTTTTTGCAAAATATGTAGTTGGATTGTCTAACTGTTCGTCGCAAGTATCTGGCACAGTCTTTTTATTGTTACGAACAATCACGAAACCTGGATCACGAATTGGCTTATTCCTGGTGTGCCTTGGATCGACAAGTTCGGGAAGTAGATAGTCGTAATAGAATTTTAACAACTTTGGTTACATCTCTTTTTCCCAAAACGCATCATCCTTTTCAATAAACTCAGTTTTTATTTTATTATTGCCATACCATATACCCAACAAACAGCTATTTTTTTTGCAGATATGAAGTTGACCTTGTATCTGGAAAAACCAATCGGATTTTTGGTTTATGGAAAAAACAATCGGATTTTTGGTTTATAACCACCTCACCATTTTAGTTTTTATAAAAATGCATTTTATTATTTTGTACGGCGTCTTCTATGCCATTTTTAAATGGTGCAATGGGACATTTGATTTCTACAAGCATATCATTTGTGGTGATCCCATCAGGTGTAGCACCCAAAAAAGGATGTTTTTCGTCTATAAACAACCCGCAATATTTAATTTTGATATTATGCATTGAAGACAGTTTCTCGAGTGCTATTTTTTCATATTTTTTTCCATGATTAATTGATTGAACATGGTCGTTGCAGGGTTTAGAAAGCAAATTTTTAACAATATTTTGGCAAGAATTCGTCTGCTTTCTCTTTATAACCTTGCCAAAATTTGATGACGGTTAACATATTGCGACGTAGCTCAAGCCATTCCCCAGATTCACTTTTTAGGATGGTCCTTTTTTCGATTATTTTCCGTTCATCATCCGTTCTTGATAAATTTTGTACAAAAGTCTTTTTTGCTTTTTCGAAAGCAAAGGCCTTGAGTCGTTTTTTGCATTATCATGTTTTTTTATGGACTTTCTGGGACTTATCCCATAAACATTTCGCTGAACAGTTGACAATAATTTGCCAGTATTGAACGAAATAAAAGCTCCTGCGCATTTTGCTTGATAGGAACGTCTTTGAGCATAATTAACTCGTTTACCCCCGACCAGTTTTGCTATTACTCCATTAAATCCTTCAACAACGTTGCTGTCTACGTCTTCAATCAAACTGTGTGCTTTATCAGCTAATGCTTTAATTTTTTTCCAAAGAAGACTGCCAAAAAATGGGTTTGGGGCATCTGGACCCATATGTTTGCATAATTGCCGGTTACAATTTGCATGAATATTAAAGGCATGGGAAACAGACGCATTGATTGATGTCTTTGTATAAACCATCTTCATTTTTTGTTTCTTTGTGAAGTTTTATAGCATCACAAATATATTTTCTTGATCGCAATATGTTTTCTTGTGTTAATTTTTTTATTAAAATATAATAAATATTTAAGTACCACTAAGCACTTATCAGAAGATATTGTAATACAAAAGGAGAAAAATGAGACATAAATTCTGTAATCACAAAAAAAAAATATGATGTAAACTTACCTCTTTTTCGTCATATTTGCACATTTTTCTATCAAACAAGCTCTTCTTTTCCTTTTGGAACATCTGTCTTTCTTTTTTCCCATTATTATTTGAGAAAATCCGCCAAATTAATTTGCGCAATGGTTAATTTCGTCCGGAAGCCGACTAGCATACACCCGTCGCTGACAATGGTCAAGAAGGGACTGAGCGGCGCGAAGAATGCGAAGATTGCATACGCGCGTTAGCTTATAACTAAAGGACGTAAGCGACAAAATGGGTTTTGTTATTTTATTTAGTTAGAAACGATCATTTGAGAAATTCCTTCTACAATTATAAAGAGTATGTATAGACTCATCTACGGAGAAAGTTAAGAGCTTGTCCAGAAAGGGCGAATTCGCCGCGATTCTCTCGCGCGTATTACGCGCGACCGTTGCGTCCACAAGGTGCGTACCAACGCGCGATCATTTGGGGAGGAATTCAGTACGAAACATGGAGTTGAACGAAGCGGTCTCGTTGTGGTTAGCTTACCGTCGCTGGAAGAGACAGAAACGGAGGGAAAATAGAATGTATTTAGTACATCCAATTCTTAATGATAGAATGACACATAGTATGTTTGAAACTTTGTATCCGAAATTAAGACAACATGAGAAGAAATTTTTTATCTACTTTCGTATGTCCGTGAAATCATTTGATGATTTACTTTTATTAATTGAAGAAGATTTATCGCCACGTGCAAATTATGTTCTGCGCGAGGATGTTGTTTCAGCGGAACAAAAACTCGTGATAACTTTAAGGTAAGTATTGTTTTATTCATAATCTCTTATAATACTAATACAGTCTTTTAGGATACAAAATCAGGTATACTAATAAAAACGAATTAAATGTAGTATCAGATTAAATATAATAATTAAACAATGTCATGGTTTTGAAAGAGGTCAAGACATTCACTATCCTGAGAATCTCTTGATGATGTTGATGGAGAATATACGTATAATGCTGCCTGTGAAGATCTTGGCACTGAAATAGAATTTCGGCCTTGCCATGCTGTTATGGATGGCGTTTCTGGGTCATATTCTTGAAAAGTAAATTCATTTGGTCTTGAAGTTTATGCATGGTATCGAGGTCGAACCGGAATTGAAGTTGAAGATGAAGCCGAACTGTTAGAAAAGTACGAATACGAATTGTTTGAATACACAGTTGATTGCGAACATTGTTGAGCCGCTTGCAAAATTTTCATTAACTCAATTTTTACTGCTATACGATTGGCCTCAGGTACCTTCAGTAATTCTTTGTGTAAAGATAAACAGAACAGTTTGTCATCATCACCTTCCGTTACGCTGGAAACCTGTGGTTATTGTTGATTCCTAGTGCTTATATTGTTTTTAATTATGTTCAGGAATTCAGCAAGAGCGGCAGTCATTTTCTCTCTTTTAATATTTTGATTCGGTGGCCTCATTATGTCTTCCCTTGCATCTGCTGTAGACTCTTCGTTACCTGTCTCTGAGTTTTCAGAGGTGTCTTGAATATTGATTTATGTTTTTTTATTACGTACTGACCTTTCGAGAAACATAAGACGTTGAAAATATATATATTGATTCTTCGAAGCTCCAGAGCCTGATGGTGCATTCTTTGTTTTTTTTTTCATTTGACGAACAAATGTGTCGCGAAGGCCTTTCCACTTTTTTTGAAGAATAGTTTTTAAAACAATAGTTTTTCAATTTTTTTTTCAGTTATTTAGCAACTGGCTGTTATTTTGCTGACTTACATTATGCCTATAGATTAGGGAAATCAACTGTAATTGACATCGTTCAAAAACTGTATATGTTATTTGGAATAAGTTAAAAGCAGAGCAATGAAAGAACCTTCGACAGAAGAGTGGATGGAAATTGCAAGAGGATTCGAAAAATATACGAATGTTCCTAATTGCATTAGAGCAGTTGATGGCAAACATATAAGAATAGGCATGATGACGGTTAGCAAGAATTACTAATATGTTCATATACTGAAATATAATTAATACGTTTAGAAAAAAATATTTATTTTTATTTATAAGACGGGATTATTAATTTATTTGATAAAATAAAACACCAAAATACACAAGTCCGCCATGTTCAGTTGAACACCAATCAGATTCAATTACGTCACATCTTTGTTGAACTGTCACCGTCACGTAAATTTCGTACGAATTTCGACGATCTCCGCGCTTAAAAATTGTTTATTATGTATTACCTAATTGTATACTACTTAGTTTTTTGTTCTACGACTTGTTAAGAACTTATTAAGTAATGGAACAAGGGTTTACCAAGGCAAATAGCTCTAATTTGCCCAGAGTTGATTTGTTAATGCATGCTGGGGCAGTTCCTGGCATCAAACAAAGACTTCTGTTCAGCAGAATTTAGAAATGTTAAAACTACAATGTAAGTAATATTTATTATTAAATAAAAACTATATTAAAATTTCTGTAACTATAAGTTACAATAATTAAAAAAATAAAATAACTTTTAAAAAGCACAGCTTCATATGTTTAGTTTTAATAATGTTTTTATTTTATAAAATATGCTTACCTATCGATTTCTTTGTTTTAGATCCTCCAGGCCATCTTATGGGGACGACGCGATTAGCTACGTTCAGTTAAAACGCGATGGAAATCTGTGTATAGTTTGATCAAAAATCTGCGCAGAACACAAGGTCCACGCGAAGTTATATGCAGTGACGTTAATAGTTGACGAAGTAAAGGAAGAAGTTGTATCGGTAGAATGCCATGACAGTGTTGCCTCACAAGGGGGCTGCAAAAATGCCATTGCATTTCTCATGTGGGTCCATCGTAGGAGTGAAGAACCGTCCGATACATCCATTGAATGCTACTGGATGAAATCAAAGCTATCTCGGGTTTGGACTACATTGAAATATATTACAACAAAATATTTATCCAATAGTTATAGTTGTTATAGTTTGCAATTAAATACTGGAGTATTTGAAAAGTTTATTAAGGAAGGAAAGAAAAGGAAGCTGCAAAACTGTGTGGCTTAATCTCGCCGTGCAAGATTAGGCCACTTATATCTTATTGTTTTGTTGTGTGGCACGTAAACAAATAATTTATCAGGGTATTTTTTGACGTATTATCACACTGGGGAACAGCACACCACTTATACACTTGCGAAGTCATGTCTAAATAAAAATTAACAAAAATATCATCTGATAAGTTGTTTAATCTCCTATTGTGTACGATGCCAAAACATTGAAGTGACGTCATAAGCAGACGCCATGACACCAGCGACCGTTTTCGCGCTAATTGAAAAACATTGAATTAAAATCGCATTTTTGTATCAAAAACCATGTTTTATTGCAGAAATAATTTATTTTTCGGAAATAGTATATACATAAGAATATTTTAGAACAGTTTTTGAAAATCAGTCATCATGCCTATTATAAAACCTTTAGATTCCGGCTCTATGTTCTACAATTATAAACATTTTTTTTCGACTGTGCTGCTTGCCGTATGTGATGCAAATTATTCTTTTTTCTGTATAGATGTTGGAGCATGTGGGAAGAGCAATGATTCAACGATTTTTAAAAACTCCACATCCTTAAAAAAACTCACGGAAAAATCTTTGAACATTCCGGGACCAAAACCAGTATCAGAAATTCGTACAACACGTTAACTATTAGTTGGAGATGAGGCATTTAGCTTATCAGAAAATATTATGCGACCATATTGCGGCAAGAATTTAACCAAAGAAAAACGAATATTTAATTACCGCCTCTCTAGAGCAAGACGTTATATTGAGTGTTGTTTTGGAATCCTGGTAAACAAATGGCGAATATTTCACAAACTACTCTTGTTGTGCTCTTCACGTAATTGTGAAAAACACAACAAGTTTGTTGTGTTCTTCACAATAGGGTATTACACCTTTTTTTGAAAACTGTTTTAAATTAATCCTTAGATCGTAATGAACAAGTAGAATTTTTATTTCAATTTTATACAACCAAAAAATGCCTTAAAAACGATTTTTAATTTATGATTTTGAATTTACTCGTGAAAACGCTAGCCGCCATGCTACTTCGGCTCGTGACGTCACTTCATTATTAAGTAGTAGCAGCAAGCAGTTGTATTGTAATTGCCAAAGACCAAGTAACACGATTTGTGAAAATAATGAGTTATAATGTTTATCATTGGTGTCTTGTGCCTGAATGCAATAATACAAGTGTAAAAACGCCACAAAAATTGTGGATTCAATTGCCAAGTGGTATTAAAATGAGAAACCCTTGGTTGGAACTGGCAAGAAGAGATCCAAAATTATTTCAAGTTCAAGTTCAAATGTTTTTATTTCAAATAAGCTTTTACAAGCGTTTATGAAACGTTGTGATTCTAGTTGCACGGTTCCAAAAGGTCGATCCTATGGAGAAGAATCCGGCAAGAAACTCCATGGACACTCTTTTAAAATAAATTAATTACAAACTTCACTGGTACAATATTGCGATAACAAGATGTGAGGACGTTGAAGGATGTCCAAGTTTGACCGAGGTCGACTATATTAAACGAAGATTCACGTTATTTGAGAATCCGATGTCATTTCTAAATAAAAAACTATGTGGTAACGCACACCATCAAAGCGACAAATAAAACTAGGTGTCTACTTAGACAAGCCACAACGTACACACATTTACAGTTTCTGTTGTGGTAAACAATACTTTCCATATGAAGACATCTCGATATGTAAATAATATGGAATCTGTTAAAGCTATGTCCATCTACTTATAAGGTTCCTACTATAGCTACTAACTGACCAACATGAAAATTAATAAGCTTATATTAGTCTCTAATAATCAACAGTTTCATTTTGCCAGGGAGGCCGCAAATGCATCCGTATCTAACAACCACACATTCTTATCGTTAACATAGTCCTTGGTTTTGTAATAGGCTTTCTTAAGAAGAACAGATTTGACGTGTCTTTTAAA
The DNA here is from genome assembly GCA_947256265.1 of Acronicta leporina. Classification (NCBI taxonomy): domain Eukaryota; kingdom Metazoa; phylum Arthropoda; class Insecta; order Lepidoptera; family Noctuidae; genus Acronicta; species Acronicta leporina. Next base: position 4,608,453 of record OX366533.1, on the reverse strand, counting down.
TTTCTTGCCAGTGAGATCGGTGACACATTTTGGGAGTTTATTATAGAAACGCACACAATTTCCTAGAAATGATTTATTTGTTTTAGTTAGTCTAAATTTAGGTACCACTATTTTATGTTTATTCCTAGTATTAAGGTTGTGAAAGTCACTATTGACACTGAACTTCTGCAGGTTTTTGCGCACATACATTATGTTTTCAAGGATGTAGAGTGACGGCATCGTAAGTATATTGATGTTCTTAAACACTTCTCTTAGGGAATCGCGAGGGCCCATATCGTAGATTGCGCGGATGGCCCTTTTCTGTAAGATAAATATGGAATCTACGTCTGCAGCTGATCCCCATAGCAGAATACCGTACGACATAATGCTGTGAAAGTAGGCAAAGTACACGAGTCTGGCTGTAGCTACATCAGTGATCTGCCTAATTTTTCTCACTGCGTATGCAGCGGAACTTAACCTGCTAGACAGGGCCGATATGTGCGCACCCCACTGCAACTTACAATCAACCGTAACACCTAAGAAAACAGTTTCATTAACTAGGTCGAGTTTGCTGCCTTCAAGAATTAGATTAGGTTCAATTTGTGGTACATTTGGTAACGAAAATTTAAGACATTTAGTTTTGCTAGCATTAAGTAGTAGGTTATTAGCAGCAAACCATTTGGATAAGGATTTTAGACTCTCATTTACATTATAGAGATTGCTATCATTTCGATCGATTTTAAATATAAGTGAGGTATCGTCAGCAAATAATACTATATTCGATATCTCAGACATCATATAGGGAAGGTCATTAATGTACGCTAAGAAAAGAAAAGGGCCTAAAATAGAACCCTGTGGAACACCAATTCTAACTGCAGACCCGGGAGATGTGACTCCATTTATGCCCACTTTTTGCAGCCTCTTAGAAAGATAGGAAGACACAAGCTCCAAAGATAGCCCTCTTATACCGTAGTAGTTCAATTTACGGATAAGCGTATCGTGATCAACGCAATCGAAAGCTTTGGAAAGATCACAGAAGATACCTATAGCATCCTGTGAACCCTCCCAAGCCTCTAAAATGTGAGAGACTAGCTTTGTACCAGCATCAGACGTAGACCTGCCTTTCGTGAAGCCAAATTGCTGATCATGTAAGATCTTGTTTTTGTGAAAGTGTGCTATCATTTGATTAAGCATAAGCTTTTCAAATATTTTACTTAAGGCAGGGAGAACAGAAATGGGCCTATAATTACTGGGATTCGCTTTACAGCCTGATTTGAAGATAGGAATAACTTTACTATGTTTCATTAAGTCTGGAAAGGTTCCTGTCTTAATACAAAGATTAAATATATTTGTAAGGATTGGAGCGATATTGTCAATTATTGAATTTAGTGCTTTAACAGATATGCCCCATAAATCTTCAGTATTTTTAATATTTAAACTTTTAAACGCTTTTATAACCATAGGCGGAGATACTTGGCTAAACTCAAAGTTTGGTATGTCTCTTTTGAAAAAAATCTTTGCTAGAGATTCTGCTACTAAAGGGGACGAATCTAAACATTTCGTGACCTCGATCGGGACATTAGTAAAGTATTTTTCAAAAGCTTTTGCAACTTCCGCGTGGTCTGAGATTATTTTATTGTTTACTTTTAAACTCAGATTGTCCACAAAGACTATAGGTACTGTATTTCTGTGAAGACCACTTTGATGTAAGTATGCGTTATAAATAGTATGTTAACTAATAAACAAAAAAAACTTCGTTAATATTACAATTTCATAATTTGTACCTAATGTATTTATAGGTTATATTATGTACCTATATTAAGTAGTGAGTTTTTTAATGCTTTAAAGTTTTTAATGCTTAGTTGTGAATATTGTATAGCTAATGCCGCAATTACTACAGCTAGGAATCTAGAATGTGTTATAGACCTACAAATTGCGAAAAAACAATTAAATTTCAATTGGTTTTTCGCAATTTTTGGCGGGAATTTGGCGGGCTCAGTTGAACGACGAAGCCTTAGCAGCTTTGTTAATTTTAAATGCTGATTAGTTAATGCCTTGTTACATAGAAATTGGTGAAACTGGGTCTTATTGTTAGACAAAACTTGATACGATAGTTAGGTAGGTACTTACATTACTGTTTTGATATTTCTCAACTAGGCAGAACAGAAATCGGGATTGGATGCAAAAAAAATTGCCACCATCAACGTATTGATCATTGGTAGATTTGTACTTTCTGCTTTCACAAAACCGTCTTCCATGATGCGATTTTAATCAAACTAACACAGCACGACAAACAATTATTGTTGAATTGTTACTCTGAGACGACAAACGTCGTCATCGAGTGAACGAGTGACGTCACGTCGATGTCCAATATGGCGGATAGCGTTTTAAAATAGACTAAAAAAGACGGTTTTTGAAATTGAATTATAAAATTTACACTGCATTTTTATTAATAAATACTAACGTTTCTCGTTTATTTTTTTCAAAATCTACGAAATCTAAATATGAAAAATGCATTTTCATATTTGTTTTTACATGGTGTAAAATACCCTATTACGTCAGGTTAAGAGATGGATACAGATACGAATACACATTGTTCAAAACAGCTCTATAACACTATCAGTCTTTCAGTTTCATAGAAGGAACTTGTCTACCGGATTTTAACGTAAACTACGATCAATAATTTAAGTTTTTACGTTAAAACTAATCAAATTTGTACTCAAGTATAGTTAAGTTAGCACTTATTCTATTTTAAAATTACGTAGAGATTTCTTGAATTCAATTAATACACGTTGAGAATTAACACTATGAGAATATACTACACTATATAATAGGTGGGTTAATAACCTTTACTATTTGGCACTGGAAAATTTCAGATATGTCTTCTTTTACAGGCCATTTAAACCTGTGGTTATCCAGCTATTTTTACAAAATGTACGACATAGCCGTCTTCAGTAACGGTCTTGATTTGTCCGACGTAACGATGAACAAGGTTTTTCATTGATTTGAGATTCACAACCACCCAATCCCCTAGGTGTGGTACTGACGATCCATCGTCAGTATGAGATTCACAACTTGATGAATCAAGTTGATCCATTTCTTCGTTTACATCATATACCGACTCGTCGTCGTCTTCACCAAAATACGGTTCTTGCTCGTCTTCTGAGCTGGAAGAAACGTTCTTTGGGTTCCATTTACGTATTTTCTTTTTAGTATTTGTCTTCCTTTTCTTTTTCTCTATATTCTTTAAGTTCAATCCAGCTGTTTTGCTGCTTTGATCAAAATTGTTTTTGATATTATTGAGCTCAGCATATTTATAAACAAGTTTACGCAAATCTGCGACACTGAGACTATAGTATAATGAACCCAGCAACTTAACTTGGTCAGCAATTTCAGTTTCTTGCTGTTCGGTAAAAACGGGCTTGCGACCTAGTCTTGGGTTAGTCATTTCGTTTTTTAAGCGATCTCTCAAAGTAGTAAAAGGAATGTTATATGTTTTTGCTGCTTTTCTTTTGGACAAACCTCCATCAATCGCAGTTTTAGCTGACTGAAGGTCTCCTTCGGACCCAGCCGCTTTAGCGGTGGTCCTTTGGCGATTTTTTGGCATATCTACAACAATATAAAAAATAAGTCACTAAGGGGTAATGGCGCTCATATGAGCGGTATAACCCCAAAGGGTCGTTTTGTAATTAATTTAAAAATGTAAAAAAATCATACACAATTACTGGAAATTTATTGCACTATCCAAAAAAAGAATGGTTTTATTGTAGAAGAGTGGAATGAATAACTAAATATGCATTTAAGTTTTGGACTTACCGACAAAAACACGTAGCCAAAAATTAGATCAGCGCGGCCGCTAACGAAGAAACGCACTTCACCGTCGCATGAGGCGAGCCGACTGACCGTTTGCAACGTTGCCTGTTAGAGCCCCCCTCTCCCTGCGATTCACGCGACGTGGCGTGTTGCTATGTTCCGATTTGACACAGTTAAAGAGGTGAGCGCCATTACCCAGAGAGCGCCATTCCCCCTCCCTACCCTATATTATTATCATAACGAGGTACATTAATTACATTTTTAAGTCGACTTGTATCATATCATTATTCTTTAATTATAAGGACCCAGATTTAAGACCTTATAGACACCCAACTGTTTTCACGGAGGAAGGCTCGTTCACTGCCATGATCAAACTGAAGGAACTGGACCTTAGTACCTCTCTACTGTGTATCATATTTATTATATCAATCCAATCACAACAATCTTACAATACAAATTCAAAACGATTCCCTGCTATAATTAAACTTTCTTGCAAACCAAACCATCTTTCTTATATTCACTTCTCAATATCTAACTACTAATATTAGACACCTATCTGTTATTCCTATCCTACCATCTTAAAAAAAAGAGAAGTAACTAAATGACACTCTATTTAAACTATAGGTGACAAAAGATTTTAATACAATTCTTATTTCATCAAATCTAAAACAATACAATCATTATTTCATAATATCTGGCTAAGTATATTAATTACACCAAATACAAAACATTCCCATACATAGAACATAACTTAAACAGAATGTTTTCATGCGATACCATCATACCACTGATCATGACACCTAAGAATGCAGAGCTTGCATACAAGGAATAAGCGCACACCTGGCTATCGTGAGTACTCTACTACTACTACTACTAACTACTAAGTACTCTACTATCGTAAGCTTTTGTTTGGGGGGAGCTCTCTCGGCCGCATTCGTGATATGCGACATTTCGGCTCCTAGGCTGAGTACTGGTGGTGGTGGCGTCTTTTCCCAGACTTCACGTAGCGTACGCAGCTCGGAGGTGATGATTTCGAGCCGCTCCTTTAGGGGCTGCATCTCCTGGGATATGGTCTCGGCTGGGATGGGGTCGGAGGATTGTGTGGCTGCTTGCAGTGGGAGGTGATGATTTCGAGCCGCTCCTTTAGGGGCTGCATCTCCTGGGATATGGTCTCGGCTGGGATGGGGTCGGAGGATTGTGTGGCTGCTTGCAGTGAGTGGCTGATGTTCTTGCCTATCTCAGTGATTTCAGCTTTCACTGCAGCTAGCTCCTCTCGGATTCCTTCCCCGTCTTCTGTCAATTTCTGTTTTTCTATCATTAAGGCGAGCTTCTGTTCGCTCTCTAGACTTTGAGGCTTCCAATTGGGCCTTCTGGAGGTCTCTCCGCAAAGAGTCGACTTGTCGGGACAGCGCATCTACGCTGGTTTTTACTTTTTCGTAGTCCCCTGTGCTGTCGGTGATAGTCGCTCGCTGCTGGGCTAGGCGTTCCGTCAAGTTTCCAATTTTTTTCTCTAGGTTTGGTATGGCAGAGGCCATATTTTTAATTTGTCGGTGTGGCTCCTGCGTTTCATAGCCCAGCCGGTCCCGAACGGTTTTAGTGCTGTCAAGGGTATCCTTGATTTGCCCGCGTGCCTGGCTGAGCTCTGATTATAGTTTTGTGGAGGTCTGCTATGGCCTTACTGTGGGCGCGTTCGACTCGCACTAGTTCCTTGGCGTGACGAGTGCGCTCCTTTTCCAGATTTTGTTTGTGCCTGGATCTGGAGTCGGACAAGGCCAGGGCAATCTCATAGAGGGACTGCAAGCATTCGATTGCCGTCTGCTTGTACTCCCTCTTGATATTGCCCGATGATTCAAGGGCCTCCTTTCCCTTAAGGAGCAGCTCATTTGCCTCCTTTGTCGCCAGGTCTATCTCTACCCCGAGACGCTTTCTCGACGTCAGCAGCATGCTGGGTCTCCCTTCGTTCTCAGTTGTTGCCGAGGCGATGGACTCATCATCAGAGACGATGGGCCTCGGTGAGAGATCCTTCTGCTGCCAGTTGAAGATCCTCTCAAGGGTTTGCTGGGTCGGCGTTGTAACTGACCTTGTCGCACCCTGAAAAGACTGCGGTGCACCATCTTCCGTCGTTACCACGCTCTCTCCCGATGACTGCGCTACACTAACTACAGACTTGGGTGCGCTGATGTCACTCAGTGTGGACGTCTCGGAGGTTTTTGGCCTTCGGGACGGCGGGGGACATCTGGGAGCCTTGTCTGCGCTGGTCTCCTGTGCTCGCGCTGTGGTGTCGATGCTCACTTCAGGCCGTGCCTGCTTTGAGTCTTCGACCCTGGTCTTGGCAGATGTGGCCTTGGTAAGCACCTTTTCACGTAGTGATCGCGGAGCCCTCGGTGGTGGATTTTGAGGGGGGCACAGGGAGGCGAGTGCCGATGTGGCTGATGAGACCGTTGATCCGGCAGAGTCCATGTCCAACCTCTTGTCGGTTTTCCTAGAGTTGGTGGAGGACGATGACGTTTTTTTTTATTATTTAAAGACTGCTTCTAGGGTTCTTTTACACCTCGCTGCGTCGCTGCTGCCGATGATAAGCTGCCGCTGCTGATGTTGAGGAGGTGTTTGAACTTGCTGCGCGGTGTCGCAGACAACGTAGAGCACGTACGCACGTTGACGCGTGTGAATCCCGTACGAGCTGCTGAGTGCCTTCTTCTTTCCAGGATTTCGTTGGAGCCAATCGATTGCTCTTCTATTTCCAGTTACAACGAGCCCAAACTCGGGGGTCCTAGCTTCACGGGGAGCCCAGTTATCCCGAGGGGGGGTGAGGAAACCTGGAGGGGGGTTGGGGGGGGAAGTCTCAAGGGGGGGCACAACCCTGGGAGATGCAATATACCCCCGCCGGGGAAGTAGCAAGTGGTTGGTGCACTGAGGACATGGTAAAGTTTTGGGTATTGGGTAGAAAAGAAGGGCTGGTTTTTGGAGGGGTGTGGAAGGGGCCCAAGTTCCTGACTCAAAAGAGCCCAAACTCGGTTATATTGGGACGGGGGGTTTGGGATTCCCTCGGGTGTTTACCTGGGCTGCCGACACGGGTCCTGCAGTCGTGTATTTCAGTTGGTGGAATTCCTCAAGCCGTCTTAGGAGTCGTCAGGCGCGTCCGATGTACGTCACTTTTAGAGAACCGCGTGGTTGTTTAGGTAATACACGCGTGGTTTGAGGTTATCTCCACGCGGTATTTGGGAGAATTCAGACCTCTGTATCTCCACTGTTTCTTCTTCGATTTTCTAGTGGCGTACATTACGTGTTTTATGATATTTAACAAAGAAATATTGAAATATCAAACAAATATTTAAAAATAGTATCAAAACTAAACGAATGATTATGCAACTAGTACATTTAGAAAGAAAAAAAAGGATGGTATCTGATTCTATTTAAATACAAAACTTATTTATCACTTTTCATTTATCTTAGTGTATATACTTTAATTAAAACAAGCATAGTTGCGAGAAAAATATAGTATTTAAAAAGTTAATGAGTCATTACTTTAGAGACGAAATTTGAGCTGTAGAGGAGCTCGGACACCAGAATCTATTGAAAAAATTGTCACAGATCCTTTATAGAACAAAAACTGAAAAAAATAATAATTATAAACTAGGTGTATCAGTAATCATGCATTATGATTTTATTTATGTTCAGAAACTTGAGTGCCTAAATATTTTTTATTTTTGTCAACAGGCATTTAAATTAGACATTTAAAAATACCTACATTACTAACTAGGTATTGAAAATTATTACATAGAAACTTAAATTAAGTACCTACTATCTAAGAAAATGTCCGCGGCATTACATGTTATATTTACCTCAGTCACATTATTTAAAATTGTTCACCACACATAAATACACAAACTTTCACTTCACATAAGCTCACCAGAGAAAACACCAATCGAAGTAAAGATGGTCTACAGAAGGTGCAGGCTGCAGGAGGATGCTGCAACCATGTTGCCAATTGACATGGCCTTGCGGCTGAACTTCCCAAAATATCAGTCCGATTTTCATAAATTCGTACCACCAAAAATTTAAATTATTGTGTTTTTATTCGCGCAGCGCTGCCCATAAGGCAGCACTGGCAGGGGCGCCATGTAATAACGTGTGTTGTGGTGTCCAAATAAACACAAGTGGTTTCGTTGAATATTGGTATAATAATCAATGTCTTACAAGCTAAGTTACAATATATAGGGTGGAGGCGCGTCACACACTACACTACACGTGTATCATTTGACACCGCCCCACATTCATTACAGGCGTAAGTTTCGTTACATGTAGACTATTTTCAATAAAAATCATCGATTTATCTTAATTAATTAATTATAACAATTATTAAATTTAATTTAATTTTATATCTATTATTCATAACTTAATTTTTTTTATAGATTTTTCACATTACTATGATGTAATGTAAAAATGGAACGTAGAGAACTGTTTTATCGACATGTTAAATTCATTTAACTAAATTGACATAAGACAGACTTCGTGCAAGACATTCATAATGTGTCTAAGCTAAATCTATATAAGGAGTTAAACATATTTAACTAAATGCATTTCAGAATGATTTAAATAGAATTTGGTGCAAGTGTTTGGTGGTATTAAAAGTTTTTATTATGTCTCGGCAATTGACAGGGCTAAAATTCAAAATCATGCATTTACACTGTCCTTCAGTAATAATTCGGCAACAGCGGGGGACGAGTTCAGTGATTTAGTAGTCGAAATAGGAATGTCTGCAAAGAATTTTTCAAATGTAGAAGCAACCTGTAAGTCTGCTGTTACTATTTTGTCACTAATATTAAGACTGTAGTCTCTATTTCGGCTACTATTTCTTCCCGTTTCACTATTAATAATTTTCCAAGTCGTTCTAATTACATTATTACTGTTTTTTATTTTCGAACTTAAATAACGGGATTTTGCCATATAACAAACTCTTTTAAATAACTTTGAGTATTTTCTTACATAGAGATTAAAATCGGCGGTGTTTACATATATCCGTTCATTATTAAGCTCATAAAGTCGCTTTCTACTTTTATGGATGCCTTCGGTTGCCCAATTATTGAAGGATGCGTTTCCATTAACTGTGATCGTTTTGGTAACTGCCACTTTTATAATATAATATAATTAATAATAACATGCCACTTTCATCAAACTGCACAGTATGTTTTGAAAAACATTTCGTAAGAAATATTAAGACTATGTTCATAACACATATACGGCAATTTATTATTAACTTTAATTTTAAACATTTCCAAGCGACCTACAGTGTTTGGGTTAACAGTGATATCCGTTTTAATTACTCTCTTATTGGGATTCGGGATCTTAATCATCTGTCCAGAGTGGTCAGAGTCTAACACATTAATAATTTCCTTGTAGCTAGGCATAACATCCGTGTATATATTATCTAAACAAGGGGCAGTAGAAACTATTATTCTAGTTGGCTCCAGAAACAAGTTGGTAAGATTATATGACAGGAAAAGGTTTTTAATTTTGATACTTAATCCTGATTTTTCCAATAAATTAACATTAAAATTACCACATGTTATGATAAATTTATTACATTTAGAAGCGTTATGAAGTGCTTCATCCATTATCCTTTCAAAACAATCATACAATCCTGAAGGAGGCCTCTATACACTTAATACAACGAACTGCTCCAATTCCACACAGGCTATTTCAATTGTTCGCTGAACAGAGAGGCTCACTATATCCTTACGTTCTTTGAATTTTAATTGATTTCTAACTATAATTAAGGAGCCACGATGGCATTTACTCTGCTACACGAACCACCAACCTGGTGATTACTGAAGTTAAACATGATTTGTTGACACTTTAACCAGTATTCAGTAAGACAAATAATTTCAATGTCATTACAGTTCATAAATAATTCAATTTCTAAATCTTTATTCATCATGCCTTGTATATTTTGGTGAACCAGGTTGATTAAATCACATTTTCTTCCCTGTCCTGAATTAATATTGTTCTGTGATAAATCAGTGCAAGAAGTTGCCTCTATTGTCCGTATATCTAATTTAAATCATTCGACATGTTAAGACTAAGGTTAGCCAAGTTAATGGCTGGGTCAATATAAATATCAGTCAATACAAAATAATATGACAGCGACATAGCTATCTGTCTCTTACAATATAAAGAAAGATAGTACCTATCTTTTGTCGTGTAAAAATATCTGTTAACAAAATTGTTAGTGTCTAGATAAGGTGAAAAAGATCATTATTATAGGTCAATGTACGTACGTAGGTTACTATATCCAATTCTTGCGCCGAGCTTAACACTTTTTTTTTCTGAATTATACCCCAAATTATTTTTCTATAGGTTCATTTTCAGGCGCACTTTCTCTTTTTTTTGTACCTAGATAAAGACACGTGGTCAATGTTAAACATTTCCGCGGCCTTTTGTAACGATCGTCCTGACAAGACCTCTTCGTAGGCTTGCTGGTACGAAAATTAGTTCTTCGAACTTCTATCCGTGATATGTTTTCTTTTTCTAGGCATCTGGGAAAGAAAGAAAGTTGGCATATAAAAAAGGGATCTTTTGTTTAAGTTCGTGGTTTAGTTTATCCAACCCCAGAGCTTAACAATTTATACTGAAAGTAGCTACCTAAACGAAGACAGGGACGGTTGAAACACCGGGACGATTGAAATGTTTCAGACGTCCACATGCAAATTGTTACAACCGTACCCGTCTCCGATTATTCATTTCAAGGTAATTTTTTTATCTAAAACACTGCTTTAGCGTTAGCTAATATCAATAAATACAATCTCAACTAGGTACATCATACAATAGAACAAGAACAAATATTAAATTACAAGAGTTCGTTATGATAAACCAAAAATAAAAAGATCGTAAATGCTTACTTTTGGGCGGGAAAATCCTTCAATACGTCCTGTGCACAACCGCGTTGGCTCGCTGCCTCCGCGACACTGGTCAAAAATTCGAACATGGCCGATGCAGTAACAGACGCCACGTCGCGCAGATCGGTACAATAGTTTCCGAGAAATTTGAATTGTTTCAATCATAACACGTTTCAATCGTACCCAGTCTACCCTACTTAGCTATGGACATTTATTTTATTTATTGAAGTTATACTTCTTTTGGCGTGTTTGGACCACTAAGCCACGCAGAAGACGCAGGTTCGAATCCTGCCCGCAAGTCGAATTTTCCCTTCACTAATTTTATTTTAATTTTAAATCCTGCCTAAATCATGATTTATGTGCGGTAGTTAAAATCTACAGCCAAGGCGATATTGCTATAAGAAAGCAGAGGCTGTAATTTTCAAAGCGCACATATGTCATACGACGTTTTATAACATGTTTGCAAGGAAATAAATAAAATTCGGACTTTCATAAAAGAATAAATCTTTCACAAATTAGCGATGCGCGCGCATCAGCGCTTTTTTTAAGGCAAATGCTCAAAAAACAGCCAGTATCACGGTCGACGATCGTGAGGTAGGTAGTTAGAAGACACTGGTAAGCGGCCAATCAAATCAAGGTGAATGTGACGAAAACGTGCTGATGGTGTTTTGAATGTCTGTAATGGGGCTGAGGTATGACGTGTCACCTTACTCTTCTGACACGCTTCACATTCCTTTGCCATCTGGCTACAGTCCGTCTTGACTCCTGGCCATACAAACCTTTGACTGTGACTACCCGAACACTTGCCTTTCGCCCCGGATGGCTGAGGTTATGAAGAGAAGTGAATACGTGTTTGCGGAAAGATCTTGTAACAAATGGGCGTGGAGTACCAGTTACGTCGCAGTAGATCTCGACGTCAGATTCGGGTAGTTTCACTTTTCTCAGCTTCAAAGATGATCCTTCTCTCAGCAACCTCTGCAGTTCGGGGTCGGTTTGCTGTTCCCTGGCCAGGGACTGGTAATCTATGGGCAGATGGATCTCGTTAATGCGCGAAAGGGTGTCTGCGACCACATTGTCCTTACCGGCTATGTATCTGATGTCCGTCGTAAATTGGCCTATATAATCCAGGTACCTAAATTGACGAGGAGTGCAGTTTGAGCGTGGGCTTGCGAATGCGAATGTCAACGGCTTGTGGTCCGTTGTGACGTGGAATACACGTGCCTCGACCATGAAGCGAAAGTATCTGATCGCCTCATATATTGCCAACAGCTCTCGATCGTATGGGCTGTACTTCTTTTGTGAAGGGCTGAGCTTCTTTGAAAAAAATGCCAGTGGCTGCCATACCCCGTCGCTTCGTTGCTGCAGTACTGCCCCAATCGCTGTATCAGACGCGTCCGTCAAAATGTTCAGCTCTGCGCAAGGATCTTGATGAACCAAGAGTGTAGCCCTGTTTGCAGATGTGGAAAGCTTCTATCAGCTCTGTCATGGTGACTGGATGTAATCCCTTGACTTTAGGACCTGCGAGCAAGCTGTTGAGTGGTGCCTGTTTGGAAGCTGCATCTGGAATAAATCGGCGATAAAAGTTGAGCATTCCAAGGAATCGTCTCAGTTCCTTGACCGTCTTGGGTACAGGGAAGTCTTGAATGGCCTGGACCTTGCAGTCAAGAGGCCGGACACCTGCCGCAGAGACTGTGTATCCCAAAAACTTTACCTCCGCTTGGCCGAAAATACACTTGCTGGTATTTAACAGGACGCCGTATTTGACCAGTCTTTCGAACAGTTGTCTTAGGTGCTGCTGGTGCTGATAGATGTCTTCGCTGAACACCAAGATATCATCAAGATATCCATAGCAGACGGTAAGGTCTCGCAGAGCTTCATCCATGAATCTCTGGTTCGAAGTCCAAAGGTCATAAAAAGAAATTCGTACAGACCAAATGGTGTTGTTATCGCCGCCTTGGGTATATCTTCTTCAAATATCGGGATCTGGTTATAAGCCTTTACCAAATCTATGGTGGAGAAGATGGTGCTGCCCGCAAACTCGTGAGTGAAGTCTTGCAGGTGCCCGATAGGGTAAACATCCGGGATGGTTCGAGCGTTTAAAGATCGGTAGTCCCCACAAGGACGCCACCCATTGTTCTTCATCTCCTCAAACTCTTGCTTTGCTATCTTGAGGCGTTGTGGGTCCAAACGACGAGGACGGCTAGAGACTGGAGGGCCGGGCGTGGTACGTATATGGTGTATAGTATTGTGCGTTGGTAAAGCTGGCTTGCCAGCGGGACGAGTGAGGTCAGGATACTCCTTCAGGATGCGATAGTAGTTGCTATCTGCGGCTATGGTACGGACAGGCGATATGACCTCGGAAGAATTGAACTGTGGTGCCTGGACTGTAAGCGACGTCAGATTATCTATGAGACGCTGGTTTCGGCAGTCGACAATCAGACTGTAGTAAGCTAAAAAGTATTATATAATAGCTTCTTAACTACGAGTAAACTCTGTCTCTGAGGATCGGAATTTCATTTGCATCGCCTGCGCCAAATTCCTTCGATAGCTACTATAGTTGAAGTATTGCAAGTAGTATAAATAATTTAATAAACGGAGTACTATACTACTTCAACTACTAATCTACTATTACGAGCAAATATGTTATAATAGTACATTATGATACAAGTGTGCTATCTTGGTCATTAGACACGAGGCGATATTGCTCATATTGGTAAGAAAGCCGTGTGTAATAATCAATGCACACGTGTTTCACACGACGATTTTCAACATACTTGCGAGGACATAAACAGACTTGCATTATCATTAACTTTTAATTATCAAAACAATTAGTAAAAGTACAATTATCGAAATGATACTGAACTGTTTTTGTTGGCATTTTTACAGTTTGTGTATTACTGACAATTTCATGTTCTTCGGTAAATGTTGGTGATATCGAAATATTGTCATAGGAGTTGGACGAATTTTTTAAAAGGAAGGGCTCATTAGTTTTAGCGGGTAGCATTAAATAGCCAGTGTCACGAGAAGTAGATGGTTGAGGTAGGCCAGTTGAGTATGAGCAGCAGCGGCGTTTATGGGGACCAAGTGAACGCCAGCATACTACACCTTAAGGAAGCTTGTAATTATCCCAAATATTAGAATCATGGGCAGACCCATGCCATCGTGCAACTACATCCAAAAAGGACAGGTTGGCAGCAGCTACACATTATGTGTTTATTGAAAAATAGCCTTTTCGGTTCCGGTATATCTCAGCATTATCGTGTTATATCATATTATAGTGTTACTAATTCAATAATAGTTAATTTGCTTATTGACTTACCTGGTGACATTATTCTCACATGAGTACAATCGATAGCATCAAGAACCCGAGGGAATCTGGCTGTTTTGTAGAACTCTGCTGCAACAGCAGACTGTTCTTACGCGGAACTTGGAAACTTTTTGTACCGAGGATAGAGGAAAGCAATAGCGTGCGTAACAGAATGTACTATGCGGCATGCTGTAGATTCATGAACGCTAATCATATCATGTGATCAACTGACTGCCCGTAGCATAAAATCTTAATGTGCACAACATTAAGATTTATGGGCCGGCTCGACCGGAGTGATACCACGGCCTCACAGAAAACCCGCGTGAAACAACGCTTGCGTTGTGTTTCGCCGAGTGAAGGAGGTTACCGGAGGCCCAAACCCTTTTAAAAGGCGGGCAACGCACTTGCGACTCCTCTGGTGTTGCGGGTGCCCATGGCGGTTATCGCTTACCATCAGGTGATCCGTTTGCTCGTTTGCCCCCCTATGTCATAAAAAAAAAACAGCTGGTTAAGAGGCAAGACGGCATAGTTTCTAAGATAAAATAAATAAAGTTTCGTGATGTCAGAAAACTGAAAATGTATACCAAATAGACTCGAGTGGCTAGGATAGAGTAGTATATCTTAAGTATACATAAGTATTTTATGATTACGATTACAATGAATTACTATTATAAAAATTGTACCAACTTTTCCATTTTGCTAATCAATTGCGACGATATTTGTTGTAATAAATACACCGTGCTGCGTTTTGTAAGACGAAATCTTCTTACAAATTCGTCATCGGGAAGACTTTCAAATAAATTATTTCTTTCCAACTGCCGCTGGTCTATCTAAATATTCTATAATTTCTTCATCGTCATCAGAAAATATATTTGAAAAATACATTTTATCTCAAAATAACCTCAATTCGAATCGTCCGATCGTCAATCGTCCTTTTGCCAATGATACAGGTGTAGGTGGATTCCAGGTTGCAGTACCATGCAGCTGCATCTAAAATGACTTTTTTGACTGGGATCTAAAGCATGCTACTTCACTAGCATCGGAGGGGTGTGGAAATGTTGTTTTGATGTTTGCAGTATCAGTTATGCTGCAACCAAGTAGCTCCATGGTGATAAAATTGGTAGCATGCCCATCGAATGTTAGTGACACAACTTTGATTCCAGCTTCGTGACATTTCATGAGACAAAGTTTAACTAAATTCATTTCTGTTCCCCGGTTAAATTGTTTGTTAAAAAGTACCCCAAAAGGTATCTTGAATGACTGGTTTATTCCTACTAACATAAATAAAAATGCCTGAGAAGCCAAAGTTGTAGACTCTGTTAATTCATCGCCCATATCGACAACCCCTATGTACCGTTAACCATCCCACAGCTTTGCTAGCGCCACGCCATTTCATCGAACATAAGCGTACAAATAAGTTTATGAGGAGAAACTTCTGCCATTTTTTTCAACGCCACGAAAGCTTCTTGAGTAAATCCAGGTTCGCTTTTAATGTGGGTGTTGTGACTATTTTGTCTACGTTTTAGGATGAGGCAGGCAATTATTGAAGGATTTTCTGACATACTCATAGCCTTTGGGAGAGTAAAAATTTAACGATAAGCACAATTTTCTAATAGCCGGAGAATATTTAATGATTTTATTACCGGATCTTCGAAGGCATAAGTAATTAAACAGCTCTGTTGCTGTAATATTCTAACTTAACAGGTTATGAGTGTCGCAATTTATAAATTTGTTATCTTTCAAGTCTTTTAAAACATTCTATAGAGATGCATATTTTTTTCTAATCGCCGATTTTTCTGTTGTAATGTTTTTAACTTTCGCTTAGTAGCAACCCGTAATAGGTAACTTATGTTTTTTTAAATCTTTTCTCAATCGTTGAATCTCTAAACTCAGGTGCAACAGAGTTTTTGGGAGATTTGTTAATCTCGTGTTAGTTTGAAGGACCTGCTTGGTCTTCCAAAGCAATAGTGATTTGATTTGACGGCAATCCTCAACAACGCGAATAAATTCAGAGTAGGTTTTGATGTTTTTTTAATCACACCTTTTTCGGTGAAGTATACATCATTTTCTTGAAAATGCAATGAGCAAACAACACAAAATTTTGAAGGCAGCCAATCATTATCTTACCTGCTTTGACGTATAATAATAACCCACTCATCGCGTAGGACAATTTCCGTCGGCAATCTGCTAAAATAGAAATCAAATAATTTTAGTGAGTAAGTATAAGTAAAGGTCTCCTGACTATTCGAGGTACTTTTTTCGGATTTTTTTCGTGAAAGTTTGATATATTGTTAATTAAGTAAAAATTACAAGAAAAATTCCTAAGCCGGAAAAATTAGTTGTCCGTGACAAAATACCTGTTTGTTTTTTCCTTGTTACACAAAAGCATGCAAAGCATTACATGATGTAAATGATTTTCTCTCTCTCTTCCATTCATAGAGCCATTTAGGATGCCTTTTCCCAAATTGTTCAATTAACTCGATAGAATATAATTGATTTCCTTGTAAAAGTTTTGTGTAAGCGTCCATAATAATTTTCAAGTGTTGTACTGTGTATAGGACATAACACTTTCATACTGAAATTTAATAATATTGTGCTACGGTTTTCAGAATGTGAGCGATAAAACTACATCAAATATAAGAAAAAGTATTTATTAAGTTTATTAAGTGTAGTATTCAGTTTGTGTTATGGTATTACTGACAATTTCATGTTCTTCGGTAAATGTTAGTGATACCGAAATATTGTCACAGGCGTTGGACGAATTTTTTAAATGGAAGGGCTCATTAGTGTTAGCGGGTAGCATTAAATAGCCAGTGTCACGAGAAGTAGATGGTTGCGGCTCAGGGCAAGACTTCTTGGTCTGTGGCTCCAAATTAACTGGACCGCCTGATATTTTATGAAAGAATTTATGTAATTCCAGAACTATATTTATTTAAATAAAATACGCGAACTGAGCAAAATGATATTTTTATTAAGAGTTACAATTACAAGTGTCAAGAGTGAGTAGTTTTTTTATAGGTGACAAGATTGAAGATAGATGGCGCATGTTCAGTGTTGCAATTATTTAACTTCAACATCCTCTTCTTAATTGCAAACCCATAGCCACGGAACAGTCTTCAGTCTTCTTTTGAGAAATTGGTTTTGTAAGCACATCGGCACCCATATCTTGTGTCCCAACATAACTGAGTTCAATTTCCTTTTCGGTAACTCTCTCTCGAAGAAAATGATATCGTATATCTATATGTTTGCTGCGAGCACAGTAAGAGTCAATACCTGCAAATTTGATTGCACTTTGATTATCGCAATAAATTATGGTAGGGGCAACTGTAACCTTCCAATGTAGTTCTGACTCTAAATGCCTTAGCCACATAGCCTCTTGTGTGGCAGTAGCCAGTGCCATATATTCTGCCTCCATGGTTGATAACGCAACTGTGTTCTGACGTTTAGAACACCATGAGACTGAAGCACCCTGAAACAGAAAAGTGTAGCCAGAGCATGATCTCCGGCTGTTAATGTCTGAAGCCCAATCTGAATCACAGTAGCCAAACACTCTTCCTTCTTCTTTGTATTGACTAAATGTTAATTTACAATCCTTTGTTCCCTTTATGTAGCGCAGCACTCTTTTTACTGCTAGCCAGTGTTGTATTTCTGGTTTATTATTAAAGCTACTCAATTTATTTACTATGAAACATATATCTGGTCTTGTACCCTGTGATAGGTAAAGTAAACTCCCAATTGCTTCTTGATAAGGAACATTTTTAACAATATTATTTTGTTCTCCTGTGCTGATCAATTTGGCGCTAAGATCACAGGGTGAATGAACTGGATTACAATCTGTCATATTGAATCTTTGTAGTATTTTTTCTATATAGGCAGTCTGATCAATATGAATTTGGTCTCTGGCCACATTTTGACTTATTCTCCAATCAATAAAATGATTCACAGGTCCAAGCGTTTTTATATCAAATTTACTTTTAAGTTGTTGTTTTATTTCTTTACCTTTCTCTACGTTGTTATAAAAAATTAATAGATCATCGACATATATCAATATAAAAAGAATGCTTCCATTATCATTTTTGTAGTACACACATGGATCCACAGACGTACTTTTCAAACCCAACTTTTTTAACACTAAAGTGAGTTTTAAATTCCATTGGCGACTTGCCTGTTTCAAGCCATAAATGGACTTATTTAATCCGCAGACTTCAGATCCATGTTCGTAGCCGGGTGGTTGATTCATATATATTTCAGCATCTATGTCTCCCTGCAAAAATGCCATCACTGCATCAATTTGATCTATATATGTTTTCTTTTACAGCCATTGCAAACAAATATCTTATTGAGGTATGCCGTACTACCGGAGCAAAAATCTCATTATATTCAGTTCCCTTCCTTTGTATGAAACCCTTTATGACTAATCTTGCTTTGTAACGTACAACTTAGCCGTTTGCATCAGTTTTCATTTTAAAAACCCATTTGCAAGGGATTATTCTTTTGTCTTCGGGTAGAGTTACTAATGTCCATGTATTATTCTGAAGGAGTGATTCATATTCACTATCCATGGCATCTTTCCACTCTTTTGCTTTTGGGCCTGAAAGAGCTTCTTCCATGGTCTCTGGTTCCTTTAATAATACTGCTGAATCAGTTGGTTTCTCTTCATGACAAAGATAAGTATTAGGTTTGATATTCCTCGGCCTCAGAGTTATATTTCTCAATGGCGTAGAATCTTCTTCTTCAAAGCTCTCCGGTGTGTAATCTGGATCATTATCTGATTCTGAATTTGATAATTCACTGGTGGCGTCAAACAATTGTTCCTCTTCTGAACTTTCATTAACTAAAGTATCGGTATCAGATTCTTGTTTAGCTGTAGTTTCTTCTTGTTGCAAAAGAGTAAGCGGCATAATAACACAATTATTTTTAACTGTGTGTTCCAAGAAAACAACATCTCTACTCTTGTATATTTGTTTTTTACTCTCATCATACAACCTGTAGCCTTTAGTATAATCGCAATAACCCACAAATATCATTTTAATAGCTTTTGAATCCCATTTTCGTCTGTTTTCTTTTGGCACATGAACCATTGCATGACAACCAAAGATTTTCATGTTATTTAAATTTGGCTTTTTACCTGACCACATTTCATATGGTGTCTTGTAATCCAAAGCTTTTGTTGGTGAACGATTTATTATATAAGGCGCTGTTGAAACCGCTTCTGCCCAAAATATTTTTTGTAATCTGGAGGTCAAAATTAAGCATTTAGCTCTCTCTACTAATGTGCGATTCATTCGCTCGGCCATGCCATTTTGTTGAGGAGTATATGGGTTACTTGTTTGATGCTGGATACCAGATCTACTTACACAGAAACAATTTAAACTCATTATTTATATATTCTCTACCATTATCTGAGCGCAATATCTTTATTTTTTTATTAGTTTCATTTTCAACTAAATTCTTGAATTCTTTAAACTTTTCTAAAGTCTCAGACTTGTTCTTCATGAAATAGACAGTTACCTTTCTACTGTAATCATCTATGAAAGTAATATAATATCTGGCACCTCCAATAGAGCTTGTCTCCATCGGACCACATAAATCAGAGTGAATTAATTGGAGCAATTCAGAAGCTCTAGTACCAGTATTTTTAAATGGTTGTCTACTCATTTTTCCTTCTAAGCAAGTTGTACAAAGTTGATTACCCTTTTTTAATAATTCAACCCCTTCTGCACTTTCTGTTATTTTCTGTAAGTCTGTAAAATTGAGATGGCCCATCCTTTGATGCCATAAATTTATATCCCTCTCATCTATTGTTGATAGCAATGCCGGTGCTTCAGAAACATTATTTAAAATGTACATGTTATTGCGATGCAAAGCTGTCAATATTAATTTGTTATTTTGATATATCTGACAACCATCTCTCTCGAATTTCACTTCACAGCCATTATTTACCATTTGACTTACAGAAAGTAAATTTACTGTTAGTGTGGGTACAAATAAAACATCTCTGACCTGTATTGTCCGTAATATGCCATCTGAATCTCTTATCTGAAATCCACCTTACCACTGCCCTTTACTGCTACTGTTTTACTGTCTGCAACTTTAATGTTGTTGATTGTAGATGGAGAAACATCATACATCCAATTCCTATTATTGCACATATGCAATGACGCTCCGGAATCAACATACCAGCAGTTTCCATCCAACTCAGCAGCAACTGGAAAAGCAGCAAAATAACCATTATTTTTTGAATTATCACTGTATGAGGAACCTTTCTTTTTATCTTTAAAATAACAATCTTTACTCATATACCCATATTTATTACATACAAAGCACCGTGGGCCTTTGGTCTGCCTTTTTTCTTGGGATTGGTTATGTGGATTTTTCTGAGTTAACTTTGACTTATTTTGTTTATTATATGACTTGGCATAGTAAGCAACAGAATCTGATACCTTGACCTCTTGTAACAACTTAGTTTTTACATAATCAGCAGTAATATTTACACCAGAGCTCTCTATAGCCATTATCATCGGTTTGTAGTAATCAGGGAGGCCAGCGAGCAGCAATGTACCTAGCCACTCGTCTCCAACAACAAAATTGATATTGCGTAACTTATGAGCTGTTGACATTACCTTATTAACATATTCTTCGACATTCGAACAATTTTCCAAATTGGTGGTAATCAGATCTCTTAGTAAACCTACTTTTCTACTGAGCCCGGAGTCATCAAATACTTTTTCGAGTTTTGTCCAAACCTGTTTCGCGGTTGTAGCTTCCTGAACATGGACATAGTTAACTGGGTCTACCAACAGTATTATTTTCGATTTTGCTTTCGTATTTTTCTTGCTGTCGGATACATAACCTAATTCAGGTTCAATCTCTTGCCACAATTCTTCATGTTCCAGATAGTTTTTTATGGCAAATTTCCAACTTTGGTCATTTTCTCTTCCAATTAACTTCTCAATAGTGCCTATTGATATTTGTGATGCCATTTTTATATGTATTTTTTCTGAAAATATGCTGAAAGAGAAAAATGACCACGCCGGTAATGGCCGGTTGCAAGGTGTTTTTAATTTTAATCTATTTGAATCACAGCACTTTAGTATCGAATTACTTTTCTTTATACTTTCGGACATATATAGCCCATAACCTGATATTTTATGAAAGAATTTATGTCTTTTTACGAAAGAATTTATGTCTTTTTCTCTATTTTACGCTGGTAACATCAAAGAGGTTTTGCTCCGTAATGTAATCCAACCAACTAAGAATGAGTGAACTATGAGTGAAATATTTATACACCTCTCTTTTGCACTCGAACACTTTGTATAAGACTGTCTCACGTGATTTGTTTTTTCAAAGACATTTCAATTTGATTGTTTGTTTTTGAAACTATTCAGTCATTTTCGAGTCATTCAATATTGTCATGTCAAATCGCTTTTGTTTGGACGTGTGCTTTTTGTGTGTGTGACAATTTGGAAGAACACGAGTTGATTATGGAAAAGAAAATACGTTTACGAGGCCCTAATCATGAAAAGTGAAAATTAACTACTTTGTGACATAGTTACGAAATATAAACACGTCATAGAAAATAAAAAAACTGATGGCGCCAACCTTCAACAAAAACATGCAGCTTGGCTGGAGGTGGTGGAGCTGTTTAATTCCTCAACCACCGGTTGTCAGCGAACGGTTGAAAGTTTGCAACAAAACTATAAAAAATTGAATGAGAAGTTAAAGAAATCTGCGTTTGACGCTAAAATGAAGGTTCCAGGTAAGCATATTTATATTTCTATGTACCGTACCGTGTACGTACCATAAAGTTGCCGTTCATCAAATGACTATGTTATTATATTTCTGCAGTCGATATTCTGCTACAAAATCTTGAAGAATTTGGCACTTCTCCTGATGGCTGGGAGAAAATTGCTGATAATGTAGGTGCGCCCAGAGAAATGTGTCAAGAAATTGTGACAGACCTTAAGACAGCAGCAGACCGCCAAGGTAGGCTTTTTAAAAATAATGTTATGGGTACAGGTGAGTTATTTTAACTGCATCATCTATTGATATTCATTCCATTGTTATTGCTAACTCCATTCTTTCTCAGGCGGAGGACCAGCTCCTAAAGAAAATGAAGATCCATTGTTGGAAAAAGTAAAAGTATTAGTTTGCTATAGATGGCCTGTATACAATTTATGATGGGTATAGTTGTTTAATGGCATCGCAGCCGGAAGCTATACCCATTGAAGACAAAAATATTGAAACAGGTATGTTAATTTGGATAGTGTTTATTAATCTTCAAGGAATGTATCCTTGTGGTGCTCTGTAATTAATGTAATGTAATTTTTTCAGGTTCGCAAGCAGATGAATATTTCACAAATGACAGAGCAAACTTAAAAAATCTGCCTCATCATTTATTGACTCGTACGTATTATCCGTGCAAAGTTAATAATATAGTCTGAAGTTTAATCTAAGGCTCAGAAAACTTCATAGTTATTTAATTTAATGAATAGAAGGTAACAGTTTCTTCTTTTTAATTTTAAACTACAAACTGTTTCTACAAAATTCAGTACATTAGCCACTGAAAAACTGCAGTTAGTGGCTATTCAGAAAGAATTGGTTCAGTGCCAACTCACTGAAGAAATTGAAAAATCGGCACATAATCGCTTGCTGAGAGCAATGGAGATGGAAGATGCAAGGAAACGATATCAACATAATGAATTAATTAGAAAATTAGAATTAGATAGATTAAATAAATAACAACGTTTACGTCTCATTTCATTTATTTATTTACACAAGACAAAATTATTATTATATAATAAAAGATACAACCTATACTAGTCTACCAAAATGTTCTTCTATTAAAACTTGTCGCGAGTGGTTTCCTGGCATACTTCTGACAGGGTTGCTGGTTGATACTCCCAACACTGTCATTATTAGTGTCAAAGATTGGAGGAAATTCTGGATCGATAGGTGGTTCTGGATCATTTTGAAGGCGTGCAATATTATGCAGCACACAAGTGGCAATGATAATACCAGGTATTCTGTTTAAATTAACTTGAATCCCTCTGGTCACAATAGGGAACCTTCTTTTCCAGACTCCAAAGGTGCGCTCAATAGTGTTTCTTGTTCTTATCTGCGACTCATTATATAATGATTGATTTACAGAATTCACTGTCGCCAACGGTGTCATCATAAATGTGGACTGGGCGTATCCCCAAGTAAACAATAATTATTATAAGAGCCCTGCAAAAAATGACGCGACTGGTTGCAATTGTCCCAGATGTGGGAATCATGAGCAGATCCGTGCCACCGTGCAACAACATCATTAAACATTAAATCGGCAGAACATATTGCCTGCATATTTATTGAAAAGTAGCCTTTCCTATTTCTGTAAACCTCTGCCGTTTCACCACCTGAAACAAATAACACATGTTTAGTAATTACTCTACAGTACAAATCTAAGTCCCATGTTGCATCTTTCTGTGTGTCTGTATGTGCCAATTTCAGATGACGGCATACTTACTACTTACAGTCTTTCAATTTGTTACTTTCAATCTGTTTTCACCAAAAGCTGATTAACAAAGATATTTAAGTATGCATTTTGTGATGATCATTAAAAAGCATGGATTGACACACCTGGTGACTTCATTCGCACATGCGTGCAATCTATTGCTCCAATAACGCGTGGAAATCGAGCGATTTGGTAAAACTGTAATGCAGCCTGCCTCTGCTCCTCCTCGGTTATGGGCATGAATATAAATTGAGGATATAACCGAGCTATAGCATCAGTGACCTTGTGAATGATCCTGCACGCTGTTGACTCATGCACCCCAATGAAGTCTCCACAAGTCAGTAACTGACTTCCAGTGGCATAAAACCGTAATGTGCATAACAACTGGTTCAAAGGTGATACGGCCTCAATGGAAAATTAAAATTTACAACATTGTAGCACTATATTGAAAGTAATAATGTCATCACTAGATCAATAATAATTTCGGTACGAAAAATATGTATTTAAGTAACTTACTTCTTAATTTCAATTCTATACTTCAATTTATTTTCAATTTTGTTTAATAAAAAGCGAACACTTTCTTTTTCTAGACGAAATCTTCGATGAAACGCTTTCTCTCTTTGCGAGTTGAAATGATCAGACCTTTCTGCAACTCTTCTATTATAAAAGTCCGAGCTAATGTATTCGACGATTTCTTCATCATCACCAGACAATAAAAAATCACTCATAATTATTGCTTAGGACACAAAACTATTTTAAAATCTGACTGACACTGCTTTCACTTCTGCAACCCAACATAACCTCTCTCAAACGAAACAATTTTGACAATACTAATCCGGAGGTAGTGACGTAACCAGCCAAAAAAGGTGGGATAAAATTAAAAAAAACTAACCTGAGGTTAGTCCCTAACTCTTGGAGGTGCAAGACATAATTGTAATTTAACCCCATATTAGCCACTAACCCCGAGGTAATTAAGTTAACCTGGGGTGGCGCAAGTGGGCCTAATAAGCTCATATTATAGTGTTACTAATTCAATAATTAATTGGCTTATTGACTTACCTGGTGACATTATTCTCACAAGAGTACAATAGATAGCATGAAGAACCCGAGGGAATCTGGCTATTTTGTAGAACTCTGCTGCAACAGCAGACTGTTCTTACGCGGAACTTGGAAACTTTTTGTACCGAGGATAGAGGAAAGCAATAGCGTGCGTAACAGAATGTACTATGCGGCATGCTGTAGATTCATGAACGCTAATCATATCATGTGATCAACTGACTGCCCGTAGCATATAATCTTAATGTGCACAACAACTGGTTAAGAGGCAAGACGGCATAGTTTCTAAAATAAAATAAATAAAGTTTCGTGATGTCAGAAAACTGAAAATGTATACCAAATAGACTCGAGTGGCTAGGATAGAGTATGCCAGGACTCGAGGGCATTTTGAAATATGATGCCAAGATAGGGGCACGGCAAGATAAGGGGCACTTGTGATCGGTAACTGTCAACTAGTGACCACATAGAAGGTGGGAATTTGGGTTTACATAGTGACAATGTCATCTTCGAGCTAACATTTAAAAAATCTTCGTTGTCCCTCTCACATAATATTGTTCAAACCATGTTAGTACATCTTCTGCTTCTTCTGGTATAACTTCATTCCTTATTATGTAGAAAGCATCGACGATTTCAGTTCGCTCTAAAAATGCTAATGCCGGGAAGTGTCGATTTTATGTGCAAAAATTGAGTCTTGACTATGTGGGGTATGTCATGTTGAGGTGGTTGGTAAATGAAGGTCGTTACTTGTTACACTATATACTTTACTGGTACCAGTTTCAAATACATATAAAATACTTATTAACTATGTACGACCTAACTGCCTGAGTGCGGGGAGACGACTGCTGCGCCGCGCTAACACAGTAATGCGCCTTTACACAAATCGAATGCGTCAGCAGTGTCCCTACAACTATAACGTTTTTCCAAGCCAGATGCTTGAATGTGCCGCCATATGTTTTGGTTGAGGTGGAAAAAGCACAGTTTGTTTATGCAGCCTGGGAAAGCATGTCTGATAGCATTAATTGCAGCAGTTTCAAAACCCGTAAGGATGAGCTTTGGAGCCAAATTTTTGTTCAATTTGTTAAAAACAAATTAATCTTCTTAATATTTCAAAAAATATTGTATAACGTTTTTCAGTTTTGTGGGACAGTAGTCCATATACCAGTAGCACAATCTTATTAATTCTATCTGTTGTGCCTACTACTGCATGAATTGTATAGATTTGAGTGAATGATTTGAATGTCCCGTCCATAAGCCAATAAAGTGCCTCGATCAATAATTGGCATTTTTTTTGTTAGTAGGTAAACACAATTACGCAAACATTATTTTCAACAAAATGTCTAATCAAAAACTGTTCGTTGTTTATTTTTGTATATTCTTCGGGGATATTGACATCTTGTACTCTTTTGGGTAATGTGGGTAAGTTTTTTCTTCTCTCACGATGTACAATGGGTTATAGCTGTTACCTGACCCACCCTAAAAACAGACGAATTTGAACCCTCTGCTTGTTACATTACAAGAGTTATTCAATTTGTATGAGTTTATCAGACTAGCTCTACTCGATGAACGAATACAATAATAATACAGATACGCAAAACGTTTGCGTTAGGATATTTATAACTACTTGTTATTCAATTTAGATTTTTATGCTGTAAGACTAAAGGTTTATCTTCGATAATATAATTAGTGTCATTGCTACTAATAGTTTATTTTAATTAATACACACAAGTAGATCTGGTCTTGTGGTTCGTGTGTAAGACTGAGACGAGCAAGATGCGAGTTCAAATCCTGCATGGCGTATATTATTTTGTTTTCAATTTAGAATTTATTCAAGAAGTATTTCTTACATTATTGTAAAGAACTATAGACGGACACATTCTCCAAATATAAAGTTTCTAACTTGGTTATATTTTCACTTAACTTGTAATAAGTGGGTAGATGAAAGACAAATACGCGTTCATTATAAAACTGGTATTCAAATGTTACTAAGTTTTAGGGTAGGAAAATAAAAATAAACCGTGACAACAAAGCTAAAGCCAGTCTACGCACAATTGCAGTGACTACGCGCGAACACTTTTTACCTTGCCTTACTAAATTGTGAAAAACAACGTATTTTTCCAATTTTTTTATTTTTGTTTTGTAGTAGTTTTATTATCATGTCATTGTCTGCGATTATTTAAAATACAAAATAAACTATTTACACGATGAGAATGTTGGCATCAGAGAAATTGCTAGGAGACTTATATAGCAGTAAGTGTATTTTTATAATTTTAAATTTCATTATTATACCTAGCTATTGCTTTAATCAAACCTATTTTTATATGCCTTCTTTGTTTCAGAGAAATACCGTCAGATTGTGGTTGAGACGTTTTGAAGAAACGGGAAATGGCCGATTTAATAGTCACTAATATTTGGAAATATTACGTGACAACACGGATATTTTCTTCATGAAAGATAATTGCGCCATACACCGAGCTGCTGTGGTGCAAAATTGGCTGGCCAGTCAAGAAGGTGTCAAGACAATAAATTGGCCATCTAAAAGCCCTGCCTGACCTAAACCCAATAGAAAATTTGTGGGGTCAAATGATTTTAAATTGGGATTCATTAGAAGTCAGGACAAAAGAAAATTTGGCACAACTTGTGACTTCAACATGGGAACTGATGAGAGGAAGTAATGCTTGCTGAAACATGATGTGCGGCATGCGAAGCCCCTTGCAACAAATTATAGAAAGAGATGGTGCTCCACTGGAGTTAACAATACTTATGTGTCAGTGTGTTAAATCAATTGTTGTTATCACAATTTCTAAGGAAGTGTTTCTTACAGTGATTAAGCATGTCCTTTTGCGATCATAACTATTATTATATAAATATTTAAAAACCTATAAAGTAGGTCAAAGTATAGTGCTATTGTCACATAAGTTTTAAAGTAGGTATGATAGTTTATGTGGTGATGTTATTGTTATAAAAATAGAAATATTATATTATATTTCTAAACATTTAACATGTTGATTCACTACATTGACTACTGTTTAAAGTAGATTAATTACCTACTTTTAAAATAAAAATGGGTATTTTATAGGCAACTTTAAAACAAAGAAAATATTTAGTAAATAACAACTTTAATCAAAAAAATCAAGCTTTCATAAGTATTAAAACTTCTTTTTACGTTTTTGCTTTTTAATATATATTAATATAATTTTAATATAATTATATAACTATGACAAGTAATTGTGTATTCTATATTTAATAAAATCGTTATCATAATAATTAATGTTTTTCATTTCTGTTGTTATTTTTATTTAAATAGTATTTAAATATCATATAAAAACATTTGGAATTCAAAAAACAATATATTTGAATATTGTAAACATAAAAAGCTAAAAGAAGCGCAGGGCTAGTTTTGAACTCATAACCATGCTAACATAGATACACTGTTGCAACCACCAGACCAAATCACCTTAACAAGTATTATTGAAATTAACAACTCCTCAATCATGTGACAAAACAATATTCAAAGATTACCTACCCTAACGTTACGTGTTAAAGATCAAATTGGCACAACTGTAGTTTATAATATTTGCCTATCTTGAACAAGTCGCTTTAAAACAACGACCTAGGTCGTTGTTTTAAAGATCAAAATTGCTTAGTAGGTAATCTGTATCATTATTTTATTTGTCATCGAGTAGCGCTAGTCTGATTACCTCATACAAATTGAATAACCCGTAATATCACAAGCAGAGGGTTCAAATTCGTAAATTTTTAAGGTGGGTCAGGTAACAGCTATAACCCATTGTACTATCATCCGTATGGCGTCCTTGTTAGGCGTATAAGGGGCGGTAGTTATTTATTATTATTATTATTTCTATTATTTTATATTATTTATATTATTTCTTGAATATATCTTTGTGCAATCTGTGACGGAGTATCCATTGAGCTGCTAGCTTTTTTTTAACACTTTCACGGACACTGAGATGAAGTTGACATATTGAAAATGACACTAAACATTTTCATATAAAATAATACCACGAGTATAGCCGGACTGCCGTCATAAAAAACCCGGGATACCTGTAGTATGACGGTCCGTCGACAACCGGTATCGTCTTGTTATGTCCTATCATGTGGAATGCCAATGAAACCAAAAGAATACCCTTGTCTACAATTTATTATCATGAACGCTTGAACAAAATTAAATGAGTAACTTAACTATATACTAACTTACAACTAAGCTTAATTATAAGTATAGGGCGCCAGGAGGGTTTTAGTGTTATAAACTTTGGTAGATACAAGGAACCCTGCCATTCCTATAGTTGCCGGCTCTCGTGCGGTTCTTCCCGGATGTTAATCCGTAATCAGATTAATAGTGACAATTGGTTGTTTACATACGTAATCAGCCGTGATGAAGGATCGGATGACAATTCAAAAGGGAAATTCCTAGCCCAATATCCTCCAATATCCTTCCAACAATAAAGGGCGTGGCGGTAAGCTGGAACAATTAAGACGCGAATTGTACTTTTATGATCCTCTTGATCAACTTATACCTCTGGATTTCATAATAAGAAAGCAACTCACCCCCGTACTGTTGAAACAATTCACAAATTAAAATAACTAAAAAACCCGACTGCATAAAAACACTTTAAAAAAAACTAAAAAGACAAAAACAAGTCTAGTAGTCCAGACCTATGTAAAGTAATATTGAATAACTACACCATTTAAATGTTTTCATGATCGATAAATACATAAAATAATAAATTATAACGTAGAATAAAGTCAATCTTGCCGTCGGGACCCATTCAAAATCGTGACCGTCTCTAAAATTGCCAGTAATGGGTCCCGACTGCAAAATTGACTTTATTCTACGTTATAATTTATTATTTTATGTATTTATCGATCATGAAAACATTTAAATGGTGTAGTTATTCAATATTACTTTACATAGGTCTGGACTACTAGACTTGTTTTTGTCTTTTTAGTTTTTTTTAAAGTGTTTTTATGCAGTCGGGTTTTTTAGTTATTTTAATTACGTAACTTGTTTCCGGATTTTTAGTGCAAAACTACGAAAAATTATTTATATGAAAAAGTAGATGATTTCCTACAAGTCCCTTAACAATAAAGTAATGTAATGCTTTCGCTAATTGCTACTGAAAATTTGAGAATACATGATACGGAATGCTCAAAACATATTTTTCAGCCCACGCATTAAAGCGCATAAAATCCGCCATTTTGATTTTTTTTAAATTTCATGTACCCTGTGACACTCGTGCCATTAAGACAAATCTAATGAGGTATCATTTATCTAAATCGGTTGCACCGTTGAATAGTTACGAGCGGACATAGGAACGGACATACATACATACATACATACATACACGTCAAACACATAACCCTCCTCCTTCGGCAGTCGGGTAAAAATAACTGAATAATCAATTTAGTTCACGACACACTTTTTACATTTCCATATGACGGTATGTTGTGTCCCATTAGCTCTCGGGCGACACACGTCTGCCTCAAACCAAGGTAAACTCTGGAATGTCACGTCACGGTCATCGTTTAAATATTGTTTTTTTCTAGTAATGAGAAGTGAAGTTAGACCAATGCGATCTTGGAAATAACATTACAAAAAGATGGTATGAATAGTTGGGTTCGAACGCTCGACTCGTGTCGTGCGATACTGAGGTGTAACCCCAGAGCCACCTGTACACATGATAAGCATGTTGAAATTAGGGTTCACATTGTACCCATGTGCCTGACGTCATTACAGTCTACAGGCGGACTGTCGTATCAAAGGAGTTGGTGTACCTAGTATATGGCGATCCGCCTATAGCCGGTACCGTCTACAGGCGGACTGTCGTATCGAAGTAGTTAGTGTACCTAGTATATGGCGATCCGCCTATAGCCGGTACCGTCTACAGGCAGACTGTCGTATCGAAGTAGTTAGTGTACCTGGTATATGGCGATCCGCCTATAGCCGATACCGTCTACAGGCGGACTGTCGTATCGAAGTAGTTAGTGTACCTGGTATATGGCGATCCGCCTATAGCCGGTACTGTCTACAGGCGGACTGTCGTATCGAAGTAGTTAGTGTACCTAGTATATGGCGATCCGCCTATAGCCGGTACTGTCTACAGGCGGACTGTCGTATCGAAGTAGTTAGTGTACCTGGTATATGGCGATCCGCCTATAGCCGGTACCGTCTACAGGCGGACTGTCGTATCAATAGTGTTAGTTTACCTGGTATATGGCGGTCGGCCCGTAGCCGGTCCGTCCACAGGCGGATTGTCGTGATATGTACGTGTAATCAAATATGTCTAGGAACTTGCAATACAACTCACCTCACGATATTAATCGTAGAATCATCTAAATCAAAGAACATTTGTTCGTAAGGGTTAAATAAAAACAGCTATTTTTATCATAGGAACTTTTATTACCATTAACCATTCAGGTTTTAAAAAAAAATGAAAAAAAAAACAGTGAGAACATAAAACTAAACTTATAATAATCAGTCAGAACACTGTGTTCAAAAAATAATAATCAGTCAGAACACACAACAAAACTTATAATAATCAGTCAGAACACTGTTTCAAAAAAATAGTAGTCAGTCAGAACTCTGTTTATGCCATTCTTCAAAACATTCTGGGAAAAGTGGTGGTGACCTAGGACATCCTTTGCACCTATAACTGGTCTCACGGCGTATCTTTTTTTGAATTTTCTTTCGCTGTTATACGCGATGGCCAATGGCTTTGCAGTTGTGAGGAAGTACCTGGTTGTGGCTCAGTTGGATTCTCTTGGGTCGTTCTTTTGTGCCAATGTAGCCCCCCTTCTTGAACTAAATCTTTTCCGATCACATCTGTTTGAAGTTGCAATAGATTTTTTATCAACTGATCTCTATAATCAACGTACATATTCGTATTTTGGATCTTTTTTTACATACTTTTTGAATAAATAAAAAGCATTCCAAACACCGATGTCTAGCATGTAGAACAAAACCTTCTTATACCATCGTATTGACTTGCGTGGTGACGAATAATAACTTATCATTTGATCAGCGCGATCAATACCTGCCATGTAGTTATTATAATGCAGAACTTCTACAGGCTTGAGATACTTTTGCCCTCGCCTGTTAGTTATTTCAGCCATACCTGGTTGTTTCAGCGTATTTATCATTAAAACTTGCCGTTTGTCCTTCCAGTTGCTGACATATACCTTATTTTTCCTGAGCCAACAGTATTCTCCCTTTTTAAATTATTTTTTAATTACAGCTTCAGGATTTCCCTTTCTTTGGAACGAAGCGTCCCAATTGTGTGGGTTTTAAGGTCTAAAAGTTTCTCTGTGAGCGGCACAGAATTATAAAAGTTGTCAATATATAATTCGTGTCCTTTTAGAAGATAAGGTATCATGTTGGGAGATAGTAGTGAAACGGTGGTTGCTTTATCTTGAATGTGTTTATTCCATTAGTAGAAGAAGTTACAGGTGATTATTGTTGGTGCACAGTCATAGTAAGTAGTAGAGAGTGAAGTTAATGAATACGAATATTACAGATTACACACGAGTAGGTACAGTAGGTAGGTAAAATAAAGACGCGCGCGACGTGTGCTCGCGCCGCCCGTCGTAGCAGAATAGTCGTGTGGGGCCGGCCGGCCGGGCGCCGAGGCCGTGAGCGCGTTCCTCCCGCGCACCGCCTCAGGCGCCGTTACTATGTACGGCGCGGAACAATCGCAATTGCAACTTTTGTAATTTTGATCCAGTTTCACCAGAATCATCCTCAAGATCCTCTGTTCCAGTGTACATCTTAATATTCAATACGTATCCGTCAGAGGTGGTAAGAACATAAAACTTTATTCCATATTTAGTTTTTTGTTTTTCATATATGTACGGAATATCAATCGCCCTCTAAAAAGCATTAAAGACTCATCCAGTGATAACTCTTTTGTTGGATAAAAAACACTTCTTAAATTTTCTGTAAGCATATTTATAAAGGATCTTGGCAGATCCAACAGAGTTCAATTGGGAAGCATATAAACATCGTAAAATTTGCTCGTAACGTCGAACTGACATTTTCTAGCTAAAAATTGGGTGATAATACAATGGGTCACTGTGCGTAAAAAATAATTGCCTTTGTGGAATTTTCACGTGCCCTTGAAGCAATGAAAGTGCAAACAACTTCTTTATTTCATCTGCATTTGTTTCACGAAAAGCCTTCATTCTGCAGTTTCTAGTATGTGGGCGAGATTGGTTCACTAACGCGCTGCCGTAAACGTTAGTACATGTTACTAAATAATCTATTATTTGCGATGTAAAAATAATATTAAACATTTCTTGCACAGTGGTATTTTCGTTGATATCAACGCGGGGGCCAGTTTTTGTATCATCAAAATTAAAATTGGGAATTTCAGATACAGAATTTTCCCAACACTCACTTTCTGGAGGTGGTGTACTCGAACGAAGAGGTTGTCGCGTCTGCCCTCGTGAGATCTTGATGTGTTTGACTAGCACTGTTAGATTGGTGGCGCTCGATAGAAGCTAGGTGTGCACCTACAGGTTCACTAGAGAAAATAGAGGGGTGATGACGCTCCTCGGAAACACAACGTCGTTGTGGCTTATTGTGAGGGCGTCGGCGTTCTTCAGAGGCAGATCTTTTTTGTGGTAGCTCAACAGATTCACCGTGAAGGCATCGGTGTTCTTTAAAAGCAGATCTTATTCGAGGCAGCTCAACAGACGCACCATGAGGGCGATGGCGTTCTTCAGAGGCAGATCTTGTTAGTGGCAGCTCAACAGGCTCAGTGTGAGGGCGTCGGCGTTCTTCAGAAGCAAATCTTGTTCGCGGCAGCTCAAGAACTAAGAGGGCGTTGATATTCCTCGGAGGAGCATTGGTTCTGTGTGAGTGTGTGAGGCCTACAAAGAGAGCGGCGGTTATCCTCGAAAGTAGCGCAGTGCTCTACGGGGCTAACAGGAAGCGGTTCTTCGGTTGAAGTATCAGAAATATCAGAGCAAAGACTCTCTGACACGCGGCAATGTTGTGAAATTTGAGAAGTTTTTGGCTTACTAAAAATTTCCGGACTTGAATCACTGCTGATACCGTCTCCGTTCTCTGGTTCGTAATTACCATCTGAGCCGTACTCCCCGTCTACATCACTATATGGGTCGCCATGGACGGAGTCACTACGGTCTTCGAATAATGTTGGGAATTTTTGAGAACAAGTTCTTACCCGTTTAGCTTCGATGGTACTCTTGGGTAGTGTATTCGAGCATTCGCCATCGCCATCAGATGTTTTTGAACGTTTATTGGTATTTTTCTTTCGTTCTGGAGCCATCTACGAACAAAAATATTCGTCAGAGATATAATCATAAACTAAAGAATACCTACACCTATTTATTCCGTATTTTATTCATATAAATTGATAAGAAAATAGATACAAATAATATAATTTAACAGTATAAATAAAAAAAGTAGTCCTTACTATAAAAAACAAGCAAGTTTCTTACCTCTTTATCCCGCTGACAGCGACGAACGCTCCGAGCAAACAACGAAAAACACGGGCTCCGCCTACCGTGACACTGGATGACTGACGGCATAGAAAACTAACGTCCAAAGGCGCGTCGTCGCACGCACATGTGCGTCGA
Source organism: Acronicta leporina (assembly GCA_947256265.1). Lineage (NCBI taxonomy): Eukaryota > Metazoa > Arthropoda > Insecta > Lepidoptera > Noctuidae > Acronicta > Acronicta leporina. Next base: position 4,574,291 of record OX366533.1, on the reverse strand, counting down.
TCTGTGAGTGTGGAGCGGCGGGGGGGTTTCATAATATATTTATATTTCTTTTTGTCTTGACACTAGACAAATTTAATTGAGTGCAATATGACACTGGAACGCGTGGCTTCATAGTAATATGTATATGCTCGCCATAGTATGAGTGAGCTTGACGTATCTGATACGTTCCCAAGGCGAACAAAATGAGGTCTTTATATTCTAGTAGAGGAAATACAATAACATTTCTTCTATCTGCTGTAATGCTTTGGAAGTTACCTGATCGTCGGTTCATATTATAATCTTCTATCAGATCTGCCAGATTATTTTCTAAATTAATTCTTTCATGAATTATACTTGTTGTGCAAAGCCACTGCTATCTGGAAATTCTGCATCATGTGCGGTAGTGCTTTATGGAAATATTCCTGTCTTAATAATTTATAATCGCGTTTAAAATACCCATTGACGACCTCTACCACCCATCTACAAAGAGTGACGCAGCGACTTTGATTTGCTTGATTTGTAGTCAGTTGATGGTGACCTTCTAATAGAGAATTTGGCATGTATGTACGATAGCCACATTCTTGTAATATACTAATACTGTCTCTAAATCCTCTATCTAATGTAAAGACGTCATTCTCTCTGAAATATAACCTAAGAGGAGATGTTTCAGTACCAAACAAGGATTTCATTATTTCTGCGTCTGAGGTTGTTGCTTTGTATGGGCCAAAACGATCTACAATATAACCATCACAGGCAACAATCAAAAATGGTTTTAACAAATTCCTATATTTGTGTAAGGAATATGTATTTTTTTGGAACATATAATTGGAACTTATATTAATATATATGTATGTGCCATCACATATTACAATTACATTATTTTCAACTCCATAGAATCCGTTTGGAATCGCTATTTTTTTTCTCGTGTCTTTCCATGAATTCTACAAACCGATTCAATGCACCAATTAAACAACTTTAAGCGGTTCCCACTCGAAGGGAGCGCACACATTACACGTGATACCTAACATAGCCTAACCCATTACACTTCGAGGAGTGAACCACGCCCAGCAATGGGACAGCATATGGGTTGATTTCTTAAGTGTTACTTCCCACATTCTAATTGTTACAAATAGACGCTGAACGGCAAACAATAAAATTTAACGTTCAATTCTAATAAGCAGAGATGTGAATTATTTGAAATACATATATTTGAAATGCAAATACAAAATGCAAAATACCTATTTTTATTTTATATTTGAAATACTTTTTTTCTAAATGTATTTTGTATTTTATTTGAAATACGTTATATAAATATTTATTATTTATAAAATACAAAATAGTTTTGTTACATTTTTAATTAATTTTTCCTATTTCTTATTCTTAAATCCATGATTATCTTATTTATGAACGCATCGATCGTAGTGTTGACATTGACAACAATCGTGCGAGACTGTTTCTTTATTCTGAGTGCGAGACAGAAAAAAAAACATTGCGCGTCAGTCAACTGTCAAACCATCGTCAAACAAACAAACTTGAGGTCAAAGGCGTGTTCGTGTGTTTTCTTTGTGATTTTGCTCAGTTTTCTTCGATTGCTGGATATAAATAATAAAATGTAAGTAATACATTACTTTTATAAATATTTTTTAACTGCCTCAAGTAGTTAAGTACCTAGTTATTGTTATTTTTACTAGCTTAACCTAAAATAAAATTAAACCGATATCGACCAACGCATTATTCGTACCCATTCAATGTCATTGTTTAATTCATGATTTTACGTTTTTATTGAAACAACACTTTAAATTTAACAACCCTTAATCTGCACGATAAGCTATTACTTATTATACTATACACTAGCTTCCTACGACAGACGTTGTCCTGTCGTAAAAAAAGTTAATGTAGTCGTTCTCGTTGAGTACTCAATTTCTTTATTTTATCAAGCACCATTCTTAATTTTTACCGTACCTCAAAAGAAAATAAAAACGGAACCCTTATAGGATCACTTTGTCTGTCTGTCAGCCTGTGTCTGTCTGTGCCAGCCGTTTACGCGTGATGATGCCGTTTCCAAGGGATTAATTTTTATATGTTATTGTAGGTACAGTACATCATAAGTAAGTGATATAAAACCTCTTATTTTTTCAGGGACAAGAACATTCCATTCATATTAAAACACTTCTTCAAAGACATTACAAATGATCCTGGAAGTGACATAAATATATCTGGAACTTGCAAAAAGTATTCGAAAACACTAAAAGGAAGTTTGAATTCTACATCCAACTTTTTGAACCATTTAAAAGTAAGTAAAATTAAAAATTCGAATTGTTAAACTATTATAAATAGGATTTTATTTAATATGAAATAATATATAATCGCAGATATTCTATACTTTAAACTATTAATTATACTTTTGCAGAGAAAAGGACATGCTGATATATTAGCAGAGTATGAGAAACTAAAAATTCAACGTAACAGGAAGAGAAAAGATGTTGGTGAAGCTGGTGAGGGATGCTGTTCATCTAAAATATTGAAACAATCTACTCTTCCAGCCATCTTACCAAAGTCAGTTAATTTCGACAAGTTACTTGTGAATTTTTTAGTGGATACCATGTCACCTATATCAATTGTAGAAAATGAATCCTTTAAGGCTCTAATTGAAGGTGCACAGCAATTAAGTGTTCCACCGAAAATAATGTGCAGGCAAACATGTAATAAAAAAATTGCAGAACAATACACAGAATATATAGAAAATACTAAAGAACAATTGAGAAAGGTTGATTTTATATGCACCACAGCTGATATATGGTCATCATCTAAGAGAAGCTATCTGGGTGTAACTGCTCATTGGATTGATCGTGATAAATTTAATCGGAAAAGTGTAACTTTGGCTTGCAGAAGATTTAAGGGAACACATAGTTATGATAAAGTAGCTGAGCTGGTTGCAGAGATTCATTCTGAATTTGATTTGAAACTGTCAAAAATAATAAAGACTATTACGGACAATGGATCAAATATGGTCAAAGCTTTTAGAATATATGGACAAGATTCAGATACAGGAATAAGTGAAGGAACTCTTATCCAAAATATTGATGTAATGCATGATAATATTGACGATGAAGATGATGATAATGTGTTAACCCTAAGACAATTTCCGGAGTCATTTGAAGAATTAGAAAAGTTGCAACTACCTAATCATGAAAGGTGTGCCACACACACATTACATTTAATAGCTTCACAAGATATGGATAAGGCTAGATCCCAAAGTAATTCATACAAAAAAATTTATGATACAGCTATGGCAAAATGTCGAGCAGTTTGGAATCTATGTTCGAGGTCTCCTAAGGCCTGTGAAATATATCTAGAATCAACTGGAAAATCCCCTACTTCTCCATGTCCAACAAGATGGAATTCATACTATAATTGCATTCAAGATCTATTGGCAGTAAAGGGTACCCTAAATGAAACTTTAAAGAAACTAGGATTGGCCATTTTTAAAGAAATTGAAATTCAATTTCTTCATGAATATGTAAGATGTTCAAAGCCTATTGCTGATGGCATCAGAAGTTTAGAAGGGGACAAAGATACTTACTATGGATGTCTTATACCAGAACTGATGAGAATGCAAAGAATTCTAAGCGGTTTGAAAATGGATAACCTTACATATTGTGATGTATTGATAGATGTTATTAAAGAAAGTCTTAATAGGCGTTTTGAGAGATTTTATAAATTAGAAGAGCCAAAAGCAAAAGATGGCATAATAGCATCAGTATCTTATCCCTTTTTCAAAATGAAATGGGTGCCAAAAGCCAACAGAGAATACATCAAAGAAGTATTTGTTTCAGAAGTGAGAAAGATAAAACAAGAAGACGAAAAGAGTTCCCAAGCCCAACATACTGACTCTGATAAAAAGAAGGAAAGGAAAAGGACAGAATCTTATTATATGTTTGTTGAGGACTCTGATTCTTCAGCAGCCAGTGATAATGTTAATACTACTACAATAGATCTGGAAACACTGCAATATTTAAAAGATGAAGACAATACCTTAGAATCCTTGAACAGGTATCCAAATGTAAAAAAACTCTTTTTGAGATATAATACCTGCTTACCGAGTTCTGCCCCTGTTGAAAGACTATTTTCTTTTGGTGGAATGATTATGAGGCCCCATAGGCGGAACATGAAAGATGATCTCTTTGAACAAATACTAGTTTTAAAATCAGTTAAATAAAAATAAGTGCTTATGCTTAACAAGGTATTTTATTTTCAAAACCTATTTTGAAAATTCGTATTTTGCATTTTGTATTTAAATACTTTTATTTAAAACTATCTTGTATTTCTATTTAAAATAGTGCTAACAACTATGCATTTGCATTTTGTATTTAAATACTTTTACTAAACTATTTTTCACATCTCTGCTAATAAGTGGGTACTCAATCACAACTTCACACAGAATCTGAGCTTGATTTTACCGAACATGGTTACAAAATTTTACTAATGGTCCCCCAGTATATGAGATGGTGTGACAATTTTTCCGTACAAAAACAATAAAAAACCACAGCAATAACACTCGCAGGTAACGGAATCGGCCATACTAATTGTTGTGACTGATAGCTCAGTAATTGATTAGCTTGATAATTATTGAAAAGAATCCCTAAAAAACTAATTCTGGGCCACCACTTACCCGCCTCCTCGACCAGCTCTACGCCGAATATTGACGAAATCCAGATGTCTTCGTCTTCGAACGGGCCCGTCCCACGTAAGTTAAGTGTTAGCACCGATTAATTAGGTTTTAGGGCTTCTAGCTAGTAATTATTGGATTTTTACGCGGAGCACATATCGGTTGGTTGCTCGAACTTTTCTGCGACTGAGGTGCCGCGCCGGCGATGCGGCAGCGACGCGCACTATCTCGCTCGACGTATGAGCGTAGCGAATTGTCGCGCGCAGCTAGAGGCTTCTTGGCGGGATTTTTAAATAGGCCCAAAATCCTACATTCCCCCCACCGAAATCCGCCAGGATTTCCCAGTTATAAAACCAGAACAATGTTTGACAATGTGTTAAATTTGAATAACAATAAAGTGAGTGTTGAAAGTCTGTTGATAATGTCAGAGTGTTTATTATAATGCATGTATGAGTAGTGGACTGTATTATAATCATATATAAAAGATTATGTTATGATCTAAAAACTAATTTATAAATTTAAAACTTGTTTCAATATAATGGAATTTTAAGATGATTCCTGCTCTAGAGGCAGAGGACTTAGTTTCACTACAGGTCGAGTAAACTCATTGCTCCTGGTGCGAACACTAACCACGCGTACAACGCCATCGGGACCAGGATGAAGCTTGGTGACCCTGCCCAACGCCCACTGAAGGGGAGGAGTTTCCGAATTGATAAGTACTAAGTCTCCTATCTGAATATCTCGACAGTTCTGGAACCACTTTTGACGTTGCTGAAGTGTGTGTAAGTAATCCTTGCGCCATAACCGCCAGAATTGTTGAGAAATCTGCTGTACTGCCTGCCAGCGACTAAGCTTGTTCACAGGGAGACTAGTCAAGTCATATTCAGGTGCCTCTAATAGGTCTCGACCTATCAAGAAATGTGCTGGTGTTAGAACTTCGAACTCATTGGGATCAGACGATAGAGCGCCCAATGGCCGTGAGTTTAACACTGCTTCGACTCGTGCGAATAGTGTCGTAAGCTCTTCGAACGTCAATGCTCTATTACCGACAGTCCGCTTCAAATGTAATTTTGCTGACTTAATGGCAGCCTCATAAATGCCCCCAAAATGACTACCTGTTGGAGGATTGTGTTTCCATTCAATTTTACGCGAGTGTAAGCTTCTCGAAATCTCATCAGTATTTGATTCTAGGAACCGTGAAACTTCTGCTATCTGTTTACCTGCTGCCACGAAGTTGGTGCCATTATCTGATATAGCAGCATGGCATAAACCGCGCCTAGCAGTGAAGCGGTCGAATGCTGATAGAAAACATTCCGTACTTAACGACGATAGTGTTTCCAAATGTACAGCTCGAGTCGCACAACACACAAATACACAAAGATACGATTTTTGTATACGAGCATTTTTACGAGTAGACTCTTTCGTGTGGAAGGGACCACCTATATCGATACCAACGGTATGGAACGTGTGAATATCTTGAATTCTAAACTTTGGGAGTGGACCCATAATAGGTTGCCTAATTGCAGGCCTAACCTTAAAGCATGAAATGCATTTGATCGTCCGTGATCTAATTACACTGCGTGCCGAGACAATCCAATACTTTTGAGTTAATATACCTTGAAGTGTACGTGGACCGACATGAAGTACAGCCTGTGGTAATAATCAATGAGGCAATTCGTAAAGTTACATTTTTTCGGCAGTAACACGGGATGTCTTTTATTGTAATTCAACTCCGATTGCGAAAGGCGACCCCCCACCCTGAGGAAACCAGTTGAATCAATGAAAGGGTTTAACTTTCGCAAACTCTGTTGAGGTTTTAGGTTTTTAGATAACGCTTTATAATCCTCTGCAAAGTAATGGTGTTGTATTGACTTTACAACGCTGTCATGTGCTTTGCGTAAGTCACTTATGGAAGGCCCGGTTCGCTTATGTTTGGGGACTCTACAATTTCGTATGAATTGATGAATTCGGGCAACAACATTAATTAATTTGTTGAAACCAGAAAGTCGCTCTGTCAGTTCCAAGATCACATTCGAAGAGACCTCTTCTGTGGACACTAAAATCTTCGATTCGATGGAAGGTTTTAGTTCAGGTGGATTCTCGTCTCTGAATTCATCCATAGAACGAACTGGCCATTTTTCATCGAAAAGCCAATTAGGACCGTTAAGCCACTCTGGTATTGTTAATAATGCGGATGGTAACGCACCCCTAGAGCAAACATCAGCTGGGTTGCTCACACCGCTAACGTGGAACCAACTGCCACTGGGAACTGTGTCCAGTATCTTGATCACGCGGGTTGCTACAAACATCTTTAATTTATAACTGGGTGTGTTTAACCATGCTAACACTACTGAAGAATCAGTAAATAACAAAATGTCATTTACAGTTAAACTACGCTCTTGCAAGATGGACATGACATATTTAACTAGCTTGGCTAATAAATGCGCTGCCATTAGCTCGAGGCGAGGTACGGAGAGTGTTTTTAAGGGCGCGACCTTAGACTTCGCCATAAGTAAGCTGACCTTCTGACCGTTGTCCTTATTTTTTGTATGTAGGTAGACTACGGCAGCATGACCGAGTGTTGATGCATCGCAGAACCCTAGAATCCGACAATAGGTATTTTGCTTGACCATGACATGTCTTTCATGTTTTAGTTCACTAAGCAGAGGTAGTTCCTTAACGAAGGCAAGCCACTCCGTTTCTAAATGAACAGGCAAACGTTGATCCCATTCAAGCTGTTGGGCCCAAAGTTTCTGCATGAAACATTTGGCGTAGAACACACAAGGTGCAACAAATCCAAGTGGGTCGAACAAGCGACCTATCTGTGATAAGATGGTCCGCTTTGTAACTTCAAGGTCTAATGGAGAAGTCCGGAACGAGAAGCAGTCGTCGACTGGATGCCACTGGAGACCCAGGACTTTGAGAGATAGGTTCTTCTCATCCTCGAACTCAATTGGTGTCTCACGGTGATCTTCCGGTACTGCCGCTACTATTTGAGGACAATTACTCGACCACTTGCGAAGTGTGAAACCAGCGCCTTCCAGCAGAATGCGGAGATCCGACTGGAGTTTTAAAGCGTCTTCAACATTAGGTTCAGACCACAGTAAATCGTCCATAAAGAAACCAGACTTCAGGATCCGCGCAGCCTCCGGATATTTCGCGACTTCAAACTCCGCCAGTGTGTGCAACACCTTAATGGCTAAATAAGGACTGCTTGCAACGCCGTAAGTAACTGTGTTGAGCTCGTAAACCTGTATAGGTTGATTTGTTGACTGCCTCCACAGAATATGCTGAAACGACCGTTGATCTTTATGAATGAGAATCTGCCTGTACATTTTACAAATGTCAGCTGATAAACAAATCTCGTACAAGCGAAAATTTATTAATATTTGATTTATATCTGCTTGGAGCTTTGGACCTGGCAATACCACATCATTGAGAGACCTTTGATTGGTTGTCTTACATGAAGCATCAAACACCGTTCTCAACTTAGTTGTAGTGCTGGTCGGTTTGATTATGCAAAAATGAGGGATCAAATACTTGGAATCGACCTCTTGCAACTGACCCATGCATGTCATATGGCCCAACTCCTCATATTCAGACATAAACTTGTGATACTCTGTTTTGAGTGGAATATCACGATCGAGTTTCGCTTCTAAATTAATAAGCCTACGTACCGCCATCTGTCGGGACTCACCTAGACTGTGGTCTGGCCGAAATGGATACCTGACGATATATCTACCCTGCTCGTCACGACTATGTTCTTTCGCAAACAGCTCTTCTGCCAATATATCGTCCGGTTTCTGAGGCTTCTCCGTGGGTATATTTTCGACCTCCCAGAACGCGTTGATGATCTGGTCAAGATTCGTGGCACATGTGAAGCCGCAGAAGGCACTATTTGCATGATCATTGACAGACGTTGCGACGGTATCGCTACATGAAATCGGTTGATGTAAAATAACCTGTCCGGTAATAACATAACCGAATATAGATTTTAACGCTGCTGGCATTCCGCTTTGATCAGGTAAGATTTTCTCTCCACTGTAAATATACGGAAACAAGTCGCCTGCTATCAGCATTTCTACTCGTGATGGTTTATGAAAGGTGGGATCGGCCAAGGCAAGATTTTGATATCGTTGAAAAATGTTGCTTGGTAAACACATTGTCGGCAGACTACCTGTTATGTTTGATACTACCACAGCGTCAGTAGACAGAACCGGTCCATTACTGTCGCGTGGTTTTAAGGTGCATGTCGTTAAACCGAAATGCTGAACACGATTTCCACCTAAACCTATAGGTTGAAAGTTACATTTGCGACGCGACAAACCTAACCTTTTAGCACAATCTTCAGTTAAGTAACTTGACATTGCTCCACTGTCAATCAAAGCACGTACGGTGTGGTACTGACCCCAAGCATCTGCGACGTGGATGACAGCGGTGCCAAGCAATACCGTTTGATCATTGGAGCAAGTGAGGGCTACCACATTCTCCTTGATTTCTTTGGAATCGATGTGAAGCGTAACGTGGTGCTTTTCTTTGCAGACCGTACAACTATACTTGGACGTACAATCAGTCACGGTGTGATTGTCACGCAGGCAGTTTTCACATAACTTGAGCTCTTTGACTTTGGCAGTGCGGAGCTCAGGTGTAAGTGCGTTGTATTCGGTACATCTATAGATAGAATGTGGTTTTTGACAAAACACACAACTAGGTAACTTTTTTGATTCTCTTTTATCTGTATTGACTACACCTGAAGCCAACGTGGGCTTTTGAGAATGAGATTTAATTATATCAGAATTTTTTGACGTCGTGGGAGGGGCCGTCTTGGATGGGTTATGCTTAGCTGGTGCCGCTGATTTGGAGACCGTCTTGCATTCCGACATCTCAAGGACGCGCGCCTGTCTCTCAACAAACGTCAATAACTCCGTGATTGTAGGTATTTCACCCGGGGACATAGTTTGTTCAAACTCACGCCTGGTCACAGGGTCAAGGTTACGCAATGAAATGTAAAATAATATAAAACTTGACATGTCAGGTATTTTCAAACTTTCTAACGCATTAATGTTCTCTTGATAAGTTTGTAAAAAGTTATTAAGATTCCATGCGGATTCATTATTAATCGGTTTGAAACTAAATAGCTTGTCTAAGTACGTGGTAGCAAGTGCACGCTTATTTTCGTATCGCTTTCCTAGCGCGTTCCAAACTATCATATAATTATCCGCATTGACTGGCATAGACTTGACAATTGATAATGCTGGCCCACTGACAGACGACAGCAGGTAATAATATTTCTCGATATTGCTAATACTAAAATTGGTATGTATGAGACTTGTGAATGTATCACGAAACGTAGTCCAATTCTCAAGTTTGCCATCAAATTTAAATATTTGTAATTCGGGTAATTTAATACGCCTTCTACTAGGACGGTCATCACAGTCAGGTATAATAGCTGGTTCAACTTTAGTCGCAACCTTTTCCGGCTTAAGTTCGTGCATAACACTTCGGATCGCGTAATAAAGTTCATCGAACGCCTCGATTTCTGCGTATGACGGCACGAACTTGGGATTATGTTTACGATTTAGAGAATTAATTTCAGCTACACATCGATCAAATTCTACACGAAGACTAGACAGATCTTTAACTCTGACCGAAAATTCCGTTTCTAATAGGGGATTATTTTTAACTGTTTTTGACATTTCGTACAAACGCTGAACGCGAAGAAAACACATTTCTTTTGACGTCATAACCGGTTGCAGCAAACTGTCGAGTTCCATTTCGTCAATCATTTTGAAGTAGGAACTAAAGAAGAATAATTATTATACCACAAAACACTACCTAGGTATTAAATTTACTTTTTGGTATCGAAAGTGCCTAAACTCCGATTCGGTACCTACCCGGAATTCACAAGCGTTGTCCTAGCCGCTGTGGCTACGTGACAAAGTTTACGTAAATAATGGCGGCCGGCCGGCGTTCGCACCAACAACAATATTTAATAATTTTACGCACTGAAAACTCAGAAACAACACGAATACACTAAATTTAACACTTTTTGTATGCAGTAACAACTTTTAATTGTTATAAATACGAATGTAAATCAAATTTTACGAAATTACGTAGGCAGGTAGGTAGGTAGGTATAAAATTATGTTCTGGAAGATTTTTTGTAAAAATATCACTTATTTCACATTGACTATTGAGTTATACATGTAACTAGTTATATAGTCTTAGGAATATGCAATATTGAATAGTATTTTGTTAAAAACTAGCACAAATTACCTAATTTACGGGTGTAATATTGTGTAAGTATGTACCTACTTGAACACGTTTAGGGTTTCAAAACTGGGTAATCCGGCTCAAATGGACCAAAATGTTGTGACTGATAGCTCAGTAATTGATTAGCTTGATAATTATTGAAAAGAATCCCTAAAAAACTAATTCTGGGCCACCACTTACCCGCCTCCTCGACCAGCTCTGCGCCGAATATTGACGAAATCCAGATGTCTTCGTCTTCGAACGGGCCCGTCCCACGTAAGTTAAGTGTTAGCACCGATTAATTAGGTTTTAGGGCTTCTAGCTAGTAATTATTGGATTTTTACGCGGAGCACATATCGGTTGGTTGCTCGAACTTTTCTGCGACTGAGGTGCCGCGCCGGCGATGCGGCAGCGACGCGCACTATCTCGCTCGACGTATGAGCGTAGCGAATTGTCGCGCGCAGCTAGAGGCTTCTTGGCGGGATTTTTAAATAGGCCCAAAATCCTACACTAATTAACTATACCACGTGACCTAAGTAATATTGGTCTGCCGTTGGATTTGATATGGAGGAATTTGAAACTCACACACTTTGTTTTGGAGTACTTTGCACCGAACGAAACTGAAACGGTTTACCAACAGTCGATTGGTCCATGAACCGTTGGTCAACATTATCTTTAAACCATTAACTTTTCATCCAAAGGACTTTTCAGTCAGTCAGTGAATGCTTAACCAACATAATGTTTTGACCGATAACTTTTCACCCAAAGAACAATTGACCCATGGACTGTTCCCCAACAGAACGGTACGTCAGTGAGTGTTTAGGTAACCTCTAGAAGCAATAATAGCCTAGGGGTATGACCGTTGGACTACTAAGTCGCAGGTCGTAGGTTCCATTTACCCAGCAAAATATTCCACCTGTTATGCCAGGACTCGATTATCGGAGGATCGATTTTGAAATATGATGCCAAGATAGGGGCACGGCAAGATAAGGGGCACTTGTGATCGGTAACAGTCAACTAGTGACCACATAGAAGGTGGGATTTGGGTTTACATAGTGACAATGTCATCTTCGAGCTAACATTTTAAAAATCTTCGTTGTCCCTCTCACATAATATTGTTCAAACCATGTTAGTACATCTTCTGGTATAACTTCATTCCTTATTATGTAGAAAGCATCGACGATTTCAGTTCGCTCTAGAAATGCTAATGCCGCGAAGTGCCGCATTTTATGTGCAGAAATTGAGTCTTGACTATGTGGGGTATGTCATGTTGAGGTGTGTTGTGGATGCGGGAGTGTAAAGTAATCGAAGGACCAACAGTTTAGTGGACTGTAGCGTGAAAATTATGCTAGGTATGCTGGGCGGTTTGTGTTCACTACAGAGGCGCGGTGGAAGGAGAAAGATGGGAGTATGGGACTCACCCAAGCACGTGGCGCGTAGAACTTGGTGTCCTGGAGTCTTGAGGTACCTCGATGACGCACTCTTGATGTACACCAGAACACACACGGGTAGCGGTAGTTGGAGCCGGCTCACAAACGCGGGCGCACACTCACAACGATATATTAAGCGGGGGCGGTTAGCGGGTGTCTCCTCCAGTGAAGACGAAGACAGACTTGTCCAAGCGCGCGGTGCAGACTGCAGCGTCCTCGCTCGGTGGAATTTGTGCGTACCGAAGATAGCCGAAGTCCGTTTTTGTCCCTTTCAGGTTATATGGATTGGAAAGAGACAGGAACAGGAAGCGGATGGAATATAGGATAATTTATATTATTTAAGCGGAAATGGAAACTGTTTTGACTATAAAGTCACAGATTAATAACAACAATATAGTTGCGTGCGGAAATATGCATTTAAGCATCTTTTATAAGCTGTGGCGTAAACAAGGTGGTTGGTAAATGAAGGTCGTTACTTGTTACACTATATACTTTACTGGTACCAGTTTCAAATACATATAAAATACTTATTAACTATGTACGACCTAACTGCCTGAGTCCGCACTCAGGCGCAGCAGACCTCTCCCGCGGAGACGACTGCTGCGCCGCGCTAACACAGTAATGCGCCTTTACACAAATCGAATGCGTCAGCAGTGTCCCTACAACTATAACGTTTTTCCAAGCCAGATGCTTGAATGTGCCGCCATATGTTTTGGTTGAGGTGGAAAAAGCACAGTTTGTTTATGCAACCTGGGAAAGCAGTGTGATAGCATTAATTGCAGCAGTTTCAAAACCCGTAAGGATGAGCTTTACGGTGAGCGCGAGCCAAATTTTTGTTCAATTTGTTAAAAACAAATCTTCTTAATATTTCAAAAAATATTGTATAACGTTTTTCAGTTTTGTGGGACAGTAGTCCATATACCAGTAGCACAATCTTATTAATTCTATCTGTTGTGCCTACTACTGCATGAATTGTATAGATTTGAGTGAATGATTTGAATGTCCCGTCCATAAGCCAGTAAAGTGCCTCGATCAATAATTGGCATTTTTTTTGTTAGTAGGTAAACACAATTACGCAAACATTATTTTCAACAAAATGTCTAATCAAAAACTGTTCGTTGTTTATTTTTGTATATTCTTCGGGGATATTGACATCTTGTACTCTTTTGGGTAATGTGGGTAAGTTTTTTCTTCTCTCACGATGTACTATCATCCGTATGGCGTCCTTGTTAGGCGTATAAGGGGCGGTAGTTATAGGTATTTCTTGAATATATCTTTGTGCAATCTGTGACGGAGTATCCATTGAAATAAAATAAAACAAAAAATAAACCAAACCTAAACCCAACCATGATCCAACAAACTCTCAATAAGAGTATGTTTACTAAAACACGAAGTAACTCTGTCGGTGCAATACCACATATAATAAATGCTCATGAAATCATCCCTGAAACAAACAAAGAAAACAACACCTGGCAACAAGACCGAATACCGCAAGCCAAAAGAAAGAGAATGGAAACAAAATCACCACAGACAGAAAGCGCAAACAAAAAGGCCAACACGACTGAATATGCAATATCCACTCAAAATCAATTTGCCATATTAGGCGAAGTAGAAGACAAAACAGACAATATTGAAACAGAAAAACCGCCAAAACCAGAACCAATCTTTGTAACTGGGGTCCTGGACATCAACTCTCTCAGAAACCTACTACTAAGAATAACAACAGCAGAAAGTTTTACTATGACCACACTAAGGTCAGGACACATAGTGAAAGTAATGCCAGCAAGTATAGAAATATACAAAACAATAAGAGAAAAATTCATCACAGACAATATCAGCCATTATACCTACATGCTAAAATGTGAAAGACCCTATAGAGTAGTACTGCGAGGCCTCCACAGCTCAGAAGATACCTCTGAAATAAAAGAAGGTCTAAAAGCATACGGACACGAAGTCAGACAACTCGTAAATGTACGTCACCGAAGCACCAAAGAACCTTTGCCCCTATTTTACGTGGACCTGGAACCAAATTACAACAACAGAGATATATTCAAAATAAAATCTCTGAATAATATGAAAGTATCTTTTGAAGCACCCTATAAGAAACAAGAAATCCTGCAATGTAAAAGATGTCAAAGATTTGGACATTCCAAAAACCAATGTTACCGACCATTTAGGTGCGTCAAATGTGGAGACGACCATCCGACCTCCAGCTGTTCCAAAACCAAGGATACAGTAGCTACTTGCGCAAACTGCACAGAAAAACATCCAGCTAGTTACAGGGGATGCATAAAATATAAACAGTATAAAGAGCACTTATTAAAACTTAACCCAAAACAAACATATAAAAATACAAATCAAACCAACCAGATGCCTGAAACTGACAGATCGCAGCCAAGGACATTCAAAACTTATACCAGAACTACCGCAACTTATGCTGAAAAGACAAAAAGCAGAACAGAAAACATAACTAGCCCAGACCAATCAACTCAAACGCAACAACTAAGTGACATCCTTGAACAAATGTTCAACAGAATTCAAACCATGATGTTTAACATGGTAGACAACATGATGGATCGTTTTGTCCAGATTATAAGTAGCCTAATGAAGAAATAATCTTAACCTTAGAATAATTACATGGAATGCCAACGGACTAGTCGCACGACGACGAGAGCTAGAAATCTTTCTCCACATGAAAAAAATTGACGTGGTATTAATATCCGAAACTAGATTTACCGACAAAAGCTACATCTCAATTAAGGGCTATAGCATTTATGCTACTAACCACCCATCGGGAAATGCACATGGAGGAACGGCAGTACTCGTAAAATCAAATATAAAACATCACCCACTTGAACCTTTTTCTACAGATAAGATACAAGCCACTCTAATAAAAGTGAATGACAATAGCTCGGATATTACCCTTGCTGCAGTTTACTGCCCTCCGAAACACCAGATAACGAAGGAAGACTTTAAGGATTTCTTCTCCAAACTTGGAAATCGCTTTATAAGTGGAGGTGACTGGAACGCTAAACACCTGTTTTGGGGTTCCAGACTTATAACAACCAGAGGAAGACAGCTTTATCAAGCCATAAAAGATTTTAATCTTGATTGCCTGTCCACTGGAGAACCTACCTACTGGCCGACTGATCCACGCAAAACGCCCGACTTACTTGATTTTTTTATATCGAAAAAAATTGCAATCAATAACACTAAGACAGAAACCGACTTTGACCTCATCTCAGACCACTCAGCTATTATTCTAAACGTATATAGTAAGGTAATATTAACAGAAGCACCACCCAAAATCTACAGTAGGAACACCAACTGGGGAATATTTCAGGATATCATAACATCAGAGATACAGCTTAAGATATCACTGAAAACGGCTGACGAAATAGAACATGCCATAGAAGGACTAAACATACTAATTCATGACGCAGCGAAAAGGTCTACATCCCATCACAAAGCGGGAGCTGTAAAAGAGCATGTATACCCTGAGTTCATTAAGGACTGTATAAACGAGAGGCGTAGACTCCGCAGAGTATGGCACAACACTCACTATCCTGGAGACAAAACTGCTTTCAACAAAGTGTCACAACAACTGAAAATACTAATTAAAGAATTGGGGAACCAGAATCTACAATCATATCTCGCAAAACTAACACACACTAGTGACACAAATTACTCGCTATGGAAGGCTACTAAAAACTTAAAACGTCCCAAACAACAACTTACACCACTAAGAACACAAACGGGGTCTTCGGCCCGCTCCGACAGTGAAAAAGCTAACACTTATGCTAATCACCTACATACAGTTTTCGAACCACTTCCTAGTAACAACCTAAATCTGGACAACGAAATAGAAAAATACCTCAAGTCACCCATTCAGATGTGTCCACCACTAAAGCATGTGACACCAAATGAACTGAGGCGGGAAATTCTGAAACTCCAGGAAGGCAAATGCCCTGGCTATGACCTTATCGACGCTACTCTCCTGAAACACCTCCCAAAAAAAGGAATTTTGCTCATGCTCGCAATCTTCAACGCATGTTTAAGAATTTCATCATTCCCAAGTCAATGGAAAATAGCACAAGTAATAATGATACTGAAACCGGGAAAACCACCTCAAGAAGTATCATCATATAGACCTATTAGTCTTCTTCCGGTAATTGGAAAATTACTGGAAAAGATCATACTAAATAGAATGAGGGAACATTTAACAGAGTTATTACCCACACACCAGTTCGGATTTAGAGAAGGTCACGGAACCATCGAGCAAGTGCATAGGTTGGTTGATGTCATAGGTAGAGCACTGGAAAACAAACAATATTGCTGCGCAGTTTTCTTAGACATTAGCCAAGCATTCGACAAGGTATGGCATAAGGGGCTACTCTTTAAGACAAAAAAAACCTTACCACACTCATTTTTCCCGCTTATAAAGTCCTATCTTGAAAAAAGATGCTACGAAGTAAAATATAACTCCAATATATCACAAATGCATGAAATTAAGTCAGGTGTTCCGCAGGGTAGTATACTGGGACCAGTCCTCTATTTAATATTTACAGCAGACCTACCCACTCATGCCAATACCATTACCGCCACATACGCAGATGATACCGCACTACTTTCAACCCATGAGAATCCTGATACAGCATCCGAAAGGGTTCAATCACACCTAAATCTCATCGAAGCATGGTTTCAGCAGTGGCGAATAAAAGCCAATACAGATAAGTCGGCCCAAGTAACTTTCACACTTAAAAGGAAAAACTGCCCACCTGTGAACCTCTACAATAAGGTGATCCCACAATCAGATGATGCCAAATACCTAGGTATACACCTCGATCGTCGACTCACTTGGCAGAAACATATATGGGCTAAAAGGAAACAACTAGACAGCAAACTCCGCAGCATGTACTGGCTCATCGGTCGTAAGTCACAATTGACAGGTGCCAGTAAAATGGCTATCTACAAAGCTATACTAAAGCCCATATGGACTTACGGCATCCAGCTTTGGGGCACAGCAAGTCATAGTAACATCGAGATACTGGAAAGGTTTCAAAGCAAAACAATCAGAATCATGTTCAATATTCCCCAACATATAAGCAACAAATATGTGAAACTAGATCTCAATCTGAGAACCGTGAAAGAAGAAATCGAGTTGAACAGCATGAAATATCAAGTTAGACTGCACCAACATATAAACGAGCTAGCTGCTGAACTGCAAGGAGAAGGCAGTCTAAGATTCTCTCGCCTTAAGAGAAATAGTATATCGGAACTAGCGAAAAGATTCGCAGACAAAATATGAGGATTGCGCCACTGGGTGCACGTCTCTTCTGATGACAATAATTCACTGATGAAAATCTGACAGCACATTAGATTATTGTTTATAAGAAACAGATCGCTAAGTAGCAGGATATAAAAAAAAAAAAAAAAAAAAAAAAAAGTATCCATTGAGCTGCTAGCTTTTTTTTAACACTTTCACGGACACTGAGATGAAGTTGACATATTGAAAATGACACTAAACATTTTCATATAAAATAATACCACGAGTATAGCCGGACTGCCGTCATAAAAAACCCGGGGTACCTGTAGTATGACGGTCCGTCGACAACCGGTATCGTCTTGTTATGTCCTATCATGTGGAATGCCAATGAAACCAAAAGAATACCCTTGTCTACAATTTATTATCATGAACGCTTGAACAAAATTAAATGAGTAACTTAACTATATACTAACTTACAACTAAGCTTAATTATAAGTATAGGGCGCCAGGAGGGTTTTAGTGTTATAAACTTTGGTAGATACAAGGAACCCTGCCATTCCTATAGTTGCCGGCTCTCGTGCGGTTCTTCCCGGATGTTAATCCGTAATCAGATTAATAGTGACAATTGGTTGTTTACATACGTAATCAGCCGTGATGAAGGATCGGATGACAATTCAAAAGGGAAATTCCTAGCCCAATATCCTCCAATATCCTTCCAACAATAAAGGACGTGGCGGTAAGCTGGAACAATTAAGACGCGAATTGTACTTTTATGATCCTCTTGATCAACTTATACCTCTGGATTTCATAATAAGAAAGCAACTCACCCCCTTACTGTTGAAACAATTCACAAAAAATAACTGAATAATCAATTTAGTTCACGACACACTTTTTACATTTCCATATGACGGTATGTTGTGTCCCATTAGCTCTCGGGCGACACACGTCTGCCTCAAACCAAGGTAAATTCTGGAATGTCACGTCACGGTCATCGTTTAAATATTGTTTTTTCTAGTAATGAGAAGTGAAGTTAGACCAATGCGATCTTGGAAATAACATTACAAAAAGATGGTATGTATAGTTGGGTTCGAACGCTCGACTCGTGTCGTGCGATACTGAGGTGTAACCCCAGAGCCACCTGTACACATGATAAGCATGTTGAAATTAGGGTTCACATTGTACCCATGTGCCTGACGTCATTACAGTCTACAGGCGGACTGTCGTATCGAAGTAGTTAGTGTACCTAGTATATGGCGATCCGCCTATAGCCGGTACCGTCTACAGGCGGACTGTCGTATCGAAGTAGTTAGTGTACCTGGTATATGGCGATCCGCCTATAGCCGGTACCGTCTACAGGCGGACTGTCGTATCGAAGTAGTTAGTGTACCTGGTATATGGCGATCCGCCTATAGCCGATACCGTCTACAGGCGGACTGTCGTATCGAAGTAGTTAGTGTACCTGGTATATGGCGATCCGCCTATAGCCGGTACTGTCTACAGGCGGACTGTCGTATCGAAGTAGTTAGTGTACCTAGTATATGGCGATCCGCCTATAGCCGGTACCGTCTACAGGCGGACTGTCGTATCGAAGTAGTTAGTGTACCTGGTATATGGCGATCCGCCTATAGCCGGTACCGTCTACAGGCGGACTGTCGTATCGAAGTAGTTAGTGTACCTAGTATATGGCGATCCGCCTATAGCTGGTACCGTCTACAGGCGGACTGTCGTATCGAAGTAGTTAGTGTACCTGGTATATGGCGATCCGCCTATAGCCGATACCGTCTACAGACTGACTGTCGTATCAATAGTGTTAGTTTACCTGGTATATGGCGGTCGGCCCGTAGCCGGTCCGTCCACAGGCGGATTGTCGTGATATGTACGTGTAATCAAATATGTCTAGGAACTTGCAATACAACTCACCTCACGATATTAATCGTAGAATCATCTAAATCAAAGAACATTTGTTCGTAAGGGTTAAATAAAAACAGCTATTTTTATCATAGGAACTTTTATTACCATTAACCATTCAGGATTAAAAAAAAAATGAAAAAAAAAACAGTGAGAACATAAAACTAAACTTATAATAATCAGTCAGAACACTGTGTTCAAAAAATAATAATCAGTCAGAACACACAACAAAACTTATAATAATCAGTCGGAACACTGTTTCAAAAAAATAGTAGTCAGTCAGAACTCTGTTTATGCCATTCTTCAAAACATTCTGGGCAAAGTGGTGGTGACCTAGGACATCCTTTGCACCTATAACTGGTCTCACGGCGTATCTTTTTTTGAATTTTCTTTCGCTGTTATACGCGATGGCCAATGGCTTTGCAGTTGTGAGGAAGTACCTGGTTGTGGCTCAGTTGGATTCTCTTGGGTCGTTCTTTTGTGCCAATGTAGCCCCCCTTCTTGAACTAAATCTTTTCCGATATCATCTGTTTGAAGTTGCAGTAGATTTTTTATCAACTGATCTCCATAATCAACGTACATATTCGTATTTTGGATCTTTTTTTACATACTTTTTGAATAAATAAAAAGCATTCCAAACACCGATGTCTAGCATGTGGAACAAAACCTTCTTATACCATCGTATTGACTTGCGTGGTGACGAATAATAACTTATCATTTGATCAGCGCGATCAATACCTGCCATGTAGTTATTATAATGCAGAACTTCTACAGGCTTGAGATACTTTTGCCCTCGCCTGTTAGTTATTTCAGCCATACCTGGTTGTTTTAGCGTATTTATCATTAAAACTTGCCGTTTGACCTTCCAGTTGCTGACATATACCTTATTTTTCCTGAGCCAACAGTATTATCCCTTTTTAAATTATTTTTTAATTACAGCTTCAGGATTTCCCTTTCTTTGGAACGAAGCGTCCCAATTGTGTGGGTTTTAAGGTCTAAAAGTTTCTCTGTGAGCGGCACAGAATTATAAAAGTTGTCCATATATAATTCGTGTCCTTTTAGAAGATAAGGTATCATTAATCGCAATACCAACTTTTGTAATTTTGATCCAGTTTCACCAGAATCATCCTCAAGATCCTCTGTTCCAGTGTACATCTTAATATTCAATACGTATCCGTCAGAGGTGGTAAGAACATAAAACTTTATTCCATATTTAGTTTTTTGTTTTTCATATATGTACGGAATATCAATCGCCCTCTAAAAAGCATTAAAGACTCATCCAGTGATAACTCTTTTGTTGAATAAAAAACAGTTCTAAAATTTTCTGTAAGCATATTTATAAAGTCATTTGTCTTGGCAGATCCAACAGAGTTCAATTGGGAAGCATATAAACATCGTAAAATTTGCTCGTAACGTCGAACTGACATTTTCTAGCTAAAAATTGGGTGATAATACCTGTGGTGGCCTTTGTGGAATTTTCACGTGCCCTTGAAGCAATGAAAGTGCAAAAAACTTCTTTATTTCATCTGCATTTGTTTCACGAAAAGCCTTCATTCTGCAGTTTCTAGTATGTGGGCGAGATTGGTTCACTAACGCGCTGCCGTAAGCGTTAGTACATGTTACTAAATAATCGATTATTTGCGATGTAAAAATAATATTGATCATTTCTTGCACAGTGGTATTTTCGTTGATATCAACGCGGAGGCCAGTTTTTGTATCATCAAAATTAAAATTGGGAATTTCAGATACAGAATTTTCCCAACACTCACTTTCTGGAGGTGGTGTACTCGAACGAAGAGGTTGTCGCGTCTGCCCTCGTGTAGACTGCTGTAAAACTAGATCTTGATGTGTTTGACTAGCACTGTTAGATTGGTGGCGCTCGATAGAAGCTAGGTGTGCACCTACAGGTTCACTAGAGAACATAGAGGGGTGATGACGCTCCTCGGAAACACAACGTCGTTGTGGCTTATTGTGAGGGCGTCGGCGTTCTTCAGAGGCAGATCTTGTTTGTGGTAGCTCAACAGATTCACCGTGAAGGCATCGGTGTTCTTTAAAAGCAGATCTTATTCGAGGCAGCTCAACAGACGCACCATGAGGGCGATGGCGTTCTTCAGAGGCAGATTTTGTTTGTGGCAGCTCAACAGGCTCAGTGTGAGGGCGTCGGCGTTCTTCAGAAGCAAATCTTGTTCGCGGCAGCTCAAGAACTAAGAGGGCGTTGATATTCCTCGGAGGAGCATTGGTTCTGTGTGAGTGTGTGAGGCCTACAAAGAGAGCGGCGGTTATCCTCGAAAGTAGCGCAGTGCTCTACGGGGCTAACAGGAAGCGGTTCTTCGGTTGAAGTATCAGAAATATCAGAGCAAAGACTCTCTGACACGCGGCAATGTTGTGACATTTGAGAAGTTTTTGGCTTACTAAAAATTTCCGGACTTGAATCACTGCTGATACCGTCTCCGTTCTCTGGTTCGTAATTACCATCTGAGCCGTACTCCCCATCTACATCACTATATGGGTCGCCATGGACGGAGTCACTACGGTCTTCGAATAATGTTGGGAATTTTTGAGAACAAGTTCTTACCCGTTTAGCTTCGATGGTACTCTTGGGTAGTGTATTCGAGCATTCGCCATCGCCATCAGATGTTTTTGAACGTTTATTGGTCTTTTTCTTTCGTTCTGGAGCCATCTACGAACAAAAATATTCGTCAGAGATATAATCATAGACTAAAGAATACCTACACCTATTTATTCCGTATTTTATTCATATAAATTGATAAGAAAATAGATACAAATAATATAATTTAACATTATAAATAAAAAAAGTAGTCCTTACTATAAAAAACAAGCAAGTTTCTTACCTCTTTATCCCGCTGACAGCGACGAACGCTCCGAGCAAACAACGAAAAACACGGGCTCCGCCTACCGTGACACTGGATGACTGACGGCATAGAAAACTAACGTCCAAAGGCGCGTCGTCGCACGCACATGTGCGTCGATGTGTGAGTGTGGAGCGGCGGGGGGGTTTCATAATATATTTATATTTCTTTTTGTCTTGACACTAGACAAATTTAATTGAGTGCAATATGACACTGGAACGCGTGGCTTCATAGTAATATGTATATGCTCGCCATAGTATGAGTGAGCTTGACGTATCTGATACGTTCCCAAGGCGAACAAAATGAGGTCTTTATATTCTAGTAGAGGAAATACAATAACATTTCTTCTATCTGCTGTAATGCTTTGGAAGTTACCTGATCGTCGGTTCATATTATAATCTTCTATCAGATCTGCCAGATTATTTTCTAAATTAATTCTTTCATGAATTATACTTGTTGTGCAAAGCCACTGCTATCTGGAAATTCTGCATCATGTGCGGTAGTGCTTTATGGAAATATTCCTGTCTTAATAATTTATAATCGCGTTTAAAATACCCATTGACGACCTCTACCACCCATCTACAAAGAGTGACGCAGCGACTTTGATTTGCTTGATTTGTAGTCAGTTGATGGTGACCTTCTAATAGAGAATTTGGCATGTATGTACGATAGCCACATTCTTGTAATATACTAATACTGTCTCTAAATCCTCTATCTAATGTAAAGACGTCATTCTCTCTGAAATATAACCTAAGAGGAGATGTTTCAGTACCAAACAAGGATTTCATTATTTCTGCGTCTGAGGTTGTTGCTTTGTATGGGCCAAAACGATCTACAATATAACCATCACAGGCAACAATCAAAAATGGTTTTAACAAATTCCTATATTTGTGTAAGGAATATGTATTTTTTTGGAACATATAATTGGAACTTATATAACTTGGAACGTCGGGTATGTTCGCGGACGCGCGCGTACCGGATTTCGGATCACTGCTGCGTCTGCGAATCGCATCACTGATGCGTCGGGTGCGCGACAGCCCCAACAGCCTCGTGGCTACTGTGGCCGGACGGTTGGATGGACAAATAATATGTCACTGGATGACGGCACACAGACCGTTATTGAAATATGTAATATGAGTGAATTAAATGTATTATTAAATGTGTTTTAGTTAGTAAGTGCCAATTAGTTTATTCACTAAAATTATGGATCTCTGGTCTGAAAATAAAGATTTATTTATTTATTTATTAATATATATGTATGTGCCATCACATATTATAATTACATTATTTTCAACTCCATAGAATCCGTTTGATTGACTTGAACACAAACTGTTTTATTCTCCATTCACAATGCTAATGCAACTAAATCAATGTTCTCACGCATAAGAGATACTAATCAGTCTTGAATTTAACTTTGATCACGTTATAACGCACACTATTTCGGGCAGATTAAAAGCGATTCGTCGCAGGCGTGGTGCATTTGCGGTTCCTGTTCCACCATGTGTAACAAGATGGCCGCACCGCTACCATTCACAGGACGCTCCGCTAGAGTGACTGACAGCCACGTCACTCTTAAATTTGACGTTGACATTATCGACGACGCGCCACCGCGCCGTCATACTCTTTAAGTACTAACTAAACTTAGGCACACTAAACATCCTTCACATACACAAGATACCTTAAATACTAACTCAGCACTATCCTATGCATGTACCTACTTTAACAAACTTATGACAATATCATATCCCTAAGTTTAACATAAAGTATTTTTCCTAAGGGTTTGGTAAACAAATCAGCTACATTGTTATTACTACAAACAAATGTAATTTTAACTGAACCTGTTGACATATGAGTCATATAGAAGCAAAAGCAGCAACATTCACTTTTACTGAAAAGGCGGTAGACGTATTTTTTTGTTTACGTAGCATGTACCAATGTTTAGTTACATTATGTTACAAGAATAGATAACTAATGATGATAGAATCAGATATTGTAAAACAGAATTCCCTAAGAAACACTACATTTACCAAAATAAAGTAATATATTTAGGATGTTGCTGTATTTGCATCCAATGTGTGGATAATGCTGCATTTGCGCCATTCTTAATTGGATGTTGCTGGTTTTGCACCAGTCAATCATGGATATTGCTGCATTTGTAATGACTGTTTTTGTTGATGTTTTACTGTAATAATCTTGATACTTACATATTTTTTTTTAAAAATGTACAGGTTTTCCTTTTTACTAGGAAATATTATTAAGCGAATTTATTAGAAATAGAAAAGTGAGTGGAATGCTATGATTATTAATTTTAATACTTCGGTTTTATTTTCACATTATGGTAATAAATAAATTTAAACTTTTTTATCGTACACTTTATTGTTCTAATCATCAATTATTAATATTTCTTATTATTTACACATGCATGTCATCAATTTCTTCATTTTGCTCACACAATTCTTCGTAATTGTCACCGTCTTTACCCTGTTGGTTACTATCCTCAGTTTGGTCATCATTATATTCTTGTAATAATTCTTTAAAAAATTGCAAATTTTCGTTTAGGTGCCAATCGTTACCCCAATGACAGCGGCAGTTAATTTGTTCGAAGGACGTATTTTATCTGGATTTATCATAGCGCTTTTTTTCGTGGTTTACAAACATTTTTGCTAACTCCATCATCGGATTTATAATGTAAATGCCCTTGAATCAAAATATTTCCGGGTCTCTTCGAACGTTTTAAAATGAAACGTTTACACTGTTTAAATTTGAAATGCCAGTTGCTCACGGGTTTAAAAACTTCCTGTGAAGCTGTTTTCCAGTCAAGGACTTCGCAATCAGTAGCTCCCAAGGTAGTGACAGTACTAAAGTTTGAAATAATGTCCAAGTATTTTTGGGGGCTATTTATTTCTTCGTGGAGCCGGAGTTCCTTTTCGATCTTAGCGAATACCCTGTCAGGTGGTTTGTAAGAATGTCCAACTACTGGAAACACTAGTTCAATTTGTTTAACATTTTGAGGAGCTTCTGTCATCCATTTAGATAACATACCAGCATAATAGTGTTTTTGTTCTGGCCTGCACAGCCATCAGCGACAAGTCGAACTATTTGACAAGAAGAGAAGTCTGTGTTTTTCAGTCGGTGATACAAGGCTGACGCAATTTCGTTAGCAGCTTTGGGAAAAACATTTTCGGTCCAACAGTAGGCAAACACGTTTGTAGGAGTTAACTTGCTTTTTGAAGAGCCCTCCACTATTGTGAAGTTAAACAAATAAAT
Organism: Acronicta leporina; assembly: GCA_947256265.1. NCBI lineage: Eukaryota > Metazoa > Arthropoda > Insecta > Lepidoptera > Noctuidae > Acronicta > Acronicta leporina. The sequence goes on along the minus strand of OX366533.1, from coordinate 4,548,651 downwards.
ATTTCTCAGGTAGTATGCGACTTGGTCAGGAAGTTTAAGCAAATTTAAATTTTTTTCACAATCAAATGAAAACGTCTTTAGGTTAGGGTTTTCTTCTCTGACTTTTTCAAAAAATGCTTTAGCTCTCAATTTGTGTAATCTTTGAGAGATCATTAGATCGTTTCGTGCTTGAGCATCATTTTGGTGACCGATTTCTGATGAAAATCTCAAACAAGTGGCACAAACGTCTGTTCTTGGAGTACCGAAGCCGAGATTGTAGTTACTATTGAATATGTATGTCGAAAGTAGGATTTTTTTACTTTTAAGTCATGACTAGCTTCTATATTGTATTGCTTCCATAATTTATTAATGGACAATTCCGATGACAAATAATACCTCTTAATATTCCCTCTACAGTAATGAGGTTCTTGGCATGGAATTTTATTGATAAATCTTTTAATAGCTTCGCGTTTGTGCAGATATTTATTAGAAATACGGTCACCTCCTCTTTTTTCTGTTAAAAGTTGTCCGGTCTCAAAGTATGTCTTCATAATACTTTGCACTCTATATTTTGTGATTTGTAAAACTGTCAAAAATAATTTTTGGCATACTAGTACTTTCTTCTTTGCAGATTTACAGTAAATGTAATATTTGGTTTGAAATTTTTGCATCGAATATTTTGAATTAGCAGAACGGCGATGACGCATTACTTTTTTTGGTTGGCAATGCTTTAATATAAAAGCATCCTGCTTCAATTTATTGGGTTCTGCATAAAAATTGTCAAAAAATTGCTTAACGTCGGTCATTGCTATAGACATGCAATCAAACGTTTTTTTGTGACGACACAGCAATCTTTTTGGGAGAGTTACAGCAGAATACCTAAAACAAACAAAGTAAGTTACTGTCTAAATATCACAAAAATACATACCTATAAACTTGTCTATGGTGTGGTGTGGTGGCAACGAAAACACGATAGTGAACACGACCATGACCGAATTTATAAAAACCTAAATGATCAAAATTGTCTGAACGTACTGTAACTGCAACTATCGGTTTAGTAAATTAACAATATTATTTAGATAAAATTAATGAAACGAGATTATTTTGCTAGCAAAAATAATTGAAATGATCAAGATTATCTAACTGTACTACAACTTACCGCTTTAGCTTCGCCTGGTACCTCTTCCATTTTTCGGGTTCTGCCTTTCTCTTTCGACTGTTTTTATTATCACAGGGTCTAGGAAAACATTCCATTTTCAAGTTTTTTAACGTTTTTGACATTAACACTATTTACGCTTTAATTTCACTGATTTACGAGAGCAAAATACACTCAACGACCGTTGCACCGTTGGGTCGAATAGTGACACCTGATTGGTCAAAAAAGGATGTTGCTGTCTATGCCGCAACTACGTAGGTATGTTGCTGGTTTTGCTACCAATCTCAATTTAGAACCTCTATTTTGTATAGGATGATGATGGTTTTGAAACGATTTTAATATTCGGTCAAGTAAAGTTGACGGAATATTACCATACTGCATTAAAAGTTGCCAAAATGAAAAAATGGGATGTTGCTGCCTTTGCTTTTATATGACTCATATATTCTACAATGTACTGATACTTGATGTCTATGTGCTTCAATCTTTTTTTACTGTCATTATTTTTCGCTATATTAATTACACTTTGGTTGTCTTCAAGTATTTCAAAATCTACATTATCATATCCAAAATCTCTAAGTAACTTTTTTAAATAAGAGCCTTCCATAATACACATACTCAGAGCTACATATTCTGCTTCACAAGATGACAGTGTTACACAAGACTGTTTCTTACTGTACCAAGAAACTGGACAATTAAAAATATAAAATATTTGACCTGAGGTTGACTTCCGGTCTGGAACATCACCAGCCCAGTCTGCATCACTGTAACCTTGCAATTTACATTCATTTTTGCTTTCATTATCATATTTGTATGCTAAAGATAAATCAATAGTAAGTACCCTTTATGTATCTTAATATCCTCTTCAAACATTTAAACAAAGCTACACTAGCACAATGCACATATCTACTAAGAAATCCTACTGCTACAGATAAGTCTGGTCTAGTACAAGTAGCATACAAAAGGCTACCTACTAAACTTCTACAGGATTTTTCTATTTCAACACTTTCACTTTTATCTCTCTGTAACAATTCAAATTTAAAGTTTTGTTCTATTGGAGTACATACAGTTTTACGATTTGACATTTGATATAAATCCAACAACTTTAACAAATATCCTTTCTGATTAATTACAGATACACAATTTTTAAATCTTGTTTAATATTTATTCCGTTATTGTTCTATGATGAGCCTTGCTGTCAACTCCGACAGATTTTTCTTTTCAGATGGGACAGAGTCCCATGCGGAGACAGTGTCTGAATTTATCACCCAAAGAACTTCTTATTTTTTTTACAATCATATTTTCTGCAATTTCTCCTTTTGCTTGTTTAATTTGTGTTGCAATTGCCTCGATCTTTGCAATGAATGTTGACACATCCTCCGAACTGTTATATTTTTCTTCGAAAAAACGCTGCTGCAGTATGTGCAGTGACACATCAGATTTTTGCTCATATATTACATTTAATTTGTCCCATATTTCTTTTGCAGTTTCACAGTTTTGCACATGCAGCATAGCTGTGTTACCCAGCCTGCCCACGATGACTCCTTGGGCCTTCGCATCTAGCCTTTTCCACGTGGCTAACTTTGTGTCGTCATTTTCTGGACACTTGTATGAGCCATCCACAAATTCGTAGACATTTACCGCCTTCAGTATAACCTTTACTTGGAATTTCCATGTATGCCAGATACCGGCATTTTCCAACAACAGGCGATTGTTATACGCCCCAAAAATATCGCCCTCGCCGTCCATTTTGTTGCACCGACGCCACTGCTTGACCGCAGAACCACACCGCCGTTTTACCACAGCTGCTACACAATAATTCCTTTATTTCGCTCCGGGCTACTGGGCCCATAACCTTTTGGGTTAATATTTGCAGCGGATGATGCGTAATAAAACGGTTTTGATTGCGTATTTTATTTTAATTTTGGCACACAGTACAATAAGGACGTTGTCGCCTTGACCGGCTTAGCGAGAGAGGGTTGCCATACATAAAACAAAATGTCTGCTACCAAAAACCAAATTACAAATATAAATGTTGCCACTTTATATAACATTATTCAATAGCCAGTTATAAAATTATAACTATTTAATAGAAAAAAATACGTAAATTTGTACTGAATTAGGTAGTAGAAAAATATATCAGAAAACGTCCCGCTTCATACTTAAGTCTCGGTCCATCCCGATCTACGATATTCTTATTTTTATTTTCTAAAACCAAATAATTAAGAAAGAAAGCTTCTGGATTTTTTCAATCTTTTAATTTGTGAGATTGCAACGTTTTTACTGACAATAAGAATCTACCAGATAGACAGATTGTGGGAAATAAAACAATTAGTCGCTTACATTATGATCCTACTGCATATACCAACACATTGTTAAAAATAAGATAGTAAAGTAACTATTTTTAACAAAAAAGGTGTTCTAGGAATTCGCTTTTTGTGGACTCGTCATTTGTGGACACACCTGGCTGATTATAGTAAATAAATCAATAAGCCGCTTTCTTATTTATTATCCTACTGTTTATATTGTTAAAAATTAGATTGTTAAAGTACTTAACTTATTGTTTGAGACAAAGGTGTCATATGAATTCGTAAAAAGGTATGCTCATAGGTAAATCTGGCATATTATAGGAAATAAAACAGTAGGTCAGTTTTAGATGATCCTACTGTTTATATTATTTTTTTTTAATGACCCGTACCAAACCGATTCATTATCTGTGAATCTGTGATAATTATCATGATGTAGACAAGGAAAAGACCGTTCAACCTTCCACCAAATAGCACTGTATAACGTAGTCTACAAACAGAGGTAAGGAACAGGCGTTGGCGTGATTAGAACAGCGCTCTTTTGACCGTAAGTGGCCTTTGTTTTGATTTTTACAAGTTATGATTTAGAAAAAGTTGGGGAAAAATTTATTTTCAATGCAAACGGACGATGAAATTTAAGGGAGACAGGTAGGTACACAGCGCCGGCGACTGATGTGCTTGATTTGGGTGGAAGTACACTGTCACAGCTTCACGTTTATAGTTTCACTAATGTTACACACAATGCAGTTATATTGCAAATGACGTTTTTCTAGCGTAAGTCCTGAGTTATGATTTGTTTTGTAGGTGCGTGCTAATAGCGTTGCCAGGCGTCCGGATAAAGCCGGACATAGGTAGGCTTTTTGATTGCGTGTCCGGCCAAAATAAACGGTGGCCGGCTTTTGTTAGGCTATTTACATTTCGCAAACAAGCGAGCGCCGAGCGTGGCTGAGCGCCCGTAGGCCATACACAAAATACATACACAAAACCCACTTGCGCATACACAAAATCCCCAATAATGTAGAATGAACTTTCAGATCTGAATCTTTTTCGTCATCATGAATACGTTAAAATTTCGAGTAATTATGGAATATGAGTACCGTCGTGGCAGCAACGCGGCACAAGCGGCACGCAACATCAACGACGTTTACGGAGCTAACACTACAAACCAACGCACCACCTGTTATTGGTTAGCTTCCGTTCTGGGAATTCGACCTGAAAAATGAACCTTGCGGTCTTCCGAAGACTTTGGTCGACAATGACGAATTAAGGCGATTGTGGAAGCTGATGATACACAATCGACGGCTGAATTAGCAGCAGCTTTCGACGTTAGCGTCAAAACAATATTGGTCCATTTGCGTCAAATTGGCAAGGTAAAAAAGCTTGACAAATGGTTGCCCCACGAACTCAATGATCGCCAGCGCGAAGTACGCGGCGAAACGTGCCTTGCACTGCTCAACAGACACACAAATGAGGGAATTTTGAACCGCATTGTTACCTGCGATGAAAAATGGATTCTGTTTGATAACCGCAAGCGCTCAGCAAGTTGGTTGGATCCTGGTTCAGCACATAAACAATGCCCTAAACGAAAACTTACCCCTAGAAAAGTAATGGTCACTGTTTGGTGGTCTAGCGCCGGTGTGATTCATCACAGCTTCTTACCAAACGGGGTGAGCATTACTGCAGATGTGTACTGTGAAGAACTGAACACAATGATGGAGAAGCTGGCACATCTCCAACCAGCATTGGTCAATCGCTCGTCTCCGCTGCTCCTGCACGATAACGCGCGACCTCATACTGCACAGCAGACGGTCTCCAAGTTGCAAGAACTGGGGTTGGAAGTTCTCCGTCATCCGCCCTACTCACCAGACCTTGCGCCTACAGACTACTACTTTTTCCAGAATTTGGATAACTTCTTGCAGGAAAAAAATCAATACCTGAGAGGCAGTACAAAATGCCTTTGAAGAATTTGTTGCCTCCCGTCCAGCTGATTTCTTTAAGAAGGCCATCAATAAACTGCCACTGCGTTGGCAAAGATGCATTGATTGCATGGGTGATTACTTCGATTAATACAAATAAAAAATACATGAAAAAAAATCGTTTAAATTTTTTCATCGGAATTTAATTAAAAACGTAGTATAAAAGGTATTTTTTTAATTAAGTGGCCAAATGGTAACGTATTCAATGCAATGTAGACCGAGGAAAAAGGAAGGGTAAATGTGTGGTATTTAATGTAACAGGAAAGGGTGTCGTCAGGAGAATTGACACATAGCGCCACATTACATATGTGTAAATTCACCTGACGACGGCTCGTAATGTGTACGCTTTTTGCAAACAAGGCACTGTCGCCGTTGCTTGCCAACTTTTTCACCTCCGGGAGGAAAGGGAAGTTCAGCGGGGAGATGCGAGACAACCTCGGGCGAAAATTTTGGGACTCGACGAATCATTGCGACTGTGATATCGGGTCGACATTGTTGGTGTTTATGCAAAATCTCCGTCACCAGTCCCATGCGGAACTGCCTGTGTTTTACGTTGTCAGTGTGTTTGTAAAGTACGATGAGATCGACGTCTCCGGATGTGCACCCACAAACCTAACCCACACTAACAGCCTGGCCACGGGACATTCGCCATAGCAAATATTCGCGCGGTGCGAACGGCGAGGCGTCTAACGACTGAAACAAAGGCATAGAAATGTACTTGTCAAGCCACGCAGAGCGGCGACCGGCGAAGCTATGGGCGAAATGTACCGAGCGAACGACGCGGGCGACTGGCGGCGCGGCCGGCGAGTGAAACAAATACATGAATCAGTACGGCGCGAGCCACGGCGTCGATCGGCAGTCGCGGCGACTAGGGCAGTGATTTAACGAGTTTAGTTGTTTTCGCCGCGAATAATGAAAGAAAGAGAAAATTCTATCTGCATTGACTTTCTTCTGCAATTCTGGTTGAATATTAATAAGAATATAATCGAAGGTTTCGACACTCATTAAGGATGCGGGCGAAGGCTGGAGAGTAATTGTACAAGTTGTACATCTTATACGTTATGCCCACAAAGTCAAGCCCTCGCAACAACCGTAAAACAAGATATATATACAAGATATATATATATAGTATACAAGATTTGGTATACTGCCAGATATCACTACCTGTTGGACTTCAATTTAGCTACCGACGTTACACTCAAATGGCCACAAATATCCCGTCTTTGCGTCGCAGACTTCGTAGGTTTTTATACTACTGCTGCGGCCTTATAATGCGGTTTAAATTGTTTGATATCGAGCCGCCCCTTCCACTGAGTCAAAGATTCATCCAAAGCGATGTTTTCGCTCTAAGCTGTATATAGCACAAATTTTTATATTTAAGTGATTGACAATGGGCTCTATTTTATAAATTTTGGCTTGGGAACGGGTACGGTTGAAGCAACATTTTCATTATTGTCCTTGAGCTGGAGAGTAGCTGAAAACGCTTTAGAGGTATGTTGATAGCCAGACGAGGAAAAGATGTTTTGGTCAGTGGATCAGTAGTCTTCGACTTTGGCGTTTACTACAATGCCTATTTCTATCAACGACGCAAATAAACATATAGTTCGTCAGCGTTAGTATCTCTCCACACAGTTATACGACCCGATGTCCCGATTTCCCCTCGATCGAAGAGGTTTTTAGCGTACTCCTGCGCCTATAACTTTGGAGCGCGATGTGGCCCATAATTGTTCTATCCCAAATCAATAGGAAAGCTTCATAAGGACTTGAGATAGAAGCAATCATGGGGCCGCAGCTTCCAACCAACGTTTCTCTCCTCAAGTGAGCAGAAGTCGGGGGAGTTGGCCCTATAACTTTTTTTAAGTTTGGAAACATTTCAGTACCAGTCAAATATTTTAATTTCAAATTTTTTTCCCCAGTGTTCCTCCACTATTTGAGATAAGTTTCATTCCTGATGGTCAACGAAAGCATGCTTTTTCCACTCCTTTTGTAGTTCCATTATATCATCATCTTCTTTTAAGTTTTTAAATCTGGTCAACACACTTGATAAATCTTTTATTTAAAATTATTCTATAATCTCGAGATTCTTCTATAATAAGAGGGTTAGGAAAATCATAGCGTTGTATTATTTGTTTAATTGTTTCTATGTGAAAATTTGGACAGGTTCTTTTGAAATCAGTGATTTCGGTTTTGGGTTCAGGAATTTCTTTTGATAATTCTTCACTGATGGTGCAGCTATTACTAAATATATTTTGTCAAGAGCCAAAATAAATCTTGGATTAGCGTATTCTATTCGGTACGCATCCGTAGTTTTACAGTAATTGAATTGCATATAGTTGCTGGCTACTGTTAATATTAACTTTGAATTTTAGGTTTTAGTTGGCGGAGTAATGGTTTTTCAGACTGGAACAGTCGGAGAAATACCTATTATTACTCGAAGGAGAAATAGAAATACAGGCGAGTGAGTGAATACGAAGTTTAGAAAATCTAGTGGTCTAGTGCGCCAACACGACAAACGAACTTCCATAGGCCAGCTCCACACATAGCAGCTCCACACATACCACACACAGCACAGCCCCAATGGCAGCACCAACGCTATTCGGCCAACGTGTGGACCAGTAAAATGTAAATAGTGTTGCTGCAAACACCATGTAGCTTGCTGACGCAATTTGATTGCTTCTAAGCGCTTAGCGCCAACGTTGGTCGGCTCGTTGTGTCCAACATGTAGAGTTCCCTCTACATGTTGGACACAACGCATACATGTTGCCCTCGACGGATATTCCTCGGTTATTATAGTAAAATTATTATCGCTACATCTAAGTTAAGTCGGGGGTTTTGAGTTATTTTATTCTTTTTCGATGAGATTTCTACCGTCGTGGGTTTTTTTCAACATTTTTAATTTTGCTTAATTTTATTTCAGACTTTTTAGAGAGCATATACGAATTATAATCTATATAATGTGTAGGTAAGATCTCGCAAAACAATAAGTGTGATTCATCCTACCATATAATATTAAGTTCCTTATTAAATATTATACAGTTTCTTTCTGTTGGTATCACTAATGATACCAACAGAAAGAAACTGTATGATATTTAATAAGGAACTTAATATTGTCCGATTTCAATGCGGTTTTCAGCCAACAATTCGTCGATTCGTTCGGACAATTCGTTTTAATATTTTGCACTAATATTGTAGCGCCCTCTAGTGAGTTACAGACGTAATTTTTATTATTTGGGAACCTGCATTAAGCTACCACGTACACATTGCTGACACAAACAGAATTGTAATCGGACATTTCGTTTTGATTATATTGCAACATTGTTTTGCACTAATATTGTGGCGCCCCCCAGTGAGTTACAGCCATGACACCTGTCTAAGAACATGATCTCATCAAACACAAACCCGTTATTGAAAACCGCATCAAAATCGGATCATTAGTTTAGAAGATAGGTGGGAACATTACTTTGCACAAACACACACACACAAACATCTCTCACCCTAAACGCATATACCTGCTCCGTTCCATCGTGGGTAAAAATAGACTCGATCAGCTGATTGGATTTGTATGGAAAAACGTAATATTTTTTTGAGATTTCGACATTGATTCCATAAAAAAACTTGTGATGAATGAGACACCGAGTGACTTCCTAAAATTTTGCTACGGGGTAATTATCACTGTATAATTATATGCAACTAATTAATACTATGTCCATACTAACTTTATGTTTTTAGAGAGATTTCTTTGTTTTTAGAGAGACTATGAATCAACAGCTTGCCGAGCTTCTTGCAGAACCATCTGGGGAGTTCGATAATTTCGTTCGAATGTCATGCACTGATTTTGAATACCTGCTACAAAAAAAATCTCCGATGGTTTCTAAGCAAGATACTACTTGGAGGGAAGCTGTACCAACAAAAATACGACTTGCATTGACATTGAGATTGAGAGACTACAGAAGCTTACATTACCTATTTAAAATATCAAGTTCACTTATGTATCTCACGCATAATAATTGAAGTCTGTTTGGCACTCAATGATGTTTTGCAAGATATGATTATTCTTTCCTATATTTTTGTGCATAAAAAGTTTTTTTTCAGAGGCACGTCCATACCTACTTCACAAAACTTTAGAACATAGATTAATTTTAGAACTAAACTAAATACAAGCAATCTATCGGCACTCACTCAAATTTTACAAACATGTATGTTTCTTGTTATTAGTCGGGAAATCCCAAAGATAGGCTAGCTGTTAGCATAACCACAGATAATATTTATATATTATCTGTATGTTATCATACAAAGATACTTATCTACGATTCTTACGTGAGAAAAGGATAGAGCAATATATTTTGGCATAAACTGGAGGATTCACCGTTGGGTAAATTGGGCTGCCAATATGAATTTTCTACATTTTTTAAGTTACAATAAATATCACTAAATATATTTTTTTTTACAGAGACTCACCATTTAGCTTCTAATATTCACTAGATCTAGTGAAAAAATCACCTATCTGGCAACACTGGCCCACGTACACAACGTATGCAACGCAACTTGGGAGAGATGGTGTGCACACTTGTCCCACGTATACAACATCAGATGCTGTTGTAATTTCTTCCGGTGTACAATGTTTTCTGAGTCTGACAGTGAATTTGAGGACGATTTACTGTATCTTGAATCGTTTTTTAAGCCCAACAACAAGCAATACCAATGCTTCAGTACATTCACTGGAGCAATCGGTTTGGATTTCTCCGCCAAAGTCCACATATCCAAAAGTGCGTTGTATAGAGGGAACGTATTCAACTATAGATTTTATTTTAATCTCATCAAGTACTAAAGTAGAGTCTGGCCAACGAAAGCTGTCACAAAGAAAAGGCGGCAATTTAAAAAAAATGTTAGCTGTCCACCCTGGCTATACACGGATTAAACGGAGTTGATACTTTTGATTATTCATGAAATATGCGATACATTCAGATACATTTATAAAGTTTCCTTCACACATGCTCATTACTAGCATGCTCTAACTAATCGGAGCACGCGAAAATCAAAGTCACGAAAAAGGTTTAATTAAACCAGAAAATATTACAAGTAGTTTGTTTATTTATAAAATAGAGAAAAGACGACTGAAACAATAAAATAAAGATAAAAGATTGAAGTTAAGAGTCATAGTCGAAATCGGATTCCAAGAACTCTACACCTGATAATATTGATTCATTGCTTTCTTTACTGATAGTGTTGCTACTGTCCCCAACATGTATTATAAAACGTTCAAGCTCATTTTCGACAATACGGCCCCTCAATTTGTACTGATTTTCAATATTCAGGATGTGATCAGTTTACTACTAGGCTCAACTATATTGCTGTTAGAAGAGTTATGATGCGCTTTGATCATATCTAAAGTATCGGCTTTATTTTTTAGAAAACTAAGTAAATCTTCTAACTTCTCCCGTTTATTAGAGGTAGTGAAAAAAGTATTTTTATATTGCTTCCATTCTTTTTCGACGTTTGCATCTAATTTAGTTACAAGAATATAAATCATTATTGTATCCCATGACTCTGTGGGTTCACCTAGTGTTTTTAAAGCTCTTAAATTCTTATAAAATGAATCGATTAATTTTCTTAAGTGAAACGATTTTTCTTTATTCAAATTTGGCAATGAAAGTATGGATTTAATATGATTGTGAACTAGTAAATTTGTGTTATTGTATCTATCATTAAATAAGTCCCAAGCTACACAATAATTTTCAGATATGAACTCTATAGATTTAATAACTTGAGCTGCATTTTTTACAATAGATAATCGCAAATAATGAAATTTCTGGATATTGTCCAGCCTTTTGGAATTGTGAATCATAGAAAGGAAGGTGTCTCTAAACCCTAGCCAGTCATCATAAGATCCTTCAAATGAGGGTAGGGCAATAGTTGGAAGCTTAACTAATGAATTTCCGCTACATTTAGGCTCCTCATTCGGGAAATCCGTAACCTGATGTTTTATCAGGTTTGACGCTGTGGCCATAACATCAAAATATGAATTCTCAAAGCCGATGACTGCTGACAAACTGCTGAATCAAATCACTTTCTGACACTAATTCCTCAATCGAACTTTGAACATCATTAAAATCACTTAATAATAATTTGCCTGCATCACAACGTAATTTAAACTCAGTTACTTGCTTTTCGCTCAGCTGTGCTGCATCGAAAGAATTCATAAATTTCGCGAACAATGTCAGTCTACCCTTGATCGAACCACGTTTTTTCTTTAATTCTCTAAACACATTATCGTTTAAATCTGTATCGAAACAAGGAAGAGGAGATTTAGCGCGAGCAATACTACTTACAGTTTTCCTGCAATCTCGCAAGCCAATATTTGCAACGGTCTTGTACTGCGGAAAAAAGACAGTTTTAGCACAAATTGAAAGAAGAAATGAAGGGTGGGAGAGGAACGATACTTCAGCCAGACACTTTCCAGATCTTTCTGTGATGCTCCGTTTCCGTTTCAATTTCATTCCGTTCCGTTTTTCAATTGTCCAGTTCTTGATCCGGCTCGAAGGACCAATGTTGGGGTTCTTGTGGATGATTGAATTTGGATCATGTAAAATGAATGCTTTTATTTCTTGCGGTTATAAATCGGTATATTTGAAATGAATAAAATGGATACAATATTAAGCGAATATGTTAAACGACGAATTTCCGTATAAGTTTGAATAAAGCGTATGAAATATGAAGTGTGAAGCTCGGGGGCCCGGTCTCGCTGGCTTATATACTATACGAGTACAGCGCCCTCTGGCAGTGTGTCGTCGTAACTCGTCGTTATCTGCTTGATGTGCGCCTGCGATGATTGAAGACGACGCTCATGCTACGTCCGGATGCTATGTCCGCAATAGATGGCGTAATTACACATTAATTCTGCTTTGCTATGATATTCTTCAAAAGTAATATTTTCTTGAAGCCATATTCGGATATTAGCTTTTGTGTCAGACATATTAGGGGGTTTGTTCACTTGTTTCACATGGTAACTTGCAGTGTCCATCGCAAGTGCACTAGGTTTAGTTAAATTTGGTATCAACAATTCCACCAGCCATTTCATGAAGTTGGTGGAATTCATATCATCGTGGTAGTCAGCTGATTTAGATTTTGTGCTAAAAATCAATAAAGCACCTGGTACAAACCCTTCCTCCGATCCTGCATGCACAATAGTATATCTTTTTCCAGAGGATATATTACTAGTGACACCTCTTGTTGAAGGTCCTTGTAGAGAACTACAAGGACCTTCAACAAGAGGTGTCACTATGTCAGATGAACATATGTCACATCAAGGTAAATAATCTGTTTACCTTCTAGTCTCTTTTCATGAACAGTTCTCAAGAATCTGTGTCTCCAAGCTGCAATATCATATTTTTCCGTAAGCAAAGCTCGTTCATTTTTATTGTTTAGAAATTCAACCCCATTTTTGTGTAAGATTTTCCTGAGAGTTTCACGGCATCCCGTAAATCCAATAGCTTCCCTCAGCTGCAGGCTTCTCAGCGTAGGTACTTGTTTTTATACACCAGAAAACTCATTTATTTTATTTCTTATAGCTGAAATATCAAAATTATCCAAATTGGAAACTGTTGCAGAATGTGGACGCTTTTTTCCCGTCGTGTTCCACTGTCCATGATTTATAGACCCTTCCTTTTTTATTCTTCTAAGTGTTGTTACGCTTACATCTAAAATCAACAAATACCAATAAAAATAACACTCCAAAAAATCAAATACAATAATATACTACAACAATATGCATATTATTTGATTTAGACATCCTTACACATATACTTTATTAAATACCCTTATAAACAACTGGTACTTATATCTAAAATGTCTGAACTGAGACAGATACCTGTCATTGACGATATCTTTTCTATATATTGTGTTTCAGAAGTTGACATTTCTATTTCTTCTAGAGTTTTTAATGCCTTTACTGCATTTGCAATTTAGAGTTTCGTCTGCTCATTGTCGATACCTCCTAAAAAGTATAATACACCGAGAGTAATATTGCAATTTGTTACAAATAGTCGAAAAGTATCAAGCTGTTTTACATATACTTTATACATCCTTACACATATACTTTATTAAATACCCTTATAAACAACTGGTACTTATATCTAAAATGTCTGAACTGAGACAGATACCTGTCATTGACGATATCTTTTCTATATATTGTGTTTCAGAAGTTGACATTTTAATGCCTTTACTGCATTTGCAATTTAGAGTTTCGTCTGCTCATTGTCGATACCTCCTAAAAAGTATAATACACCGAGAGTAATATTGCAATTTGTTACAAATAGTCGAAAAGTATCAAGCTGTTTTAGTAGAAATTCAAAAAACTAACCTAAAACTGTAATAATTGAATCCAGTCGTCGTATTTTCTCTGCAGATTTCTGATTTATATCACTTTTTATGTCTTTGAACTTGTCAATCATATTAAATAGAAGCCTCCTCGTCGAACTAGTAATTGTTTTCGGCATTATTGTAGACAAAACCAATGAAAATAAGATGCACGTAAACAAAAGTACGAAACGTCAATGTGACAATTTTGACAGTCTTGAAATGTTGCTATGTAAAAAGTTTAATAAATAATTCGTGGTCAGCTTTCGTTGGCCAGACTCTAGCGATTAATTCACCTTCACATAGAGCAGCTTTGTTTTTTAGAGCGCTAAAAGATTCTTTGGTAAAGCCTGGTCGACCATCTACGGTTTGGTACCATTTGCTTAGTGTCTTGACAGATGGAAGACACGTTTGAAAAGTTTTCCTTACATATTTGTATACCTTAGACGAATAGAAATTTAATGTAAGGGCAAAAGTTCTGAGTTCCGGTGAATATTTTTTCCTAATTTCTTTCCCTCCCTTTTATATTAGATTTCATGATTTGTCTTTTCACTAATGCCAGACTTTGGATGGAATGCATTACTCATCAGAAGGACATCTTTAGTATCTTTCCAAATCAGGCAAGATGCATTGCCCTTGATTCTCAATTTGTACCTCCCTTTTTGAAGCTTCGGGTTAGATTTTACAAGTTTGGGCAGCTCTTTTCTGTGTCTTCGTACGGTTCCTGTAGCAAACATGCCATTCTCATAGAGATATAGCATTATACTGTGGTCACAGAAGAAATTATCAAATGTCGCAATGATATGAAATTCCTGGAATGCTTTATCTATCAGTTTCTCTGTCAACATCTTCACAACTTTGAATCCTAATCCTTCTTCTGTACCCGCTTCTAATTTTCCAGTGTAGATGTCAAATTCGTATAAGTAGCCAGTATTACTATCGCATCGGCACCATACTTTGTAACACCTTTTGATGGCCTTGAGGGGCATGTACTGCTTCATGGAAGACCGGCCTTTGAACAAAATCATAGATTCGTCAATACTTTGAGACTAGGAATCTTTGGCATTCTTTTTGTTATGGTACACTTTCTGTGAGCCTCACCCATATGAGTAATTTTCTGGTAATGCTTTTAACATATAGTTTAATTTTTCAATTTCTGTTATTGTTGCACCGGCTTGTTTCAGCTCGTTTACGGCTTTTTTAAAAGCATCAAAGAACAATGTTGTCTCTGGATTTTTTTTAATTTGATATTTTCGAGGTTATGTCGGCAAACTATCTGTAAAGCTGTTGATTTCTTTTGATACATTTCGTCAAACTTATTCATAATCTTGTAAGCTGTGTAAAAACTTTAGCATTCGTATTTTCCAGTTACTGTAATCAGCTCCGTCTAAGAGTGGAATATGTAAATCGCAATTTTTAGTCGCTATTTTTACTAATTTTCTTTCAACAGCACTATATAATATGATGATGATGATGACACAAGAGTCTACAAACCTCAGTTCCAATTACATTGCATGCAGCCCCTGTGTCCATTTTAATTGGTATTTTTGTTTATAGTAAATTCTTGAATTATTTCATTTCCAATATAACCAACAAAGAAATCACTTACCTCTTTATCATCAGCAATGTTACTTTCTTCAACTGTTTGTTTGTTTCTGAATATTTTGCTTCCTAGAGCTGCGACAAACCTTACTAAAATGGTTTGGTTTTTGACATTTGAGACAGTTTTTTCCATAGGCTGGACACTGGTTTAAGTTATGATTAGACGCACAGTATCGACAGTTCTTTATTATTTTGGTGGAAACCCTTTTATTTATTACCAGCACTTCATTGTGGTTCATGTTGGTCTGTGCTTCTACTTTTTCTTTGACATATTTGTTTGAAGCCACTGAGTAGGTACATCATAACATAGTCTAAGCTTAATTTACTGTCTTCTTCTGCCATTAGTTTTGTTTTCAGGTTATTGTAATTATTATTGAGACCAGCTATCCTTTTGGAAGCTGTTAGGCTTTCTCTCAAATCTCCAAACTCGCAGGTATTTCCAAGATTAATAACATTTTGAAAATAATCCTCAAGTGACTTGTCATTTTGACAAACCGTGAAGAATTCATTTCTTTGTATTGTTAGGCTTGTTCTTGGAGCGAAATAAAGAAGAAATTTATCTATAATCTGCTGCAAAGATTCTTCAACATTACAATTAAAGGAATTGTAAATTCGAATACCCTGGTCACCAATGTTATTAAGTAAAATGCTTATATTTCGTTTCTCCTTAGCTTCGTCCAAACCTGTGGCAGCAAGGTAAATTTCTAGCCTCTGTTTTTACGTCTTGAAATTTTCGTATAAGTTTCCTTGGAAACTCATCACACGGAGTGGCGGTGGATTCGACGTACCACTTGACACCATGTTTCGTTGTATTTCATCTCCGGACATAATGTAATGAATTAAACAAGTTGGCTTGACAATCAATTACTAATTTATTTAACATTAGCACAATGTTTTTCCATGGCCATGGTTGTTCGATGTCCGAATCTGCGGGAAAAGGAATTGACACTTGACAGTTGGGAACTGTCACATACACATAGACAAGACCCAAAAACAACATGCAGCAATGTATTATGTTTTTGTTTACATGTCTTACAGGAAGCCCACAGACGACATTCACGAGTGGCGTGCCCTCTCCGAAGACAGTTCGAACACAAATTTAACTTTGAAACTTCACTACATCTCCGTTCAGGTGACGGTTGCTTAAAGGAAGAGCATTCAATGATTCGGTGCTGCTGTTTACAAAAAGGTTATGATGAGCTTTGCCTGTTCTCAGAGGAGGACGCAAAAGTCTTTGTTGTTTTATTGTAATAATGATTTTTGTTAGCACTGTTTTCCGTTTTTTTAAGTGAAAACTTCTGTTCATTTTTGCTACCCTTATTAATTGCCATAGTTTCAAGAATATCTGCACGGTTGCGCAAAAACTACATGAAATCAGATAAGGTAGGCAATTCCTTAAACGTATTTTTATGTTCTTCTCGTTTATATGGGGCAAACTAAGGCCCACTTGCACCAACTTCTTAAATATATTTAAATTGTATTTAAACATAATTTTTCATAGTAAATTTCTGTTTAAATACAATTTAAACATATTTAAGAAGTTGGTGCAAGTGGGCCTAAAAGTGTTGCACTTCTAGCTAATCGGAACTATTTGAATTTCGAATGTTATATTTTTTTAAACGTTGCAACCATAAAAAAACCATTGGCGGGAAATTATTTGTCAATTGTTTTTTATCACACATCAAAGTTCTACGTACTACGAATTAAGTCGAAAAGATTTTAGAGCGATGATTTTTTATGATTTTAAAAGTTCTCTCTCTCCGCAAGATTGTGCTGCTCGTCTTCAAAATGCTTTTGGGCTCTCCCAAAAGCATTTTGAAGACGAGCGGCACACTTCTCTAAGCACCTTGTTTGAGCACCGTAAGCGGCTAATTGAAGAAAACCCGCGGATTACCTATGAGACAATTCGAGGGTTATTGGGGATTGGTATGAGCCAAATTCAGAAAATTTTACACGAAGAATTGAAAGTTCGGAAACTTTGTTGTCGTTGGATCCTTCATGAACTGACAGCGGAGCAGAAACGGGCTCGCGTGGAATGGTGCTCACAGATGCTACTGAAGTACTATCATGGACATTCTAATAGTGTTTATGACATTGTCACAGGAGACGAAACGTGGATTTATTATTTTGAACCCGAAAAAATACAGCAATCTTTTGAATGGGTGTTTGAAAATGAGAACAGGCCAACAAAAGTAAGGCAGGCGAGAAACGTTGGTGTTTTTTTTCTCAGCTACGGGTCCCATCTGTACAATTCCACTTGAAGATGAAAAGGGTGTTAATGCCGTGTGGTATTCTACCATTTGTTTACCCAGGGTTTTAGAAAAAAATCGCGAAAGACAACCCAAAAGCCGCATGACACAAAAGACACCATGACAACGCTTCTTCACACACGGCCAACAAAACAGTCATTTTTAGCTTCCGAAAAAGTACAATTCGTCACCCATCCTGCGCATAGCACCGACCTAGCACCATGTTATTTCTGTTTTTTCCCCAAAATCAAAGATAGATTTGATGAGAGGTTTCACTTTTACCAACTCCGAAGAGGCAGTGATAGCGTTCAATCAACACGTAGAAAACATGCCTTCAGATCTGTGGTCCTCCTGTTTTAAAAATGGTTCGATCGCATGAAATAATGTTTAAAATGAGTATTTTGAAAAGCAATAAACATAAAATTTAGGTTATAACATGTTTTTTTAAGTTACGCAAAACTTATAGTGTGACCTACGTACTAAAGGTTACGGGATCTAATTTAGTCGACATCAAATATATTATAAGTACATCCCATTTATCAGTGGGCTGGTCTAGACTAAGAGACCGTAAGTTTTTTAATACATGATCTGTCAGAAACCTGATTGATTTGTGGGACTCAACTGTCATGGTGTTAAGCTCAAACAAAGATAATGATTATTTATTAGAACCTTTTTATTATCATAGCGCTCACAATAAGGACCATGCTACCTCATAAATTTTTGATGTAAACTCAATTGACTTTATCACTACCATAGCACTGCCTTCTAATGATGAACGCAAGCAATGGAATTTGTTTATATTTGATATTGAACTATTCGAATTAATCAACGAGTCAAACGTGTCCTCAAACTCCAGCCATTTCAAATAAATTCCATCAAAGTTGGGTAATTTTATAGTGGGTAATTTAATATTATTTAAAGTATGATGATGATGACTGCCGCTACCAGAACACGATGACCTTGATGAATGAAGGCTGTTATCCCTGCCCGAATCCTTTTCACACGAGTCCACAATATGCTGAGCAAATGATAGTGTGCTATAAAATAAATTTTCAAATGATTCTGCCTCGGTATCGTCTTCATTAATGGATAACAATTCTATCTGAGACTGAACTTCATTAAATTTATATAGTAAATTATCAACTTTTGTCGTACGAAAAATTTAGTTAAGATTCATTTAATGCGTGGTCTTTGAATCGTGTTAAGCGACCTTTTAGGATACCGCGATTTTTTATTAATTCCTTTAGTTTACGTTTATCAAGTCCGGTATTATCGCCAGAGGATAAGTCCCCTTTAATATTATCACTATCCGTAGACGTATTGTTGGGGCGAAAACAATAAACTAAGCAAGAATGTGTGCACCGAACCAGTATTGAAGTTGGGACCGGCGCGTGGACAGCAAAACACTACGCACGGAGCCACACCCGTCGCGTAGGTAGGTACTGCACCGCGTGGCGCTCCGGCTCGCTCGACTCAGTACATGGTGACTTGCAAGACCGCGGTCGCTGCCGCTATGCAACGCGCGACGATTCTAGGAAATCACGCGCACGATGCGGGATTTCAACGCAGAGTTCCAGAAAAGTTTTTTGCGATTCACAATACTTCACTTAGCATTACGGTTGCTTTTGTACAATAATAGTTAAGATTGTGTAAATTAAAGCATAAATAAATAAACAAATAGATTGGTCGAGAAAGACTCACTTCTCGCGCTTTGTTTTCTTAGTAAATAGATAGATAGACCGTGTACTGACAGAGTACTTACCTCGCGGGGTATGATTCCTTGTCATAACAACACTACGAGATCCCGGTACCTTTCGAGAAACACTGCATTAAGACTGTGTTTTTCTTCAACGTAACACAGATCGATTGCAAGACACACAACTGTTTTGTTTTTCCATATCAACGGATCCAATCCAAAAGCTAATAGCCAGAGTCCATGATACACGCTAATGTAGTCGATAAAACAAACCGGGTAAACGTACAGATCACAATGGTAGCTACCGAAGGACTGCGCGGGCCTTACCTGCAATAAAAACAGAAAACATTTAAAACATTAAAGTTTCTACTCCAGGTGATTTACAATTTATTTTTCGTTATGTCAATAAATTATTTTTTAGCACAATTAGTGTAAAGTGCGTTTCATCAAATAGTTCCTATGCTATTATATTGGCAGCAATGCAAATAAGTGTTGCCTAATAATCTTAAGTGAGTTACCTTACATTCAGGGAGAGTTAATTATATTTTTCTTTAAAGTAATTTGATACTTTCTACTTAAGAGTTAACTGATATTTATTTCTGACACTTACGCGAATATTAGACATTGAAATGAAACTACTTTTTACGGATTTTATCGCGGTATATTGATATTATTTAGTTCCATATTACCATCTAATAAAGTATCAGCATTTTTTAACCACCTTAACTCCTTAAACTCTAAAATTCAATTTACTTGGATAAAATTCAATTTACTATGGAGGCAGAGGCCAACAACTCTTTAGAGTTCTTAGATGTTTTGGTAATTCGTGCCCCCAATCATACCTTGAGTCAAACTGTGTATCGAAAGTAAACCCATACGGACAAATACTTAAATGGTGAATCGCACCACCACCCAACACAGTTAGCTACCGTCGGTAAATCTTTGTTTCAGAGAGCGCGTGGGATCTGTGATGAGCAACACCTGGCTGCAGAGCTTCAACATGTCAAAGTGCTGCATGACAACAAGCTCCGAATACCGCGCCCTCGTCACAGAAACCGCGTGAAACGTGCCACAGTTGAGCGTCTACCTGCTGTATTACCATATGTTAGAGGAGTCACAGACAAGATTGGCTATATCTTGAAGCGAGCTTCAATCAAAACATACTTCACGCCGCTGAAGAAGATTAGTCAGTTCTTACCACCTGTCAAGTGCCACATACCTCTTCAAGATGCAGGAGTATATAAGCTTGATTGTGATTGCAGACTCTCATACATAGGCCAAACTAAAAGAAGCATAGGGATCCGCGTCAAAGAACACATTGCCGATGTCAAACCGCGCCATTCCAGAAAGTCAGCAGTTTGTGAACATACCCTAGACAAGACCCAGCACTACATCAGATTTGATAAACCACAAGTCCTCGTAAAAGAAAACAGATTTCTACCCAGGATGATTCGTGAGGCTATTGAAATCAAAAAACACCCAAATTTCAATAGAGAAGATGGTTGGGTCTTGCCAGCTGCTTGGAATCCCATTATAGAATCTTTAAAATCTAAAACCAAGCCCAAAACTGCAAGAACAAAGGATACGGTGAGCTTGTCAGAATTTGTGGGCGTGTATATGGAGTAGATAATATTTAAGGAATTAAACAAGAGCATCAGTTTAACTCAAATCTAATATATTTCTCAAAAGCTCGGTTCCAAATAGATTCTATGGAGAAGAACCGGCAAGAAACTCCATAGTCATATTTATTTTGATATTCAAAGTTCAACAAGCTAATATCAACAACATCACACCAGTTATATTAAACCATGAGAAGATATGGGTAGATACAATATATTATATTATCAACAAGCTAATATCAACACCATCACATCAGTTATATTAAACCATGACAAGATGTGGGTAGATACAATATATTATATTATCAACAAGCTAACAACATCCCATCAGTTATGCTAAAACATGACAAGATGTGGGTAGATACAATATATTATATTATCAACTAGCTAACATCAACAACATCCCATCAGTTATATTAAATCATATTGCCGAATTACTTTACAATTAATTATTTCGTTACGGGTACTTTAGCAACCAGGAATTAGTTTAATACAATATGTAATTTAGCATCCAAGGCACAACGGTAATAGAAACAGTAGCATAATATCAAACTATAGAAACAGTAGCATAATAACACAGCATAGTAACACTATCATAATTACACAGCATAGTAACATTATCATAATTACACAGCATAGTAACAGTATAATAACAGCATAGTAACAATCAGAGTAGATACTTAACTTTCACACACAGCAGTAGATCCTTCACTGTCCGCGCCTCGAGCAAAAGTGCCGCTCTGACGGGCCGGACCGCTTTTATAAAGCAACCCCCACTCCGTTTTTAAACTGACAGCCGCTGTTTAGTTACTTTACGTATTTATAACAATATTTACTTAATTATATAATCATGATTATATATTTTAATTATATAAATACATACTTATTCTAACAAGCTCGTTATGCGTGAATCGGATCGCTAATAATTAACAAAAATGTAAGGTAGCTGTTAGTAATTTTAACATCAAGACGTCCAACACCTCAGTCTGCCCGTGACCATGGATGCTGTAAAGGATCCGAAACGTCGGGAACTACATAATATCAATATACCGCGATAAAATCCGTAAAAAGTAGTTTCATTTCAATTATATTTATTTTTAATTTGCTTATAACATTATTTGCATAGCTGGGCACCGTTAATCAAATAGTTAACTTCGTTAATCGTTAATCCGCTACAAAAAAAGTTAGCTTCGTTAAGCGTTAAAGCGTTACATTTCGGAAGAATTAATCCGTTAATATGTGTAAAATTGCATTTTTATATCGTTGCGTTAGTGAACTTATACAACTTGTTGGTTTAGGTTCTGGAAGTTAACAGGTTAGGAATAAAACAAAATACTTGTATAATTCAAATGTGTAATTTAATCGTCGGGCATAAGGTGCATATTCCCCTTCATGAACATTAACATGTTGAAGTTCTCGTCTGAAAGCGAGGCTCGTTTTGGTGTTAAAATGTCTTTACCCGTGGAAAACAGACGTTCAACTGCAGCGCTTGAGGGTATAGCAGTATTGTATTTAATAAATAGATTTATGAATATCTGTTCCCCGAGGAATGCAGCATCGTTGAACGAGTCTTTTGATTTCATATCCAGCCACATTTTAACGAGACTTTTTCTATAGACTGAGTGACAGAATTGAAAAAGTCTTCCTCCTCGTCATCATCGTTGTTACTCGCATTGCTCCCTCCGCCAGTTAAACTATCTCTGTCCTTCGAATTTTCCGCTGCTTCTTGTCGTAAAGCATCTTCTACCTTTTTTTCCATGACCTTTTTTACTGCATCCACTCTACTGCTGTCATACGTTTCCAGCCATATCAACCAGAACTTTGGGTGAAATGCCGCGGCAAGTAGGCACTGTTCATCATTCAGGAGTGGACCAAACCTTTTCTCTATGCCATTTAATAAGGCATTGGCTAAAGCTGTGCAATTTACTAGGCCCTTAGATTTAATATTTTTTAATTTATAGACAGTTGCTGCAATCGTCGGTAGTAGTGATCCGAGATATGCTTGAGCTTCTCCTTGGATACGATCGAGGGCATTCGCGACAGGTGCCATAACCTGTAAATAAGTATTTAATATAAGTATTGATATGAATGTGGAAAGAAAATAACTTTACTAAAACGTTAATTTAAACTATATACATATATGAAATTACCTTCGCGTACTCCTTCATTACAGTCACATCTTGGTCATTGAAAGTTAGAATTTTTAGTTGAGTCATAACCCTGTGAAGAGGAGGCCTTTTTGTTTCCAATATACTGTTGAGAATGACAATAGCATCATACAGAGAGTTCCACCTCGTCGTATTTGGAAGGACAAGTCGTCTGCCTAATTCAGCATGAATGCTATCTGCCGCTACCGTACTACGTGATTGCTGATTCCAGAGAGTACGTGCCTTGGCTAAGGCACTTCTGTAGGGAGTCTTGAAAACAGTTATTTGTAGAGCAACATCTGCATCTTTGCTAGCGACCAGATTGAACGTACGTGCAGCACATCTCATGTGAACTGGCAAAGTATTCAAGTTTTCTAATATCTGTTCATTGATTTCATTGCACTGGAGACGATCAGGAGCATTCAGTATGCTTTCTACTGAAATAAATTCTAAGTCATCATTTTCTTCTGAGTTTGGATTTAAAAGATTGGCAATATCAGGGTCAAATTCAGACTCTAAATCACATGATGGCAACTCTGGAAGTATGTCGATCTCCGAGCCGAATTGCAAAAATGCCTTTACAAAGTTACTGCCATTATCCGTAGTAGTCCTAAAATAAAATTATGCCTGCTTTTTAAGGTAGCCTACGTTGAGAATATGTGTACAAAATTTCATGTTGATCGGCTAAGTAGTTTCTACGTGAAAGCGTAACAAACGAACAAACTCACATTCACATTTATAATGTTAAGTAAGGATTACGTAACCGATCCACATCAACGTAGGTCACATCACGAAAAATAGACTTAACTGACCTTGTGATTTTTTTATCTATGTGAAATTCATAGTGAATATCTATCATTGCTTGGGCCAGGATGTCGTATGTATGATGACCTTTTAGGCGTATGCACGTTAATACTGCATGCATTCTGGCTCTTGTGATAGCATCTAACCAGTGAACTGTCATGCCCAAATAACTTTTGTTGTGAGCTGACCAACAGTCAGCCGTCGTTGCCACCCAATCAATTTTTCCAAGTAAACTGAAATTAAAATTATAAACACATCACGTAAAAAAATGCACTATTAATAAATTAAAATTATATACATTTATGTATGTATATGCATGCATACCTATTTTATGAACCCCTAATTATTTTAACTTTTTTCAAATAAAATTATACTTACGTAGGTAGGTATACGTAAGGCGACGTTTATCTGTTAAAAATAAATAGAAAATAGGAATTTATTTTAGTTACTTACCTAATCAGGTGTTGCTTCAATTCAATGTGTTCGTCAGTAATGCGTCTACCCAAAGTTCTTCTTGAAATTGAATTTTTGCTCGGGTTTAACGTTTTTATCAACGCACCAAAAGACTTGCTTTCGACAACATGTAAAGGAATCATGTTTGAAACAAATAAATTTACTATACATTTGTCCACTTTGGCTTGGGGTACACCGCTGCCAGTAGCTGCAATCCCGAACGATTCCCCGATGCTCAGCTGTCGACCCTGTTGAATTCTTCTTTTAACGGGATTAGGAATATTAGGATTACTGCTAGTAGGTGTAAATTGGGGTTTCTGGATCAGAGGAGATCCAGAAACACCCAATTTACCCATCATTCATATTATTCAAAGAATGAACAAATAGCTGTTTATTATTCATAATATAAATATGGTTTTTAAAAGATTTTGTTTTTTTTTTTCTTCTTCATTTTTTTATTTTCTATTTCTTGCTGTCTACTCTCTTCACATAGGAACTCACAATTCTCCCCCACTCGAACGTAGGCCATCTATCAATCACTCAATCATCAGTTTTATCGGTCCGAACGGTTGTTGTGTGTATAATAAACTGTATATTAACCTGATTGCATCGATTCAGATGCTCGATAATGCTTTGATTATTTTATTGTTAGGATCGTCATCTTCTGGCAGAAACTCAAAGCGTATAATGACATCTGAATCAGGTATCACTATTTCATGTATTAGGTTCGTTTCATTATCATTCATAATATTATGGTAAAATAAACCTTCTTGCATTGTATCGTTGACCTGATATTTTGATGAATTTGCTTTTGATTTTTTATGAGCATGCTTCATATTATTACCAACATATATAGTTTCACCTTTTGCATTCTTCATAATAAGTTTACAAAAACCTTTGGAAGTACATTTCACAGAATCTTGCATTGTGACTTTTTTTTTTCAATTATTTTCTCAATTATTTTCTTTTTTTTTAATTGTTTATTTTCGTTTATGACCGATTCAACAGTTCAACTACAATTGTAGGAATCGAATGTTAAAAATATATGTAATAAAATTATTATAAACAGTTTTATAATAGAGATTCAAAGATTCCTTCATCAGACAATCTATCTCTCATCCTTTACTTTAAAATCATTTTACTTAAACTTTTCGGTAACATAAAATATGGATGGGGAATTTAAATAGTCTAATAATTTAACAAGAAAATATTTATTTAAAAATTTTATTATCAAAGCACCATTTATTTAAACACAATACATTTTTCAAAGCACATACAGAGTCATGATAAATACAGTTATACAAATTATTAGAACCTTTATATTGATCATACAAGCTTAAGAAATTAGGGCAACCCCTGTCTTCTAAATTACATATATTCTTATTTTTATTTTCTAAAATAGTTTTAAGCCACAACACTTTTTCTAAACCTTTAGTATAGATAAATTTATCTCTTAAAATATCTGCAATTAAATTTTGATGGCTTGAATAAGGCACAAATCCTTCCCCCCAGCATATCTTTCTATTACGTTCAATCCAACAGACTTGCCGCCTTTCTAGTTTTGTCAAATTGTAAAACAGAAACGGAGGCTTAATTAAAAATACTTGAACTTTTTTATCACATATCACAGCAATTTCTTTTAAGATAAATTCATTTGTTTCTGTTTTAAAACCTTGAACGTCTACAATAGCATTCATGATAACCTACGCACAATGTTGCTGAGAGGTTTGTATTCAACAAGCCGATCGTTTATAATCAAACAGTAAGCAGTTGTCTTATCTGGTATTGATGCAGAACATTCAATTTCTAACCGCACGTCTACTGGACCTGATTTTAGACTATCGTTTTGCCTTGAACAGTCTAAGATAAAGAGGGGGGCTTTTTCTTTGAAGTCCCTTAAATCTAACAACGGGTCTATCGGACAGTTGTAATAAGACTGACGAAATTTCACATACATTTCATATAATATACTATATTTGTTCTCGAGAAACTTTAAACTCATAGGTTCATATGGATAATATTGTGAATTTAAAAAAAGAGTAACGTTTGTCACTTCACAATGATCGAATATTGAACTGTCTTTAGTTTTATTGTTTTTTCTATTAGTTTGTAAACCAAAAATGACATATCTAGGTTTTTCTAATTGTGAAGCAGTCTTAACTGACCAAGAATGCTTTGTGGTTTTAGGGAGTAATGGATACTCATATAAATCCCAATTCCTAAAAGCCATTTGAATAGGTTTATCCCTTTCTAAATGTTTTAAAAGTGTCAGTCGTTCTCGATCTGAAACTTTTATGTGGGGAACCCTCCATTGAACTCTTTGTATATCTATTTCAAAACGAGTAATATCATCAGTAAGAATAACACTGTTTAGGTTAGAGTTACTTCTATTCATTATAAGTTCATGTTTACAATTTATCACAATTCTGTTATAATCCTCTGCAAACCCTAATAACTTATTTAATGGTATCACAGCACTAAAATGCCCATCACTTTGGAACCCCTCTAAGTTCCAACCCCATATAGCGGCAACTCTATTTTCTGCTTCATTTAATGATATGTATGATTTTATTGTTGATGTTATTCCAGAATTTTTTATACGGTCGATTTCAATACCATTCATTTCATATCTGATGTCTTGAAACAGATACATAACAGGGTTATTAGTGAACGTAACAGTTTTCTTGATCGGATTCCCATCTTTACCGAAGAGCTTTGCTTGGCCTTCGATGTAAATTGAACTGGCTGATGGTAGCACGTATATGTCTTGTTGGTGTATGGGGATTCTGATTTCATCATTTTCTCTAAAGCTGTTATTGTAGGGATTGTATGTATGGACTTCATAACTTTCAATCGAAGTGTCGAAGTGCGGTAATTCAGTAATCTGTAGTATATTCATACTTTAAACCCTAGGGCTATAAGAAAATCTTTATTTGCTTTAGTCAATTTCTCAACTTTTTTCTTAGGTCTTTGCACTTTGGCAATCGTAGAAGAACTGAGACGTTTTGTTTTCACTGGGATGTTTTTATAGTATACTATCATTTTGTTATTCTTAAATGAAGACGTAGTTGAATATATTCTTCCCCAAAGTTAATACAGTGGCCAAATTGATCAACAATCCTAACAGATATAGATGAAATTATATTTTTGTTTATTGGATAGTAAATAACGTTTTGCGGTTTTTCCATGCACTGATGACCTGGAGTAGTATCAGATACAAATTCATGAATGAAATGAGTTGGTAATCCGTTGCAGTAGGAACCGTAAACAAGATCACATTCAATTCTGATCACAGATAGACTGCTGTTATCAATGGGAATATTTGGTGTTGAATTTAATACTGAAAAGTATAGCAAACCGCACTCGTATTGATCAGATAAATGTAGTGGTGGTTGAAAGTATGTAACCAGTTCCGATTTATTTCCAGAGATGGTAACCGTAGTAGACATGCTCGTATACTGAACTCTTTTGCAAGATTCTGTTTATTTTATTCGTTCATTATACCAAAAATTCTTCAAAAATTTTAAACAAAGATGTCCACAATTAAAAGGATGATCACGCTGAATATTATCACAATTATAGTGAACTTCGGAACCCACGTATTTTATAAATTCCTTTGGAGGTTTAAGATTTCCATAACTGTCAAAATACTCAATATAATCATTGTATTTTACATAGGCTACCCAATGAGAACCATGATTTTTAGAGCTATCTAAATTAATAACTCCACATTCTTTTTTAAAAGGGTGTTTAGGGAGCTCATCTCTCATAAAGACACCTCTAAAATAGGGAATATTATTTCCATACTTCAAAATGTCCAAATTACTCAAGGCTCGTTTAGGTAGCCGATATTTTAGTTTTTTTCTCTCGATACGAAAATTCCGAGCCCATCTTTATGCGGTTTAAGGTGTAGTCCTTTGCCGATGCAGAGAGCCTCCATCTTCTCATTGTGCCTCTTCGATTCAGCATACAACTTTTTTGCCATCTTGAATTCATTTATGGTTTTAGCAATACCAGCTGCACCACCTGCTAGAGCGCCTGCCGCAGATAATCCCGCAAAAATAGGAATCAGAGGTAATACTCCACCAGATTTTGGTATAGGAATAACACGAGGAAGTTTAATGGACGAATCATTAGCTAATTCTCTGGTAGCGGCCATAGCTAATTCTATCGCCACCTTTTTGCATTTTGGTTTTAATTTTTTTATATGTCTTTTTGTTTTGCTAATAACATTTTTAAATTTATTTTTCAAACCTTTTCCAGATGTAATTTTTGGACAACACTTTTTGTTACCTTTTTTTAGACCAGAACCAGTTTTAATTTTTGTTAATATAGATTTGCTTACTAAACGTGCCGCAAGTTTTTCCCCTACACTCGCATCCAGGGCAACTGCTCGCTTTTTCGCCATATTTAACAAAACTAAATCTGCCTTGTGGCGATCCTTTAAGTTTGAAGAATTATGATAGGCAATGTCGTGTTCTTTGCAATATTCGTCTAATTTATTAATGCCTTTATCTCCACGTGAAAGCCTTTTTATTAATTTAGTGCCAGGTCCACAATAATTGTATCCTGGTAAATGTAATTCAAATGGTAAATTATTTATAAGCCAATTGAGAAGACTACTCTCTCCAAAACACATCATAAGACTGATGCATCATGGGATGAACACTTAATAAATATTCGACTTGTCAATCCAACTGTTTTCAGAAGAAGAAAAACCTAACCATTTTACTAAAACCCTATTTCCTTTTCTTCTAAGAACTTTCTCGACTAGATATAAATTGGGATATTTTGTCTTTTGCAGCTCTTGTACATAAAATGCACCTAAAATGGGCTGACCTCTGATTGTATCTTCAATTAAGTAGGTGATAGGAGTTGTATATTGTATTTTTCGAATTTTAAATATTTCTGTCGACCAGTTGGGGGTATATCCTTTTTCAAATGTTCCTTTGTACTTACTGATACGCACATAATCACCAACTTTAAATTTATTTTTTATACTATTGGTTTTTATCAACCTGAAATATCTCCCTAATATGCGTTCTTTATTAATATTATCCACGTTTGCGGGGATTTCATCAATAGTCCGATGATAGGTGTGATTGTATTCGTAATAACATTATTAAGGGTGTTAACTATCCAGTTATAGTCACCTTTTAAACTAAACTCCTTATACAGTTTAGATTTCAATGTTCTGATAAATCGCTCAACTATAGATGCCTTTTTTGCTGAGAAAGTTGAATAATGGTTTATATTATAAGAATTCATAAGTTTTTGAAATTTATTATTATAAAATTCTGTTCCATTATCCGTTTGCAGATTTTTAGGAATACGCCCTTTATCCAACAAAGTTTTGAAAGAGTTACACACGTCTTCTTTGGATTTACTTTTTATAGGAAAGGTCCAAGCATATTTCGAAAATGTATCAATAACGGCTAGAATATATCTGTAATTTTTATTTTCTTTTGAAATTGATTGCATATCAATTAAGTCTGCTTGCCACAGGTCATCTATATCTTTCATTATAACATGTCTTCGTGGATAGTTCACCCTCACATTTTTATGAATTTCGTTAATCACGTCAGCTTTGCTCATGTTTACAATTCGGTATATTTGTCTTGAATTCAACTATAATACTGAATAAAAAGGATATTATTGTGACTATTTATTTATTATTTAATTATATCAGCTTCTTTTAATTCTTCGATTATAGATAAAATTTCATTATCATGGTTTGTATTACCGGCATCTCTGGAAGCAATTAATAGCTTCAATCTGTCAACCAGTTCGTTAGGATTATCCCAATATACCAAGTCAGTGTTATTTTTGTACATTTTCAGGGTTGGTAAGCTTCCTCCTTTAGTGATAACATTATTGTAGGATTCGGAAAACATTGGTTTGATTATTTCACGATATTTTATACCTTTATCGCCTCTAATTTGCCCATTAGGATTAAAATCTCTCTTATGTGCATTTGTATAATATAACATATCCTTATAGACAAGTTTATCTTTGCTCGATATTAGTTTTAAATCAGGTTTTCTTCGAAGTAAAAGTTCTTTTAAACCAGGAGTTAAAATGTAGTTTTTGTCACCAACTTTAATAAAAATGGCATTATCGTCATTCAAACTATCCATTTTAGAAAATGAAACTATTGAATTACCCATTAGTAAATTTTTGTTTTCACTTCTTATTCCAAATGGTATATTTACACCATCATAAATATCATGGATATCACAACCCTCTAATGATATTTCTAAATCTTCCAGTAATTCCGTTGCCGAACTTTTTATCGAACTGTGCCGATTTCAGCTTCGGATCATAGCAGTCTTCAAACTTTGTAGATGAGCTAGTATTAATGTCATCCAATTCGATGTCGTCACAATTAGAGTGTGTTTTTTCTAAATTTTGTATTTTTTCTATGGTTTTATTCGAATCAACTAGAGTTTTAAGGGGATCTGTGATAGGTTTTAACATTTTATCGAGTGATAAATTCATTGAGTGTTCCTGGTTTTTCATCTGTTTTATTTTATTCTTTATGGAGTCTACAGACTTCATTAATTCTATTTTAATATTTTTCTCCATACCTATTTAATATTATAACAACCACTTTCAGCTAAAGAATAAATAATACTGACTTTTTTCTGTGTGTAACACACTTATATTTATATAACATCAGTCAAATTTAAAAAATATATCAAAGTTCTGCCTATACCGTCCATTATTTAATGATGATTCTTTGTTAATAAGTAAAAAATTGTAAGGCTTACTCCAAACAGTTTGACAAATGTTTTTGAACTGTTTCCATTGTAGATCAGAACTAACATGCTCTTCGTAAATATGTTTTAAATTCACATCATCTTGTTTAAATATTATAATTAAATTAACATTGTCACGTAGTAATTGTTTAGGAATTTTAGAATAGGTTTGAGATAAATAGAAACAGTCGATTCGTTTATGTCGACCCATACAGAAATAATTGCGTATATTCACTTGATTTTCACATGCAACATCATCAAATATAAATACAGAATTTGTTAAAGCTTCACTTGGAGAAATGACATCTTTATGATCATTGAACTCATAGAAATTAACCTGTGGTACTCTTTTCAATACTTCAGTCAAGAAACGGTATTTAGGTTGAAAAGAAGTCTTAGAGTAAAGATATAGATTTCTAAATTTGAGTCCATTTTCATGCAGCAGTAAACTAATCATAACATTTGTTTTACCACAGTTCGATGGACCGCATATTATACAGCGAATGTTATTCGGCAATAAAGTGCTATGTCTGATGTGGTGAACAGAGTCACTTAATTTTATATTATTAACACTTAGGGATATGGGTTGCTTGATCAACTTCATTTTGTCGATTAATTCAAATGTTATTTAACATTCATATATATACCTACATACATGCACTCACGCCTTTTTCCACAGGGGATGTAGGTTAACCATATACCTACCTGCATATGCAACTTATTAGCGTATGCGACTGACCTTCTTAATAAATATGTACCATCTTTTTAACCAGATTTTATGCAAATAAATTAAGTTTGAAATTTAAAAATAAAATCTATTTAAGAATGTCTTGAGTGCAAAAACAAACTATACTCATCTTATAGATTAAATAAATTTATAAATAATAGTATAGTTTGTTTTTGCACTCAAGACATTCTTAAATAGATTTTATTTTTAAATTTCAAACTTAATTTATTTGCATAAAATCTGGTTAAAAAGATGGTACATATTTATTAAGAAGGTCAGTCGCATACGCTAATAAGTTGCATATGCAGGTAGGTATATGGTTAACCTACATCCCCTGTGGAAAAAGGCGTGAGTGCATGTATGTAGGTATATATATGAATGTTAAATAACATTTGAATTAATCGACAAAATGAAGTTGATCAAGCAACCCATATCCCTAAGTGTTAATAATATAAAATTAAGTGACTCTGTTCACCACATCAGACATAGCACTTTATTGCCGAATAACATTCGCTGTATAATATGCGGTCCATCGAACTGTGGTAAAACAAATGTTATGATTAGTTTACTGCTGCATGAAAATGGACTCAAATTTAGAAATCTATATCTTTACTCTAAGACTTCTTTTCAACCTAAATACCGTTTCTTGACTGAAGTATTGAAAAGAGTACCACAGGTTAATTTCTATGAGTTCAATGATCATAAAGATGTCATTTCTCCAAGTGAAGCTTTAACAAATTCTGTATTTATATTTGATGATGTTGCATGTGAAAATCAAGTGAATATACGCAATTATTTCTGTATGGGTCGACATAAACGAATCGACTGTTTCTATTTATCTCAAACCTATTCTAAAATTCCTAAACAATTACTACGTGACAATGTTAATTTAATTATAATATTTAAACAAGATGATGTGAATTTAAAACATATTTACGAAGAGCATGTTAGTTCTGATCTACAATGGAAACAGTTCAAAAACATTTGTCAAACTGTTTGGAGTAAGCCTTACAATTTTTTACTTATTAACAAAGAATCATCATTAAATAATGGACGGTATAGGCAGAACTTTGATATATTTTTTAAATTTGACTGATGTTATATAAATATAAGTGTGTTACACACAGAAAAAAGTCAGTATTATTTATTCTTTAGCTGAAAGTGGTTGTTATAATATTAAATAGGTATGGAGAAAAATATTAAAATAGAATTAATGAAGTCTGTAGACTCCATAAAGAATAAAATAAAACAGATGAAAAACCAGGAACACTCAATGAATTTATCACTCGATAAAATGTTAAAACCTATCACAGATCCCCTTAAAACTCTAGTTGATTCGAATAAAACCATAGAAAAAATACAAAATTTAGAAAAAACACACTCTAATTGTGACGACATCGAATTGGATGACATTAATACTAGCTCATCTACAAAGTTTGAAGACTGCTATGATCCGAAGCTGAAATCGGCACAGTTCGATAAAAAGTTCGGCAACGGAATTACTGGAAGATTTAGAAATATCATTAGAGGGTTGTGATATCCATGATATTTATGATGGTGTAAATATACCATTTGGAATAAGAAGTGAAAACAAAAATTTACTAATGGGTAATTCAATAGTTTCATTTTCTAAAATGGATAGTTTGAATGACGATAATGCCATTTTTATTAAAGTTGGTGACAAAAACTACATTTTAACTCCTGGTTTAAAAGAACTTTTACTTCGAAGAAAACCTGATTTAAAACTAATATCGAGCAAAGATAAACTTGTCTATAAGGATATGTTATATTATACAAATGCACATAAGAGAGATTTTAATCCTAATGGGCAAATTAGAGGCGATAAAGGTATAAAATATCGTGAAATAATCAAACCAATGTTTTCCGAATCCTACAATAATGTTATCACTAAAGGAGGAAGCTTACCAACCCTGAAAATGTACAAAAATAACACTGACTTGGTATATTGGGATAATCCTAACGAACTGGTTGACAGATTGAAGCTATTAATTGCTTCCAGAGATGCCGGTAATACAAACCATGATAATGAAATTTTATCTATAATCGAAGAATTAAAAGAAGCTGATATAATTAAATAATAAATAAATAGTCACAATAATATCCTTTTTATTCAGTATTATAGTTGAATTCAAGACAAATATACCGAATTGTAAACATGAGCAAAGCTGACGTGATTAACGAAATTCATAAAAATGTGAGGGTGAACTATCCACGAAGACATGTTATAATGAAAGATATAGATGACCTGTGGCAAGCAGACTTAATTGATATGCAATCAATTTCAAAAGAAAATAAAAATTACAGATATATTCTAGCCGTTATTGATACATTTTCGAAATATGCTTGGACCTTTCCTATAAAAAGTAAATCCAAAGAAGACGTGTGTAACTCTTTCAAAACTTTGTTGGATAAAGGGCGTATTCCTAAAAATCTGCAAACGGATAATGGAACAGAATTTTATAATAATAAATTTCAAAAACTTATGAATTCTTATAATATAAACCATTATTCAACTTTCTCAGCAAAAATCAATATACCGCGATAAAATCCGTAAAAAGTAGTTTCATTTCAATTATATTTATTTTTAATTTGCTTATAACATTATTTGCATAGCTGGGCACCGTTAATCAAATAGTTAACTTCGTTAATCGTTAATCCGCTACAAAAAAAGTTAGCTTCGTTAAGCGTTAAAGCGTTACATTTCGGAAGAATTAATCCGTTAATATGTGTAAAATTGCATTTTTATATCGTTGCGTTAGTGAACTTATACAACTTGTTGGTTTAGGTTCTGGAAGTTAACAGGTTAGGAATAAAACAAAATACTTGTATAATTCAAATGTGTAATTTAATCGTCGGGCATAAGGTGCATATTCCCCTTCATGAACATTAACATGTTGAAGTTCTCGTCTGAAAGCGAGGCTCGTTTTGGTGTTAAAATGTCTTTACCCGTGGAAAACAGACGTTCAACTGCAGCGCTTGAGGGTATAGCAGTATTGTATTTAATAAATAGATTTATGAATATCTGTTCCCCGAGGAATGCAGCATCGTTGAACGAGTCTTTTGATTTCATATCCAGCCACATTTTAACGAGACTTTTTCTATAGACTGAGTGACAGAATTGAAAAAGTCTTCCTCCTCGTCATCATCGTTGTTACTCGCATTGCTCCCTCCGCCAGTTAAACTATCTCTGTCCTTCGAATTTTCCGCTGCTTCTTGTCGTAAAGCATCTTCTACCTTTTTTTCCATGACCTTTTTTACTGCATCCACTCTACTGCTGTCATACGTTTCCAGCCATATCAACCAGAACTTTGGGTGAAATGCCGCGGCAAGTAGGCACTGTTCATCATTCAGGAGTGGACCAAACCTTTTCTCTATGCCATTTAATAAGGCATTGGCTAAAGCTGTGCAATTTACTAGGCCCTTAGATTTAATATTTTTTAATTTATAGACAGTTGCTGCAATCGTCGGTAGTAGTGATCCGAGATATGCTTGAGCTTCTCCTTGGATACGATCGAGGGCATTCGCGACAGGTGCCATAACCTGTAAATAAGTATTTAATATAAGTATTGATATGAATGTGGAAAGAAAATAACTTTACTAAAACGTTAATTTAAACTATATACATATATGAAATTACCTTCGCGTACTCCTTCATTACAGTCACATCTTGGTCATTGAAAGTTAGAATTTTTAGTTGAGTCATAACCCTGTGAAGAGGAGGCCTTTTTGTTTCCAATATACTGTTGAGAATGACAATAGCATCATACAGAGAGTTCCACCTCGTCGTATTTGGAAGGACAAGTCGTCTGCCTAATTCAGCATGAATGCTATCTGCCGCTACCGTACTACGTGATTGCTGATTCCAGAGAGTACGTGCCTTGGCTAAGGCACTTCTGTAGGGAGTCTTGAAAACAGTTATTTGTAGAGCAACATCTGCATCTTTGCTAGCGACCAGATTGAACGTACGTGCAGCACATCTCATGTGAACTGGCAAAGTATTCAAGTTTTCTAATATCTGTTCATTGATTTCATTGCACTGGAGACGATCAGGAGCATTCAGTATGCTTTCTACTGAAATAAATTCTAAGTCATCATTTTCTTCTGAGTTTGGATTTAAAAGATTGGCAATATCAGGGTCAAATTCAGACTCTAAATCACATGATGGCAACTCTGGAAGTATGTCGATCTCCGAGCCGAATTGCAAAAATGCCTTTACAAAGTTACTGCCATTATCCGTAGTAGTCCTAAAATAAAATTATGCCTGCTTTTTAAGGTAGCCTACGTTGAGAATATGTGTACAAAATTTCATGTTGATCGGCTAAGTAGTTTCTACGTGAAAGCGTAACAAACGAACAAACTCACATTCACATTTATAATGTTAAGTAAGGATTACGTAACCGATCCACATCAACGTAGGTCACATCACGAAAAATAGACTTAACTGACCTTGTGATTTTTTTATCTATGTGAAATTCATAGTGAATATCTATCATTGCTTGGGCCAGGATGTCGTATGTATGATGACCTTTTAGGCGTATGCACGTTAATACTGCATGCATTCTGGCTCTTGTGATAGCATCTAACCAGTGAACTGTCATGCCCAAATAACTTTTGTTGTGAGCTGACCAACAGTCAGCCGTCGTTGCCACCCAATCAATTTTTCCAAGTAAACTGAAATTAAAATTATAAACACATCACGTAAAAAAATGCACTATTAATAAATTAAAATTATATACATTTATGTATGTATATGCATGCATACCTATTTTATGAACCCCTAATTATTTTAACTTTTTTCAAATAAAATTATACTTACGTAGGTAGGTATACGTAAGGCGACGTTTATCTGTTAAAAATAAATAGAAAATAGGAATTTATTTTAGTTACTTACCTAATCAGGTGTTGCTTCAATTCAATGTGTTCGTCAGTAATGCGTCTACCCAAAGTTCTTCTTGAAATTGAATTTTTGCTCGGGTTTAACGTTTTTATCAACGCACCAAAAGACTTGCTTTCGACAACATGTAAAGGAATCATGTTTGAAACAAATAAATTTACTATACATTTGTCCACTTTGGCTTGGGGTACACCGCTGCCAGTAGCTGCAATCCCGAACGATTCCCCGATGCTCAGCTGTCGACCCTGTTGAATTCTTCTTTTAACGGGATTAGGAATATTAGGATTACTGCTAGTAGGTGTAAATTGGGGTTTCTGGATCAGAGGAGATCCAGAAACACCCAATTTACCCATCATTCATATTATTCAAAGAATGAACAAATAGCTGTTTATTATTCATAATATAAATATGGTTTTTAAAAGATTTTGTTTTTTTTTTTCTTCTTCATTTTTTTATTTTCTATTTCTTGCTGTCTACTCTCTTCACATAGGAACTCACAATTCTCCCCCACTCGAACGTAGGCCATCTATCAATCACTCAATCATCAGTTTTATCGGTCCGAACGGTTGTTGTGTGTATAATAAACTGTATATTAACCTGATTGCATCGATTCAGATGCTCGATAATGCTTTGATTATTTTATTGTTAGGATCGTCATCTTCTGGCAGAAACTCAAAGCGTATAATGACATCTGAATCAGGTATCACTATTTCATGTATTAGGTTCGTTTCATTATCATTCATAATATTATGGTAAAATAAACCTTCTTGCATTGTATCGTTGACCTGATATTTTGATGAATTTGCTTTTGATTTTTTATGAGCATGCTTCATATTATTACCAACATATATAGTTTCACCTTTTGCATTCTTCATAATAAGTTTACAAAAACCTTTGGAAGTACATTTCACAGAATCTTGCATTGTGACTTTTTTTTTTCAATTATTTTCTCAATTATTTTCTTTTTTTTTAATTGTTTATTTTCGTTTATGACCGATTCAACAGTTCAACTACAATTGTAGGAATCGAATGTTAAAAATATATGTAATAAAATTATTATAAACAGTTTTATAATAGAGATTCAAAGATTCCTTCATCAGACAATCTATCTCTCATCCTTTACTTTAAAATCATTTTACTTAAACTTTTCGGTAACATAAAATATGGATGGGGAATTTAAATAGTCTAATAATTTAACAAGAAAATATTTATTTAAAAATTTTATTATCAAAGCACCATTTATTTAAACACAATACATTTTTCAAAGCACATACAGAGTCATGATAAATACAGTTATACAAATTATTAGAACCTTTATATTGATCATACAAGCTTAAGAAATTAGGGCAACCCCTGTCTTCTAAATTACATATATTCTTATTTTTATTTTCTAAAATAGTTTTAAGCCACAACACTTTTTCTAAACCTTTAGTATAGATAAATTTATCTCTTAAAATATCTGCAATTAAATTTTGATGGCTTGAATAAGGCACAAATCCTTCCCCCCAGCATATCTTTCTATTACGTTCAATCCAACAGACTTGCCGCCTTTCTAGTTTTGTCAAATTGTAAAACAGAAACGGAGGCTTAATTAAAAATACTTGAACTTTTTTATCACATATCACAGCAATTTCTTTTAAGATAAATTCATTTGTTTCTGTTTTAAAACCTTGAACGTCTACAATAGCATTCATGATAACCTACGCACAATGTTGCTGAGAGGTTTGTATTCAACAAGCCGATCGTTTATAATCAAACAGTAAGCAGTTGTCTTATCTGGTATTGATGCAGAACATTCAATTTCTAACCGCACGTCTACTGGACCTGATTTTAGACTATCGTTTTGCCTTGAACAGTCTAAGATAAAGAGGGGGGCTTTTTCTTTGAAGTCCCTTAAATCTAACAACGGGTCTATCGGACAGTTGTAATAAGACTGACGAAATTTCACATACATTTCATATAATATACTATATTTGTTCTCGAGAAACTTTAAACTCATAGGTTCATATGGATAATATTGTGAATTTAAAAAAAGAGTAACGTTTGTCACTTCACAATGATCGAATATTGAACTGTCTTTAGTTTTATTGTTTTTTCTATTAGTTTGTAAACCAAAAATGACATATCTAGGTTTTTCTAATTGTGAAGCAGTCTTAACTGACCAAGAATGCTTTGTGGTTTTAGGGAGTAATGGATACTCATATAAATCCCAATTCCTAAAAGCCATTTGAATAGGTTTATCCCTTTCTAAATGTTTTAAAAGTGTCAGTCGTTCTCGATCTGAAACTTTTATGTGGGGAACCCTCCATTGAACTCTTTGTATATCTATTTCAAAACGAGTAATATCATCAGTAAGAATAACACTGTTTAGGTTAGAGTTACTTCTATTCATTATAAGTTCATGTTTACAATTTATCACAATTCTGTTATAATCCTCTGCAAACCCTAATAACTTATTTAATGGTATCACAGCACTAAAATGCCCATCACTTTGGAACCCCTCTAAGTTCCAACCCCATATAGCGGCAACTCTATTTTCTGCTTCATTTAATGATATGTATGATTTTATTGTTGATGTTATTCCAGAATTTTTTATACGGTCGATTTCAATACCATTCATTTCATATCTGATGTCTTGAAACAGATACATAACAGGGTTATTAGTGAACGTAACAGTTTTCTTGATCGGATTCCCATCTTTACCGAAGAGCTTTGCTTGGCCTTCGATGTAAATTGAACTGGCTGATGGTAGCACGTATATGTCTTGTTGGTGTATGGGGATTCTGATTTCATCATTTTCTCTAAAGCTGTTATTGTAGGGATTGTATGTATGGACTTCATAACTTTCAATCGAAGTGTCGAAGTGCGGTAATTCAGTAATCTGTAGTATATTCATACTTTAAACCCTAGGGCTATAAGAAAATCTTTATTTGCTTTAGTCAATTTCTCAACTTTTTTCTTAGGTCTTTGCACTTTGGCAATCGTAGAAGAACTGAGACGTTTTGTTTTCACTGGGATGTTTTTATAGTATACTATCATTTTGTTATTCTTAAATGAAGACGTAGTTGAATATATTCTTCCCCAAAGTTAATACAGTGGCCAAATTGATCAACAATCCTAACAGATATAGATGAAATTATATTTTTGTTTATTGGATAGTAAATAACGTTTTGCGGTTTTTCCATGCACTGATGACCTGGAGTAGTATCAGATACAAATTCATGAATGAAATGAGTTGGTAATCCGTTGCAGTAGGAACCGTAAACAAGATCACATTCAATTCTGATCACAGATAGACTGCTGTTATCAATGGGAATATTTGGTGTTGAATTTAATACTGAAAAGTATAGCAAACCGCACTCGTATTGATCAGATAAATGTAGTGGTGGTTGAAAGTATGTAACCAGTTCCGATTTATTTCCAGAGATGGTAACCGTAGTAGACATGCTCGTATACTGAACTCTTTTGCAAGATTCTGTTTATTTTATTCGTTCATTATACCAAAAATTCTTCAAAAATTTTAAACAAAGATGTCCACAATTAAAAGGATGATCACGCTGAATATTATCACAATTATAGTGAACTTCGGAACCCACGTATTTTATAAATTCCTTTGGAGGTTTAAGATTTCCATAACTGTCAAAATACTCAATATAATCATTGTATTTTACATAGGCTACCCAATGAGAACCATGATTTTTAGAGCTATCTAAATTAATAACTCCACATTCTTTTTTAAAAGGGTGTTTAGGGAGCTCATCTCTCATAAAGACACCTCTAAAATAGGGAATATTATTTCCATACTTCAAAATGTCCAAATTACTCAAGGCTCGTTTAGGTAGCCGATATTTTAGTTTTTTTCTCTCGATACGAAAATTCCGAGCCCATCTTTATGCGGTTTAAGGTGTAGTCCTTTGCCGATGCAGAGAGCCTCCATCTTCTCATTGTGCCTCTTCGATTCAGCATACAACTTTTTTGCCATCTTGAATTCATTTATGGTTTTAGCAATACCAGCTGCACCACCTGCTAGAGCGCCTGCCGCAGATAATCCCGCAAAAATAGGAATCAGAGGTAATACTCCACCAGATTTTGGTATAGGAATAACACGAGGAAGTTTAATGGACGAATCATTA
This sequence comes from Acronicta leporina, assembly GCA_947256265.1. Classification (NCBI taxonomy): domain Eukaryota; kingdom Metazoa; phylum Arthropoda; class Insecta; order Lepidoptera; family Noctuidae; genus Acronicta; species Acronicta leporina. The sequence goes on along the minus strand of OX366533.1, from coordinate 4,507,779 downwards.
GCTAATTCTCTGGTAGCGGCCATAGCTAATTCTATCGCCACCTTTTTGCATTTTGGTTTTAATTTTTTTATATGTCTTTTTGTTTTGCTAATAACATTTTTAAATTTATTTTTCAAACCTTTTCCAGATGTAATTTTTGGACAACACTTTTTGTTACCTTTTTTTAGACCAGAACCAGTTTTAATTTTTGTTAATATAGATTTGCTTACTAAACGTGCCGCAAGTTTTTCCCCTACACTCGCATCCAGGGCAACTGCTCGCTTTTTCGCCATATTTAACAAAACTAAATCTGCCTTGTGGCGATCCTTTAAGTTTGAAGAATTATGATAGGCAATGTCGTGTTCTTTGCAATATTCGTCTAATTTATTAATGCCTTTATCTCCACGTAATTACTCATAAGAACGTTATTGTTGTTTTCCTCAGGAACAGTGCTTTCTTTTGGGATGAAAAGTTCCCCAAGTCCTTTTTTGAACACCTGACAACGTATGTATGCAATTTCAGTGTGATCAGTTCAGTGGTTTAGGCGTGAAAAGATAACAAACAAACAAACTTACTTTAGGTTAGGAAATTGTGATTTGAATTTTTATTTTTTTATGTCAAAGCATATATTTTCCGATTGGTCTCAGAGCAATTCAAAATCGGTTCAGTAGTTTGTTTTTTTCTTCTTGGCCCATGTTGACTATGTTTACATGATGGTTCTTTTATAACTTATAGACAACAAATACAATGTAAATAATTGTCGCGTCACAATAATTTGTGTAGTAAACGACAACAGTGTTTTTTTGGAAGTCGGTTTTTGCAAAATCGTTTATGCGCCTTCCTCCACTACGAAAATCTTTAGCCTACTTACTTACCTGTAACTATACCTATGTACATATTCACAGATATGTCGATGTGGTTATCAAAGATACCTAACTAAACTTACAGTAGTTTCTACCTATGCTTAAAAATAACATTAAGAAAATACGTAAATTTATAAATAAGTAAAACGAAAGCATCATTTGCAAGACAAATTATAAACCACTTATATTCGTTTCAGTAAAACACCATGGCTCCTGTGTCAAATGCTGAAAGACAAAAAAGATACAGAGAGCGTCTTAAACAAAACCCAGTTAAGTATGAGGAAATGAGAAAAAAACATTTAGAAAGAGTTAAATTAAATAAACTAAAAATTAAGGACCAGAACCAAAGCCAACAAGAAAAAACAAGACAGAAGTGGAGAGAATACTCTGATCGCTACTATAAAAAGAAGAAAAATAAATCTATTAGTGACGTAACTGCAGACAATAGAGTAACAATTCCAAACGAGCTTAGTATAAAGAGGTGGAAACTTAAGACAATCAAACTTCGAAAAGAATTAAAACGTTGCCAAGATGCATTAAATATGTCGTTAAAAAAACAGGAAACAATGAGAAAGCAAATCTATCGGCTAAAACAAGAAAGGATCATTAACAAAAACCAGACAAGACAAGAGACAACTGTAGACGAGCAGCCATCGACACCTACTGAATTTGAAATTCTATCCGAGTCCCTCAGTTCAGTTTACAAAGAGTCTACACATAAGGAAAAAGCAGTTATTAAAAAAGTTGTTAATAATTCTGTAACTAAGAAGTATCGTATGGCCACAAAAATGGGACTAGCTATCGGAATAAAAGGGAGAATACGCACTAAAATTTCTTTTTCAACAAAAAGGAAGCTACTTATTCAACAGATTCACAATTTTTATATGCGAGATGATATAAGTCGTGCTACAGCAGGCAAGAAAGAATGCAAAACTAAAGAAAAAACCAAAATGCAAATACGTTTTTTAAATGACTCTATATTAAATTTATATACTATCTATAAAAAAGAAGGTGGTAAAGCATCTTATTCCACGTTAGTAAGATACCGTCCATTTTACGTGTTGCCTCCTAAACTGCATAACAGAGAAACGTGTGCCTGCATACGCCATGCAAATATGTCTTATAAATTAACAAAGCTTTACAAACGTGGACTTTTAAAACAAATAAAATTGAAGAACTTTTGAGGGATATTTCTTGTGATCTAAATCGTAAAGATTGCATGTACGGAGATTGCCAATTATGTGTGACTAAGAAGATTGAAGTTAAGGATTCATCATCTAATGAAAGAACTGTGTCTTGGCTACAGTGGTGCGTGAAAACGGTTCATTACAGAAAGAAAAATGACGAAGGCGTAGATATTGAGGCATATACAAAAAAAACTACAAGAGAAGTGGTGACTGACAATTTGAAAATTTTAGTGCAAAAGTTTCAAGAAGAGGCTAAATTGTTTAAAAGACATTATTACAATATGATACATCAACAAAAATCATTTCGACAATGTGTTGACAATATTAGAGAAAATGAAGCTGTTATTATAGTTGATTTTTCTGAAAATTACCAATGCAAGTACAATGTAGAGGTACAGAGTATGCATTTTTCATCTTCACGTGATCAAATAACTTTGCATACTGGTGTAGCATACCTTAAAAATGAAAATCCAGCAGGGTTTTGTTCAATATCTCCAAATACCGAGCATAGCCCTCTAACCATTTGGGCTCATCTTTTGCCAGTTCTAAATTCAATAAAATATCAACACCCTGAGATAAATACTTTACATATGCATTCTGACGGCCCTACAACACAATACCGGCAAAAGACAAACTTCGCACTTTTTGATAAATTTACTAAACAATTGGGGTTTAAACATGCTACATGGTCTTATTTTGAGGCTGCTCACGGTAAAAATGCAGCAGACGGAATAGGTGGAGTGCTAAAGAGAACGTTAGATATGCACGTAGGATACGGGAAAGATGTTCCTAATGCCATTGAGGCTTTTAAACTGCTTAAACAAGAGACAAACGTTGCACTGTATTATGTGTCAGATACAGATATAAACGTTATAAAGGAAACTTGTCCCGTACCTAATTTGTATCCTTTAGTAGGAACTATGGCTGTCCATCAAATTGTAACCACCGATGAGCCTGGAATAATAAAACATCGACATGTGAGCTGTTTTTGTGGCGATGATAGAGGTAACTGTTCTTGTTTTGACGTTAAAATGCATAACCTGTTTAAAAAAGCTCAAAAAAATACCGAGACTCTTGCTAATGTTGAAGGAAAAATAAGTAATGCAACCCCAAAGATTCGTGATAGGAAGAAAGAAGATAATGATAGAAAAAAAAGTGTTAAAATATAAGAAAATAAATCGGATAATGTTCAGAAAATAATTGAGCCTAGTACATCTGGTATAATAAAAAACAGTAAAGGCAATAAAACACCGGTATCTCTAGGAAAGACCACTATTCAGAAACAAAGGCCGACGGCCGATAAATATAAAAAAGTGTCAAAAGAAAAAGAGAATAAGCCACCAAAGAAAAGTAAGAAGTGTATACGATTTGATTGCGACTCTTCTGATCTTGAAAGTGATGAAGAAGTCGTCTATGCTGAGAGTGACGATAGTCCCTATGTTAATGAAGAGAGTAACTCACTATCACCGGATATTACAATGGAACCCAAAAATAAAGTAACTATTTTGTCGGATATCCGAATGCATCCAGACAATCAACGATACTTTCATTTTGCTTCACCAGGACTTTCGTCCATGCATACGATTGATCCTAACCATGACATATCTTTGTTTAAAAATAATAGCAACGATTCTGATGATGATGACTCAAATTTTGACATTTTTTAATAATTGTATTCAACTTCACGCATTCATTTTGGTTTATTCCCACTATTTCGACTGCTTTTCAAATATACCTACATTCAACTAGCCACTAGATATAGGTATATATATTTTTAAACAAAGATATTGGACCAATAAAGTAGGGGGTTTGATCTTCAATTTTATACTCAAGAAATTATGTTCCTTCCACATTATAATATTTGAGATTTTTATATTGAGATTTTATTTTATGAAGATATAAAATATTAGTTACGAGTGTGGTTAATCTAATGTAGCTTCTAAACTAAGTCACTCTAATTTAGCCTTCATATTGTTTCTAAGTTTGATCTGATTATAAATATGTCTATTTAGCTTACTCGTGTAAGTTTAATTAAAATTAGTTCATTAATTTGAAAAATTAGGGTTGGTAAAAAATATGGGAGACTGTGATTGATAAGTACCTACTCTTAGTATACGATTATGAAACATTATGTTCGTAATAATAATATTGAAAACTCGTGTTGATATTTTGAAATGGCTTCTTAACTTTATATAAATAATATTTAATTTGCTAATTTAAATAATCTAAATAAGACTGCTTAGCCAAATATAATCGTGTTTTATTCACTGAATCCATGTGTACTATACTTTATGACATCAGTTTCGTGACGGAGATTCTCAGTATCGTTTCCTATCAGTTTAGTTACAAATTTAAAAATGTACACTTTTTCTGAGTATGACCCATTACAGAGAGAGAAGGTAACAACCATAGATAGATAATCTAGAAAATTATCATAGACACAAGCCTAATATTTTATTACTACTTTAATAGAAACGAGAGAAGTGTTCGAGGTTAGGATTAGATCAAGCCAGGTATCCTCACCCACGTTATTATGGTGAGTGGCTTGAAGCGGGAGGGTATACAGGCTCGCTGACTCGATCAGGTGTAGGAGTTTAACAGTGCGAGAGGAGTTTTGGGCAAGAAGGTTTGTATTGAATCACCCATGATGATATGATGTGCATACTCTGAACCCAAAGATTCTAATACTGATTCGAATTCAGTGAAGTAATCTACAGTAGGGGGACAGTAAACAACACCGAGAATGGCCTTAGCACCTTTGACACAAACCTCAATAAAGAGAAACTCAGCAGAGGAAGAATAGTGTGGAGATGAAGTAGAAAGAACCTTAAAGGGAAGGTCGCTGCGTAGGTAAATAGCAACACCACCTCCTCCCTTACCAACCCGATCATTCCGAATCAAGATAAAACCAGGAAGCGGGTAAGAGGTAGATAGTAATTGAGGTTTGAGCCAAGACTCGGAAATCAGGACGGCATGAACATTGGTATCGGAAAACGCCTTATACAGATCGCTAAAATGGCTAGGAATGCTTTATGCATTGAGATGGCAAACATTAAACAGACGGCCGTTTTGTTGGTTAAATTTCCTACGTAAACTATCTCCAAGAGTATCAGTAACAGAAGAAAAAGTATCGTCAAGAGACGAAACAGATGCATTAGCCGAGTAAAATGATGGTTTGAGCCAAGACTCGGAAATCAGGATGGCATGAACATTGGTATCGGAAAACGCCTCATACAGATCGCTAAAATGGCTAGGAATGCTTTATGCATTGAGATGGCAAACATTAAACAGACGGCCGTTTTGTTGGTTGAATTTCCTACGTAAACTATCTCCAAGAGTATCAGTAATAGAAGAAAAAGTATCGTCAAGAGACGAAACAGATTCATTAGCCGAGTAAAATGATTCATTATCATCTGATGTCATCAACATATATATAAATAATAGATAAAATATCTGAGGTCGCTTCGATTATTTTAGAGTGGCAAGGAACGTAACTGGTAGCTGACAGTTGACAGCGGCCGTTTGACAGCTGACGTTCCCCACTCTGACACAACTCCGGGCGCTAGTGTGCTATAGGCGCGGAACAGGACGGAGCGGTCATTACGAAAAGGGTGGTCAATCCGTTTGCATCGCGCTCGTGCATTACGTGTTCGGTGGAGTGTCTTACGTTGATTAATAATTGGACTATCCTTATTGTGTTCGTAGCTATATTTAAACAGATTATTGTAAAAGTCAATGATTATAGCATACTGTGTGAAAAGTTTGGTTTCTATTCTCCTCGCTCGATAAATCCACGCCTGTCATTGAAATATGAGTATGGAATTTCCCGTTATAGATCCTGATATTGACCATGTGTCTATATATATATAAAATAAACAATATCAAATACCTATTAAAATAAGTGCAACAAAATAATAAAAGTACACCGTCTCTGCACCACCCGCCAGCTAACAAAAAATCAAAACTAAATAATAACTTGTCACAGACAATACTGCACATACAATAGTAAACTATAAGACTATAAAAATACAATACATTTCGGAACGCACCATGACTTGGATATTAAAAAATATAGTTCAAAACTGTTCAAAATCTGTAGCCGTATCCGAACGATGCAGAATCACTCATGCATCACTTGACTGCCAGGTATGACACTTGTCAGTAGTGACAACTGACAGTTGACGTTAAATAAACACGAGTGAAACACAACAAAAATTGTTACCTTCATTAAATCACAATAAAATTGCTAATAGAGATGTTGTTTATACCCTCAGCAAAATGACTAAAAGTAAAAAGGGTCGTACGCGCTATTAAACGCACTAGCATCTTAAAAATTACGAGTCATCACATATACAAATAAAAATAGGGTAAACAAGAGCTAAGCAGAAGGAAAACAAAACTAATATCAAGGAAATTTACATGGTAGGTAACAATTCAAAATAGTATGTTATATGGAATGAATAATTAACAATGAAGTAAGTATGTATCTATTTACGTGAACTGTTTCCCCCAGACTCGACGTCGCTTCTACTCGCTGCCGAAGATGCGCCCTAAACTTTAGGAAATTTCGTGAGAAGAGGGCTCAACTCGTCGACAGTAGCAAGTTTATGGCGGCTACCGTCGGGTGCTTTTATGTTGATGATCCCATCCTGTGTCCAACATGCCCGCATGCCAAAATGCAAACGAGCTTTGGCAAAGACTGACTGTCTGGACTTGGTCAAGAACTCCTTTAATGTGATAGAAGAACCACGCAACCTCGTTTTTGCCCGCCAAACCGAGGATTTGTCATCAATACAGGAAAACTTTACAAGAATAGGCCGATGATGTTCCTTGCTCATAGTCCCAAAACGATGACAGACCTTAATTGATGATGCAGATATATTGTTCTGGGCCAGCTTCCTATGGATAATATCTAGGACAACAGCTTTGCTGTCTTCCTTCTCCTTTTCAGCAACACCCAAGAAAACAACTGTTTTCCGTCTGTGCCGGGTTTCAGTAACATCAATCTGCCTAGAACACTCAAAGATCTGCTTCCGATGTAGTCCAAGCATGCTGAACATTAAATCACGGAAAGTTCGGAACTCCTCTGCAATCTTGGCCACGGTATCCTTGCTGGCTGGCCCCGCGCTTTGGATTTGTGCTTCTAGGTCTTCCATCTTCCTGAGAAAACTTTCTTCAAGTGATTTTGTTCTATCTTGTCCAAGAGTATAAATAATCTGGGACATTTTTACACAGCACCATCTATTCCCAAACTAATGAGAGCTTGTACTATGGGTACTAGACAATGGATATAATACTTATATACTTTTGTTTGTAAATACATACTTATAATACATAAGAAAACATGTTGTCGATTTTTGGGTTCAGTGTTTGCTCTAGAAGTCATCTGATGTTGAGGGAGGCGGTGTACTTGCCCTTCGTCTGTGAATTGGAGGCTCTTGACTTGCGTGACGATGTAGATACGCTACTTCGTTTACGGTTTGTCTCTTCCATTTGCGAGAGACAGCCCGAAAGGATTTCGTCTGCCTCCGCTTGTGTGTGTAGCATTGGGCGTAACGCTTCCACAGACTAATTAAATAATTATGTGGCTGGCGGGTCCAAAATTATTGACCGTAGGATGTAGTAAGCCTTTCCTTTGGTAAATTTCCCATTATGGGAACGACTGTTTTGCCACGGAAACGCGCACATATGGTACAGTTTCGAGACACATACCTTGCCGGGTCTCGTCCTCCTAATTCTCACGAGTTGCATACAGTAATTAAATTGTTATGCTCGTGAATAAACAATAATTTTGAAATTAAATGTTTTTTGTGCAATAATATTGGATGCTTTTTATTATAATGGTACTCCGAATTTCGGAGACGACCACCTACTCTTATTAAGAGGATACCTCGATAATATTTTGTAGTTTTTTGGGCGTGGTTAAGCAATGCATACGTTCCTATCGGGATCTATCGCTCTCGCTCTATCGCGACATCGCAGTACAGAACCTAGCTATGGAGTCGACATTATTTCAGTTTATTTTTTGTTTTATAGGAGAGTTTATTAAAGGAGACACATTAAAAACTCCTTCTTGTGGTATATACATATGTTAACATTTATTAACTATAGTTATTTAGGTCACAACTATGATAAGGATTTTAATACAAGTGCGCGCGTTGTCGCGCTGAAGTCAGAATCTCGAATATGGCGTCGCGGGCGCGCTGCTCGCGCCGAGGGCCAGTGCTGCCACATGGAAAAATCTAATCAGCGCTGACAGCGGTGCACTAAGCGCTAGATTCGAATATATTCACGAGCCATTAAAGCGCTAAATCGGCTCAAACGAGTCAATAAAGCGCTAAGCGCTTGTTAGACGATCAGTGTGATTAAATAATCTCCCATACTAAACATGGACTGTAACCATGAACTCTTAAAACAATTCTGATAAAGGTTTGGAAGCGAGACGCAGATTGCGACTCGTATAAACGCATCTCGTTTACGGCTCCGTTGTTTTGCTCCATGTGTTTAGTATGGTAGATTGTGTAATCACATTGATCGTGGAAAAAGCGTCATACGCACGACAAAAATAAAATAAAATACGAAGTGATTGTAGTGAAAAACAACTTTTTATTACAATAATAAAATTTAGAAGAGAAAACATAATAATATTATTCTATACCTACAGTTTGGGTATAGTAAAGTAAACTTTAAGAAAAAAAAAAATCTTCTTCCATCATAGCTGAACTCCCCTCGAGTTCAGCTATGTTCCAGGCACGTTAGGTTCAGTAGTATAGTTTATATTTTTCGGATAATCCTATCTTACTTAAAATATCAGCTGGTAGTTGATAATTATAACAGTTGCTGTTAACCGCGGTTAATCCTGTTCTTATTAATAGGATGGCGTTAATAGTTTTTAAATGCAATGCATTTCGCAACTTGCTTTTAAACACATTCATTAAGCTGAACACCCGCTCAATATCAGCATTTGAATGTAGCAAACTCATTATTTTTGTTGCGACATTGAATAAGTCTTTATATGGACAACATCCAGCAGCGTCCCTCGACTGTTGAACTTCTGTCCAGAACTTCACCGTATCTTCGGTATTTTCCCAGTTCTGTAGGATAACAGTTTGCCACTGCTGTATAACCCAGACTTTCCAAAACATGTATAAAGTTATCAATATTTCTGTTTGGTTTTAAAATGACGGAAACAGAAAATGCCATAGAGTTTTTAAGTAGTTTTAAATTTTCAGGCAGTCTTTGTTGCAGCTCATTTATTAGTTTAATAATAAAATCAACACACCTCGTCTTCATTGCATTTTTTTCATCCTCATTCAATGAAGACTCGTTCATCTCTTTCTCAAATAAATAACCAAGGTATGGTGACATAGACAGATGTTCTTTCACATTAATGCTTTCGAATTGCATTCTCGGTTGCGCTATTATTATTTTCGTGCACATGTTTCGTATCAAATCATGTAGCGTATTGTAGAGCAGACATGGGTTGGCAGTTTTGTTTTCAAAAGTTTTTATTGCCCCTTGTAAATTATTAAGTATTCCACACAAAAACTCCAAATAAATTTTGTTTCTTTCATCGTTGTACATGTTATAATAGGTCTTTACCTATGAAATTGCCGTTCTGCAGTACTGGCCATTTCAAATCAAAATAATTTTTGTTTGGCTAAGAATTCTAATTTCAAATTAATTTTATTTTAAAAACATGGAATTCTTTTCCAAAAGTAGTCATTTGTTTATTGATTAGTGTTACATTTTCATCGCAATTCAATCTTTTTCGTCATCATGGATACGTTAAAATTTCGAGTAATTATGGAATATGAGTACAGTCGTGGCAGCAACGCGGCACAAGCGGCCCGCAACATCAACGACGTTTACGGAGCTAACACTTCAAACCAACGCACCAACTGTTATTGGTTTGCTCGCTTCCGTTCTGGGAATTTCGACCTGAAAAATGAACCTCGCGGTCGTCCGAAGACTTTGGTCGACAATGACGAATTAAAGGCGATTGTGGAAGCTGATGATACACAATCGACGGCTGAATTAGCAGCAGCTTTCGACGTTAGCGTCAAAACAATATTGGTCCATTTGCGTCAAATTGGCAAGGTAAAAAAGCTTGACAAATTCAAAAAATCAATACCCGAGAGGCAGTACAAAATTCCTTTGAAGAATTTGTTGCCTCCCGTCCAGCTGATTTCTTTAAGAAGGGCATCAATAAACTGCCACTGCGTTGGCAAAGATGCATTGATTGCATGGGTGATTACTTCGATGAATACAAATAAAAATACATGAAAAAAAATCGTTTAATTTTTTTTCATACAAAACGGCAATTTCATAGGTAACCTAATATAATAATTCGGCTTGGTAGCAATTTTCACGAGTTCTCATTAATTGAAAGTGTAATTTTAGTTATATCCATTGACTTAAGATTCTAGTTACCGCGGGTTCAATTGACAGCCATCGTGTATCACAAGCTTTTAAGATCTTAAGTGTCTCCTCTCCACAGTTTATCGCTTCATATATTTTTTTATATTCGTTTTTTCGTTTCGGTGAAAGCTGAACCAATTGTGAGTTTCTCTTATCATAAATTCTATATTTCTTGGTATAGTCTCACATGACGCATGTGACACTGCCAATTGAATCGAATGGCAGACACATGTTATCAACACTAGATTGGGTAAAGCATACCTTTCCTGCAATATTTTATGGACACCTGCGTTTACTCCAGTCATAACCGAAGCATTATCTGTTCCGATTCCAATTAACTTGCTTTTATCAAGTTTAAAAGCTTCAAGTTGTGCTGTTAACGCCGAAACTATTCCTTCGGCATCTGCAGATTCCAATTCAACCAGCCCTAAGAATGTGGAAACTACTTCGTTGCGACTGCTGCTAAAATATTTAACAACAATACCGAGATATTTTCGAACAGAAACATCAGTAGATTCATATATAATCAAGCTATACGAATTATCACCAATAGCATTTCTCAAATAATCTTTAAAATGAGGTGCTAATACTTCCTGAATTATTGCTGTACATTTCGTTCGGTGAATTTCATTTCTGTAGTAGCCTTAGAATCCGAAAATTTATTCTTACATAATTCGGTAATGTGATCAATTGCCTGTATAGCTGTGTGTATTCATTTATTTTGTCCAAGAAAGGTTTCGCCTGCTTCTTGTGATGAACTGAATCACAATGTCTCTGGATTTCGCTTAATTTGGCAAGAAAATCCTTCCTACAATACAAACATTGTATTGTAGGAAGGATTTGTATCATCCTTGTATCATCCTTGTATCATCTCCAGGCACAGGTTTCAACCATTGTTTAAAGTTGGGCGATTTCTCCCATTCGACTTTATATCTTTGTTTGTACACAGTTTTTTTTTGATAATGGTACATCAATTTCAAAAGAGTTAACCAACACAACAATATGGAACACTCACAAGAGTAACTAATAAAATCAGTGCTTAAAACATTATTTCTAAACTTGAACTTCAGTGCGTTCACATAGACAGAATGAAAATGAAAGAAGCAAAGTCAATCAACCAAACATGAAACAAACCGTACTTAATGTTCATGGGATTCCCCGTGCTCTATTGCCATATTAAAACCCAGCTGGCATAGAGCACAAAATTGAACATAAACAATAATTTTATTTTCCACGGAACAAATAGTGCTGCCATATTAAAAATTAAGAAAGCGCTAAATTATGTAATATAGTTCCCGCTGAACATAACAAAAAGCTCTAGATCTAGCGCCGAAAGCGCTAAAATGGCAGCACTGCCGAGGGCCGCTTCCGCTCGCCCCGACCCCGCACCTACCGCTCGTATGTCGCTGCGTTCCGTTTCGTTCAATAATATTTTACTGAGCTGTCGGTAAAAGGCACATTTTGTTAACAGCTCTTTTAACTCTTCCTTTTTTTTATTATTTATTACAAAAACATAATGTAGGTTTATTTATACATAAATACCTCGCCAAACTTTTACGTTTAATGGCGAGACACGCTCACTTACTTAGGTACATACTTATTATTGTGTGGACGTCCGCGACTCGAACGATTCCGTCTTGCCCTGGGTATAGTTTTGTGACACGACCCATGCGCCAGTGGAGTGGCATGAGGTTATCTTCCTTTAGGACAACCAGGTCACCGACTTGAAAAGAGTCTTGGTTTCTCCTCCATTTAGTTCTGTTCTGCAGCTCGGCGATGAACTCTCGGCGCCACCGTTCCCAAAATTGCTTTCGCACCTGCTCGATGCGCTAGTATCTGTTGGGTCTGCTTGAGTTGACAGGTAATGACGGTACAGACCTAAGTGGGCGGCCAATAAGGAAATGCCCTGGTGTCAAAGGATTGAGATCATTTGGGTCGGAAGAGAGAGGACATATAGGGCGTGAGTTAAGGATAGCCTCTATTTGAGTGAAGAGCGTCGCCAACTCTTCAAATGTAAAGGAAGCATTACCAGCTATACGTTTAACCTTTGGTATGCCGCAACTGGCACAGTTTTGGTACCACTGTATGCCGCGAATATACGGAGAGATCGCGCGGCCGCGCAACATTAAGTTTGACATCAAATATCATTATGATTAGAAAACGTATCTTCTACCTATTTTTTTATTATAAAAGACAATGAATCCAGGTTTTATTTTGTGTATAATTTAGTAGAACAGCATGAGTGCTGTATTTATTATAAATCATTATTTCTTACGACACGGAAAAAAATGTTAATACTTTGGTAAAAACCCGGTAATACAAAGATAGTTATTTTGACTTTTTTTTGTTTTAGTATATTCTTCGATATATTGAGTTCGTAATAAAACTATAATATAGTTAACCCTGGTAAAATATTTTAGAAACACATAAGTTTCTTTATTGCACATTTTTGTTGCATTTCCAAGCGCGGATTCGCGTTCCGGCACAGACTAGTCCATTCATATACAGGATGCTATAAGTTATGAAAAATGCTTTCAAAGTTTTGATAGATTTTTATTATAATCAATAAAAGAGTAACTAATCACTAGGTGAGGTGTAGTATTCGCGCCAGCACTGACCTACACAAAGAAAAACGTTGCACCCTGTGCAAATTATGTTGGTCTCGTTACGGATTTTATTTGCCGTACAATTGACGCAACGTCCCCTTTTGTGCAGGTTCATGCGTTTATTTCGTCGCTCAGTTCTTCCAACGTCATCGGAGTAATGTGCAGGGAAATGGTTCCCGCTATAGCGATCGTAACCTGGGCCTAATGCGTTGTATATAAATACTTTCCAAAGACAGGCCCTCCGCCAAGGCAAAGCGAAACTGCCTATTAGTCATTTTATTTCCTCTTTCGTGGCACCTGTATATTATATAACTGTTTAAAATGCTACAGTTGATCAAGCGCCTAAATACTTTGATGTACCACTTGCGACCTCTTTTACGTTCCATTAAATATGTGGAGATTTTCTGGTCCTTTAGTCTATACTTTAAAAAACGTGATAAGCCGACCGAGTTATAAAAATTGTCCATGTATAGACAATGACCTTTGTCAAGGTAACCCTCTGACAATTTTAGATATTGAGTTTGTAAATCCATGCATAGCTTCTCCGGCATATTGATTTTTTCCCGCATATATTACAAATTTTAATAGGTAGCCCGTTTCCGCCTCACATAACTCATACGTCTTGATGTCAAATCTTGCGGTTTTTTTTATTATACAAGATAGATGACCTTTCCATAATAAAAGGGACTCATCTATGCTAAGGGCTTTGCGTGGAATGTATATTTCATCGAATTTTTTGTTGCAGTGCTCGACGATATTTTGAATGTTATTTTGAATACTTTTCGCTCATACCCTTGAATAGCGTCTATGCGATAGTCATTATCGATGAAGTGTAAAAATTGTAATAGTAAAATAAATCTATTTTTACTCATAATTTTTCTAAAGCATGGCATACCTAGTACACCTGTCGTCCAATATTTATCGAGCCTAGCTCTGTTACATAGTAACATGTAAATCAATATACCGAAAAATTGATATAAATCTTCCACCGTAGTCTCATCCCAATCGTCAAGACGCGACCCATTAGTGATGCCTTCTTCGCTTGCACTTGCACGAGCTATAATTTGCCAAGCATATATATTAGTCTGTTCTACTATCGTTTCCATGATTTGCCGGTCCCAAATTACTTTGTATATATTTATGGGGGAAGTTTCCTGACTAGTGGGGCCATACTGCTCTTGATAAGACTCTTCAACACCTGTGAACTGGTCAAAATTTTCTTACCAAGTTAACACATTTTCCGGCACACTTTCATGCCCTTGGAGTAATTCAACATCTTCTGCCACCATTTCTTCTTCCCTATTTGCTTCATCCGTCTCTAAAATCCGAAGTAGGTCGATAATCATCATAGTCTTCCCATTCATCAATTTCGCTACCAGAATCTACCGCTAAAGCCTCAGCCAACGAGGACGGTAAATATTCATCATCACCCATCTAGAGCAAAAAGAAAAATGTAAATAAACATGTATAGGTTATTATTATGCCTAAAAACAGTAAATTGATAACTGACTAACCGCAAGGGAAGGTGAATTCTCTTCTTCGTAAAAGTCAAATCCCCTGGCCTCTTCATTTATTGTACCTCGCAAATTAAATAAGATAAAAATGTCGAGTAACGTAAAAGTTTACCAGTTTTGAATATTTCCAGATCTAGTTACATGTATGAGAACGTGTTCATTAGATGGAACTCGTAGATTTCCATGTGGAGATAACTGCACCGGCAAGGCCATGCTTATTGGGACAGCACGTGGGGGTGGTGTCCCTGTGCAGGCACGATCCATTTCACTTGACTCCATCTGCAGTTAGTGTTAGTGCATACGATTTAAATTGTAAATGTAAATTTTTATTCCCATGCCCAATATAAATCATGCTAGATAATTCAAAAGAGATTTAACAGTTCAGCGCCATTACCAATATATGTGTAAAATTCCTGAATCCAAAACCATCGCTAATAAATCCGTGTGTTTCAGACAAATAAATAAGTGGAATTCAGCATTGAAACAACTTGTTAGTTTATACATATAAAGAAAATATTTATTAACTTTGAAGCATCAAGCCACACACACTATACAGCACAGAATTGACATTCATCACTCGGGTAATGGTCATAAATAGCGAACATAGCTACCTTTGGCACCAAATAGTTTAGTGTTAACTAGAACTTGAAAAGTAATATTAGTGTCACTGCGGCGAAAAAAATGAGCAAGCAGCTTTGGATTGGTAGGCAAGCCACACACGGCACATACATTCAGTTTCACGAAGTGCGTTTCCTTCCATGGCCATTTCAAATCATCGTGAATACACAAACGGTAATCTTCTTTGTTAAGATAATTATCAACATCTAAGAAAACAACCATTGTTTATAAGCTATAACAAATCGAAAATTATATTAAATATCTAGAAGAAATAATAACAATGTTTATAGCACATGCTCCACCCCAAACTGGGATACAGTAGGATATGACAGATTGGCCAAGAGAATAGTAGGCCATTTTCAGAAAATCGAGTTTGAGTATGTTTCAGAGTTTTTTGAAGATCCATGTCATTTTACGAAGTCTGGTAGATAAGAGATCAAGTTGTGGATTCCAAGATAAGTGTTCATCAAGTTGTACTCCGAGATATCTTATGTTGTTCGTTTTTTCAAGAGGGTGTGCAGGAGCATGTTAGCGAGTTTATATTGTGACAATTGTGTAGTTTAACAGTAAAGTTATCTAGATTTGGCTGATTGAGTTTATTGATGAGAAATATAACCGCATGCTAAAAGAAAGCGCATGCTCAGCCTCACCGCGGCTCGGCAATTTGCCATGCGAAGCATTCTAAATGCAAATCCTATGACCGATCATTCGTCGCTCAGTCAGTACGCGGCTAATCAGTTACAGTTGCCAGCTCAACAGTGTCAAGGAATGATGTTAGAGGATTGTTCAGGAAAATCAAAGACTACTTTGATGAAAATAATATATTTCACATACTTTCTAACCCAGAGCGGGTGAAGAGAGTACGTAAAGGAAAAGGCATTTATTTTGAAAGCTAAAATGCGACTAAAATACTATAAACATAAGTGACGCGGACAGAACATGACGTGTGCCGTATGTGCAACTTTCGACACCAAAATTGCGCCATCTTCCCGGAAACAGAGCGACCGCGAGCGGTGCCCCCGCGCCCCTCGCGTACCTCTTCTCACGTTTTAGGGCTAACGCGCACTTGTGATTTTAGTCTACCGATAGTTTAGTCGCTGTAGTAGTCGTGTATAATTTCATGTCGAATTCTAATCGTCAAATGCGCGCACTGCCATATAATCCATAGTGAATCCCAGAACGATCAAACTATCGCCCGACTAAAAATCACAACTGCGCGAGCGCTCTTAAGCCTCTCGGCCATGATCGGCACTCGTTGATCGTCTGTGATCGGCAAGGTAATCGTCACGATCATTGTGCAAGCATCCACACGATCATTGTGCAAGCATCCACACGATCTTCCGTGATCATTTATTGAGCGGCAAGCCTTCAAGATGGACTTGGAGGTTATAGCTGCAGCTACCATTAATTTAATTTCCGTATACAATCATTTTATTCATGTAGTTGAACGAAAAGTTGTGAAAAAAAAATGGAAGAAGAGAATATGGTGGTGTTTGAGCATTCATCGTAATAGAACAAAGTAAACACCTATACCTATACAGTTTAATAGGTGATCCTATTGTCTAGGTATAGGTAGGTATTGACTCACTTTAAATATTTTTTTCAGACATACAATGGATAATCACCTCGCTGAGCTATAGGCGGAACCTTCTGGGGAATTTGAAAACTTTCTTCGCATGTCGCTAAGCGATTTCAATTATTTAGTTGAAAAAATATCACCATTAGTTGCAAAACCAGACACTACTTGGAGGGATTCTATACCAGTTAAAATCCGTCTTCCTATAACATTGAGATTTTTGGCTACTGGGGATAGATATAGAAGCTTGCATTATACGTTTAAAGTTTCAAGCCAAATTATATCTCGAATAATTCCTAAAGTATGCCAAGCACTGTTCAAAATTTTGAAGAATAAGGTTAAGGTAAGTTAAAATGTTTGTTTATATTAGCATCCAAAAATGCTTTATATAAAATATCCTACGATTGAGCATTTTGTGTCGACATATTCGTAGTGAAGAGACAACGAAATAAACGTGTTGTGACATGTTTCCCTGATTCTGCATCCGTTGGGGAGATTCATGTGAAGGAGAAGTGAACATGCTCGCCGACGAGCAGGGCCGATATATGGCATTTTCTGGGATAAACGAAGAATTGAATACTGCTAATGCTTTGGACAGATGATGGATTGTTATCCATCAGCTGTTCAGAATACAACTTCTGTGAAGTTGAAGAGCGATTAGTGCTTATAATAATTTGTGATGGTGAGCTAACATAACGATGTCTAGTCGATGAGCGCTTTTTCTTTATTATTGAACTATCTATTTCATGCCTAAGTTCTAATCTGTCGATGTCGCTAAATTCTCTCAGCGCTTTGGCCAGAAGTCTACCATAGCGATCACAATCATCCTCTTCAACTTTCACACCTCTATTCTTGTTGACTGTTGTTAGCGACGCAATTTCGTATGTTTATATTTTATGCATAGTATGTATTTTAGTTACTAAGCTTTCAGTTTGTTTACATTTTAATAAACAGTTCGGCGTACACAAGTGTGCGTCCAGGCACTGAAGGGGTAGACAAGGCCCGCGGGGCGGGTTAAGTAACACCGGACGAATAGTCTTACAGTTAAGTCGTTTTGCTATACGCATACTGGACGCACGCTTGGTCGCGACGACCGCTCAAAAGTCTAAAATCCGTGTTCATCATTTCTACTTCTCCCTATCGTCTACAAAAGCTGGTCTTCGAGCCGAATTCTGAACCACAAAAGTTATCGGCCGGCACACTAGAATGTTCAACACTCCACCGTCACACAAAATGGTACAAACTCGTGGCGCAAAGGAAAAGGAGAAGCAGCAGCAGCAAGAACAATCCACCAAGGGAGAACCAATAAAGGATGGTGCAAAGTCGGAAGGCGTGGCAGGCGGTAATCTCAAAGTCGAATCCGTCTGCAAAAAATCGGCAGCTTCGTCGGCGAAAAAAGTGTCCACGGCTTCAATACAGAAGTCCCTCGAGGCGCGTAAGCGGCAATTACAATTAGAAGCAGCAGAAGCTATCGCGAAGATACAGGAAGATATTAACAGGAAAAAACTGGCGGCTGACATTGCGGCACTGGAGGAAGAGTGTTCACAAAAAGAACAGCAGAATTGTGGTTACGGGCTGAAACACACACACCCTTTCCTTACTTTATGGTATTCTTTTCAATCCTAAAACGCCCTCCTTAAAACTCGCTTTGAGTACGTCTGTGATACACATTTGAGATCCTTACGTTCATCAGACAACTTAAAGCTGAAGATGCCAATGCACGCTACAAAGTTTTTTGACCAGTCGTTTACAGTTCAGGCGACTCGTCTGTGGAATGCTCTGCCGGTTTCCGTGTGACTTGAACTTTAGCATCTTTAAAAACAATGGTGAAACAGCATTACTTGGCCTCTATTTGTACCTAGTTTTAGTTACATATATTGTGTTACACTAATGCTCTATGGTCGGATTACTGGTCTCTGGAGGAAGCCATTATTAATGTAGCATAGCTTTGATGTACGGTTGTAATAATTAGAAATTAAACTAGTTGTAAAAACTTAAAAAGTATTTTATTTATAAAATACAGCTAACATGGCGCTGGGACAAAAACGCAATCGACATTGAACAAAGTAAGAGGTAAGAAAATATGGAACAATTACAACCACCGCCGCCATTATCTTTTGTTGGGACAAAATCGAAAAAAAGAAGTTTCGAGAACTGGAAAAAGAGGTTTGATCTTTATTTCCTGGCTAGTGGAGCAGACACTCGTTTAAATGACGAACAGAAAAAAGCACTGCTACTACACTGCATCGGTGAAGAGGGCCTGCTAATTTATAATAGTTTCGAGGACAAAGTGTCTATATCATACAATGAGGTACTCATACGTCTGGAAAAGCATTGTAGTCCACCAACAACTTTTTCTAAAACCTTTCTAGAACCTTTTTCTAAAACCAATCCTGACTTTAATATAAGCGGTATGTATCCTAAAATGTTTTTATTATCATTTCATTCTGAACATTAAAATTTAAGAAAGGTTTTATTTATTACATCTTGTTATAATGAATACATCGTGCTATCTATACATCACTTATAATCAAATATTTTTATAGGGGAAACAGCATCATCGAAGGCAGTCGATATAATTGAACTTATAGCTTCGACCAGTAAAGATTTTGCGGAAGTTTCAATATCTCCTTTAAACAGCAATACTTCTGATAATATAAATGTTCGGGAAATAGATGCTATTTGCGAAGGTACTGTGAATATGTTTTATAAATTGTATTTATGTACTTAGTCTAAGGGCCACTTGCACCAACTTTTAAATGTGTTTAAATTATATTTAAACACAAAATTTGTATGAAAATTTGTGTTTAAATATAATTTAATCACATTTAAGAAGTTGGTGCAAGTGGCCCTAATAATAATTCCTACGTATATAGAAGTTCGCATATTAATTTTATTTAATTAAAATAATTATACTGTGAGGTTGGGATCCAAGCAGGTAGTTAATTGAAATTTGATACACGACACGACACATATTCATTGAAATACTATATAATTTGGAAATCACTAAACCACTTTCACTGTAGGCACTATCACTGATGCTGGAACGCTTAGTTATTTGGTGTGTTTTCTACTCGTCCTCGTAGTGAAGCCCTTATCCGCTGCATGGCGTTCAGCCCGATTTCCTCTTGCATCCAGCGGCGATGGCAATTTTTGTACAGTTTTAGCATAAAGTAGATAGCGAGAACAGCTATCACGCCCAATATGATAAAAGTGACCAAACTGAGGCGCTCCATATGTCCTCCGATGTCCTTTAGCACGGCACCATTATCTCCTCCGGCCGCATTCTGGCTCACGAAAACCTCTTCTTTTTCAACCGTTGATCGACACATCTTTGTAATTTGTACGGTCGAGCCCCTCGGTGTTAAAGCCCCTTGGCATACCTTTTAGGCAGGGTCGCCATGTGAGGTTGGGATCCAAGCAGGTAGTTAATAATAGGAAACAACCACCTTGTTCAATGTCCGTTTATTGAGAGACCACATAATTATAAAATAATGCGCATTAGGTAAAGTACAAGGTAAGCGCATGGAATCATATGTCAACATAAAGGAGTGTTTACATATAGTAATATACTCTTATGGAGCTTACATACTAACATACACTTCAATACTAAAGGTGCCAAAGAAGATGATCAATCAGTATTGCCACAAAAGCGCAAAAAAGCGCACTTAAAATTGAAATACTCGCGCAAGTGTTGAATGTACGAGCTGCGGTTCAATTTAGTTGAGGAAATTTTACTTTGCAGATTCTTTGCCGGATGATACATTAGAACATATAGATACATACATTTAAACTACAAGAAAGGAGGCTTGCTAATATTATAAATACTGCTTGAAAATTAATAATAATAACATGTGCGCCAGCTGACAGTAGCAATGAATAAATTATTAAGTACCCCAAACAATGATTTGAAATCTTGTATAACGCCTTAGTAACTTAACAGACAGAAATGTGTTTGCTGGGGAGTTTGTTGCGCCGCTTCTTCTTCCCAGCGAAAACACTAGGAAGCGGTGAAGGGAGGGCGTTTTGGGGGCTGTCTATAATTTAAAAAATGACTTTCAAAAAGTACTACCTAGTAGTCTATATTGAATAAATGATTTTGACTTTGACTTGACTTTGACATCGTCAAAGAGACTTCTTGCATTAACATTCAAAATATAGTATGCTGTCGTATAAAAAATGCAGCACAACCAAAAACGCTCAATAGTTGGTTTTCTTTTGTGAAAAATGGTCAGACCCGAAGAATATGTGAAACATTTTTACTAAATACCCTTGGGATAGCACAACGGACGCTCCGTACAGTTATTGAAGCAAAATCTTCTGAATGTGGAATCGCGCCGACTGATCAAAGGGGTAAACACGGTAAACAACCGAAATCGGTTCCAGAAGTACTAGAATCAGTTCGTCAGCATATAAATTCAGTCCCAAGAATTGAAAGCCACTATTTACGTGCTAATACCAGTCGCGAGTTTATTGATGGTGGACTTACCTTGACTGCCTTATATCGCGACAATGAATGCCAACGAATTGTTTATTTACAATCAGATTTTTAACAGGGAATTCAATATATCCTTCGGTAGACCTTCCTCCTTCCATCACGCATGAAGCATTATCTTTGTCTCATCACTAAAGAGCACCTGGCTCCATTGCCTTTGCGTCCAGGGTGAATGTTGGCGCGCAAACTGAAGGCGCGACATTCGGTGAACACGCTCTAATTTGGGCGTGGAAACATGCAAATTTGTTAGAAAACACACGAAGTTCTACAGTAAACGAGAGGATAAACAATTATATATGATAGAAAAATTGCTAGTCCGGCGCCCTAGCAATTAAGCGGCGGTAGCCTAATGGCTAGGGCGCCGGACTTGCAATCATGTGGTTGCCGGTTCGAAACCCACCCATTGCACTATTGACGTAAACCCACTCGTAACACAAGCATTTTAGCTTAGCACGAGGGGTTAACAAGAATACTAGTAATTTGCGATCCACATTGCTAGTAAGCTTTTTTAAAAAGAAAAAAAATAGAAAAAGGGGCATGTATATAAAATCATTTCGAAATTACGTAGGTTGGCGCACATTATAATTCTGGCCAGTGATTTTAAGCTACTTATTTCAACGTCGATAAAATTTATCGATGATAGACATTGATATTAAAAATATTGTTACGCCGAGAAGCTATTAGAATGACGTAGGTGGGTCACGAAGGTTCTAGATAAATCGTAGAAGCATGTAGAATATTCCAAAGAAAGTACTCGAATACGTACTCACGTAATAACAATAGTTCAAGGTCGGGTTCAAAGGTCAATGCCCGTAAACAATAGACGATCAAGTACCTACTCGCATTTTGGCTTTTCGCGATTGTTCGAATCCAGAATCTTCGTGACTGATATAAATAGCCGTCGTGAGGGTCGGCTAGCGCTCCCCCCCCCGACCCTTGCTCGAGCCGGCCCGCGCCGAGCCAGTAGCTTTAAATTAGTCCCTAATAATAATTTAAACCAGATCCAGCCGTCCCTAGCTGCCCCAGCAACGCCCTAAGCCAAGGCCCGTGTCCCGCAGGGGACGCCCTTAGCTGCTGTTGCTTAATTTTAAGTTGCTCCTGGCTGGAGGCATTCGGTGCCTCGCCACCAAGTTCGGTTACGCTGTTAAGATTCCCTGAATCAACAGCTAATGTCCATTCCAAAAAAAAAATCGGCTAGCGCAGTTTATATTTGGACAAGGTGAAGTGAACATCAAAGTGAAGACAAGTGATTCTCAGTTTCACAGTACAGTGCGACACGTAATAGCTGTAGTGAGTTTATTTGTGATTTCTGTTGTGTGTCGTCAAGTTTATTAAAGTATTTGTTTGTTTCGGTAAAATTAGCGTTAATTAATTTATCCCGAACCCTAGCTCGTAACAATATGTATCCTTATTTTTATGTTCGTTCATAATTGTAGGTAGGTACCTACTTATACAGTTTAAGTTGGATCCATACACAAAAGCAGGGTAAAAACAGACGGGTATAGAGAATAAACCTAACCTCGAATTTATCCGTGGAAAAGGTATGTAAATAAAACTAGGTATATTTTTACATGATTGAAGATGCGAAAATAAAAGGATGAAAGTAGGATTGGAAAACTGGGAGAAGGGAAAATTTATACATACCATCACGACTGTATTGCCGAAGGATTAGGCAGAGATTAATGTGCACCCACAGTTAGCCAGTAAATATGGTTTCGGTCTCATGTCGAGGCGAGCCCGTAACCATTTACCGGGCACAACATTCAGACACCGAGCTGTTACTGATAATTTTTTAGAAAGACCTACACACTTCGACCTGGGTATCGAACCCAGTATTTCTAGCGTAACAGTCGCACTTCAGACCACAGGACAAATGAGGCAAATAGGTATAAAAAGATAGGTAAAGAAATTTATAATTTACAAATAAAGCCACCAGTTTCAAATTCCAATTTTTTTTTTGTAAGCATGTTCTATCACAATCTTTATTCTCCCAATGTTGTGTGTTGGCCTCCTGCGTTGCACGCCATTCCTCTTAGAGTTTCTATTTGTTAGCTTAGGTTAGATAAGCCTACACACACACACACACACACAAAATTATATAGAATAGAATAGAATTTATTTTCATACAGTTTTGTTACAGTACACCAGTAATAAGTATAAAACGTAGTGGTGTTGTGTTAATAAGTATAACAATGTTAGGACAGTTAGCTTACTTTCTAAATCATATATCACTCACTCAAAAGTCTGCTAACGCACGCGTGTTTTTTTGACGCAGACTTATTAAGTCTGCGTAACGCACGACGGGATTACGTAATGTAATAAATATGAATAAGTATAAATGTACATTTTATTATTATAAATATGCTTTAGTATTTATATAAAATTTATAGGTTATTTTGTAAGGGGATAAAATAAATATTTATGTACATATTAATATAAAGACACATACTTTCAAAAATTCTTCAGTCCGTTCATAATCCAAGTTACACAGAAACTCATCCAGTGCCTTTCTACAAACAAATCTCGGCATATCCTTTATGAATTTAATTTTGCTTATACGGTTATATAAAAGTGGAGCCAGAAAGTAAGAGAAACACTGTGCAAAAGTGGTTTTACATGCCAGGACGTCATATACCTCATGTGATCTTCTGATAGATTTGTTAATAGATCTTTCAAGTGAATGCTGTCTAAGAACAATATTTTGAATGAAGAGTTGTCGAATGTTCAGGACTTCGAACTCTCTGTAAAACGCTGTCGATGGATATCTAAATTTCTTAAAATTAATGATCTTTAGGAAACATCGGTGCGCCCTTTCTATTTTTATAAGGGTACTTTTCCTAGCACCACCCCAAGTAGAGATGCCATACGTTACAATCGACTGACACAGTGTAAAATAGAACGTTTTATTTGTTGCTTTGTCTTTTAAATTTCAAATTTTTTTGAAAATTGGTATGAGTTTACTATACGAGATTTTAGATTGTTAATATGCTGCTTCCAATTTAAATTTTTGTCGATTTCAATGCCAAGATATTTAATACAATTAGCTGCAGATAAATGAGAACATTTACAATTACTGGAAATGGAACAATTTAAAGAATGAGCTATTAAAGTAAAATCGACAGGTTACAAATTTTCTTTTATACTAAATGTTATATATTTTGTTTTTACAAGCTTCAAACTGAGCAAGTTGTAATCGAGCCATCTAATTATTTTTTGAATTCCTTGCTCTGCTGACGATTTGACACCGCTCCATGTTGCGTGCTGGAGTAGTAGTAGTAGTAGTAGTATAGTGCAGTATCGTCAGCGAAAGTAATTACTTTCGAATCAGGTATCTCAATATTACAGAGATTATTTACATAAATTATAAACAACGTAGGTCCAAGTACTGAACCTTGTGGAACACCAAGATTACCATTTAGTTCAGAGCTTTCTACATTTTCTATCCTTACAGATTGTGTCCTGTTTCTTAGATAATCCTTAAAAAGGTCAAGTGGCAGTCCTCGAATACCTTACGCTTACATATCAATAAACGAAGCGGTGGTAGCCTAATGGCTACGGCGTCGGACTTGCGATCATGTGGTTGCCGGTTCGAAACTCGGAATGCCGGTGAATTCGGAGTTTTGGTTATAAAATTATTAAGGTCATCAAAACATTTCCATTCAGCATTACTGTAGTAGCTATGCTACGTAATATAAATAATACTATATCTGGCTCGCCTACGCACCACCACGTGCTTCCCGGCCGACGCTCGGACACAGACATTCCCCCACTCAGCCCGCACCTTGTGACGTATGCGCTCGAGACAGATGTTATGTATCTACATACACTACAATTACGACGACAATGAGCCCGATAGTGACCAATATTGTGGATGTCTGTAGCATCGCCGCTGGACGGTAAAAACTCAATTAATCCAAGAACTTCGTATTTTGTATTATTTAATGTTATTTCCATTGGTATGTATTTAAGACAGATTACATCTGTTTGATTCAGCTCAAAAGCTATTGTATTACCTAGTTCGTATTTTAATATTCTTATGCCGTTGCAGTCATTACGTCTACATTGTACAATATTATTTTCTTCACATAACATAGACTCTGCCGAGTGATTGAGCCTAATGCCGTTTTAATGCTAGTAAGCTTTTTAATAAAAAAATACTAAATAACATTAAGTCGTCACCAAAACATCTACTCACTCAACGTCTGTAAATGTTTGTTGGGGAATGTTCATCTGTATGGTCTGGGAGTTCTCAGTCTGAGTGGGAGGGTTTTCAGTTAAAGCACAACCATTAGGAGAAGGGGGGAATGAGTAACTACTAATTATTTCCTGGTGAGCCCTTCCGTCATAGCCAGGGTTGTGATTGAAGTGGGATTTTGGATGGGAAGCTATGGTTTTTGTGCTAGAGAAGACGTGGATGGTTGCGGATGCGAAATATATTTAGGTGGAGGTGGGCAGGGAGGACGGGGCTCATGGATGAGGGCCCGTTAGACGGACTGTGGAGGGGAAGCCGATGCAACACTATCCACAAAGGAACAATAGGAAGGAGCATGAATGTTGGCTACTTCAGAATAGGAAATGTTATCTTTGGCCATTGAGGCCTTGATGTTCCGCTGTCGTATGTATTCTAGGCAGTGTCGGCTATTAGCAGGATGAGCACCTATACAGTAGAAGCATATAGGCTCCTCAATGGAATAACTATCACCAAACTGGTTGCCACTACAGTAATAATACCATGGCTTAGACCGGCAATTGGTTTTAGTATGTCCATATTTACAACACCCAAAACACTGGACAGTTGGAAAATTGTATGTTTCCACAGGGAGGGAGTTCAAGTAGCAGTAGATACGTTCGGTAAAGACCTGACCATTAAATCTGAGTACTATGCTTGAAGGAATGGATCCCCCATTCAGACTTACTCTCACTAATGATCTTGAGCTTGAGTCGCCTCACTTTCAATGCCAATCGGGGACTTCAGGTTGTCCATGACCTCTAAATCGGTCCAGTCACTTGCGACACCCTTCACAACACCCATCCTAGTGATATTAAAAGAAGGGATAATGGTGGAGTAACCTTTGTCCTTAATTGATGTATTATCTATAAAGGCATTGGCATCCTCAGGTCCCTTAAATTCAATAGAAACTTTGTTTCTATTTTTTGAATACCTACTTGTATGATATATTTTTAATATAAATATGATTTATTTTTAAGTTGGAAACCAACGATGGGGGTGTAACTCGGTCGCGTTCGGAAGCGGTAGCAATCTCGTCTGTCATGTTCGCGGGGCCATTTTGTTGTATGGGTTCACTGCGTTTTCTTTTGTAGGAAGCAACTTCAGTTTCCATTGCCTCAAACTGAGACATAGGTGAACCTAACCAATCTTCATCCTACCTCTGAAACAGAAAACTTCACGAAGCAAAATAACGTAAGACATTAGAAATAACATTTGTTTTTTTTTGTCTGTGACCATACCGCCTCGTCATAATTATTAAGGTCAAAGCCTCATTCGTCTTCCTTGATATTTATTTAAGGTCGAACCCACTTCTTCATTAATCCATATTTTAGGCCAGAGCCAAGTCTTCAGTAATGATCGTTTTAAGGCAAAGCCAAGTCGTTAGTAATAATTGTTTTAGGCCAGAGCCGTCTTCAGTGATTTATTGTTTAAGGCCGAAGCCATGTTTTAAATATTATAGGGTATTTATCCGAGAATTTCTTTGTCAAATCCGAGTGAAGTTTATCATATCCAAGTATCATAATAAATCCTTGTGTGATCTAGTCAAGTCCCGATTGGCTATATTGACCAACCAGATGCTTCAACAAATCTATAAATTGGTCCATAAGTGTTCAAGTTTTCCAGCAAATCTTGTATGTCGCGCGGGATGCTGGCTGGTGTTTTATAAATTTTAATTAGTTCATCAAACAATATTAATCTTACTAAGGCATAAGCGGGGCATTCAAAAAAGATATGATTTAGGGTCTGATCACATCTCATATTACAGCTAGAACAAATCGACGATGATATTATTTGCATTCTTTAAAGATGAGCGTTAAATCTCCCCATGTCCAAACCTGAGTCAATTTATTGTTACGTAAAATTTTCTATTTTTTAGAAAGACATAGCGAGTGAACCATGGTGACAAACCAGCGGATCTTGTGAATTTTGCGTACCATTTTCCTTTTGTTTTTAATGTCTCTTACGAGTCTTCATTCCAGATTCTTGTATGATGTTGTTTTAATTTGATAAGTCCGAACTCGGTATGGCAATATAACGTGTTTTGATGTCAATGTCAACGTTTACGATGGTTTTGGCTAAATAATCAGTATTTTCGTTTCCTGCCACGCCTTTATGAGATGGTGTCCAAATAAGAGCAATTTTAAAGCCACTAGAAGAGAGTTCTGCGTATAAATTCCGAATCTTATAAATAATGGAACTGATATTAGCGTCAAATTTCGGATTTTGTAAAGTCATAAGTACACTCATGCTGTCGGTTACTATAAGCCATGTGATTTGTCCATGATTCTCATCACATATGTACTGCAATGCCGATACAATGGCTAGAGATTCTGCTGTAAATATCGTCATGTCACCATGTAACCGTACTCCATGTCCAATATTAAGATGAGGTATATAAATAGCCATTGAAACGTTTTTAGAATTCTTGGATCCATCAGTAAATATACATCTGTAAATAGAAACCTGTTGGAGGATGGGGACGGTTCTTCCCATTGTCCTTTAATAACTTGTTTTAAAAATACAAAAAAAAAAACACAAAATTGTAGAATTTGTTTCTCAGTAGTAAGAAATTAATTAAAAAAACAACTTAGTAGGAGATATATTGTTTATTCATCCGAATCAGAAATATAACTGTCATGGTTACATTTATTATACCAAAAGGTATCAGTTCTGTTATCAATAACATGTTTCATACGACACATATCGTCGTCCACTTTTAATACATGAGATACGCAAGCACTCCATGACGAAGGGGTCACATTACTAAACCATTTTTCAAATATTTTTTTTACCTCTTTCATCTTAAAAGATTTATTATTTTTTATGACATGCCCTTGCCTGTGCCCACACCTGAGGCCAAACTTATTCAATTGCGTTGAGTTCGCAGTGGCACAGATAATAGCATCAGTGGTAAGGGGGCAGTCTTAGCAATATGCCATGTTGTGCTGCCATCTCGTCAATTGCGTATCTCTCAAATATTTGTTTTTGTTTTCTCACCAAATCTATAAGAGTTGCCTTCACCATGTTTTCTTCGTACGAAATATTTTTATTATTCAGCCACTCTTGGATTTATTTTTTTATTATATTATTTATTGTACACCAAATTAAACATAGGACAGGACATATTGAGACAAAAAACATACAATGGGCGGACATATCTGGACTGAACTTAAATGGGGTTGACCACGGTGTACATACGTACATATACTCATTTATTGGATTTATTTATTCTTCCAGGACATAATGAGAATTGTTTCAATTTTGCGCGAATAGTAAGGGGCATTGTCAATTACCACAATCGAGTTGGGCCGCAATTAAGGTAAGATAGCCCCGAACCACTCCTCAAAACATTGGACATTCATTTCCTCATGATAATCCCCAGTTCCTTTCTTAGCTACAAAAATGAGGATCCCGTCCTCCACAAAGCCTTCGTCATTAATCTTTTCCCTTTCCCAGTAGGATTTTTGAGGCCTGTTGTAAGGCCATCCAAAAATGCTTGTCGAGATGATTGTACACTTTCAGCAGTCCATACTTTTTTTACAGTATGTCCTGTAAATAGTGAAAGTTGTACAAAAAAGGTTTGGTTTTTACACAAATCATAGGACGTATAAGCGTTATGCATCGGAATTATGCTACCTTCATTTATCCAGGTTTCATCTTGACAATATTATGTATCGTCCTTCCCTGCGATATTCTTTGACTAAGCGGAGATAACGTTGCCGCCAGGAAATAAGATCGGGTCAATTTATTAGCACACTTTTGCGCTTTCTATATTATGAGCATTCAATACTTTTCTCATCGTATCTTTTGAAAAGTTGGCAAATCTGTGTCTTCATTCACAGTCTGCATTACCTAAAATAGATTAGTGGGTTTGATTTCACTAAGATAGTAAATTGTTGATAAAAATCATAATACTATTAATTCGTTGTTAATTTATTTAATAAAATAAATGTAATATAAAAATATTATTTTCACTAAAAACGCCGATTTTCGCGTCGTAGACATTATCTCTACGTGACATAATAAGTATGTCGAAACAAATTCGCAAATGACGATTAAACGAACTGACATATGTCACTTTATGTCACTTTTTAAAAACAGCATAAACAGTTCGCGAGGTGTCTCCCAATATTTCGTGGCTGCGGCTGAAATGGGAGCCAATATTCTGTAACATATCTTCTACTGATTTTGGCAGTTTTAGACAAGCTTTAGAGGCAGCCAAGTGTATCATATGGCAAGAGCAGCGGACACACTATGTTAGGAAGTCATTCTTTCAATTTGGCGAACACAGAATTATATTCACCGACCATCACGTTCGTCGTGTCTGAAGAAAATCCCATTAAGTTTTCTAGTGGGATTTTTTAGTTTCAACTCAAGTGTATTAATGCGTTATACAAGTCATCAGCCGCACCTGAAGCCATTTCCAGCAAATACGAAGAATTCTGTTTCTATTTTAAATTCTTTGTCACATTATATCACTGTCATCGCACATTGTTTTTTTGTGCCAAAATCAGTTGTTTTGTCCATTATTAGGCAAAATAAATTACCGGGTTGTTTTAAATAATCATCAAAGTACTTTGAAGACTGGGGCCTAAAATTTGTGTTACAACTGCTGTTGCTTTCGTACGACCCATCTTCATCTTCTGAGCAATTTTTTAATCGGGGCAATTCGCTATTAAGCTAACTAGAGTGTCTGATAAGAGGAATGGTAAATTATTTGTAACCAGCTGATGGTTTTAATGATTCTTTAATATTTGATGTGAATTTAATGGCTTTCATTATTGATTTGTGTTTATCAGTTTCAAAGTGTCGTATCAAGTGCGGCTTGTGGTTGGGTAACGTAGTTTGACAGTATTTGCATGTTGCACTGACTTTGCCTTTAACTGTGTCTGAAACTAGCCACTCTGATATAAGTATAGGTAGAAAAGAAAGTTATGAAACAAAAAATATTATAACAAAGTATAATTCAAATTATATAATTTGAATTTAATATAATTTAAATTAAGTTCAAATATTAGAATCACATGCATGCATATAATTAGCTACTTGACAGACTTCGGAAAAATATTTAAAAACTTACGTACGTTTATAATAAATAAATAACATACATACATACATACATACCATCACGCCTGTATTCCCCAAAGGGTTAGGCAGAGGTGTACTAAGGTACACCCACAGTTCGCCGGTATGTTTAGGTTCCATGTAATAGGGGGCGAGCCTATTGCCATTAACCGGGCACAATTTCCAAACTCCGAGCTGCTACTGAGGTTTTCTTTCGATACACAGTGTGACTCAAGGTATTATTGGGGGAAAGAATTACCAAAACATCTAAGAACGCTAAAGAGTTGTTTGCCTCTGCCTCCATAGTAAATTGAATTTTAGAACTTAAGGAGTTAAGGTGGTCTAAAAATGCTGTTACTTTATTAGATGGTAATATGGTGAAAGTATCATAGATACGTACCGCTTGTAGAATTTTGGTGTTACAGGTGCAGATTGCAGGGCAGTCTCCTCAAAATGTTCCATGAAGATATCAGCGACAATGGGAGATACTGGAGAGCCCATTGCTACACCATCCACTTGCGTGTAGAATTGATTATTCCACAACATATAGCCGGATGTTAGGCAATGTTTTAGTAGTTCAGCATATTCATTAGGCATGTTATTCTCTAATAGTTTCCTAGATACAATTCTGATGCAATCTTCAACTGGTAATAAAATAAATAAACTAAAAATAAAAATAGCCTTTATTTTTCTACTACCGAATGAATAATGAAAATGAAACTACATTAGAGCTTAACTTAACTTAACCTACTATGAAATATTTGTTATTTAATTTTAATGCTAGATGTATGTATGCATGTGTGCATTAATTTATGTTATTTTGTATGTGTGTGTATGAGTGTATGTGTATATATAAATTTACGTATATTTTTTTTATATTTATGTAATTGTGTATGTGTGTGTATGAGTGTATGTGTGTATGTATACATGTATGTACCTACTGTCTATTATGTATAAGGTAATTAGTGCATGTTGGTAGTAGTCGCCTCTGCGGCGTAGGCCTCTCCTAAACCTTTCCACACATTTCTTTCACGTGCCTTTTGCATCCAATGAGATCCACATCTTTGGCTGAAAATGTCTCTCCATATTTTACTTGGTCTCCCCTTTCTCCTTTTCCTGTCTCTGGGTACCCATTCTGTTAAGCGTTTTGTCCATCTATTGTTGTTCATCCTGCAAATATGTCCTGCCCAATGCCATTTGAGTAGTCTAATTCTTTTCCGTACATCTATTAATTTTGTTTACCGTCTTATGTGTTCATTGCAAATTTTATCTGATAGCTTTATTCCAAGCATACTTCTTTCCATTTTACGTTGGCAGATAGCGATTCTTTCTTCATCCTCCTTTCTCAATGACCACGTCTGGCAACCATATGTTAGGCATGGTAATACTGTTACTTCGTATAATTTTTTCTTTATATTTAAACTAACTGTATTATTTTTCATTATCTCTTTCAATCCCCAGTATTTTTTCCAGGCTAAGGTTATCCTACGTTTTACCTACTTCCTTTCCAGTATTATTTTCAAAAGATACTAGCTGACCTAGATATATATATTCTGTCACATATTCAATTTTTTTGTTTGCTACTATAATGTCTTGTTGTTCTCCAGTGGTTATGATCTTAGTTTTCATTGAATTCAATGACAGTCCCACCGTTTGGCTTTCTATTGCTAGTTCATTGATCATACTCTCTAGTTCTGCCGCATTATCCGCAAATACCACTATGTCATCCGCGAAACGTAGGTGGTTCAATAATTCTCCGTCTATCTTTACTCCTTTCGTTTCCCAATCTAGACAACTGAAAACATATTCGAGCACCGCTGAAAATATTTTTGAGGAGAGTGGGTCTCCTTGTCTTACTCCTCTTTTTATGGGTAATTCTGTACCTTCTCGTTCTAAATTATCAGATGTTTTTCGTGGTTGTAGACGCGCAAACCAAATGGGTGGAGTTATACGATGTCACTATGTCTACAACTTCAACAAACGTCATAGGAAATCTATATGATTTTATATCCAAGTACAGCCTACCACATACAATAGTAAGTGACAATGGGACTGCGTTTACGTCATTTTAATTTAAGAATTTTTGTTCAAGTAACGGCATTGACCATTTGACGTCACCAGCTTACAATTCAGATAGTAACGGACAAGCGGAAAGTTTCGTTAAAATAGTGAAAAAAGGCTTTAGTCAATAGTAGTTTATTGGTAACGTTAATTACATGTCATTAATTTTTTACAGGATTAAATAATTATACATATCACTTACAGTCACTTTACATAGTAGTCAATACGATTTTAGATTAACCAAAAGATAACAACAAAGAACTACATTATTGCTTTAAATTCATGAATTCGTCATAACTATAGAACGCATGCTCGATCAACCAGCGTCTGAGACGAGTCTTAAAACTCTCAAGAGTTGAGGCACATACTATACGCTCCGGTAGTTTATTGTAAACCGCCGGTCCCATAACATGAGTTGTTTTAGAGGTTTTGGTGAGTGTCCTAGAAACCACTGATAATTTTTCTCTTTGTCGAGTACAGTAGGAGTGTGTATCTCTACGACTCCTATAAAGCCCTAGGTTCTTCCTGACGTACACAGCCACCTGATATATTACTATGGCAGGCAAGGTAACTACTGTTAACATATTAGATCTCTGCGGTGTATTAGTAACTTTATGGAGTATAGAGAATTAAAAAGTTTATTTAGCCTATGAGAATAATTTCCTTGTGTTGTAAGAAGCCAAGATGGCTGTTTGAATTCTAATAAAATTAATATAAAATAAAACCCGGTGTTTCTTCCTGTGTCCGCAACCATAAAAACCTCAACAGGTTATGGGCCCAGATGCGATAAAAACCCAGAGGACACAGGGAAACAGTGCAAAATAAAAAATATAAAAAAAACAAAAGAAGACGTTGGCATAGAAAATAAGAACGTAGAAGTAAAAACCAGAATAAAAACAGAAGATATAACAAATATGGAAAGGGAGGAGATAAAGATTGAACGGTTGATAGATGGAGAAAGTTTTCTTTTGTGGAAATTTGAATTTAATATTTACGTCAGGGCTGCAAAGCTTCTTTTGATAAAACATCACATACCTAGATGTTTTATCAAAAGAAACAAAAGAGGAAGTAAGAAAAACTGAAGAATTCGTACTGAATTCTTCAGTTTTTCTTTAAAAAAAAAAGATGCCAAGGTACAAAAGATCATCATAAATACAATAGATAGAAAACTAAAAAGTCATATTTTAGGATGTCAGAATGCCCAGGAAATGTATGAGAAACTTTGTAAAATCTTTGAGGGTCAAGAAGAACGAAATAAGTTATCATTGTTACAAGAGTTCTTTAATTACAAACAGGATAAGTCACTTACTCAAATGATTACTGATGTAGAAAATCTACAGTTTCGCTTAAACCATAAATGAAGAAATGGTGATGTCAAAAATTCTAACCTGTTTACCAAGTAAACTTAATTATTTCATCACTGCTTGGGAATCAACATCAGAAGATCAAAAGACATTAATAAACTTAACTAATCGCTTGTTAAGTGAGGAAAATAGATTTGAAAACAAGAAAGGAGATAAAATAGAAAATCAGCTGGCGTTTCAAGCTGTGAAAAAGGTAATTTGAGCATGAAGTGCTTCAAATACAATAAAACAGGACATATTAAAAAGGACTGCAAAATGTGTTCAATATTTAAAAAGTATAACCACCAAGAAAAAGATTGCAAATATAAGGTTAAACAATGTCCAATATGTAAAAAAACAAATCATCTGGAAGAAAATTGTTTCTTTAATAAAAACAAGTATAAGAAGCAAGATATGCCATTGTTAATTAAACCGAAAGAAGAAAATAAAAACATAGTATTCATAGTAGATTCTGGCATCATTCATCTGATTCTGTACAGTTTATATGACAACTGATATACAGATATTGTCAAATTTTGAAAATAAAGAATCAACAGTGTTAACGGCTACTGACCAAAATGTTGAAGTACGAGGCCAAGGAACTGTGAAAGGTGATAGTTGCTGTTTGAGTAACACTCTATTTGTTCCTGAGTTATTACAAAATCTGTTGTCAGTCAATGCAGTCACAAATAACCAAGGAACTGTTGTTTTTACTAAAAATAAAGTTGAAATCTACAAAGAGTCACAGTTAGTATTAACGGGAGAAAAAGTGAATGGTTTGTATAAAATAAATATTGTTTATGACGCAGGCTTCTAGTCTTGAGCGGGGCGTGATGCGTGGATAATTTAAAACTGATACTTCTTTGTTGAACTTAATTTTTTTAATTAAGTAATGAAAATACAATAATGTAACGACAATATTAATGCGATGGGTCGACTCTGACGACGCGCGCTCACGCGGTCGTGGTTTGTGGGCGAGTGCCGGCCGTAGGTAGGGGGCGCGGCGGCGAGCCATCATGCGCCGCGCGCGTGCGAGCCGGCTGCGGCGCTGCACTGTCGGCGTGTGCGTCTGTGTTCCACACAGACTTTTAACTGTAATATGTTTTTTATTCTCAACTCAGTAAACTCTCTCAACGTCTCGTGGTACAAGGAAGAGGAAGAAAAACAAACGCTAACATAAAATGGCTACTCCCAGTGTTGTTACATAAAAAAACTTAATATTACAATAAGACTTATATTGCCATTCTAATACTCCTCCTCAATATAAAGTCTCCAATAAACCTAATCCCTCTCTAAATTTAAGAAATGTTATTCTTCCCAATGGTTTTGTTAAAATATCAGCTATCTGTTTATCTGTACTAATATACATCAAGTTGATGATCCCTGACGAAATTACTTTCTCTCTTATAAAATGCACCTTAATATCTATATGCTTAATCTTGAGGTGAAATTGAGGATTATTACACAATTTAATAACACTCTGGTTATCCTCATACAAAGTTACATCAACATCATAACCAAAATTTTTTTTTTATTAAAAAGCTTACTAGCAGCGCTGGTCGCACATTACTAGTATTCTTGTTATACCCTCGTGCTAAGCTAGATTGCTTGTGTTACGAGTGGGTTCACGTCGGTAGTGCAATGGGTGGGGTTCGAACCGACAACCACATGATCGCAAATCCGACGCCCTAGCCATTAGGCTACCGCCGCTTACCTATCGAAAATCTTTTACCAAATTCCTCAACCAGCAGGCTTCACTCACTGCTAAACTTAAGGCTATAAATTCGGACTCAGTTGAGGACAAAGCCACAGTAGCTTGCTTTCTTGAACCCCATGATACACTACAGTTAAATACCTACCCTAGAAAAACATACCCTCCAGTTGATCTTCTATCTACTTTATCTCCAGCCCAGTCCGAGTCAACATACCCAACAATCTTATTTTGTAAATTTCCCTTTTTGAAAACAAATTTCAAATCCAATGCGCCTTTTATATACCTAAGTACATGTTTTAGAGCATTCCACAACTCACTGCTGGCACATGACTGATACCTGCTTAACACACTTATTGATAAGGATAAATCTGGGTGTGTACACAACATACTTAGCATACATTAGCGAACCTATTACAGCTCTACATCTCTTTTCTATATCCTTATTTTCAGAATTTTCCCTTTGGAGTACACTATGATCAAAATTTTCAGGCATAGGTAACTTTACAGCATTACAGTCCATCATTTTACATATTTCTCTAACTCCTGTGTAATATACATACCCAGAAACTCTTTTACAAAACCTAAATCGTTCATTTTAATGTGATTACTCAATTTCTGTTTAACATCAGCAACAATATTTTCACTTGTTGATGCCAATAACAGATCATTTACATACAACAATAAAAATGTTTTATAATTTGTTTCACATTTATAAAATAAGCAATATTCAAACTCAGATTGTTGAAACCCTATCTCTTTCATAGTTGCAGTAAACTTCTTATTCCAATTTTTTGGAGATTCTTTTAATCCATACAATGATTTAATCAACTTCAAACATTCATTATTATTAGTTTTGACCTTCTCGCAACCTTCTGGTAAAGTAACATAAACATCTCCAGTTACATTACCATATAAAAACGCACTACATACATCAAGTTGGTGAATCTGCAAACTATTCTCATTACAAAATGCAAGAAATACTCTTATTGAGTTTAATCTAGCTACAGGACTATATACTTCTGACAATCCAAACTTTAAAAAACCTCTAGCTACTAACCTTGCTTTATACATAACCTCATTATTATTATTTTTACGCCTCAAGACCCACTTACAATCTATAGGTTGGTATGTAGTTGGTTTCTTCACTATTTGCCATGTATTATTATCATCTAATGCTTTCAACTCTCTATCCATGGCTTCTCTCCAGTGTGTACTCTCACCACTTGTAATTGCATTCTCATAGGTTGTATCTTCTGCACAAATAAAACTCATGTGAAAGTCATTGAATTTTGATGGCTTATTAATATCTCTTCTTGGTCTTAAACTATACACATTCTCTTGTACCACTTCTATCTCCCTCTCTCCTCTCCTCCTCACCTCTTCTTCACTCTCACTGGCTATCATTTGCAATTCATGATCACTTTCATATTCCTGTATACTTTCTCTATCTGGTAAATCTTCTCTTTCACCCTCAGTATGAAGCTCTTCTTCTAATAACACATTGATATCCTTTTCCCTTATTACATTCTCTGATAAAATAGTCTGGTAAAAATATTACATCACACAGAACCTCTACTCTGTTGTTCTCATTGAAATAAATGCGATAACCTTTTGTGTTATTCCCATAACCAACAAATATTCCAAACTTATTCTTTGGATCCAACTTTAGCCGCTTCTGTTTTGGAATGTGACACCCTTGTTCCGAATTCTTTCATTCCTTCAATATTAGTAGAAGTTTTGTAGTATGCCTCATATGGTGTCATCTCTGAAATGGGACTATTTCCTGTTCTATTCAATGTATATGCTGCAGTGTTTACAGCTTCTGCCCATAAGTTTTTATGCAAACCTGTAATAGATGCACGTGCAGCCTCTACCATAGTGCGGATATCTCTCTCTGCACGATCATTTTGCTGGGATGTATACACAACACTAGTCTGATGTTTAACTCCTCTCGACTCTAGGAAATCCCTCAATTCTCTGTTCACAAACTCAAGTCCATTATCAGTTCTCAAGACTTTCACTTTACAACCTGTCGCACTCTCTGCTAGATTCATAAAAGTTTGAATGTACTTCTTTACTTCAGATTTAAATTTCATAAAGTAGACCCATCTGAAGCCTGAATAGTCATCTTTAATAAGTAACAAGTATCTCGACCCACCTATTGACTCTTGTTCCATAGGTCCACAAACATCGGCATGCACAAGTTCTAACCTCTCTTTCGCCCTTGATGCACTTGATGGAAATGGGATTCTGTGTTGTTTGCCTGCCAAACATTTTTCACAAACATAGTTGTTGCTATCATCATGAAACATTATATTATTTTTCTTCAAAATGTATTTTACTTGTTCAAGGTTAAGATGTGAAAACTTTTCATGCCACTCAGATAACTCCTCAATCTTCTTACTAAAATGACAACTGTCAATTTCATTATTGACATTTGACTGACTATAAATGGTCATAGATTTTTCAAATACAGATTTATTACATTCTTCTTCATTTTTCACAAAACATTTTATACAACTTATGTTCCCTTTTTCCAACTGCCCGTGTTTTTCCAATTTTATTAATAAACTGACACTCTGAATTGTCTGATGTCAGCATTAGCCCTTTATCAAGCACATATCCCGCAGAAAACAGATTAAACTGTAATTCTGGTACATACAACACATTAGTTAATATAGTTTTAATGAATTTTACTCCATTCCAGGCATACAGTTCAACTGTTCCAACACCTCTTACTTGTAACAATTCACCATTGCCCACTTTCGCCCTTGATGAATTTTAATTCTGACTAATATTTTTAAACATTGTTTTAGTACCACACATATGCTCAGTAGCACCAGTGTCCATATACCAAAAAAAAATTGTCAGTATCATTCAATTCTTCATCAGTCATCATAAAAGCATTTGTCTCTCCGACCTTATTTTTCAATCCTTTCTTTATTCGGCACTGTGAAGCAATGTGTCCTTTCTTTTTGCAATTAAAACATTCTCTTGTTTCTCTTTTATAGCAGTTTTTGGCAAAATGTCCACTATTACCGCAGTTGAAGCATTTTACTCCTGCTGATTGATTTGTCTGCTGTGGACGATTCTGAGAAGCAGTCAATGCCACTACTTCCTCACTTGCTATTAACCTTCCAGTAAAAGTCTAGACATCAACTCTTTTACCGTTTGGTTATCAATTGGAACTGATTCCCATGCTGATCTAAAGTGTTTATATTGTACTGGCAATGTCATCAAGATTTTGGTGATAACCATATTATCCGATATAGGCTCACCAGCTAACTTTAATTTAATCTGTATTTCTTCAAGTTTTGCAAAAAACTTCGATAGTTTTTCATTGTTCTCTACAACCATACTAAAGAACTTTTGTTGGAGTAGGTGGACACTCACAGTAGATTCTTTGTCGTATACAGATTTTAGCTTCTCCCACATGTCATTTGATGATGTACAGGAAAATAGGTAAGTTATTGGTTCTTCTTCGATTCTAGTCACAATAATCTCTTGAGCCTTTGCCATCTAGCTTTGACATCTAGCATCTAGCTTTTGCCATTCTTCGTAATTTTTCTGCACCTCTACACTTTCGTTCTTTATGGGACATTTACGATCGCCTGAAACTATGTCCATGATCCCTCGTCCTTTTAATATGACCTGTGTCTGAAAACGCCAAACTAGCCAATTTGTCGCTCCTCTCAGCTTAATGATGTTATTTTGTTGGTTTTCGTGCTTCTCCATTTTGTTTGTTGTTGCCGTTGATGCCACGCTTTTGTTTTATTCTCAATATTATTTAATGAACTCTTTCTTTTGCCATACGGGTTTGGGTCTGGGCCCATAACCTGTGGAAATGGTAGTAAGGCAAAAGAATAACTCTTTTAACTGTAATATGTTTTTTATTCTCAACTCAGTAAACTCTCTCAACGTCTCGTGGTACAACAAGGAAGAGGAAGATAAACAAACGCTAACATAAAATGGCTACTCCCAGTGTTGTTACATAAAAAAAACTTAATATTACAATGAGACTTATATTGCCATTCTAATAGTACAAGTACGGTATTCATCTCTTCATATGTTAAATTTGCTAAAGAAACTAATCTTTTTAGGTGAAATTTTACCGACTTTACAGAACCCTCAGCTAGACCATTAAAGTGGGGACTATAAGCCGGCGAAAACTTAAAATTGATTGACAATTCTGACGCTTTTTCACTGATTAAATCTTTGTTTTAGAAATTTTGATAACTCACTACATGCGCCTACAAAACATCTACCGTTATCAGAGAAAATTTTAACGGGTTTGCCCCTGCGCGCAATGAAACGGTTTAAAGCAGCTAGAAAAGTCTCACTGCTCAAGTCGGTCACAAGTTCTATATGTATTGCCCTTACTGTCACAAACAAAGATACATAAGTAAGATTTGATTAATGTACTGCCTCTACCTTTCCGGTTCAATATCATAAGCGGTCCAGCATAATCAACAGCAGTGTATGCGAATGGAAAGTCAGTATGTAGGCGTTATTCTGGGAGATTTCCCATAATTGGTTGCCCGATTTTTCCTGAAAAACGGCAACATTTTATGCATTTATGTACAACCTTTCTTGCAAGGTTTCTACCGCCAATTACCCAAAATGTATGTCTTAAAGTTGACAGCAGCAATTGTGGACCTGCATGCATGAGTGTTATATGGTGTTGGATGAATATGAGACCTGTTATATGATGTGATGAGTGAAGAAGTATCGGATGTTTTGTATAATAATCATAAAATGAATTAGACAATCTTCTGCCTACTCACAGCAAGTAATCATCTTTATTAAGAAATGGATTTAAGTTGCTCAACAGATTTTTTATTGATAATTGTTTATTATTTTTGAGTAAGTTATATTCTGTGGAATAATTTTCCCGTTGTGCAAACCTACATAATGAATTAAGAGCTGCATTGAGATCATGAGTTTTTAAATAACCAGTATGTTTTTCATGTGGACGTAAATGATTATGGGTAAAACGTTGAACATACGCTATGACCCGTTGCAACTTACTAAAACTAGAAAACCGTTTTATAAAGTCTGAAAGGTAACTATCAGAATTAGTTTGTTCTGTTGAAACATTACATTGAATTTTAAATTCTGGCTAGTCTGTGATACTTGTTTGTGTCGGTTGGACTGGCCATTCTGATTTATCCTGTGTAAGAAATGATGGGCCTTACCACCACAAGCTACAACTATCTAATTTTTCAGCATCTGTGCCTCGTGACCCTATATCAGCTGAATTTAAACTTGTAGGGATGTATCGCCACATGGTAGGTTGAGATCTATCAAGAATTTCTTGTATTCTGTTAAAAACAAATGGGTTAAGTAAATTATTTTTTGGTGACTTTATCCAACCTAGAACAATTGTAGAGTCACACCAGTATGTAACGCTAATAGGCATGATGACTGATTTTCAAAAACTGTTCTAAAATATTCTTAAGTATATACTATTTCAGAAAAATTAATTATTTCTGCAATAAAAAAAGGTTTTTGATACAAAAATGCGATTTTAATTCAATGTTTTTAAATTAGCGCGAAAACGGTCGCTGGTGTCATGGCGTCTGCTTATGACGTCACTTCTATGTTTTGGCATCGTATAGGTACAGTTTATAGGAGATTAAACAACTTATCAGTTAATATTTTTGTTATTTTTTATTTAGACATGACTTCACGAGTGGTGTGCTGTTCCCCAGTGTGATAATACGTCAAAAAAATCCAGATAAATTATTTGTTTACGTGCCACACAACAAAACAATAAGATATAAGTGGCTTAATCTTGCACGGCGAGATTAAGCCACACAGTTTTGCAGCTTCCTTTTCTTTCCTTCCCTAATAAACTTTTCAAATACTCCAGTATTTAATTGCAAACTAGGTTTACTATTGGATAAATCTTTTGTTGTAATATATTTTAATGTAGTCCCAACCCGAGATAGCTTTGATTTCATCCAGTAGCCTTCAATGGATGTAACGGACGGTTCTTCACTCCTACGATGGACCCACATGAGAAATGCAATGTCATGTTTGCAGCCCCCTTGTGAGGCAGCACAGTCATGGCATTCTACCGATATAACTTCTTCCTTTACTTCGCCAACTAATAACATCACTGCATATAACTTCGCGTGGATCTTATGTTCTGGGCAGATTATTGATTTAACTATACACAGATATCCATCGCGTTTTAACTGAACGTAGCTAATCGCGTCGTGCCCATAAGATAGCCTGGAGGATCTAAAATAAAGAAATCGATAGGTAAGCATATTTTATAAAATAAAAACATTAAAACTAAATACAACTGCCTCATTAACCAAGTGGTCCTGAGCGCGACTGCTAAGCTAGAGGTCCTGGGTTCAATTCCCAGGTCGAGCAAAGTGTTATTGGGTTTTTCTATGAAATTCCCAGTAGCAGCTCGGAGTTAGGAATTTGTGCCCGGTTAATAGCAATAGGCTCGCCCCTTGTTACATGGGACCTAAACATACCGGCGAACTGTGGGTGTACATTAGTACGCCTCTGCCTAACCCATCAGGGAATACAGGCGTAATGGTATGTTATGTTAAAACTAAATATACGAAGCTGTGATTTTTAAGTGATTTAATTTTTTTAACTATACCTATAGTAACGTAAGTATAGTTATAGTAGTTTTAATATAGTTTTTAAATAATAATAAATAATACTTACTTTGTAGTTATAACATTTCTAAATTCTGCTGAACAGAAGTCTTTGTTTGATGCCAGGAACTGCCCCAGCATTAACAAATCAACTCTGGGCAAATTAGAGCTGTTTGCCTTGGTAAACCCTTGTTCCATTACTTAATAAGTTCTTAAACAAGTTGTAGAACAAAAAACTAAGTAATATACAAGTAGGAAATTAACCGAAATACTTAATAAACAATTTTAAGCGCGGAGATCGTCGAAATTCGTACGAAATTTACGTGACAGTAACTGTTCAACAAAGATGTGACGTAATTGAATCTGATTGGTGTTCAACTGAACATGGCGGACTTGTGTATTTTGTAGTTTTAATTTATCAAATAAATTAATAATCCCGTCTTATATTTTTTTTTTTTTCTAAACATATTAATTATATTTCAGTATATGAGCATATTATTTTAGTAATTCTTGCTAACCGTCATCATGCCTATTATATGTAATCTTAATGAGGAAATAACCTTTTCTGTAAGTTTTGCGGCAAGTATAGCACCACAGAGTTCTAACCGGGGTACTGTCGTTGGTTTCATGGGAGCCACACGACTCTTTGCTGTGACTAAATGAACTGACACATAATTAATAACAGATGTTGACTAAATGTAAACACATGCTGAATATGCTAATGTTGATGCATCACTAAATGCATGAATTTCTATGTCTAAAGGATCCAGAATTATACATCTGTGGATTTTTATTTTATTTATGTATAATAATGAATTTAAGAATTTTTGCCAAGTAACCTGGGTTTCATAAGGAACAATTTCATCCCATTTGATTTTAGAGGACCATAGCTTTTCGATTTAACGATTCTTTAAGTGGGATGGTAACTAAAAAACGTCCATTGGACTCGCGTAATGTGTCATTTATAAAAACTTGTTCACATTCCTGCTCTTCCTTCGATATTTGTTTACGAATAGGTATGTTTTCTAACTCAAAAAATTGTATTAACTGGTCTTGAAGTTGAGTATCAGTGTTTGATGTAATAATGTGATTGCAATGGACTGTATCAATTATTGTGTTACGTGGTATTTGTATGGAACCCGAGACCAACCAACCAAATTTGGTTTTGCTTAACGTGGGTTTATTTTTTCCTAAATAAATATTCTTGGATTGGAGCACGCTCCAGAAAATATCCGCACCAAGTAGTACATCTACTTGAGAAGGAATGCAAAATGTTGGGTCAGCTAACTTAATGCCTTTTGGAATGTTCAATAATGTAGGGTTTATTTGTATAGTAGGTAATGACTGTGTAATGTTAGGGACAATAAAGCAATTAATGTTTTCTGTGTATGGATTTATGAGTGATGATATAACGACATCACCGCTTTTAGTAATGCGTAAGGTTTGACTATTTAAGCCTTCAACTAATGACGAGGTTGAAATGATAGGTAAGTGTAACTTTGCACACAAGTTTTCAGTGATGAAACATGAAGTGCTTCCATTATCCATCAATGCTCGTATGGTATGTTTTTTACCATTAGAGTCCTCAATTTGAATCAATATTATTGACAATAGAACACAGGTTTTATGAGTTACTGATAAAGAAATATTGCTATCATTATCATTAATAATAGAATTAGGGTTTTGTGTTACAGGTGTTTGCGACGGTGACATCGACGAGGATGACGGCGACGCAGTACAGAGAACTACATTATTGCTGGGAGCAGCTGCTGCTGCAGGTGAAGATGAAGTGTTAAGTGTAGATACGTCATGACTACTATTGTGCAATAAACTATTGTGTGGCTTATTGCAAATGCGGCAGGGTCCTAACCTACACACACTCACAGAATGACCTTGACGCAAGCAGTTCATACATAAATTTAAAGACTTAACCTTTTGAATTTTTGCCTGTAATGGATGTGATCTAAACTTAGTACAACGATAAATGGCATGATTATTTTTACACAATGGGCAAACATATGACTGGCCTGCAGGTGGTGAGTGAGAACTGACTACCATGGATTTATGACGGTTGTGTGTGACATCACTATGCCTACGCTTTGTGTGAGACTCATCTATGGTTTCCAATAGATCAGATCGGTTTTTCAAGAACTCATTGAAGTTATCCAATGTAGGCAACTCTTTTTAGTACAATACGATGAGTCTCCCACTCACGATTGGTGACTGGATCTAATTTATTAGAAACAATGTGTATTATAAGTATGTCCCAGTGTTCAGTATGTAATTTTAGTGTGTTTAAAGCTCTTATGTTTTTGTTTACAGTATCTATAATGTTACGCAAACCCTTAGCAGACTCCTTAATTAAGGTTTTAATATTAAATATAGCTTGAATGTGATTATTTACAAGAAGTCTTGTTAAAACGTATTGTAAAATTAGTATTGTTAAAACGATCGCAAAGCAGATCCCAAGCCACATCATAATTATTAGCTGTGAAAT
This sequence comes from Acronicta leporina, assembly GCA_947256265.1. Classification (NCBI taxonomy): domain Eukaryota; kingdom Metazoa; phylum Arthropoda; class Insecta; order Lepidoptera; family Noctuidae; genus Acronicta; species Acronicta leporina. The sequence continues at coordinate 4,462,987 of OX366533.1, read as the reverse complement.
CAAGTGAACGTATAATTATGGCAGCGCTGTCTTTTAAAGCAGCACGCAAGTAGTGGAATTTATTTATTGTAGGTATATTTTTTTCATTATGTATTAGTGAGCAAAATGTGTCATGAAACTCCAACCAGCTTTGATATTGACCCGAAAAGGTAGGTAAATGTATAATAGGGAGCTTTAATTTTGGCCCACCTCCATGTGCAGTACTAGAACCTGTGTCCGAGCTGGAGCTGGTGCCCGCAGCAGGGACATCCCGCGCCAAAACCTCTCGGGCAAGCGCGATCGTGCTGAAGTACTGCGTTTCGAAGACTTCCCTTTCTTCAAACTGTTCATCTGGAATTTCACACATTTTCTATTTCAGTTTGAACAATATCAAAATCTGAATAAAGATCTTCGATTTTAGCTAAACGTACTGTTAGTTCTTGGGTTTGAAGCTTGCTTAACCGTTCGCAACTGTCTGTTAAGCTTAAATAATTCTTGAATTGTGTTAATCTAGCTTTAAATGAAGATCGCTTCTTTAAAAGGGTTTTAAGATCCATTATATTAAATTAAAGCCAATAATGGCAAATGCGACAAAAATAATAAAAATCTGAACAAGAGAGTAGGTAGGTACCTATGAAGATACTATGAAATAAATGTGCAATACTTAAATTAGGTAGCTGATGGTTTGGTAAAGCGTGCGCAGGGTGCAGTTATGAGAATATTCTAGTGCATGAGATGGCAAGGCAGAAAGATTAAACCGAACATTACTAAATCAAACCAGAGCATTGCTGTTTGATTCTATGCTTTACAAAATATTTAGCGAATTCCATATAACAATAAATAAGCGACGTACGTTTGGGAACCCCAGTATATTAATTGGTATTTGGGAAATATTCTAGCGAGCGTAAGCTTTTTTAGCCTAACAAAATAGACCAAATTAGAAGTCATGGTATTTTTTTTTTTATAAATATTCTGGGACATCACTATCTAGTCCCAAACTAAGCAGAGCTTGTACTATGGGTACTAGATAATGGATATAATACTTATATACTTTTTTTTTGTAAATATATACTTATAATACATAAGAAACACCCAGACGAGCACAAACACTCAAATTCATCACATAAATTTTTGTGTTCTGTGGGAATCGAACCCACAACCTCATGGTCAGCAGTCCGGTACTCGAACCACTACACCACAGCGGTCGTCATATTAAATAATTGGTAACATCTAAGTAGTGACAATATATAATATTTGGTCTAAAGTGTATTTTAAAGGCGTCCATATATTTTTTTCGCAGTCAATAATACGAAAAAATGGATTTATTTCATAATATTTTAGGAAACGTTATTTGGTAACCGTTTAGAATTTTTTTGGTAGTAAAATAGGTACTTTTTTGGGCGGTGTTTAAACACAAGCCGTAAAAAATTGGATTTGTGTATACAGAAATGTATGTGTTGAGGAAGAGTATTGAGATAGATGCAACTTATACATGTCTGATATATAAGTACAATAAGTTGTCTAGATTAAGTCTGTGGTTCGATTGTGTGTCTGTGGTGAAATTATAGAGTATCTTAGGTTGTCTATGCAAAATGGCTGCTCTGCTCTGGTTCATGTGAGTTACATTGTAAAACTTATTAGAAATAAATACACAAAAATCTCAACAGTGGCAGCAGAGCGTGGATCGCAGAGTTTGGTCGAGTTTGAAAAAACATCGAAAACAGGGAGTTCAAGGATTCCAAACTTGAGTCGCACGCACAAGCCCTAATAATCGCGGGCGTGGCCGATTTGAGAGACCACTACACCATCCACAAAAATCTCAACAATGAGTTATGGCAGCACCAATATTATATTTCCGCCACACGTAATTATCTAAAGTAAAATTATTATTTGGTGCAAAACCTTAACACCGTTTGTTTGTAAATTCCTTTTGTCTTACATCGATTAGTAATGTTAAGACCTTATTTTTTTGATCAAAGTAGATTATCTACATAAAATCTTATAATATATTATTTTAATATTTAGAAGAATTTTAGCTTTATTTGTGCGTGAAAACAGTCACATAAAAACCTCTTTTATAGTATGTAGTAAGATTTAGTACCGCCCGCATCATAGCTCATAGCTTCTAACACACACGCGTGATTTTTGACGAATACTTATTAAGTCTTCCTAACACACGAGAGGGAGAATGGACGCTAAAAAACAGTGAGTAGACTTTGATTTGATACGCGTGTTTTACAGAGTATGAAAAATAGTAAATAAAGTGAATAAGTACCTACCAACCTATTAACATAAAACTAATCTTTATTATTGAGATGGCGGTTTTTTTTTTTTACATGGTTGTAATTAAAACCAAATCTTCTCTCCTTAGACGTAGCAACTTCTTAACCATTCTAGGCAGCGACTTTGTTTTCATAACGCAAAGTTATAGGTGTACGTATGAAATACTAACAGCATGTAATTGAAAAGGGCTACAAAACGGGAAGCGGAGACGGCGGCGGGGTGTCGCCGGCCGCCAAACGGCCGCACCCCGAATTTGAGGACTCCCCCGAACTCACCCCGTGCGACGTTCGGGGTCTTTTGTTGGGATTGTGGCGCGGCCAGGTGTTCGCTAAATAGAAAGCAGCACCCCAAATGCCGCAAACAACTTGATTTTTAAATTCTTGGTAGGTACCTACTCTATTGCATTATCATTTTTTAACTGTTTTGTTTTTTATTTATTGTTATTATTATAAATGTAGTGTTTTCACACAAGGCGATTCTGTGCATTTTTTTTTATTAAAACATTGCCCCACAAGGATTTCTCCTGTATCGTGGGTGCGTTTACAAACACAAATTCTCAGATACACAAACGCCCAGACCCGGAACAACTACCTGTAGATTATACAAATATTTGCTCCGTGTGGGGATCGAACTCACAACACGTGTCGCAGAAGCCGATTGCTCAGCCGCTGCGCTAAACGTGTCGCCAAAAATAGTTCACTAAACATTACATATTCATGCAAAAATCGTAATTAGGCAGGTACTTATTTGATTACAATATCTTTTACATTCATCAGTGATTATAAAATAAATTGTACTTTTATCATAGTAGGTACATCAAGATATTAGTGCGGTAAGTTGAAAATTACAGCCGAGGCGGTAATTATCAAAGCGCACACGCGTATGACATACGACGTTTATATCATATTTGCGAATCTTTAAATCGGTACGGCCTTACTCTCGTATGGAATTTAAATATTTGTTACACCGAGGTATGTGGTTGCACATACGCCTTTGCGTATCCGGCCGCAATGATAGGTATTGTAGGTACTTCGTGGTAGTGGTGGCAGTGACATGCTGCTTTATTGTCATATTATGACATGATTTAGTTTTTTTTCCTATTAGATTTGATATTCTTAACTTTCTAAACACATACATAATGAATGGAACATACACTTACAATTTTTATAATAAGAACTGCGTTATTCATAATTAATTACTAAATCTTCTCCTTCGACTGGGGTCAAGAATATTAAAACACGCGTAGCGACGCGTGAAATCCGCACTCGCGTAGCGTCGGTAATAAAACACGCCGGGCGTGATTTGCAGCACATAGGTACGTATAATAAAATATGAAAACACGCCTAGCGTGTGGGCGCCGCACTCGCGTTACATTAACGAAAACACAAACGTGTGTGTTTTCCCGCAGTCAACGTGAATGATTATTCTTACAACATTTAATAAAATAAAAGTAATTTAACTAATACATTGGAATCACAATTACGTATTAGGAAGAACAGTAAAAAAATAGTACATTAAACGTAAATACGCCCATGACCTAGGTCATGGGCGTATTTACCTTAGGGCAAAAGGGGCCATGGCCCGGGGCGCAAGCCACCCTCTCAGTCTGCCGCCATACTTATTCATTTATAATATGCGTGAAGAAATAAAAAATGGCCTACCTACGTAATTCACAAAAACTACAACTTATTTGGTACAGCCAAATGAATCGTAGTTATTGTTAATTAATAAGAAGACATCATCATGTAGTGACGCGGTGCAAGTGTTGCGAATGTTTGTATAGATATAGTCTGTGGTTTTAATGTCATAAGTTTGTACTCTCTGGCAACTTCTTATCTATGGGTTAGATCCAATAAAACCTTCAAGGACGAAGACGTACTTTAATTACTTACCTGCAAGTCTTTATAAATTCCAAGAAAGTTGTATACACAACAACTGGCGACCCGTGTCACCGTGATTTCAATAGTCGGTAATAAAATACAGTCAGATGGCTCTCACGAAACTGTCGCGGGAACGCGACCAGTTACGGCGTGTGTTCACCCGACGGCGGCTAACACCATCACTGACTTTGAGTTTCTCCAAGAAAAAATTAAGAAGATAGAAATTCTCAACGAAGCGATTAAGGAGAACATGCTTAGCGCAGAAGATTTCGACCACATATTGTACGAAAAAGAATGCGACACTTGCGACTCTTACACAAGAAAATGGCTTGAGTTAAAATCAAGATGGCCAAAAACCGAACGAGTAATAATTATAAATCAAACGAACTTACCTGTGAAGTTCGATGTTAATTATGTGAGAGTGTTGGTCCAAGACGTCCTTCCATTTAACTTGTAGTAGACGCATCGTCTCGCCATTAATCACATACTTCGAAGCTATCATAGAGAAGAAAACAAGTTTTTCAAGATGTTTCAGAACGTATCCGTTGTAAGAATGTCACCGCTGTCTGTCATTTAGTTTGAAGGTAAGTATTTCACGGCTGAAACTTAGGGTATTTTTAAACAAAAGATGGGTTTGGGTGGGTGTTAGGACGTCTTGGACCAACACTCTCACATAATTAACATCGAACTTCACAGGTAAGTTCGTTTGATTTATAATTATGTTTCGTGTGTTGGTCCAAGACGTCCTTCCATTTAACTTGTAGGATGTTCAAAGAGCCGTGAAATATTGGTGCAGAGTATAGAAAAGAAAACTAGTGAATTTTCTTTGTTTTTTAATCTAATCAGTCTCATATTAGTCACATTAATTGGTCTTATCAATTAAAGCTTATAGGAATCATTATTTATGTTTAATATAGAAAATGTAATAAATGTTTATATTAATTAGTCATTATTTAATTAAGTATTGGTATTGTTATGGAGAATCGCTCTTACGAATAATTCTGGTGATTCTACAATAGGTCTGTTGTTGAAACGAGCAAACACAGATGAGGATTCAGTCCAGCCTGCAGTTTTCCTTATTGAGTCTATGTTCAATCCACTAAAGTTAGCTTTAGATGATGAGGCATGTCTGGTGCTATGTGAGTTAAATATGTTGGTGTCAATACCACTCTCAGACATAGTTTCTTTTATCCATCTACTGATGGATTCTGAACCCACTGCAGAATATGGTTTCTTGAAGCTAATAAATAGGTTACCTGTATTTTGCAATCTAAGGCTTTCAGTCATTTTTAAGTAATCTAGAAGAGCTTGAGCCGGGCATATCTCAGGTTTGTTTATAAAGAATGGAATCACTAGTACAGGCTGGGGTGTACCCTCTCTGGATGTCTTAATGACCCTACCTACCCTACCTCTGGCCCTAGTAAGAGAGATAATGCTGAACGGCATGAGTTAAGGCTACCATACGTTAATCCCTTACCATACAGCTCAGTTAAAAAAATTATGATTTCAGTTGGTGTGGCAGATAGATAATTCATATTTTTGCATAAGCAGTGTTCCCACCATTGCTTAAAACAAGTATTATATTGGGTAAAAGTACTATCTGTGATTGAAGCAATCATGACTTCTATAGATGTTTCTGGGGCGCCTCTGGCTTTTAATGCTTGCCGTATAAGACTCCTGCCACCAGGGTAAGATTGTGATGGAGTGGGTGAGGCTGGCCGCTGGTTGAAGTGAGTAAAGATCTGTGAGGTGAAAAGAAAATAGGTTCAGAATCAAGGAGGCTGACAAATATAGGGTACCAGGGTTGTGTGGGCCAGTACGGTGCAACTAGGATACCCCTAGCATTTTCATTCTTTATCTTTTTTACGGTTTTTAGTAACAAGGAGAATGGGGGAAATGCATAGAAAAAATATCTGTTCCAGGGTATTGTAAAGGCATCTATTGCAATTGCATTAGGATCTCTTTGCCAGGACACATACTTTTCACATTTTTTATTTAATGTAGTAGCAAAAAGGTCTATGTCTGGTTGGCCAAGCAATGACACAACTTGTTGGAATGCATAGTCTGCTAACTCAAATTCTATGTTGGAATGATCTTTTCTGGATTCTTTATCAGCTATGTAGTTATCTTTAGATTGTACATAGGAAGCAAATAAATATATGTTTCTAGTTGCACACCATTGCCATATCTTCCGGGTGATTTCATTTAGGTGAGTATATTGAACCCCACCCATGCGATTTATGTAGGAGATAGCAGTGGTATTGTCAATTCTTAGAAGAATTTGGCAGTTGTTGCAGTCTGAAGCATAGGCTTTCAGGCCCATGAAGGCTGCAAGCAATTCTAGGTAATTTATGTGTTTCCCAAGTTCAGCTTGAGGCCAATTTCCACCCAGAGAATGAGAGTTGCAGGCAGCACCCCAACCTGTTAAGGAGGCAATTGAGAAAATTTCTTTAATGTATGAATCTGAGCGGATATCATTTGTTGAGTAATCAATGTGTTCTAGCCACCAATCAAAATCTGTTTTGAGGGACTTTGGTAAGGTCATTATTTGATTATAGTTATCATTATTGATTAGATTAAGATATTTAATTCTCTCGAATTGCTTGGTATATAGCCACCCATATTTAATGGCTGATGCTAATGCTGATGTAAGAAGGCCCAAGAAATGAGCGAATTCTCTTATTTTACATTGGTCTAATTTTGAAAACTGAAAAATTTTCTTTTTAATCCTTAAACGTTTTTCGTTTGGTAATTCTATGGTCATTTTTGATGAATTGAGTACAAAACCTAGGAATTGGCATTTATGTGAAGGGATTACCATACTTTTATCATAGTTAATGATAAATCCTAATGATGTTAGCAGTTCAGTAGTTATGTTTGTGATATTAATCAGTTCAGAGTATGATTCTGAGATTAAGAGGGCATCATCTAAATACATAGTACATAAAATTCCCATAGAACGTAGGTATTCTATAACAGGTTTCATTATTTTTGTGAACACATATGGTGCAGTGTTAAGGCCAAAGGGCAATACTGTGAATTCATATATAGTTGTCTGCCATGTAAACCTTAAGAGGTGTCTTGAATTGTTATCTATATTGATTGAAAAGTATGCATCTTTTAAGTCAATCTTAGCCATGTGATAATTAGGGGATAACAATTTCATAGCAGTTCTAATATCTTCTAGCTTAAAGTGGGCTGTTTCTACATATTTGTTGAGTGCCTTTAGATTAAGTATAAATCTGTAATCTCCGTTAGATTTTGGTGTTAGAAAAATAGGAGATAAGAACTGGTGTCTATGGGGTTGACATTCTACTATTGCTCCAATTGTTAACAGATGAGTAATGGCCTTTTGTGTTTCTTTTACTTCTTTATCTGACACCTTTGTATTTAAGGGTTGGTTATATTGATGTGGTATAGAGGAAACCGGTATTTTGTAACCCTTGACCCAGTCTAAAACAGTTTTATCACTAGTGATAGTAGACCACTTATCATAGAAGTAAGGAAGTCTTCCAGCGTACTGTACCTCTATCTCCTGTGCTTGTATGACCGTGTCTTCTGAGTGGATGTTCGTTGTGGAGTGTGCTTGTTGGCTTGTTTGGTACTGGTTGTTCTGCCTGCACTCGTTGCTTGTGGTTGCTGTCGCTTGCGAGGCGGGCCCCGGTAGTTTAAAGATGGTTTTGGGGCAGGCTTCTCTGGCGGGGGCTTTGTATATCTTATTTCAGTGCCAGTTTTGTAAATTGCTTTCCCCGCCTTTAATGCCTCAGATAAGTTGTCACCAAACAGGTGTTTATCAATTTTTGTTTGAGCAACAATGTCTTTAGTTTCCTTATTTAGGGCAAATTGGATCAGTGAACGCCTGGAATTACTTTCTATATGGAACAGTTCACATAGTAGGCGGCCTGTATTACTAATATGTTTAGTTATTTAAATATTTCTGTTTTTGTCCTGTAGCATGGCATTGAGGGCTATTGCTATAGAGGCTGTAGCTTGGCCAAGTAAATTTTGTTGGCTAACAAGTACTCTGTCTCTTTTGTAAACTGGGTCTGATATGGCTGCCTTTATTTCTGGGTTTATGTCTGGAGTCTCCAGAAATTTACAGTTCTCTGGGATGAGAATTGTTTTCAGAAGTTCTGTCTTAGTGTCCTTTTTCAGACCTTCTTTAGCAATGTGCTCCCAGCGGGATGCTATGTCATTATGGATATGAGGCCCATACTTGTTTGTTTTTGTAGGATCTTCCCCCAACACTTCATTGAGTAACGCCTCAGGTTCTGTTTCGCCTAAAGATTCTGGGGTAGGTACTGTTTCACCTAAAGGTTCTGGGGTAGGTCCTGTTTCACCTAGAAGTTCTGGGGTAGGTTCTGTTTCACCTATTGTAGTTTCCTCGGGTGAGTGGTTATCAGTAGGCGTGGAGGCTTTTGAAATATGTTAATGCATGAAATATACCTCACTGAGTATATTCACATACTGCATAATTTAGTTGAAATAAACCACATGGGTAGTGTAGGTACTAGCCATTATAGGGGCTGTGTAGTACCTACAGTGCCACACGAGAATATTCTCAGACATTGTCAATATTTGTTGTCAAAAAATTAACCACACGGGTAGTAAATTACTGTACCACCACACGGGATAATTCTCAGGACATTTTATAGGTTGGTTCTACAAGGGAACTTTCAGTGCTAGAAATAAAATAAGTAGGTAGGTACCTACCTACGCACTGCTTGGATACTTATTTTTCGCGTTTTCATAATCTGCATACCACGATATCGTGCAATATGTGTAAGAACGATAATTATTATGTAAAGCTTACCTGATTCCTTCCTCTTCTTTGCCTTAATCGCCTTTTTTAGTTTTTTTATTTGTCGGTATAGGTCATCGTCCGTATGCTTTCTCTTATGTTTTCCCATTATGTAAATATACACTTTCTATTATGCACGATACGTATTGTATGTATTATCACACACGGTATATAATTAGTAGCTTAAAAAAAGGGTCAAAGTAAAATTCTGAAGAAAAAATTGTGATTTTTGGCGCGCACGAAAACGTTAATGACAGACAGACAGCGGTGACGTTCCAGCCGACGCATTCTTACAACGGATACGCTCTGAAACATCTTGAAAAACTTGTTTTCTTCTCTATGATAGCTTCGAAGTATGTGATTAATGGCGAGACGATGCATCTACTACAAGTTAAATGGAAGGACGTCTTGGACCAACACACGAAACATAATTGAAAATAAGCAATATGAGACAAAACCGCATTTTAAATTGCCGAAGCTTGAAATTAGGAAGTTTGATGATAACCCCAAAAATTGGTTGGCGTTTTGGAGCCAATTCGAAAAAATACACAAGGATGGGAATTTACAAGCTCAAGACAAGCTGCAATACTTATTACAAGGGATGGCGGAAGGTTCACAGGCGCAAGCTTTCGTTTCAAGTTACCCAGCTTCAGAAAAAAATTATACTAGCGTAATCAGGACTCTACAGAGGCCATATGGAAGAGAAGAGATACTAATAGAGATATACGTTAGAGAATTGTTAAAGGACCATGGGATTTTGTATGGACCGCGTCCCCACCTCATGGAACAACAGACATGGAAAGCGTTTTAATATGTTTATTAGTAGCTACAAAAGGCACAACAAAAGTATTAAATGCGAAATCCATGGGGTTTCTTAAAAAAAATAACTTTTGGGCAAAAATGTGTATAACAGTAACTAGTTTTATACAAAATAATATATTTTTTTTAAATTCCTCTTAACTAGACATAAACTGCCTCATTATCCTAGTGTTCCTTATTACGACTGCTACCCTAGAGGTTCCTGGGTTTGATTCCCAGATCGAGAAAATTGAGTATATTGGGTTTTTCTGTAAAATTCACAGTAGCAGCTCGGAGTTTGGAATATGTGCCCGGTTGATAGACTCGCCTCCTATTACATGGGACATGCACACTATTATTTGACTATTAACAAAAACAACAACATGTGACAAAAATTCGACATTAAAAATATTCATGTATTTCTTAGATAAATGAAGTGTTATTCTTTATGAGAAATACATTTCTTAAAATATTTAACCGTCGATTCCGGAAATTCTCAAGATTTTTGAAGCATTTCACTGATATTATTGATGAGGATAATTTGTCCTTTATTTGCTTACGGTAAGTACATGTACGGTCGAGACGAACTACAGAGACGACTGAGCTGTGGGGCGCGCCGGCTTAGTCGGTATACAAAAAGCTTAATCAGCTAATGTCGCTACATCACACCCTCTCTTACAAAAGAAAAGAAAAAAACTTAAGTGTTAAAGCCTAAAAACTTAAGAGTTAATTTTAACAAGTAGGTACCTTAATCACAAGTGGCTAACGGTAACTTAATACGATCATGGACATTCAATTGACTATAGGCAGAGTCGCCCTTATGCACTGTTATTATCACTTAATTTTAGTACGCGGTAGTGACTTTCTAGAACACAGGGTGCCCTAGATGACTGTAACCTGGTAACTGTTGCGCCGGGATAGATGGGTTTCCAAAAAGCTTAATCAGCTAATGTCGCTACAGATCCAAGTCATACTCAATCTAAACTACGTATTGCTCAGTATAATATTCAAAGCGCTAATAGAAAAAAAACCCTCATTGATTCAATTTTTAAAAGAACAAAATATTGATATTTGCTTACTTAACGAAACATGGTTTAAAAATAACAGTTTTAAAATACCTGGATATAACATTTACAATAAAAACTCAAATAATGCTCATAATGGAGTAGCAATACTAATTAAACCATACTTAAAGTATAATGTTATACACACTAGATTTTATGAAGAAATTCAAACTTTGGCTTTGTCCTTATCTACTATACGTGGTAATTTTGACTGTTCTTTGAGTATATTGTCCACCTTCTAGTGGTCACATACGAATTAATAGACTGCGTAATATATTAAAAGATCTTCCAAAACCTATTTTTGTAAGTGGTGACTTCAATGCTCATCACATTGCATTTGGTTGTCTCTCCACTAAGAGCCGTGGTCTAGATTTGTTTAATGTCATTGATGACTTGGATTTATGCATTTTAAATGATGGTAGTTTTACAACTGTTAACTACCCTAGACGAAAACCCTCTGCTATTGACGTTAGCTTTATAAGTGCTGACCTCGCATCATTGTGTGAGTGGTCTGTACATGATGATGCCATGGGAAGTTATCATTATCCTACAATAACAGAGATTTCATGATGTATCGATAAATACCATGTTAGTCCTCCGGTAGATACATTTCTGTACAGAAAAGCAGATTGGACGACTTATAAATCCCTTTCTAAAACAATATTTGATTTGGTCCTAAAATTGTATGATCCAATTTCAACCTATAATGATTTATGTTCTCGATTAAATACTTTTAAAGGAAAGGACAATTCCAAAATTCACTTAAAATGGTAATTTTACAAGCAGACCTCCAACTCCTTGGTGGAATGATATTTGTGAACAAAGTGTCATTGACTCGTATAATGCATTAAAACTTTAATGAAGTGAACCTACTATTGAGAATTACATAAATTATAAAAGAAAAAAAACGAACAATTGCAGAACAGGAAAAGATAGGATGGGATAACTTATGTAACACCTTTACCAGAACTATCGTAAAATGCTGCAACTTTGCCAGGAAAGCCCAATTTTGCCTATTTCGTTTCGATTATGATATTTCTCGTTTGCTTCGTTTTTTCTTATTTTCAACCATTTGGTAGTAATTTTACGTTATTAGGGCAACATATTTCTGTTTTTTTACAATGACAACTCCATTGCTCTCGGCAGTTGTTGCGACAAAAACCGGTGCGCGTGGGTGAACAGTTTTAGTGTCCTGTGACTTTTGCAGTTTTAGCTAAAGTCACAGGACCGTTTTCAAGTTTATAGTTTATTTGATATTTCTATGAAAAGGACACCATTTCATCAAAATAACTTAGTAGGCAATGTTGTGAACTGTTTTAGAAACTTGAGTGATACAACTTTGCCTGGGTCTAGGGTTGTCACTTGTCGGATGTTATTAATATTATATGATTTCATTGAATCTGTATTTTTTACTGCTAAATGCCTCCCCGACGTTAAAACAGAATACAAATTATTAACGATTTCATGGCTGACATTGTGATTTTGGCAAAGCGTAATTAAATATTTTTTTTAGTAGCAGCCTGGAGTTTGTAATTGTGCCCTGTATAGGCAATACGGTTACAACCATCCGACTTACAACCACGGTGACTAAGAAGGTGGCAATAGACTTGCCTGCTATTACATGGGAATTAAAAAACATAACTGGCGGAATGTGGATGTATCACACACCTCATAGTTATTGAATTGTGTTTTGTATTTTAATAAGTCATCATTTTATTGCAGTTATATGAAAAATGGGAGACAGCAAAAAGCGTAGCAGGAGAAAACCAGGAGCTCGCAATTATGCTGATTACTCAGCTGAAATTTTAGAAGTTGCTGCGGATCTCGTGTAAAATAAAGTTATTTCCTCTTACGAAGCGAAGAAACAGTTTGGAATCCCGCGTCGGACCATTGTCAACAAGCCCAAAAACATTCATAATAAGTCATTTGGTCGACCTACAGAGTTGTCAACTGAGGAAGAAGTCCATATCGCAGACGTAGTAAATCTTTCAGGTCAATTTGGTTGTCCTCTCACTCTCTAAGATTTACGTATTGTAGTATACAACTACATATTAAAAAGCGGAAAAGATTATCTTTTTAAAGGAAAAATGCCAGGTGAACGCTGGGCCTGTGCTATCCTACAACGAAACAATTTTACGCAAAGGGCAACACAAAATATAAAAAGAAGCCTTGCCGCAAAACCAGTTCAGGAAATGAATAATTTTTACAAGAATCTTGAAACTTCTCTTAAAGATGTTACCGCCAGCAATATTCTGAATTTCGATGAGATTAATTTAAGCGACGACCCCGGATCTAAAAAATGTATTTTTAAAAGAGGGACAAAACACCCTGAAAGGGTCATGAATGCTAGCAAAAGTGCAGTATCAATAATGTTTAGTGGAACTGCTGACGGAAATTGCTTACCACCCTATGTGGTTTACAAGGCAGATCATTTGTGGACCAGGTGGTGCGAAAATGGTCCACAAAATGGTCCTTCAATTTAGATGTATAGAAGAAAGCACTTGAGTTCCTTATTGGTACTGGCAATACAGCCTGTAAATCATATATTGCAACAATTAAGTAATTGTGTTCTTTTAATAGTTTCATATCTGCTTCTTTTTCTTCTCGACTTAGTGTTTTTTCTTTCAAATGGAGCTTATTATATACTCATCTTCCTTTTTTTATTGTTCGGCTTTAGATAAATTATGATAGGAGACGCACTGATCACATTGATCTTTCTTAGGAGTAAAAAAAGATAAATTGAATTCATATTGAAGACTGTAATAAAAGTCATAGGATGCACAAGGTTTGTTATTGGCTTTTCGGTCTTCGGAATATAAACGATTTAGTTCAGCAACAGTGTACTGTCCATCTATGTATTGGCGGGATGTTTGGGCTCTTAGATAGTGGCTTTCTACTCTTGGTATAGAGTTTACGTGTGCCCGTACGGATTCATGGATTTCAGGGTCTATTCTCTTTTTGTTAAGTGTGCCTCTTCTATCGGGTGGAACGGATCCTGTTGCAGTTGTTATGTCAATGATGTGGCGTAAAAATCTAGGAGTAATGGCCAAAGTAAACAGATTCACCATTTATAGATAACACCATTTATGAATAAAAACAGCTATTAGGTTTTCTTGCAAATTTAGGGTTGGTTTTTAGTCGTCCGTAGTCAGATGCAAGAGTGGTAATACACGAAGCAATATAATCTCGCTGCCTCGTCAGACAGCCCAGTTCCCAATATTCAGCGAAAAGTTTTTGTCGATCTTCAATAGAAATTCTTTTTGAACAGCTAAATATACATTTTTCAGTACAAGGCGGGCCCATTTTTTTGGCTTGAATAACTTTTCCTGAAGAATTAGTATGTTCTTGGCCAATATTCTTCAGAGCTTTACGTATATTTTGTTTCCAGGCAGCAGGATTTTAGGCTTTCTTTTTAGTCTCAACCGGTGTATTTTGAAATTCACATTCAAGCTGAGATCTCATCTCTGTATTTAATTCTTGAGTGGCTATTTGTTGAACGATCGTAGGTGGTTCCTGGGAATCAAGCAACTGTAAATTTGTTTGGTTTGGTGTTTCAGGTAAGTTTGTTGATTTTGTTGATTCTGAATCTGAGCTTGAAGATGTTGTACTAGAACTTGAGCTTGATGACGAAGCAGACGATGATGGAATTCGTTTCCTTTTACGACCTTCATCGGGTACGAAATCTTTATCTCTATCGCTATCTGTTCCAGAAAAATCAGATCCATTACTTTCGGAACTAGCTTCTGTGTTATCTGTAAAAATACTTAAAAGCTGCAGTATCTAGTAATTATGATGGCGTGTACGGCTGCAGGAGAAATATTAACCCCATATGTAGTTTATAAGGCTCAGAACTTATTCGATACTTGGATAAAATCTGGCCCAAGAGGAGCCCGTTATAATAGAAGTCAATCTGCTGGTTTGATTCTAACATTTTAGACGATTGGGTAACCAATATGTTAACTCCGTTTTTTGAAAATAAACCTGGTAAAAAATGTTTGTTAGGTGATAACTTATCATCCCACTTATCAATTAATTTAATAAGAAAATGCTATGAAAAGGATATACATTTTATTTTCTTACCAGCCAATTCCACGCATATTACGCAACCACTCGATGTTGCGTTCTTCAGACCGATGAAAATAGCATGGAGAAACATAATTTTACAGTGGAAGAAAGTTGATGGTCGAAATCAATCTTCGATTCCGAAAGGTTGTTTTCCCAAATTACTTAGTAAATTAATGGAAAATTTAAAAGAAAATGGCTCAGCAAATTTTATTTCTGGCTTCAGAAAAACAGGGATAAATCCCTTTGATCGCTCAGCGGTTTTAAAAAAATTGCCTGATTTGGACAATCAAGGTAAACAGCCCGAAATCGTTGATGAGACAGTCTTGGAGTATTTAAAAGAAATGCGATACAGGACGAATAATATAGTTGAACCCAAAAATAGAAAAAGGTTCAGGCAGGAAAAAGTGTGTTATTATCGAGCGATGAAGACTATATTGAGACGACTGACCTAGAATACATACCTTGTTTAGTCCCAAAAGAAAAAAAAATGTTTCTTAATGTCATTCACACAGTCACATTCTGTACATACAGACAAGCATAGTTATAAAATTTGTAAAAAGACCCTAAAAACGCTAAATGTATAAATTGTGGTGATAATCATGTTTCCATCGCAAACACTTGCCCACGGAAAAAACTGAAAATAGAAGAAAATAAAGTCAAGTCCAGAGCCGCTAAGTATTCCGATTTATTTAATGAACATTCTTTCCTAAAATTAACACAGCAAAACATTGAAACACAGACTATTAATTTGACTAAATCAGATTTATTTATAAATACTTTAACAAATGCTATTAGTAAAATTATATTAAATCTAAAATATAATCCTATTTATTTAACTTCCATAAAAGAAATTCTGCCTCAATAGCCAAGTAGTTCTGACCGCGACTGCTACGCTAGAGGTCCTGGGTTCGATTCCCAGGTCGAGCAAAGTGTTATTGGGTTTTTCTATGAAATTCCCAGTAGCAGCTCGGAGTTAGGAATTTGTGCCCGGTTAATGGCAATAGGCTCGCTCCCTATTACATGGGACCTAAACATACCGGTGAACTGTGGGTGTACATTAGTACGCCTCTGCCTAACCCTTCGGGGAATACAGGCGTGATGGTATGTTATGTTAAAAGAAATTCTGCAACAAACTTTTTGTACCAGTACTTCTTCATTTAATAATGGATCTTAATATAATGCAGTGGAATGCACAAAGTATTTTAATTACCTAACAAACTTTTATTAACGCAATTTCTTTATGAGCATAACATACATGTTGCAATTATACCAGAAACACCCATTAAGGCGCTGACAAGAGCTAAATGTAGGCATATTTCAAACAAGTTTTTAGCCAAATCCATACAGTTTGTGACAGCGAAAAAGATGTAGGTTAATCTTGAACATATTCCGGAGAATTTCGATGAATTTAAAACACGTTTTTGAAAAGTTTCTCGATACAAAAAAATGGTAAACTCCCTTAAAACGACCTTCCAACAAAAATATCTGTATTACTAGTCAATGTTAGTTGGTAAAACTAATAACAATAACATATCATATTTAAATACATAATTTCGTTGTTTTATATTTTCGACTACTTAATTTTTTTGTAAGTAATTTAATGTTTTATGGTTTTGTAATAAGTTGCGAGCGTCGCGCCATCGCGCTTCTCTTTCTGTTCTATGTAGTGGTGAGTCGTCGATGATTTTCCCGTCGACGCAACGAGACCGTTTACCGTTGACGATAAACTAGTTTAAAAAACAGTCTAATTTTCGCCTAGTTTACGTCGTAGATTAGATTGGTTCGACGTTCAGTAACAACGACAACGATTAGACTGTTTCGGTTATCAATCAACGAAACAAATTATGTTTAGAAATAATCATTTTCAACAACATGTTGTTGAAAATGATTTTTTCTAAACATGTTACGTACATTTTGAAATGAACTTCCCTTCATACTTTTTCCAGGCTTTAGGACTGGCAGGGCTATTGTTTTTAATGTTTTACTTGTAATATAAAACCTTACTTAAAAGTTAGGTAAGTACTTGGTGTATTTAAAAGTTCATTTCATTTTTTGTACATAATCAACGTTGTATTTACACTATTTAAATAATACAGTTTAAAAGTTTAAATAAAATTGGCGAAACTTTTTGGGTCTAAATTAACATTTAAAAACATTAATTTTTCTACTTTGCTTGATGTTAATCTCGTCCTTCTTTGATTTACTTACTGAACTGCCTCGTTAGTCTAGTGGTTTCAAGTGCGACCGCTACGCTAGAGGTCTTGGGCTCCATTCCCAGGTCGAGCAGTGTTATTGGGTTTTTCTATGAAATTCTCAGTAGCAGCTCGGAGTTTGGAATTTGTGCCCGGTTAATGGCAATAGGCTCGCCCCCTATTACATGGGACCTAAACATACCGGCGAACTGTGGGTGTACCTTAGTACACCTCTGCCTATCCCTTCGGGGAATACAGGCGTGATGGTATGTTATGTTATGTTCTTTGATTTAAAATAAGACCCGATTTCGAAAACATCCGTTCACCAGGAACAGATGTCGCCACTATGTTGCAATTTGTAATAAACAATTTTAAAGGGTTTGGGTACACGTGACGATGGTTTTTCCACCACAGTAAGGGACTGTTCCACTCGCCATTGGAGTTCTTCATGGGTAGTGTGTCGTCAGCTAGGTACATGTCGACCTCTTTTATTGCCTTCGACATAGGCAAAATAATAGAGCAAGTATTTTGTCTTATTAAATTATCAAAAATATCCCAAGGATTATAGTTATTTTTTGGCCTCTCTTTAACCACGGTAGAGGTGGATGGGGTAAGTGGTCGCACGGCTATGTGATCAGCTACGAGTTTCCTGACGCGTTCTTTCGTCTTCATGGCCTCGTGGGTATCGGAGAAGGCTTGTATCTTCAATCTTAGATCGAAGAAAGTATTCAAAGCCGCTTTGCTCTAATCTTTGAAATCCCCCTCTAGGCCAAAAAGTAATTTAAGCGGCGGTAACCTAATGGCTAGGGCGTCGGACTTGCGATCATGTGGTTCCCGGTTCGAAAGCCACCCATTGCACTACCGACGTGAACCCACTTGTAACACAAGCATTTTAGCTTTGCACGAGGGGTTAGCAAGAATACTAGTAATGTGCGACCCACATTGCAAATAAGTTTTTTTTTTTTTTTAAATCGGCCACATCTCGTACTGCGGGCAAGAAATCTGGGTTAGCTAACATTTTGCGGCACGATTCCGTTAGGCACCGTACCATGATTATTACAGAACTACCGGTTAAATATTTTTGCCCACTCATTGCAGCCGTCATCTCCTCAAAAGGGAGCAACACATGACAAAGTTGTGCGCAAGTTGTCCATTCTTCCACACTGAGGGATGGGAAATTTTTGTCAACGAGTGCCAAGGTAGATCGCACGGCCTCTTGGAGTTCTACTATTCTCTCAATCATGTAGAACACTGTGTTCCAGCGAGTCTCTAACGTGTTGGATGACCCGTTTTGGTTGCAGATTTTGCTGTAGCTGGTATTTTGCGAGCCTCTCCGATGTCACTGTGCTTCGCTTATAATGAGCCACTTTTTTTATTTTGTCTATGACGCTGTGTTGTAGCGTGAGAGCGTCATCCACAATTAAATTTTAGGTGTGCGCGAAACACCCAAAATGTTTTATGCCAAGATGTTATTTTATAGCCTTTACCACATTTGCAGCGTTGTCGGTAACTGCAAAGTTTACTTTTTCCCTCAGATTCCATTTGTTGAGGATTACTTCTAGTTCTGTGGCTATATTTGCGGCTGTGTGCGACGTGCGTGGCCAGGCAAGTTACAGCAACCCAGCAGCACAGTTTTGAACTCTAAGTCCTCAGTTATAAAATGGCCTGTTACTGCAATATAACTTTCGGTTACTCTCGATGTCCATAAGTCTGTGGTTATACATATGGCCTGAGCTTCTTCAGATACTTGCGTCATAATATTTTGTTCTACTTTATTATAAGCTTCCTCTAACAGAGACCCGGACAAAGGTTTCCTGGTCGGCAATTTGTAGCCAGGAATCCATCTACAAAATTTTATGAAGGCTCTCCCTCTACTAATGAAAAAGGATGAAAATAATGTATGCATATATCCAGCAAATCCCTGTAGATTTGCTTTTTTTGCTCGACGCTGATTTTTTTCTTATGCATGTATGTATCCATTATTTTCTGCCGTTTATCTGATAGTGGCGCCAGCGGGGCCGGTGCCTGTAACCCAGTGGAAGTGCTTGGAATGGTGGGCTCTACTTCCAATGGTCTAATATCCTGATCTGTTCTTGTAAATAAAAACTAATGGGTGTTTTCTCCTTAAATGACTTTTTAAGTTTGAGAAGAAGATTTGTAACTAAAAGTATCTTTACATATATTACAGGAGGCTTTAAAAGTTGAAATCTCTTTTTCAAAATGGTGCCAAAGTAGGGGTGAGAAGTATATACTGGAATAGGTTTTTGGAACAGGTTTTTAGCTGGACGCGTAAAGAATTATTCCGTGCTCACCACATAAACGCGTCTTAAGTATTTAGGCGTACGGCGACTTTGCGACTCACACACTCACAAGCTCGGTCGGTCTGTTCTGTTCCGGTGACATTCGTCGGCACTCGGAGACGTTCGGTTCGACACTCGATGTTTGCGAGTCGATATATTTGTTTTACGTTTCTAAACCTTATGTCCATACAGTTAGAATCACTATTACTTTGTAAGCAGCGTGCATTATTATTTGTATACGTTTGTTATAAGTATTTAACAAAACAGTTTGTATCCCAATATTTGTTTTTAAATTAGTACGTAACGATACGTCACGGGAATGATATCTGTTGTTTATCTAAACTTATGTTTTAGAAATTGACTTTTATTGTGTTATAATAAAGAACTGACTTTTGTTTGATTCGCGGACAGGTGTTATGGTGTTTAAGTATTGTAAACTATTAAGTATTTTGTAAATATTTTGATATTTATGTTATTCTAAATGTTTTCTTGTTTATTAACGATGGCTCCTAAGAGAAGTTTCGCATGGGATCATTTTGACGATAAAGGGGACTATAAAGCACAATGCAAAATATATAAAATGGACATTTCGTTTAGGGCATCAGTGTCTAATTTGACGAAACATTTAAAGAGACGACATGGTACTATACGTTTAGTGCACAGAGAAAACGAACAAATGGAGCAGATAGCACCATCACTACCAGAACCTTTACCGTCGACTTCAGCAAGTGCTCGAGAAACAGGCTCTGCAAACGTTCAAGGTAATTTATCGAGAATTACAAGAACTACTACAAATATAACTTCCTATTTGCGGAGAGACTGCAAAAAATAAAAAAGATATCGATAGACATGTAATGAATTTATTCTTAAGTAATCTACAACCATTTTCCATAATAGAAGATAAAGGTTTTAAGCAGTTGAATAATTTTGCATTTCTTATTTACGTGATTCCATCTCGCAAATATTTTTCAAACAATATGTTGCCTTCCTTATTATATGAAGAGACTAAGTCAGATATCAAGAAAATATTTGATACTGAAGTAGAATCGATATGTCTTACTACAGATATGTGGACATCTCGTGTAAAGGATTGGTACATGGCCGTAACAGGTCACTTCATCGATAAAAACATGGTCTTGCAATCGCTTCTCTTAGAGTGCTGTGCGTTGGACGGAGGTACGCATACCGGCACAGTATTAGCCCAAGAACTTCGACAAATTGTTCAAGAATGGAACAGTGAAGAAAAAATATTAATTGTTGTTTCAGACAACGGTTCCAATATAAAGTATGCAATCGAAAAATGTTTAGGATGGCGACATTTTAGTTGTTACGCGCATACCTTGAATCTGACTGTGAAAATGGCATTAAATAATGAAGAAATTAGCAATATCACATGCAAAGTGAAAGCTTTAGTTTCCTATTTTAAAAAAAGCACCATAATGCTGGGATAAGTTGAAAAAATATCAACAACAAGCTGGTAAAGATGTATTAAGACCGCTACAAGACGTACCGACTCGCTGGAACTCGACCTACTATATGTTGGAAAGGTTCATTCAACTCAAGGGAGAAATAAAAGAACTAAAAGTATTATTCCTTATATATAATAATGAGTGCTAAAAAGTAAGTAGTTATCTACTTTTGTGATTTTGCTATTAAATATTCCTTAAGCTCGACAAATATTTATAATTTCTTTGTTATTTCAGATCTAGAAGTAACAAAAAGCAGATTAGTGTGTTGGTCGACTTCATGTCGACGCACAATCACCTAGCCACTGGAGAATTTACAGGGCCCTTAGGAGCCAAAAGAGCGGAATCCCAGTGCCTAGCCTAGCCTTAAAGGAAATTTTAAGCGAACATGGTCCAGATAGATCTGTCGAACAGTGGAAGCAAGTAAGTCCTTATATGAATAAAATTTTGTTGTAAGGTTACAGGTATAAAAGAAGTAGATACTAACGTAAATACAACTTTTCTTGCAGAAATGGAAGGACATAAAAAAGGGTGCTCGCGCTGAAAATGCTGCTTCATCACGGGGGCTCAGTGCCACTGGCAATGCTCATCCTGTGCCGAGTGTGTCAGATACAAGCACTAAAGTGCTCAATATAATTGGGCATGACTGCTCCACCGGCATTGGGCCGGAGGAGTCGGCAATTGGCATGGCTGATGTGTGTACTAATTGAGTTATAATAAGTGTTTGTGTGCTAGATGCACACACACACTTATTGTACTTTGCGTATAAGCATGTCAAGCTAATGTTTGTTTTTATATGACAGGAAGTTATTGAGATAGAGGTGGTGGATCACCTGCCTAGTTTAAGCCTCCCTCCTCCCACTTTCTTTGCTGATGAGGTGGAAAATATTCCACCAGTAACATCAACCAGCAAGAAGAAGGGTAAAGAACGCGCTGATGAGTGTTTTCAGCGGTTACAAGCTGAAAACAACTCTATCTTACAAGTAACAATGCTTTCTTATCTTTCAATACTAATTGCATGGTCATTATAATAAATTTCGAGTGTTGCAAGATGAGCTGGAGTTTTACAGTGCCCAAATCTTCATCTATTTATAGTAGTTATGAAGTTCCAAGCAAACATATCGATGGACCGATTGAAGCCTGCATACGTCATCACAGAAGATACCAGTACCTTACCTCCATCAGCAACCAAGATTACCACACCAGTTACCAAGCCAACCGTTACTAAGAAAACGCAAGTACCTCGAGCAAGCATAGTTCTGATAAGAACTTTTAGGGCTTTATCATACTAGCGGATTCAATGCGGAGCGGGCGCGCAACGAACAAGCAGCGCATGCGCAGCGAATTTGTTTACTTCAGACCGTAACGAGACACGAATGCGAGAGGACGTATGTATCATCAGGGCATCATTGGGAGATTCGGATATTGATACACAGTTATTTGTAAGTGAATTTCAAAGTAGTTACGTAATATGGGATCAAAAAAACAGAGAATCAGTGCCAAAATCAGTTTACTGAGGACGAAAGATTTTTTACTCCAAAAAGTGGTAGCCCAGCCTATAAAAACAATGAAAGTTGGTATTCCTAGTGAAAAAAACCGAACTGCTACCTATGCATAATATTTCGATAAAACTGATTCCAAAATACGAGTATGCAAAGATGTTTTTCTAAAAACTTTAAGCATTTTCAATCGACCAGTAAATGAAGCTTTGAAATACAGAGATGAGATGGGTCACTATACAGGAAAGTATGGGCGTGGTTCTCGACCCCCAATTAACAAAACAAGTTTAGAGTCCGAACAAAAGATTATTGATCACATAAACTCTTTTCCTCGCCTCGAATCTCACTACCTAGATAGCAAACTCACAATCGCCAAAATGTATGAATTATATAAAGAGAAACTTATAGCTGCAAATGAAGAACTATGCTCTTTTTATCTATATAAAAAATATTTGGCTCAAAATTCAATCTATAATTTTTTACTCCTAAAAAAGACTTACGCATTATATGCACTACGTCCAGAACATTTGAAGGAAGAATATAATTTACATAAATAATTTGCGAAAGAATCGGACAAGCAGCGGTCCAATATTGAAGACAATTATCTAGTCGTAACAGTTGACATGCAGTCTACTTTGCATATACCAGTCAGTGATGTTGGTATTTTTTATTACACCAGAAAATTAAATGTTCAGAATTATACGATTCATACGGCCAAACCACCTCATGAAGCATTTTGTATAACTTGGAATGAGATTGATGGCAAAAGGGGCAGTGTGGAAATTGCCAGTGCAATGAGTTGGTGGATTAGTCAGATACCAAGAAATTATAAAGAAGTCACTATGTATAGCGATACATGCGCTGGGCAAAATAAATTCATTTTTGGTTCATCAAATTCAAAGATCAGATATACAGCTAGAAGTGATTGAACAAAAATATTTAGAGAGTGGTCACACACATGGAAGTGGACTCTATGCATAGTGCGATAGAAAGACAGCAAAGGCATCCTCCTGTTTATTCCATGATTGATTGGAATTCAATCATGAAACATGCTCGCTCACCGCCCTACATTGTAAACAGCTTTTTAACGCTTTTTTTACTCAATTGTATTAGTTATCATTTTTGAGTATTACAATTGAATTTTGCATTTTAGAATAACAATTGCCAACGTCGAAGAGTTGCCGGCGGATCAGGGCCTGGAGAGACCGTTGCACCCCAAGCCGAAGCGCCAGTGGGAACCGTAAGTAGCTCTACACTGCATCTGGTTGTAGTATTACAATAGCGAGAATTTTATTAGTTTAAAATTATTCCTGGTTTCAGATCTGCTCCTCCTCCACCGCGACCAACACCACCACCACCATCACCTCGAGCTGAAGAGGTCCGTCCACCCAGCCCGCCACCAACTGAGGCTCAAGGTCTTCAAGTTGAGCCTGAGGACGTCCCTCCACCACCTTCGCCGGGTTGGTAAGTATCGTACACACTTTCTTTTCCTCACTTTTTTTTGGTTTGTTTTTTACGGTTTATTTTTTTCAGTTATTTGGAGTGTGAATCGTCGGCACCATCCATGGGTCGTCCTCGCCAGAGTCTTCGAGACGTGGACATATTTAAACACCTGTACTATGGTAAGTAGCTGCTGATTTTAGCTCGGAATTTTAGCTAGGGGCAAAGTTCTAGTTCCCATCAGAGGTTTTACCTACGTATCATTACACAGGAAGCGAACCAGACTCTGGCATGAGCGACGACGACGACAACGATGTAGCGTCTTTCAATGCAGTTCCAAGGACGCAGAGGAGCATCTACGAGACGCCACTCGACATAGATGGTGCGGACAGCAGCCTAATCCCGCCGCTGCGCAGCCCGATGTCGCCGATGCGCAGCCCGATGTCGCCGATGCGCAGCCCGATGTCGCCGATGCGCAGCCCGATGTCGCCGCTGCGCCTGCAGATGCCATCGTAGATGTTCCCCCAAGCGCGACGGACCAGCTTTGGGGTCTATATGAATTTGATTGGAAACCGTTTCGGACTGTTCCGATTCCACCTGAATCGAGACGGGAAATATTTTCCCACAATGATGTTGGTCCGACAGCTTCATGTGTCGACCCATATGAAATTTTCCTTAGCATATGGGATCGGCAATTTATGGAGTACATTGCCTCGGAGACGTATAGATACGCTCAGCAGGTGGCAAACAGTATGCTCTATGACCAACAACCTCCATCCCAATAGCCGTATCGCTAGGTGGCAAGACACCAATGCCGACGAGCTCTATATATACTTTGCGGTGGTTATTGCGATGGGGGTGGTGGTCAAGTCGCGGATTCAAGAGTACTGGAATGCCACCCCTGACGTATTCTATACTCCTGGCTTTAGCGCACACATGTCTGGCACGCGCTTCGCTCAGTTGAGCAAGTGTTTACACTTTGTAAATAACGAAGGCATCTGTGCGGTAGAGCTGGATGCCTCTGAGGCTAAACTTTTTAAAGGTTTAAACCATTATTAACTCATCCGAACAACAAATTCCAAACTTTGTATCGTCTGGGGCAAAATATTGCCTTGGACGAAAGTCTTCTGTTATGGAAAGGTTGGTTGGACATCATTGTTACGGTTAATCTCAAACCGGCTACCTTTGGCGGTTTGAGGTTCACGCTTCCGGAAAGTCCCAAAGATCTCAACCGCAGCAGTTGGAAGACCCAATGAAAGCATCAACGCCGGCAATTGTCCTAAGGCTTACACATGGTCTTGAGGGCAAGGGTCACACGTTGTGGATGGTCATTTCATCATCACTCCACTCCCACTTACGTACTTCTCGCTACTCATTTCATCAGTGACTTTTTGGAATGGCTTTAACATTTTTACAATTTCCTTTAGAATTATAATGTCACTGGCTTGGACCATAGGTGGGGCATTCTCGTGATTAATTAAAATTGAACCAATAACGCTGCTCATTAAGATGAATCTTTCGATCATAAATAGCTGTGAGTTCCAGCGAGTGTCAATCAGACCTTTTATTTTACCATCTGGTACATTTTGGGATTTTCTCAACTCATCAGAGCCAACGCCACTCTGATGGAACCACGTAACAATTTTTCTAACTCTTTCGAGGAAGGTTTTCATTTCCGGTTCAGTGACCGCATTATCTACGGCTAAATTTAATGTGTGCGCCATGCAGCGAATATGTTTGGCTCGTCCATAATTTGTTTCTATTGCCTTTACAATGTTTGGTGCATTATCAGCCGTGACACAAACGACTTTTTCATCAGGTATTTGCCATTCTTTGCATTTTTTTTTTCATATTTGAAAGATATTCAGCAGTTTCTTTCTGAGAGTGGATCACAAGAAATATTGAAAGAAGTTTTTTCAAAGTTTCCAATGTAATGGACTGTCACACCCAAATAGCTCTTCATTTGTAAATCTTTCCATTCATCAATAGTAAGGCACAGGTAGTTTACGGATCCTAACTTCTTTATGATAAGGGCTTTTTCTCTTCATATTTACTGTCAATTAAGTTTATGATAGTGTTTCTGCACGCAACTTTATATAATGGCGCAACTAGTTTCATGAGTTTTTTGAAACCTTCACCTTCAACCACTTTAAAAGGAAGACTATCATGAGACACCTGGACAATACTGCCATCTATTCTTTTGTTGTAAGCAACTTCGCGCCGATCATATTTCGATTGATAGATAGATAGATAGAATATACTTTATTGCACACCAAAATAATGCTAAGTACAAGCTTCCAAGTATTCATCCTAGAATGGTACAATGGGCGGTCTTATCGCTAAAAGCGATCTCTTACAGACAACCTTTGGATGGACTGAAGAGAAAAGAAATCATTAACAAGGTAGTCAGGTGTACATAATAGAAACAAGAGAAACAATAGAAACAACCTATACTTATAATAAAACATGCAGACACATAAAATACAGAAAAAAAGAAAACAATAGTAATTCCTAATAATTAAATGTATACGTATATATGCTATATATAAGAAATAAATATATATATCTATAATAAATAAATAAATATATATATATATATAATTATGTTATACATAAATGAATATTAGTAAAGTAATACTATAATGATAGTAGGTAAAAAATATGGATGGAAAATTCCTTAACCATTTTTTTAAATGTAGCCAATGATTGTGCACGCCTAACTGACACAGGCAAGGCATTCCAAAGCCGTACAGCTTGCACGGAAAAAGCCCTGTCAAGGAAAATCGTGGAATGCAATCAAATCAAATTTTCCGATGATCGCAGATATCTAGTATGTGTGTCATGAAGGAACTGAAAACGTTCTTTAAGATAAAGGGGAGTAGAAGGATTGAACAGAACACTGTAGAGAAGGAACAGTATATGTGAATTCCGGCGAAGACGTATTGGGAGCCACTTGAGTTTTTTGCGAAAATCCGAGACATGATCATATTTGCGCAAGCCAAATATAAATCTTATGCAGAAGTTCTGGAGCCGCTCAAGTTTATTTAGCTGAACTTCGGTGATATCGAGATAGCTGACATCGGCATAATCAAGGATAGGGATTGAGGGATTGATGATCTGTTTTGTGTAATACTTTACTAGATGTCGCTCATATAAGTTTTAAATAATTTTTTTGTCTATAGTCTCGCATCTTACACCCGCTTCGTGCTTTGCCTTTTTTATTTAACTTCCTCTTCCGGTGTCCATACTTGTGATCGCTGTATGTGTAAAGTCTGTGTCATATAAAATAAATATTCGTTCGACTATAAATAATTTTCTTGATTTACAAGCGTCCAGGGCCCTAATAATTCCGTCTATTTGGTCCTTCGAGCCGGATTTCACACGAAAACCCGAAGATTGCTTGGATTATTGAAGCTTGTTATAAATACGTCTTGTCCGTTTACTGTGCGGTGGATGTGGCGTGGCATCGTGGTGTTAGCCAGAGTTCTGAACAGATTCACAATGGGTGAAGAAACTCAATCCCTAATAAATTCGCGGCGATATCTCAAGGGGCTTATTACTCACATAGAGCGAAGCCTCGGTGATATAAATGCCATCAACTCAACAGCAGAACTTCAGGTTCCCTATGACCGCCTGAAAGAAATTTTCTCTCGTCTGGACGAAATCAACATGAAAATCGAGAACCTCGACGAAACCCAGATAGCCGAAGGTCTCGCCATCGAAAGCAAATATATGGACATGGCTAAGCGGATCACCAGTAGGATCATGGATTTGCAAAGGTACGAGCGCAGTCAGTCTGAGGGCCCACGGCCTGGTCAGCATGATGATCGTCAGAGCAAGAATTTATCTAAAGTGACGTTGCCTAAGCATGGGAGGTATTGATTAAAAGGTATGACATAAAAATACTTATAGCTCAGCATCATCTCAACTCTATCATATCACTTAGTAAGGTAAATAAAACTTATAACATAAGAAAGTTCCTGAATGACTTTATGCAGTGTTATCACTCTTTGTTATCATTAGATAATTATAAACAACTTAGCAGATGTTATTTTGATACCCTTGTTGTCAACTAAAATTGACTATGGCTCTCTAAGAGAGCAGAGTTGCAGCGTAATGCCAATGAGTTTCCCTCCCTACAAAGTTTCGTGGATTTCTTACAGCAACGATGTCAAGCTTTGGAGATGGTGTCACGAGATGTACCGGCTGTTCAAGGGAAGCAATTGCAACCACAGCGGACTGTTTATCATGTTGCTGCCAATGTTACTCAGGCTGTAAGCAAAGTATCATGCTTGTTTTGTTAGAAATCACATGCTACCAGTAAGTGTTTTAAATTCATTAAACTCTCTCCGTCTGACAGGCTTAAATATGTCCAAAAATTAAAAATTTGCACTTTGTGTTTGTCACAGTTACATGACTTAGCACAGTGTAAAAAGCTCAACATTTATAGTTGCAAAAAATGTCAGAAGGGGCATCACACTTTGCTACATGTTGATGATGAATCTTCTTCAGTATGTAATTTTGTGAAAAATAACAGTAATGTAGTTTCTGCTCATTCTTCTTTTAAAAGTGATGATTCCAATGTGATTTCATTACTACCAAGAATTCAGGTCTATCTTTGTGATTCAAATGGTAATCATGTTGAATGTAGAATGCTATTAGATGTTGGTAGTCAGAAAAATTATATCACTAAGAGATTGGCTAGGAAATTTATATCTACAGACTTTGACTGCACTGATTCATTGGTAGCTGGTGTAGGAGGTCATGTTACTAAGGTATCGCAAAAAATTAAGCTTACCGTTATGTCACAATGTTCTGATTTTAAAATAGAATCAGAGTTTGGTGTCTTAGATGTTATCACAGATGTGTTGCCAAATATTACAATAACAAAGGAGGGACTTACCTTTCCATCTTTTGTAAAGCTTGCTGACCCTAACTACAACCTCTCGAAGCAAGTTGATGTTATTTTGGGGGCTAATATATTTGGTGTAGCACTGCGTGATGGGAATATTGATTTAGGACAGGGTTGTCCTAGACTATTTACTACCTTTGGCTGGGTGTTATGTGGTGATTGGTTGGTTCCGTTCAAATCAATGTGTGTTAATATCTATACTATCTATACTAATATATAAAGCTGAAGAGTTTGTTTGTTTGTTTGTTTGTTTGTTTGTTTGCTTGAACGCGCTAATCTCAGGAACTACTGGTTCGATTTGAAAAATTCTTTCAGTGTTAGATAGCTCATTTATCGAGGAAGGCTATAGGCTATATATCATCACGCTAAGACCAATAGGAGCGGAGCATCAATGAAGAATGTTTCAAAATCGGGATTTTTCCTTTTGAGAGCTTCCGATGCATGCGCTGCGTAAACGGTTAAAGTTTCGCAAAAATCATATATGAAAAAATTGTTCCGCTTTAAAAGTTCTAAAAAAAAGTCCGCGACAGCATATGTCTATCTTTTAAGGTTGGCTCACTATAACCGTTTTTATGCTAACTTTGTTCTAAAATTCGTTTTTTTTTCCTTTTGAGAGCTTCCGATGCGTGCGCTGCGTAAACGGTTAAAGTTTCGCAAAAATCATATATGACAGAATTGTTCCTCTTTAAAAGTTTAAAAAAAAAGTCCGCGACAGCATATGTCTATCTTTTAAGGTTGGCTCACTATAACCTTTTTTATGCTAACTTTGTTCTAAAATTCCAAATGCATTATTTGCGACGGTGTTTTTATAAACATGATATTAATCCTTATCCAAATAAATACGTTATTCATCAGAAGTATTTAATTTAAAACAAAAGTGCCCTTTACATCATTGGATTTCAATGAATATCTTAGGAGATATCGCAGTTTTAAAATAACATCGCAGCAAAATAATGATCAAGTACCGCGCGCGCATTTATGATGTGCAAGGCAGTCATGAGGGGGAAGGGCGGTGAGCCCAGTTAGCTCAGCGAGTTAATTTTCTTTAGGGTATTGTTTCTGATTTTTTAGTACCTATTTTAAGCTAATTCTTTTACCGTGGGTAGGCGATATCTTATCGTATAATCTATACTTAATATATAAAGCTGAAGAGTTTGTTTGTTTGTTTGTTTACTTGAACGCGCTAATCTCAGGAACTACTGGTCGGATTTGAAAAATTCTTTCAGTGTTAGATAGCCCATTTAGTGAGGAAGGCTATAGGCTATATATCATTACGCTACGCGGACGAAGTCGCGGGCAGAAGCTAGTACTAATATATAAAGCTGAAGAGTTTGTTTGTTTGTTTGTTTGCTTGAACGCGCTAATCTCAGGAACTACAGGTTCGATTTGAAAAATTCTTTCAATGTTAGATAGCTCATTTATCGAGGAAGGCTATAGGCTATATATCATCACGCTAAGACCAATAGGAGCGGAGCACCAAGGAAAAATGTTTCAATCGGGGTATTTTTTCCTTTTGAGAGCTTCCGATGCATGCGCTGCGTAAACGGTTAAAGTTTCGCAAAAATCATATATGAAAGAATTGTTCCGCGTATTTAATTTTATTTAGAGTATTTAATTTAAAACAAAAGTGCCCTTTACATCATTGGATTTCAATGAATATCTTAGGAGATATCGCAGTTTTAAAATAACATCGCAGCAAAATAATGATCAAGTAGGTACCGCGCGCGCATTTATTGATTTTACTGTCAAAATTCTGAGATCAAATCATCGGATCGGATTTGAATGGGATCACCTACCAACAATAATTTACCAAATCTAAATATATAAAACTCAAAGGTGACTGACTGACATAGTGATCTATCAACGCACGGCCTAAACCACTGAAGGGATCGGGCTAAAATTTGGCATGCAGGTAGATTTCATAGGTCAAGAGGCAATTTCATAGGTAAAGACCTATTATATAAAGCTAAAGAGTTTATTTGTTTGTTTGCTTGAACGCGCTAATCTCAGGAACTACTGGTCCGATTTGAAAAATTATTTCAGTGTTAGATAGCCATTTATTGAGGAAGGCTATAAGCATCGTCATCATCGTCCGCGTGGAATAGTTACTTAGTCTTAGCGTGATGATATATTATATATCATCACGCTAAGACTAAGTAAGCGCGTTCAAGTAAACAAACAAACAAACAAACTCTTCAGCTTTATATATTAGTACTAGCTTCCGCCCGCGACTTCGTCCGCGTGGAATAGTTACTTAGTCTTAGCGTGATGATATATAATATATCATCACGCTAAGACTAAGTAACTATTCCACGCGGACGATGATGACGATGCTTATAGCCTTCCTCAATTTATATAATTTATATTCCACGCGGACGAAGTCGCGGGCGGAAGCTAGTACTAATATATAAAGCTGAAGAGTTTGTTTGTTTGTTTGTTTACTTGAACGCGCTAATCTCAGGAACTACTGGTCCGATTTGAAAAATTCTTTCAGTGTTAAATAGCCCATTTATTGAGGAAGGCTATAGGCTATATATCATCACGCTACGCGGACGAAGTCGCGGGCAGAAGCTAGTTAAATATAAAAATATTAGTCTTCATCTGTCTGAACTTCAAGACGATATTATAAAATTTTGGCGTTTGGAGGAGGTCTCTGCTAACCCTATGTTGTCATTACAGGAGAAGTATTGTGAGCAGTCATTTAAGGAGTCTGTATGTCGTGATAGTACTGGCCGATATCAAGTTGATTTTCCTGTCAATCAAGATGCACTAAACAAATTGGGTAACTCTTATAACTTAGCTTTTAGACAATTCCAAGCACTTGAATTAAAGTTTGAAAAAAATACTGAAATCTTCCAATCTTACAAATCATTCATCAAAAAAAAAACAAATACTGCCATCTATTCTTTTGTTGTAAGCAACTTCGCGCCGATCATATTTCGATTGATGATCTATTTTGTGTAATACTTTACTAGATGTCGGTCATATAAGTTTTAAATACATACATTTTTTGTCTATAGTCTCGCATCTTACACCCGCTTCGTGCTTTGCCTTTTTTATTTAACTTCCTCCTCCGGTGTCCATACTTGTGATCGCTGTATGTGTAAAGTCTGTCATTAAAAAAATAAATATTCGTTCGACTATAAATAATTTTCTTCATTTACAAGCGTCCAGGGCCCTAATAATTCCGTCTAACACCATTTCTGCAATCGCTGGAGCGATTTGATTATATTTAGTACCACCAGAGCTATATTCTAAAATGTTTGCAAAAGAAGCTTCTATACCGGGTTTAGAGCGTCTCGGTGTCGAAGTTACGGGTTTTGCAAAACTTGTAGATGTAGATGGTCTTTCTAAGTCCGTCGCCGTGGATGATGTTGGTTCTTCCTAGCTCAGTTCCAATTCTGATTCAATTGTTTCCTATAACAACAAAATAGAGGCAATATAGTCAACAATATTTTCAAACATGTTTTAATATTATTCGTAAACAAAAATATTTGTAGGCACTGAATCGGAAAAATGTTATTTTTAAAAAATCTTGTCTGTTTGTTACGGGTTGGCGCAAAAACTACTGAATAGATTTTAATTTTGTTATCACTGTTAGAAAGTATATGCTCCAACTTAAAAACTGGTATACTTCTTATCTCAATTAATTAAACGGATCCTGAGATACAGCTTGACCTCTCTAATGTAAAGAGATCTATACAAAGAAGAGATCATCACTGTTGGTTTTTGAACTTCAAGTGAGCGAAGCCGCGGGCAGAAGCTAGTACATTATAATTTCATAACATGTTTCTTTTTTATTTTTCATCCTAGTTAGAAATTTAAATATTTCAAAGTAAGAAGCTCTATAAATAGGTACTAATGAATTAATTAGCAAAAAATAAATTTACGCAGGGGGTAACCCAAACCGAAAAACGGGATAAAAAAGCTTGGGAAATCTGTACTAAATCAATAAGGGTTGATAACCACCATACTTGCAAAACAGCGCAATACTTGCGGTTTTTTTCTAAAAAATAAATTAATATAATATTATTTTTTAGTTTCTTTTGGTGAAATAAATTGTATGTAGGCATTTGTATTTAAATTAGATATGATACCGAAACTCATCGGACGTTATGATGGTATAGACTACAAAAGTTTGTTAAAATACGGTCGTTGTCAACCGAATTCGATTCTTTTACAATCATTAAGTAAGTTGACACTAAATCCGCTGGCATAAATTCAGAGTTATAGGTATCGCCAAACTTAATGACCTCTCTGAATACGATTACATAACATACTTTCACAACACATTACAACGATAATGCCTGAATTCCCCGAAGTTTTAGGCAAAGGCATACTAACCGTACACCTCTGATGTATTTCGCCGGTAGGTATGTTTAGGTCCCATGTAATAGGGGGCGCACCGACTGACATTAATTGGGAACAAGTCCTACACTCCGAGCAGCTACTGAGAATATAATGGAAAATCCAGTAACACTTTGCTCCACCTGGAAATCGAACCCACGACCTCTAACGTAGCAATCGCGCTTGGCACCACTAGACTAACGATTAGCCAGAGCAAAATATACCTTATTCATTTTAATTACTGCCATTGCATGTAACTTCAGAATGTTCATATACTTTGGAGATTATCTCTTCACTCTACACACTAAAACCCGCCCTGGGCTCCCACGGGTTTGGCCGCTGGTCTTGTTATGCGATAATCGTGACGGTGGATTATGCCCGCGCGCGTTCCCCGGTGGGAATGCCGACACCTCATGTTCGCTCGCTTACCTTAGCTCTCATATTACCAGCAAAAGTGGTTCCAGCTTGCACTTAGGAGGTAGGGGAGCATTGGGCACTTTTTTATATAAATGTTAATAAAACTGTTATTTTTAATCATAATAAAAATTTTATTCCAAATATATCGAGCACACATATTTGGATTGGATTAAGATCTTCGAACACATGTCCAAAGTGCCCAAACCTCCTGGTGGGAGGTAGGTATGGGAACCCCTGTAGGGAAGTTTGGGCACTGTATTTAATATGCACGATATTGCTTTAATATACTACCATGCTTAAGTAATAAATAAACATTGCTATAAAAAATTGTAATACAATTTTTTAACTTAAACTAGACTTTAGAAAAATTAAACATTGTGAATTAGAATCAATACTGCATGATGTTGGACTTAAATAAACTTATCTTATATTAGGTCTTTACCTATGAAATTGCCGTTTAGTATGAAAAAATGTATTGAATTTTTTTCCCGCCAAGAAGTTATCCAAATTCTGGAAAAAGTAGTAGTCTGTAGGCGCGAGGTCTGGTGAGTAGGGCGGATGACGGAGAACTTCCAACCCCAGTTCTTGCAACTTGGAGACCGTCTGCTGTGCAGTATGAGGTCGCGCGTTATCGTGCAGGAGCAGCGGAGACGAGCGATTGACCAATGCTGGTTGGAGATGTGCCAGCTTCTCCATCATTGTGTTCAGTTCTTCACAGTACACATCTGCAGTAATGCTCACCCCGTTTGGTAAGAAGCTGTGATGAATCACAACGGCGCTAGACCACCAAACAGTGACCATTACTTTTCTAGGGGTAAGTTTTCGTTTAGGGAATTGTTTAGATGCTGAACTAAGTATATAACTCACCGATAGTGAAGCATGATATTATATAGTGTTGCACAAGCATATATGAGCTGAGAAGCTTTCTCCGGGCTGTAATGCAGCACCCTATCAATGCCCAGACATCGGAATGTGCCCTTGAGGTATCCATTTGTTCTCTCCACACAGTTCCGCACTTGACAATGCCAGTTTGTGTATCTTTCTGCAGAACTGTGTGGAGTGGCATCTAAAGCTGGAGTCATGAGCCAAGGTTCTAATGCATAGCCGGAATGCCCTGTAAAATAAAGTTATATGTTAGTAATAAATTTATTTCTAGTTGTGTGTTCAATATTACCAATATTATTATATTACCAATAAAAGCTATAATAAATGAAGACCTCACTAAGGCTACAAAAACACTTCTATGGAAAACAAAGAAAGAACTACACAATAAATACAAGTATATCTGGATTTCTAAAGGTAAAATATT
The DNA here is from genome assembly GCA_947256265.1 of Acronicta leporina. Classification (NCBI taxonomy): domain Eukaryota; kingdom Metazoa; phylum Arthropoda; class Insecta; order Lepidoptera; family Noctuidae; genus Acronicta; species Acronicta leporina. The sequence goes on along the minus strand of OX366533.1, from coordinate 4,428,235 downwards.
AGTTAAGAAAATGCAACAATTTCGGGGATAAGCGTTTCCCCTGTTTTATCCACCGTGGATAGTTTATCCACCCATGTCGCCATGCTCGGAGGGTGGACAAAACTGAGAGAGGGAAATAGCATTTTGTCCTCTCCCCGTGGATAAAATGTCTCCGGCCATGCTAGCCCCGCAGGGGGACGCTGGCTACGTCCTCGATGTCAGGAAATAAAAACGTATTTCTTATCTTACTCACTCTCATGAATTTGACAGTTGCCATGGAGTGATTAACTCTTTGATTATTCCAACATAATGATAGACAGTTTTTTTTTGTGTCAAATTTAACCAACACAAAATTATTGATCTGGAAATTTCTATCCAGAACGATCACATCTTCTTCATCAAAATCTTCCGATACAACAAGGGCTTCGTCAGAAACGGAAACATTTTCTATTTCATCATCACTGCTAATCTTCCTGTTTTTCTATGGTTTGGAAGTAAATTCATCAGCAAGCTTCGGAATTGTTTTCTGTCCTTTATGTCTAGAGCATTTTCGATTTTTGCTTATTTTTTCTTTGTCTTTCTTCTTCAAGTCTTTTCTCGGGTGTGTCCGTCAACATTTTAGTTTTTTTCCTTCTTCCGTTTCATGCCATGCAATTTCCTGGGGCCGGCCTTCGGATATGGTCTTACTAAATCAGGTGTTATATTGACAGTGTCAGTGTCCTTAGACTGGCTTCTAGAGGGAGATTCCAGTTGAGATGACCCAGCGACTTCCACATTTGAACTTGTACGATTCTCTTGACTCTGACTTTCTACTGTTGAAAGTTGTTCCATGTCAGGTTGGTCTGAAATCGATTGTTCTGTAGGAACATTATCTTCTTCCGGCAAGCAGCGATCAGTTACACAAGAACAAGCGAAATCTTCATCGGAGAAAATGTTTGAATTCAGTGGCCATATGCCAGGTTTTTCAAATCCCTTTTGAATATTCTGCAACTTGAATGCAAGTGGGATGGCTTTTGCTGCTAATTTTGGGATTTCATAAATTGTTACCGTTTTTCCAGGATTGCTTACCATCCAATCTGTTACAGCAGTGTTATAATAGGTTTTGAGTGGTCCGTAGACAGTCAGATCTAGGGGTTGAAGTTTATGGCTGCAGTGCGGTGGGAAAGTTATAAAAAAATGCCTGATTCTTTACTTTAGAACTGGTACTGAAATATGGCTCTAGTGATTGTCTAGCAGCAAAAGAATTGGCGAGGAAGGCCTTGGTTTTGCGTGTTTTGCGAAATGGTGCATATATTTAAAAAAATGTCCACGATGTTTTGGTCTTTTTCAGTATTGGGCTGTTTAATTAATATATTCGAAATAATATTTATTTTAGGAGAATTAGATTTGTCGTTCTGTAAGAAAGGAGGTAGGTTACTTAGGTCTTTTACTGCAAAAGGGACAACATCATTGGTTGTTTTCGGAGATTGTGATTGTGCGTCTTTACCTCTTGTCAGATTCTTATTTGTGTATATTTTAGCTTGTTTTCTATATTCTTCCTGCTTCTTTTCCAAAACATCGTTATGAGTTATGACTGCAGCACCCGGTGCTACCTTTCGTCGCCGTGGTTTAAGTGAACTATCACCACGTCTCACTTTTTGTAGAAGTAGTTCTTCGAATGTATAGTTATGATCTCGTGTAGTAGTTTCCAAAGGTTTATTATGGAAGGTAATTTCTTTTAAAATTTCAGGGTTTTTGTGTATAGAGGTTTTATTGTAAAAATGTAATGTTAGCGTCATCAAACTTTTTGGGTTTCTCTTTATGGTGTTGTCAATTTCATTTTGTTTATTTTCGTATTCTCTTCAATGTCTTAGTTTTAAGCTGTCGAACTGGTTTTCTTTTATCTCTTGGCGATTTATAGGGTGTATACCAGCTTTTCTGAATCCATTACGTAGCACTTGTGGATCTATTTCAGCCCATATTTATCCAACCAGTTTAGCAAACTCACATTTTGGCATAACACTCCCTACGTTCAACCGCTGCCACTTCACCAATAAAGCATCCCAGCGATCTTTAAATGGCTTCGTCACTGCAATATCAAGTGGTTGTAAAATGTGACTAGAGTGCGGTGGCAATTTCAAAATGGGTATGTAATAAACGGGTCCATAACCCTTTTACGCGCGTACTCTACAGCTTGCGCCTTTTTGACGGATAATCCATGACGTTTTTTAAAAGCCAAGGTCTTTGCCGGGTGTACTTTTTTAAAAGGTGTAATTAGATCGTTTCTGCTAACACAATGTCTCACCATTTCTAAAACTTCTGTTCTACTAAGTCCGAAACAATTTTTTACCATTAAATGGAGACTCGTAGCCAATTTATATTATATATCTGGTGATATAGCTGTATTTCGCCCAAGCGTAATAGATTTTCCTCGTCTTTTTTTTACATGGTCCATTATTGTCATTCTGGGTATTTGGTATGTTTTCGATGCACGATAACCACGTATCTTACCGTGTAGATCGCACATGACTAGTATTCTTGTTAACCCCTCGTGCTAAGCTAAAATGCTTGTGTTACGAGTGTGTTTACGTCGGTAGTGCAATGGGTGGGTTTCGAACCGGCAACCACATGATTGCAACTCCGGCCAACGTCCTAGCCATTAGGCTACCGCCCCAAAAAAAAACTAAATTTTATGCTATTATTATTATATAAAATATTTTATAAAATTAATGTGTAATATTTTATTTAGATAATATGTAACAGTTAAAAGTTAATTAGGTTAGAAAAGGGTACCTACAGTCTATCCCAGTTAACTTGTCTTTTTTAGTAAACAAATATGGCGTCCTAATAACCAGAGACAGTTGATAGTGGTTAGATAGTGTTGGGAAATCATGAATGAATGACTGAACTAAATACTCTTAGCCAAGACTGAATGATTCTCACCTTGACGAGTAGGTACTGAATTGATCTTTTAATTTTAAATATGAAGTGAATATGTGGATATGAATGAATAAAGTATTCTTCTAAAATACACGAGTCAGAATCTGATGGCTCTGAAGAGTCATCAGATTCTGACACATATATTATGAACCTCTGGGTCAGTGCATCTGCTGCAGTATCTATAATGTTATCGAGGTGCATCATTTTATACTCTTCCTTGATTAAGTACATGATTTATGCAATTGGTCCATGACACCGTGCCTATTTTTCTTAAGCCTTCTTTAATCAATTCCTTGACTTGAGCCAGTTTAAAAGATTTATTATTTTTGCCATAATGGCCTTTTAATTGTGCCTGTATTAATTCTATGGGATTTAATTCGCAATGATAAGGCGGAAGGCGTAATACAATAACATTTTTACCGGCTGCCATTTCATTTGAACTTGAAATTACAGTTCAGTTGTTCATTCACATAAATCAAAATCATTCATTATTTTGTCACATTCCTAAAATTGGTATAAAGTCTAGAGTTTTGAAATGTCAAATTGTCATGATTATTTTATTCTGTGAAAATGAAATTACATAAAATTTCGTTTTCATTAAAAATAATAGGCTTTTATAGTGATTTCGAAGCAGTTTTTGGTGTAATTTAGAGTGTATGTGTATAGTGTAAGTGTTAATAAAATTGTTTCCTACACCAAGTGCGTGATTAAAGAAAAACTTGTGATTTTCGCATCGGGCAGGGTTTGTTTACCAAAAAAGACAAGTCCAAAAAAACGGACTGTATTAATTAATATGCAATAAGAATTAGTTACAAGTAAATTAAAAAAACTAGTTTCAGCGGAAAAGGTTCACGACAGCTGGAAACACCGGCCATATGCCTTCTCCTCTAAGACTAGACGGACTTCTCCTACTATTGCACTTTGAGGTTAGATTTTATTAAGCACATGTAACTTCGTGAATAATGTGTTTTGTTTAATCATATTACAATAATTAAATAAAGAAAGCGATAATCAATGAACTTACCTGCTCAGATCCAAATAATAGTATAGATTCAACAATCAACAATTTTTTTTGACAACGTGTTTCTTTCGCAATGAACGTTGACAACCAGACTAAATTTAAATTAATTAATTATTTCTTACTGTACGGTCTTACCCTACTGACGGTCTTAGCCGAGTTGACCATAAACTAAAAATTTTTTAAAAAATTGTACAGAACAATACGCAAGTCAAGCATAGTCAATGGACAACTGAACTCTGCTGATACGTTCACCACGTCAGCTATATGATTTTCTTCTTCTGCAGATAATTTTGTAGGATGACCAACTAATTTTAAATGAAGATTCTTACATTTGTTAACAATAGTACGCCTAAGAATACCAAATTGCTTCTCCGCCTCGTATATTTTCTTACATGGCTAAATCTACAGCCACATTCAGCATCTCCGGCGAATAATCGGAGTACTGTCTAGCCCCTGGTTTTCTTCTGCTCTTGGGTGGGTTGCTCATCTTTAATATCTGTCGAACAATATGTTAACATACTATAATTTACCTAAAGAAAACTTAATTCGAAATCATAAATTAATCAAAATTTAAAATAACGAAACGAGTTGACCTTAAACAATAAAAATATCCAATTATATTAATATAATATTATTAGAAAAGTAGGAACTTATATAAGTAGGTAGCAGAAAAATCAACAAAATTAAATAGTTTTACTTACACATGTAATAAAAAATCCTAAAAGACTAACTACACTTACATTATATTAGATTAATTCAGCCTTTCCTATAGAGAAAAATAACAGTTATATGGTAATGCAGTAACAGCTGTAAGTGTAGTTGGTACTTACGAAAACAATTTAGAAAATTAAAATTATATCAAAAAATTTATTTGATCATGATTCTCCATTAAAACGTAAGAATTTAAATAACATTTCTATCGCTTTCACAATACTAACTTCTGGAAGTGTCTTTATCTGTGTTACGTTTAGGCATAATAAACTTTAAATTACCTGTTTTTTGCCGATAGTTTTATAAAATGAAATGGTATAAAATTTTGTATCTAGACTGATACTCTCTATTTAAGGCTGATCGTTTCGCTGAGCACGCCAAATCCAAATTACAATTGGTTTTTCGCAATTTCTAGGTCTATAACACATTCTAGATTCCTATCTGTAGTAATTGCGCCCTTAGCTATACAATATTCACAACTGAGAATTAAAACCTTTGCATAATAAACGTTAAAGAAGCTAAGAGTAGGGTCAATCGGTTGACACTACTTTTAGCTACAATATTGATTAACAAGGCTGTGTCAAGTGTGTGGGGCATTTTTTGGTAAAAACACAAATTTGTTATCATTTTCTTGACACAATTTTATTGTATTAACACTGAGATGTGACGACAATTATCACCAGGCCCAGGGTAGAACAATAGATTCAAACCAATCATCAAACATAAGCATGTTTTGACATGGTTATGTTTGATCAACAACGCGTTTGGGGGCCCATCTCGACACCAACTTGTCCATAAATGTTCGGATTTATGTACTACGTACGGAGGTAACCACTGACCACTTGCTCTACCAGCAAACATTATTGACACTGAAGTTTTGATTTAATTTACCACGCGCTCCGGATGTTTAGTTCCTCTTTTAAAGATGGCTTTAGTAGCACCTGGGTCGTCACTAAGATTCGTTTCATCAAAGTTTAGTATGTTCTGAGGAGGAATGTTTTCAAGAGAACTCTCTAGATTTTTGTAAAAGTCGACCATTTCTGCTACAGATTTTTCAGCACATCTTTTAATATTTTGAGTAGCACGCTGAGTAAAATTATGACGCGCCATAAAACAACGTACCCATCGGTCGCCTGGTATTTTACCATCAAAAACTTGCAATCGAACAGAACAGAACATTGTACAGAACAATACGCAAGTCAAGCAGTCAATGGACAACCGAACTCTAATGATCATACCGCACGCTTAATCCAATACTGTCACTATCCAAAATTTTGCCAAATCGACTTTTTAATGCCATCTTACACTACTCTAAAAGTAACATAAATAACCGCTAGATGGCAGTGGTCCGCTTCGTCACTAAACAAAATATTCCGCTCTCCTTAGAGGAACACTGACCTTCAACGAAAAAGTACGTGTCGCCAAGAACAAAATTTACGATTTTTGAGTGCAAAAGTGTCATTTTAGTGATTACACCGGTTTACTAGTCATAGTTTTGGTAAGTAATGCATTATTTTAAATGAAATATTGACATTTTGCGTTTAAATTCACATTTGCACTAAGTTTTTCTGTTATTTAGATCATTGGTTGGACGCCATATTGTCATTTTTTGTTTAGTGTCAGTTTTGCATTAAAGATACCACATTATTAATTCGATAATTTGACGCCATAAAGACACTTTCAGTTTAGTGCCAGTTTGTCTTTAAAATCATTAGTTATTTATCATTTGTACACTACAGCATAATCGTCACATTCTTTATTATGTAATTTTTGCTGTCATCATTTTCTTAAAAAACTGTATTACACTCATTAATAAAATACTTTATTTCATAAAGTGTCATTTTGCAGTTAGGATTATGGCAATAATTAACGCAGTGTCTTTTTATCCTTTCTTATAAGGTCATACGATGACTTTTACCGACGGTTAACATTTAAAATTGATCAATTACGGCAGGGATTACTTACTGCAGGTACTAGAGTAAGGTTTCAAAATATTGTTGCGGACGATTCCATTATTTATACTTTAGATATTATTTTCTATATTTTAAAGTGTACACTACACAAACTGATTTATGGCTTTCATATTTTAAGGTGTGCAAAACAATGCAGCGGCGCGATAAATTACTGAAGCTTGCACTTGAAAATAAAGAAAATGACTGTAGTGATGAAAAAACAAACTCACATCAACCAGTGTTTCATACTCTTACTCAAGTAGAGCCACTACAGATCTCGGTTGAAAACAATCAAAGGTTACGTAGTTTAAGCAGCAGTAGTTCATCTTCTTCATGCAGCTCTTCCTCTTCGAGTAGTTCATCTTCATCTAGCATTGGGACATATATTTCAGATTCAATTCAGTCTAAGGAGTTCAATATTAGTACTCACTATTTGACACAACCGGGCGAGAATCTGCCGAGCACATCTAAATATTTGCAAAATAATATGATTCCAGAATCTATTCCTATTCAATTACCTAGAGCAAGATCATTAAGTTCTTGTTCATCCAAATCAAGATCTTCTATAGCATCGTCAAGAGCAGGTGATTTTTCCCCGGATGATGATGACGCTGATTATGTCCCACCACTTAACCAAGCCTCACATAGGGAAAGCTCTAGCAGTGAGCCGGCTGATGATAACGTTCCAGTCCCTATGGTTTCCCCCACAAAAAAAAACCGTAAGGGTGTGGTGAATGATAAGAAAAAAAACGCTAAGAAGTTGCGTAATTCAGGAAAACAATACGTTTCACTATCCAAAACTAAGAGAGTTATTTCAGAAAGACGCATGGGCCCTCCTTGTACAGAACGATGTCTATATAGGATGTTCAGCAAAAATTGATGAAGATCATAGAAATGCTATCTTCAAGCTATATTGGGAAATGGGCTGTATAACTCGACAGAGGGATTTTATATGTAAACATTTGACTATTGTAACACCAAAGTACAAAGAGTTACAAAAGAGAGAATAACAATCGTAAACCAAAGCATGCTTTCCACTTGACACTGGGAGAAAACAGAGTACGTGTTTGTAAAATATTTTTTAAAAATACTCTAGGGATAAATGATAGACCGATTAGAACTGTATTAGAGAAGATGTGTGATAGTGGTTTTGTAGAGCCAGAGAAGAGGGGTAAACATGGAAACCAACACAAGGTTCTCGATGAAGTGGTACAGGGTATAAAAAATCATATTGATTCCATACCGCGTATCGAGAGTCACTACTTAAGGCAACAGACAAGTCGGGAGTTTATTGACGGTGGCAAAAATTTGATGGATTTATACAGGGATTACAAAAAAATGTGTGAAATAGAAGAAAAGCCAGCCGGTGAGCAACATACTTATCGGAAAATATTTAAACAAGATTATAATATAAGCTTTTTCATACCAAAAAAGGACATGTGCGAGTTTTGTGCTGCTTTTGAAAATATGGATGTACTTGAAAAGGAAGAAAATGAGCTAAAATATCTAGAACATCACACGGAAAAGAATTCAGTAGAGTTGAAAAAAATGAGGATAAGCTAAAGGTTCAAGAAAATTACGTAGTTGCATGCTATGATTTACAAGCAGTGCTACCTCTTCCGATGTGTAAGACTTCTGCTTTTTATTACAAATCAAAACTTAACGTTTGTAATTTCACTATCTGTGAGTTAAATAAAGACAAATGTAATTGTTACGTTTGGAGTGAAGTGGATAGTTTAAGAGGAGCTAATGAAATTGGTTCCTGTGTCTTAGAATTTATAAAAGAAAAAGCGCAAGCTGTCAATGACCGTAATTTAGAAATAGTTTTCTATTCAGACAAATGTTGTGGTCAACAGAAAAACCAATTTATGTTTTCTATGTACATGTATGCTCTGGCTAATTTTAGGATTAACACGTTAGCTGCGGCACCAATTTTTGCATACTTTCCGTTCCTGCGGCACGAGGTATAATCGGCCCGTACCGTGACCAGACGTTAGGGCGACACGCGGTCTATTAGACCCCACCTCCTTTTACAGACTAAAATCCATTTTCTGGCGCGAAATCAAAGATAAATGAGAATTTTGGTCCTTATTGATATAGACAGTGAATTGATGAACCCTAATCCACCGTCGCCCCGGGATCTGATGGCTAGTTTAGGAATTATTAGCAAAACAAAATATGGGATCTTATACACCTCGTAACGCACTGAAACAGGGCAAATTTTCGCTGCGATTAGTGATGGGAAAAATAATATCGACGTTTTTAAACTGTCTTAACTACGCAACGACTTGACCGATTTTGATCAATTATATCTCATTAGATCGTTTTAAGGGCAAAACCTGGCAAAACAACACAAAGCTATCAAAGGATACATTTTTTTTTAAATAATCTAAATTGTGCTTGAAGGCGCCATAAAGAAAAAAAAACCGGCCAAGTGCGAGTCGGACTCGCGCACGAAGCGTTCCATTCTATACCATTAAGAGGCACCTATTACAGACTTATTATTGGAAAATAATGGATTACGGTTTATGCATAAGGTTTATCTTTCTATTTGTATATGAAAATCTTAATGCGGTTCACAGAATAGAAAAAAAAGGCAACCAGAAGTAGAAAAGAAACTGTCCTATTTATTCTGCCTCGGGCTTTAAAAATACAATTATTAGAACTTGAATTAACATTAAAAAATCAGTATCAATATACTTTTTTTATAAAAATCTCAATATATATGTTGTACTTATTTATGAGTGTTTTTCATTGAAACAGGGTAGACAATAAGATTTTTTGCACTGAGTGCACTGAGTCAAAATCTTTTTGGATTTTTTATCAGCTTCACGAGATGGTAAAAATGTGCGTAGTTTTTGGTAACAACCAACACATCTTCTCCTTTTTTCACCCTTTTCGAGGCAATGGCGTGCGCTTTCAGGTGCTGAAAAATAACAAAAATGTAAAGATAACGTAATAAAACTGACATTGTTACTTAGGTTAGATCGTAGATGAGAATAACAATGATAATGTAGGTATAACTGCATCAAATGAATGTGTTTGTTTTATACTTAAAATGTTGAAAGAGTAGGTAGGTAAGGTAGCTTAAATTCAGAATAATTAAAAGGAAACAATAATAAATAACTTAATAATGACCAAATGTCAAGCTTAGTTTAAGAAAGCTTCAACACGTTGACTGTCAAGAAATATATCTAAGCATTACATTACCTGGGGTCTCATCGATTTCCTTTTTTATTAAAGATTCTATAAGTTTCTCCACAAAGAGTCTTTTTGGTAACTTTTTTCCATCAGTTTGGATTGAATTAAACACAATCCAGGCATTAATTAGCGCCGTACCAAATATTAGCTCCATTACAACTTTTCTCCACCATTTGATTCCTCTCTTCAAAGTTGTATAATAAGAAGACATCTGGTCAGAAAAGTCAATGCTTTTTTTTTGTTTTATTGTACAGCAAAACACATCCCGGTTTTTTTATGCATTCGTCGGTTCCTCTCTTCTTTTTTCCAGTATCTATCAGGTTATCATCGTGATCTTTGCACGTAGTCAACATCAAAACATTCCGTTTATCCATCCATTTCATTACCTTTACGCCCTTTTTGTTCATTTTTCCAATAATTTCGCCTTTCTGCAATTTGTAACTAGTAACTTGCTTTGGCAGATATTTCCGTATTTTATTAAGTGTTCCACATAAAAATGTTTTTTGTGATAGAAGATCTTCTGCCAGGCCCAACGAAGTGTAGTAATTGTCTACTATTACGATTCTACCCATTTCTGTCAGATTTGTCATCAATCTTAACACTACTTTTTTACTGTGTTCTAATTCTTTTTTCTGATTTTTTTTCCCTGTATAAACCTCTAACTCAGAAGTATAACCTTCGGGAGTGCAAAGCTTATAAAGCGTTACGCCGTACCGGTGTGATTTGTTTTTTATGTATTGGCGAAAACCTAGTCTTCCTCTCCATGGTATCATGGTTTCATCGATTACCACATACTTTCCAGGATTTGCAATACGTCGAAAGTTTTCTGTAATCTTTGTGAACATATTTCTAATTTTATATAGTTTGTCAGTTTGGTCTTCATTACTTACATCACTGACATGCCAGCATTTAAGTATCAATAAAAATCTGTCTCTTGTCATTACTGAAGAAATAAATTCGTTTCGATACAATTTGTTTCTGCTCCAGTATAAATTTAAATTAGGAACTCTACACAAACCCATTGCCATTAAAACAGCCAAAAATGTTCTCATTTCCTGAGAACTGGTGTCACTCCATTTTGTCATGCGTGAATTACGTTTCATATTGAATTGACTAAAAAAGCAAAAGAACTGGAAAAGGAAAAAAGAAAAAACAAGACCGAATTTTGAAACAAATAAAAAAAAGGGATCAGATGAGAAAGAACAAAAAACGTACCGAAGATAAACCAAGGATTAGAAAACGAAGAAGACAATCTATTACATCTAGTGATACGGAAGAGAGAGGAGAGAATACTGAAATATTTAGATTATTAAGTGAAGTGAAAATAACGTAAGGCTGATTTCCAAGACTGTATTAAGCTCTAAATATTATTTGTTAGTTTTCGGATAATTTATGTTACTAATAACTTGTTATTTCTTATAATAAAACCAATTTCAAATCAAAACTGTGTGTTTTCTTACCAATAAGTGACCATTACTAGGTGTCCATTTTCGGAACTGATGTCTATAACTAGGTGTCCATAACTAGTTTAAGACTTGTCCATTACTAGCTTAATTTATGACTATTTTCTTTATAGATTTTTTAACCATTAAAAAACATTTTTCAGCCTAAGTATATGTTCAATAGAACCTACATTTGTCGGTACACATAGATCAGTGAGCATTTTTACAATCGGACTAGAACTTTTTTTTTTATAAATTAAAATGTTTAGTTTTGAACCTTATAATGTCCATAACTGGTACGTTTACCTTAGCTATTATCTGTAAGATATTATCTGTAGGTACATACCGTTTTACACCCAAAACAGTATCCCTCCAACTGGGGTAAAGAGATGAGAAAGAGGGTGTAATGAAATCTGTACTATTCTCTTTAAATACCTTAAAATGGTTGACGAGAGAAGGACTCATTGAATAATGAAGTTGCATTATACTGTGACAGTTGCGCAGGACAAAATAAAAATAAAGCCATGATTGTGATGTTGTATTATTTCATGCAATATCATGCGAATTTTGTTGAAAGGCTGACTATAAACTTCTTCATTACTGGACATACCATGATGCCAGTAGACTCTGTGCATGCAACAATAGGATTTATACAGAAAAGAACCATTTACGCACCATCTGAATGGCAAACTTTGATTGGAAATGCTCGGACTAACCCCAAAAATATGAGACAATAAAATCTTTTGAAAAATAATGAAATTAAAGATTGGGATTCCTATGCAACAGCCTTCTTACCAAACTTTGTGAATATTGTATAGCAAATGTCGCAATTACTACAGCTAGGAATCTAGAATGTGTTATAGACCTACAAATTGCGAAAAACCAATTGTAATTTGAATTTGGCGGGCTCAGCGAAACGATCAGCCTTAATTAAGCTTCACTTTACTTAATGTTTTTACTTTTTTGTTTTTCTGACTCTTTGTCCTTCTCTGCTTCGTAGAAACAGTTTAAAAAATTCACAAAAAAAATATTTCTACTATTTTATGATTTTAAGAATTATCGTAATCGACATACTCATATCAGCTCTACCTAATAACGGCCATCAGTTTTAACGTAAGCGACATATGTATGTGATTATAGAGTACTGAGTCAAATCTTAACATTTGAATTAATAGGGAGGTGCCCTTAAAACACTAACTAAAAATTTCAAATTGATGCTATAAATATTTTAAAAATTATTTAAAAAAAACCTTGTCCTGTAAAATATGCAAAATGGCGGTTACGATCTTCTTCCTGAAAAGGCTCGATATATTTTATCACTGTAAAAGTAAATAAAACCATTTTTGGTTATTAAAAAATAGATTTAAAGCTTTTTTTATTTATTTATTTTTATTGAAAAGTAAGTCCACAGTGTCACTAAGACGAAATAAAGTTAAATGATGAAAGCCAAAGTGACACTTTAAAATAAATAACGAAAATATATAAATTATATACAACCAAATCAATTATTTTTTGTTTTCATATTTGAGATACAATATTTACCCATATTTTCTGTATCAAAGAATAACTAAATTGTGCATGAATTCTAACCTATCATTCATATTCACACCACAAAAAACGTTTTTTGGCTCTAGCGAAAAGTTAAGTTTTTTGGATAGTGACACTATTGGTTTAAGCGTGCGAATTACGTTCACCACGTCAGCTATATGTTTTTCTTCTTCTGCAGATAATTTTGTAGGATGACCAACTGATTTTAAATAAAGATTCTTACATTTGTTAACAATAGTACGCCCAAGAATACCAAATTGCTTCTCCGCCTCGTATGAAGATATGTTCTTACATGCGACTAAATCTACAGCCACACTCAGCATCTCCGGCGAATAATCGGAGTACTGTCTAGCCCCTGGTTTTATTACAGCGACTTTGTTTTCACAGCACAAAGTTATAGGTGTAGGTATTAAATACTAACAGCATGTAATTGAAAAGGGCTCAAAAACGGGAAGCAGAGTCAGCGGCGGGGTGTCGCCGATGTCGCCGGCCGCCAAACGGCCGCGCCCTGAATTCCAGGATTCTCCGGAACTGACCCCGGAGTTCGGGGTCTTTTGTTGGGATTGTGGCGCGGCCAGGTGTCCGCTACATGAAAGCAGCACCCCAAATGCCGCAAACAGCTAGATTTTTAAATTTTTGGTAGGTACTCTATTGCATTATCATTTTTTAACTGTTTTGTTTTTTATTGTTATTAGGTATTATAAATGTAGTGCTTTCGCACAAGGCGATTCAGTGCAAATAGTTTTCTAAACTTTACATATTAATGCAAAAATGATCGTAAGTCCTACTTAATTGATTACAATATCTTTCACATTCAGTGAATATAAAATAAATTTAACTTTTATCATAGTAGGTAGGTACATTATGATTTATGTGCTGTAAGTTGAAAATTACAGCCGAGGCGGTAATTATCAAAGCGCACGCATGACATACGACGTTTTATTACATATTTGCGAGGAAATAAATAAAAATTTGACTCTCTTCTTTCTTTTAAACAAAAAAATCTTTAAATCACTTGGTATGGAAGTTATAATAATTTTTACTTTTTCACAAATAATAATTAGCGATGTGCGCGCATCAGCGCTTTTTTAAGGCAACGGCACAAAAAGCAGCCAGTGTTACTAATACAGTAAATTAATATTTTTGTGTTTTTATTACAGATAAATGGTTGTTTTTGTTTGTCAATTTTGTTTGTTTGTTTGTCAAAATTAATTAAATTAGAGGATTAAGGGCCACTTGCACCAATTTCTATTTAAATCATTCTGAAATGCATTTAGTAAAATATGTTTAACTCCTTAAACAGATTTAGCTTAGTCACATCTATGATTGTCTTGCACCAAGTCTGTCTTATGTCAATTTAGTTAAATGAATTTAACATGTCGATAAAACAGTTCTCCACGTTCCGTTTTTACATTACATCTACATTACATCATAGTAATGTGAAAAATCTATTAAAAAAATTATGTTATGAATAATAGATATAAAGTTAAATCAAATTTTATAATTAATTAATTTTAATTAATGATAAATCGATGATTTTTATTGATAATAGTCTGCATGTAGCGAAACTTACGCCATTATTTTGACTTTTCGCTGCCATGACAACCAATCCAAACAAAGTCGTATTTATTTGTCGTGTTTTTATTTGATAAAATGAAAAAATAATCTTAATTAAGTGAATAATATCTCATAGAAATTATTACAAGGCTTCTAGTAGTATTTTATCTCAAAATAACCTCCATTCGTCAGATGACAGTTCAATAAACGGCCATTCGTATTTAAGTATGATTTAAATAGGGTCTTCAGCGTATTTAACTTTGACAGGTCTTTCAACGTATTTAACACGGAAATTATTTTGGTGTAAGACGAATGTTTGACTTAAATAAAAAATCGTGTTTAAATACAATTTAAACTTATTTAAGAAGTTGGTGCAAGTGGCCCTAAATGTTTATTTTTTATCTCCCAAAGTTATTAATTGATTTGCAGCACTTGCGTATAATAAAATATGAAATCACGCCTAGCGTGTGGGCGCTGCACTCGCGTTACATTAACGAAAACACAAACGTGTGTGTTTTCCCGCAGTCAACGTGCACGTTGGCTGCGGCCTAATATCGCTCTAATTATCCTACGGTGCGGCCGGCTACGCGCGAGGCGTGTGCGACAGCACACTCTTAACGCATTTTATTATTTAAAACAAGAGTGCGGTCGCGCACGCCACGCGTGTGAGCACCGAGCACTACAGCGGTGCGGATTACGCGCTACGCGCGTTTGCGCCGAGCGTAATAGCAGTGCGGATTAAACGCTACGCGTGATTTAATCTTCTTGAACATACTTGATAAAAAAATACTGTACGTACGACGGTACGAGGTGCTTATATGAAGGTAAGGTAAGAAATAAAGAACTAAAATGAGATGCGACTGAATTCAAACACTTTTTATGTGTACCAGGCTCATAATGTAAAAATATTGTATTATAATTTGAGTAGGTATCTACTGTAAAGTTATCTTTCTAGTTCATAAAATAATAATTTACCCAGAACTTAAGAAAAGCGACATCTATGAGACATTAAATGAACTAGCGAGTTATTTGATTCTAAGTTATAAATAAATATAATTTACCTATAACTTAACAAAAGCGACATCTATGAGATATCGAATGATCTAGGGAGTCATAAATCGAAAGATTATATCAAGTTTCTTATTCATAATAGCTAGGTATGGTTTTCTACGCTGTCCTTCGCTTCTTCTTCTTCTTCCTGCCCATGTCCCAATCTATTTGTACACGAAGTCACAAAACAAGTACTCTGTTTTGGTTCTGCTTACTTTCAATCCGACACTTTCCAGTCTCTGGGACCACACCGTCAGCCTGCTCTGGACCTCGGGACCACTCTCATCCACTAGCACAATGTCATCGGCAAAAAGCATGCACCAGGGAGCCTCCCCCTGTATGTCCGCCGTAAGAGCATCCATGATTAACAGGAAGAGGTAAGGACTAAGAGCCGAACCCTGGTGCAAGCCTACAGCCACATTGAAGCTGTCAGTGGTGCCAGCTGTGGATCGAACTTGAGTACTGCACCGACCATACATCGCTCGAATCAACTGCATGTACTTCCCAGGTACACCATTCTTCTTAAGGGCCCACCACAAAACCTCACGTGGTACCCGGTCGTATGCCTTCTCGAGGTCAACAAACACCATGTGCAAGTTTTTATGTGCCTCTCTGTATTTTTCGCATAATTGGCGAATAGCAAATATGGCGTCCGTTGTTCCGCGACCAGGCATAAAACCGAACTGGTTTTGTGAGATTGTACTCTCTTCTCTCAGTCGCCTCTCAATAACTTTCTCCCACAATTTCATACTGTGTGATAGTAGCTTTATTCCCCGATAGTTGTTGCACTCGTGCACATCACCCTTGTTTTTATATACAGGTACTAGGAAAGTGTTGCACCACTCGTCAGGTATAACTTCTTCGTACAACAACTTATTGAAGAATAAAGGCTGTCCTTCGCTCTCACATGTTTTTTTACACATCACATTATACATTATATATCTAAAGCTGGGCAACACAATCGAAGCACATAAATAAATAAAAGATGTTAGAGATTAATTTTTATATTTTTCGACCTCTTCCCCACACCCTTGCCTTTCGGCGTGGGGTAATGAGGTTGCTGGGTTTCTGGCGGATCAGCTAGCGGGTCTGCCTCCTGCCGTATGCACCGCCTCTTAGCTGGCGTTTCGTCCTCTATGGCAGCACGCAGCAAACAGGACAGATTGTTGACTCCTGGTTCCTGACTAGGACTACTTCCCAGTAGTCCTCCCGGCTGTCCCTCCGGCTGCGGCACCCAACTACTGGGATTAGTATCCTCGTCATCCCTAAAAATAGAGTTATAAAAATAAGACACGGTACCTATTCGTTATTTGTAGGTATTTAAAAGACAAAAAGCAAACTAAAAACTCGGCAGTAGGCCTGTAATAAAAGGCTAACAAAAAATTTCAACTTCCCATCTACGTAAAATTACGTAGATTGGAAGTTGTCTTTGTTGAGCAGTTATATAAATATATAACTGCTCCTCTGTCATTATTATCACTATTTTATTTAATAACATTAGGTACATACTGGCACTCCATGTTTTAAAATTTTCGTGAACGAGGTTTATAATGTCAACTTGTCAAGTCAAAGTTTGGCGAGCTCACGCTAAATTATCAATTCTAATAATTCTAATTAAATAAAATCTTTATATATTGCAAAGGAATCCGAGAATAAAAAAATATTATATTAAATTGGTTTGTTTAAAATAAACAAATTCATTAAATCATGTTATTAAATCAAATAGGAAGTTAAAAAGTAATGTCAAAGTTGGTAACAACGTTTTCAATTATAATTTTAATTGAAAAAAAATAATATCTTGCACAGGAATCCGAGAACAAAATATTATTATATTAAATAGGTTTGTTCGAAATAAATAAATTCATTAGAATATGATATTAATCAAACAGGAAGTTAAAAATGTAATGTCAAAAGTTTGTAACAAAGTTTTCTTTCAAGTGTCAAACTTGATCATCCTACTTGGTTCGAGAGTACACGCTGACACGCTCCGGGATATTTTATATTTTCTATCAATGTAAGTATCAATTGCAAATTTTGTGGTAATGCATTTCTCACTTCTTTCAGTTATTGATGAAATGGTTGATTAGGTACCTACCTCTAAACAGTATTTTTGTTTGTTTCAGAAGAAAAACACGCTAAGAAAGAACAATGGGAAACCATATTGGAACGTAAGTGAAGTGATTTTTTGAAAAATTAAAATAAGTACCTAGTGTGGTTTCGTGAAAAGATGCCGAATCAAGTATGTATTATGATTTACAGACTCGTCTCGTCATGCTGCCATGGCGTATTCCTAGGATCTCTCTAAGGATTTTCTTGCCAGTGTTTTGTGAGTGTGTGTGTGCGTGGGAAAGCTTGATGCCTGTAATTTATCTAATACTTAAGTACTAACCATTAAAACTTAGTATTATACTAAATTAAACTACTACTTATAACTAAAAATATTTCCTGGTCTATTTTGGCTATTGATGCATTTGATGTTATACCTGCTTAGTAAATAAATATAAATGCATGTCCTTATATTTTAGGATTCTGAAGAGCTGCACACCCTGCCACAGGGAAAAGTGAGTGAATTTAATTATTAATAGATAGATAACTGTCCATCAGATTTTGTGTGTTATGTCGGAATATATGTTATGTTATGTATGTTATATGTTATGTGTTATGTTTTGAGTAGGTAGTACGCACGTACTTACTTAACTACCTAAAACTCATTTTCATATTTAGCTAGAGCTTTTTTCGTGACATCATCGGGTAAAATCATAAAAAGAGCTTGTACCAACGTAAAGTTATTTTAGTGAACGAAAATTCGACTTGCGGGCAGGTTTCGAACCTGCGTATCTAACCAGAAGGTTAGATACTGCTTCTGTACAGTCTCACTCAGCCACTGAGGTAATACCTACCACAAAGCGGTATATTATCTTGTGGTAATACGTAAGCCACACTATAAGTTTTGCGTAACTTAAAAAAACAACATGTTATACCTAACCAAAATTTTATGTTTATTGCTTTTCAAAATACTCTTTTACATTTTAAACATTTTTCATGGGATCGAACCATTTTTTAAAACAGGAGGACCACAGATCTGAAGGCATGTTTTCTACGTGTTGATTGAACGCTATCACTGCCTCTTCGGAGTTGGTAAAAGTGAAACCTCTCATCAAATCTTTGATTTTGGGGAAAATACAGAAACCACAGGGTGCTAGGTCGGGGCTATGCGCAGGATGGGTGACGAGTTGTACTTTTTTGGAAGCTAAAACTGACTTTTTTTTGTTGGCCGTGTGTGAAGAAGCGTTGTCATGATGTAGGAGATCGCGGCTTCTGGGTCGTCTTTCGGGAACACCCTGGGTAAACATATGGCGCTCGGATACGGATGTGTTTCGCGCACGGCAAGAAAACATAATTCGCGATTCGCGCGGCTGTAGCCGCTGCCGGTCCTCATCGCTATGAGTTCTCAGCAACTTATAGCCAACGAGCTGCTGGCATTCATACAGCATGCCATAGATACTATGGATGAAGTCAGCATTTTGCAGATCTGCAAGTCGAACTTCAAGGAAGATGAGATAAGCAGTGGCAAGATTCTCCTTTTCCAGACACTTGGAAAGGTCGACCAAATGCCATCTCGTAGGAGGGATGGAACTGAGAAGAGCATCCAAGATGTAATCACCTTGCTGAAGGTGACTGACCCGGACGACGTGCCGATTTTTGTGGCGAAGGAGCTACATAGGCTCCCTCCAGTCACATTCGACCACGTTGACGTTACCAGGCTGCTGAAGGACATCAATTTGCTGAAAGCAAGCCTAGCCGAGGTGCAATGCAAGTTAGAGGTATCAAACAACACCATTAGTGAACTACGTGCCGAAGTAGTGTTGTTACGAAACACTGTTCCTGTAAGTAGGTCACTTGATGCCTCGAAGGTGAACATGCGTCGCGGGGCGCAAAATGCATCCAGCAGCAGTTTTGAGTCGGCCAGTGCAGATACGTCACCGATTGCGGTTATTGCCACCCAGGCAAAATGTCCCGCCGCCACCGCCCTTCCCTCAACTCCGGTAGAGGCCCCGACACGCGTGAGTACGTCGACCCCGAAACGTGCTTACGCCGCTATTGCTGCCGGCAACAAACCCGCTGCATCAAAACAGCAAGATCAAGAAGGGGATAAGCAGAACAAGCGTGAAGTCAATCACACGGATCTGCTGCAGTGTGACAAGGAGGGCTTTACCAAAGTGGAGAAGAAGAAGAAGAAAAAGCCCACTCGTCGGAACCAGTGTGGTACCGCACCGACCGGACCGAACTATATGCTGCGACCTGCTGTACCAGTGACGCAGCTATACGTGTCTCGACTGCATTACTCTACAAAAGCCGATGAGATTGTAGAGTACATCCGCATCAAGACCAAATTCACGTTAAGGGTCGAACGGTTGGAGTCTCGTCACAATGTGGATTTTAATTCTTTTGTGGTGAGAGTGCCGACCGAACATCTGTCGACCTTCATGAAAGAAGAATTTTGGCCAAGAGGGGTAGTGTTCCGGCGATTCCGAGGCCGGCTACCGGACACCGCGCGACACACGACGCCGACTCTTCGTGTGAATTAGTGTTTATTTTTATTGTGTATTATTATAATATATGTATGGTATTTTAATTGTTATTAGTATAAGTTATATTGTATTGCATTATAGTATTTAATATGATATGGGCCTTGTAGCCTGATTTAAATAAATAAATAAATAAATAAAATAAAAAATTAACACTCTTTTGATCTTCAAGTGGAATTGTACAGATGGGACACGTACTTAGCTGCGAAAAAAAACGCGATCATTTTTTTACCAAGTTTCACGCCTGCCTTAGTTTTATTGGCCTGTTCTCATTTTCAAACACCCAATCACAAGATTGCGGTTTTTTTCGGCTTCAAAACAATAAATCCACGTTTCGTCTCCTGTGACAATGTCATAAACAGCAATAGAATATCCGTGGTCGTACTTCAGTAGCATCTGTGAGCACCATTCCACGCGAGCCCGCTTCTGCTCCGCTGTCAGTTCATGAGGGATCCAACGACAACAAAGTTTCCGAACTTTCGATTCTTCGTGTAAAATTTTCAGAATTTGGCTCATACAAATCCCCAATAGTCCTCGAATTGTCTCATAGTTTTCTTCAATTAGCCGCTTAACAGTAGCCACATTATTTTCGTTGACGGCAGTTGAAGGCCGCCCTTCACGAAATTCGTCATGTAAAGAAACTCGACCTCTCTCAAATTCAGCAAACCATCGCCTCACGGTCCCCAAACAAGGTGCTTCTCTCCCAAAAGCATTTTGAAAACGAGCGGCACAGTCTTGCGGAGATAGAGAACTTTTTAAATCATAAAAAGTCATCGCTCTAAAATCTTTTCGACTTAATTCCATTTTCGTTGCCAAGTTTTTAATGCTCAGTTGTGAATATTGTATAGCTAATGCCGCAATTACTACAGCTAGGAATCTAGAATGTGTTATAGACCTACAAATTGCGAAAAACTAATTAAATTTCAATTGGTTTTTCGCAATTTTTGGCGGGAATTTGGCGGGCTCAGGTGAACGATCAGCCTTAACAGCTTTGTTAATTTTAAATGCTGATAGTTAATGCCTTGTTACATAGAAATTGGTGAAACTGGGTCTTATTGTTAGACAAAATTTGATACGATACTTAGGTAGGTACTTACATTACTGTTTTAATTTTTCTCAACTCGGCAGAACAGAAATCGGGATTGGATGCAAAAATTTTTGCCACTAATTAATGATCATTGGTAGATTTGTACTTTCTGCTTTCACAAAACCGTCTTCCATGATGCGATTTTAATCAAACTAACACAGAGCACGATAAACAAATATTGTTGAATTGTTACTCTGAGACGACAAACGTCTAGATTTTTTTCTATTCGAGTGACGTCACGTCGATAACCAATATGGCGGATGGCGTTTTAAAACAGATTAAAAAAGACGATTTTTGAAATTGAATTATAAAATTTACATTGCATTTTTATTAATAAATACTAACGTTTCTCGTTTACTTTTTTCAAAATCTATCATAAAAATGCATTTTCATATTTTTTTTTACATGGTGTAAAATACCCTATTCTATAAATCTCTATTCCTTTACAGTTTTCTTTTAAACAAGACATAAGAGAACCATAATGCGATACATCTTTGCCCATTGCAACCGAATGATCACACAGCCTTTTTATACATCCACCTACTCCATCAGGAGCTCCTTTTCCATGACCTTTTTCACTGTAGTGCCAAATAATACACTTCTGGACACATCTATTGGCCCACCTTGTATTTTCAGTTTCGTTTGGTCCTAGCTAAAATTTTATATTAGGTCAAGCAAAAAGTTTTTATGCAGTTTTGAACCTGGCACATTCACAATTTCATTCAATAGTCTTTTTTTGAATTTCGAACACAGAATTTTAAGAAACAAAAGACAATTTGGAACCTGTTTGTTGATATCAAACAATCGAATACTAAGAAAACTTGGTTTTATTGGTTTACTTGGATTTAATTCTTGAAAAAGTGATTGATATCTTTGGTTATGCAACAAACATTACTTATTCTTAATATTAAGGTGAGGTTCTATCAATAATCTATGGATACTTCACCTGAAGTCGCCGCCCAAGCTGTGGCACTTATTCAGGCCGGACACAGCCAAAGAAACGTGAGTGCTCAACTTAATTTAAGTCGATCTGCGGTCCGAAATGTTTATCGGAGGTACCTAGAGACTGGCGGCTTTGTTCGTCGCCAAGAAGGCCACGATCTCGGGTCACAACTGAAAGGCAGGATCGATTCATCGTGACGACCAGCTTGAGAAATCGTCACCTTACCTCCATTGAGATACAAAACCAACTTCGCGACTTCCACGGAGTATCTGTGAGCGCTCGAACTGTTCGGAGAAGGTTAAAAGAACGCGATATGGTACCACACAAGCCAGCTAATGGGCCCAAACTAACGCGAGCCCACCGAACAGCGCGCCTTCATTTCGCACGCAGTCATTTAAATTGGACACAGCAAGATTGGAGCCGTGTACTCTTTTCTGATGAGTCTAAAATTGTGTTACATGGCAATGATGGAATGAAGAAGGTCTACCGACGTAAGAGAGAGCGTTTCGCACAATGCTGCTTTGAAGAGAGGGTTGCTTATGGCGGTGGCTCATGGACTGTCTGGGGCGGTATATCCGCGAGCGGCAAAACTCAACTCGAGGTTGTTACAGGACCACGTGAGTGCTTAGAACCTCACGTGATACCATACGCGGACTATGTGGGCCCAAATTTCCTTTTTATGCATGATAATGCAAGAGCCCATGCGGCCGGCATTGTCAGGGAATATCTTCGGGATGAGAACATCACAGTTATGGACTGGCCAGCCAGAAGCCCAGACATGAACCCCATTGAGCACATGTGGGACGAGCTAAAAAGACGTGTTAGGGCTCGTCAGCCAGTTGCCCAGACGATGCAGGAGTTGAAAACTGCCATAGAAGAGGAATGGGAGATGATCCCTCAAAATTTCATAGAGCGGTTGATAAACTCTATGCCTAATCGTATGAGAGCTGTGGTAGATGCCCATGGAGGCAACACGCGTTATTAAATTAAACCTTTATTTGATAAAACATGTTTTTTATTAAAAAATCAATTGCTTTTAACAAGGCGCATATCCGACTTGTTAGGCGTAGCTCCATGTCGTATGGTATTCTGAATTCAAATTTAAAACAATACGATCGAAAAACAGTTTTTTCAATCTAGCAATCATATTTCGGTAGGGGCCATCGAAACCTAAACTCTAAGGTGGGCCAATAGATGTGTCCAGAAGTGTATTATTAACGTTATTTAATTATCTGCCTATGAAATTGGCAATACAATAAAACATTAATTTATTAAGGTACTGAGTTGTGAGTCCAACGCTTAACGTAACTTATATGTAATTCTGACAAGTTTGGACATATTTCTTCGATTCTTTGTAAGACAGGTCTGAGATGATCACATATCATTACAGGATCATGACGCAAGTTTTCTGATATGGAACACATTGGTGTTGTTATAAAAGTCCTTTCTTGAGTATCTGGTCCACTGCTGTAGTAAACGCACATGTGAAGTGACAGTTGAGGCTTAGAACCACCAAAATGGGCGGATTGGACTTCAGCACCATATTTACAGTTCTAGTTCTCCGAGAAATCAATATGTAACAAACCTTGAAACGAAGATAGTTGTTGTTTAATGGTTTATATTGATCTAATTTTATGAATCATATTAGCAACGTGCTGCATGTATATTGGTAAATTCGAGTTGAATACTTTTATAAGAGATCCTTTTGTGGTTTTCACAGTTTCTTTGACATTTGTTACACTGTTTCGGTTTACCTTTGATAACTACTTCAACTTTTTTGACAATCCATCTCTCGTAAGTAATGTGATCATTTTCAATATATACGTTAAAAGTGAGTTTCTTATCAACCCTCACATGTTCTCGCTAGGCATTTTGGATTCAGCGTATCATTGCAGCAAAGTACTCTAGCCACACGTGAAGCAGAACCATGAGATAGAATTTTTGCCTTATGAAGTGATCGGAGAATATTATGATCAGTGTCTTCATGTAACGCATACAAACACGTATTTCTTGCAGATGTTTTCGGAAACAACACCCAAAACGGACGGTATCTTCTAAACGTCTGATAAGAAATTTTAATTCTATTTTATTTACTAGTAAGGACTCAGGAACTTTGTCAGTAACTTTTTTTAGTTTCAACAAAAGTGAGACGCTGCTGTCATCTCGTGGTTTTCAAAAAGTTGATAACGTAGTAAAAAGGTTCTCCATGATTGATTATTTTTCCTATGAACCCAACATAATATTTCCATTTGTTTCTTATAAAATACCTGTCAAGAACCGTATCATTTAAATCATAACTTTCCCTTACAACACGACACTTTCCTTGATCTGCAATCTGCTCATTTATGTCTTCCTCACATATTGCAAAATAACTCTTCCCTCCATTTTCGTTTTTCTTGTCTACTTGATTTTCTTTACCTTTACTTTTTTTGCCAACACCTTTGCCTTTCTTAGAACATACATAATTTATACTTTTGTCAGCGAGTGCTTTTTGGTTATATTTTTATCGTTTTTCATCTTTAAGACACACTTCCTATCTTTTATTGATTTCTTTGAATTTGTCTCCTCCTGGTAGAAATTAAAATTATCTTCACAGTCATCCATCAATTCTTCAAAATCGTCACAATCAATAATATCAGAATCGCTATGATTGCTGATGATATCGGATATACTTGTGCTATCAGAGGAAGGTTCCCGTTTACGTTTTCGTTTATCATTCGCTTTACTGGTTTTAGTTGCAAACTTACTTTTCGTTTCTTTCACCTCTTCTAAAATTTTCTTTCCTAAGGCTGCAGTAATCACTTCCGCACCTTTTGTGACACGTTTTTTGTTTGTTGGAGCACTATTCTTTTTATCCTAATGAATTTTCCTCAGCAATAATTCTTCAAATGAGACTGATTGATTGTATTGTGATTGGGTTTGAAGTGGTGATTGGGTTTGAAGTGGTACTTGCGATGCTCACTTTATGACTGTTTGATATTATATTTATTATATGAAATCACGTTTAAATTAATCGTATATAGTGCTATAAGACGTTACTCAAAACTTTAAAGTTATATAACTCAATAGGAACACATAAAATATGTTTTCAGTTTATGTTTTCAATTTAAACTTACATAACATTAAATTTTAACTTTTATTTAAATAATTTCGACTAGGCCTGATAATGATTATTTCGGTTTTATCTCGATTTATATTTCAGAACACGTATTTTGCGAACATATCTTTTATTTGCATATTTAAGAAACTAATACACGTATAAAGTGCGTGATTTTTATTACATAATGTGCAATTACGTTTTTTAAAATTATTATATCGGTTTTTTGTTGTGTTTTCATTAGAACTGGAAATGTAGGTATGAGTATGACTTGCACCTTTGTTCGTATTATGATATTTTTTATTTTCATTAGGCACAGATGTTTCCTTTACCTTAATATGATTAGCATTTACCATTTCCAGCATGTCAGCCCTATTTCTAAGAAAACACAACAGATCTTCCAATTTGACCTTTGCGCTAGAATGACCTTGTGAACTAGAAGCCATGGAACCCTTATGATCTTCCCACTCACGTTCAGTGGTACTGTCAAGCTTGGTGACAATAAGGTAAATTATTAAGGTATCCCACGATTCCGTAGGTTCTTCTAACGTTTTAAGAGCCCGTAGGTTTTTTAAAACCGTGTCTATTAGTTTCCTAATTTGAGAAGGTGATTCTTGTTTTATACTCGTAATGATAAACAAGGATTTTAAATGATTGTTGGTCAATAGCCTAGGGTTATGATATCGATTTTCTAGAAGCTCCCATGCATGAATATAGTTCTCGGGCGTGAACACTAATGCCCCGATTACGTACAGTGCATTACCACTAAGTGACGACCGTAAATAGTGGAATATTTGTATTTCGTATAAATCTGAACGTTTATGAGTCATGGTAACGTATGAATTCTTAAATTCGAGCCAGTGATCGTATGACCCATCGAATACAGGCAACTTAATATCGGGTAATGTAATATGTAATGGTTTACGTGTGGCTTGAATTTCGTGAGCACTGGTCCCGGCCGGCGTCCTACTCGTCAGCACGAGTAGGACTAGGCAGGAGTTCCTGGAGTTCTCAATCCGGCTCGAAGGACCAAAATATGTTGGTGCAAGATTGTTCGGGTCTTGAAATGACTTCGCCTTTTGTTACTTATTTATAACGTTTATTGGTGAATTTATAAAAAATTTGGTTGACCGGCACAGTCGGCGGAATCGTGTCGAATATTGATAGACAGAGACAAAAGAGTAAGACAGAAAATATTGGATTGTCCAATTAGAACGCGGAGGTACCGTCTACAATACTATAGATGGCGTTAGTAGGTAAGTAACTACACGTATCGCGAAACTCTTGTTCTGAACCGCTGCAGTGATGCGCCTAGTTACGATCGGACGGGGTAGATGGCGCTGTCTTGAACAACTACCAATACTTAGGTAAACTTGCCCCAAAAAATTAAAAATTATCATACAAACGGATGCATGTCATCAAGGTTGTCAAAAAATAATAAAACATTACATAAATCATTTTTTAATAATTATTAAGAAAACAAGAAATAGGAATGAAAACAATATGCATTACTTTACCTAAAATGAGTAAATAATTAAATACTTAGCGTACTAATTATAATCAAAAATATTCGTTAAACAGTATGCAAAACAAATCTCTCAAAAACTAAAACAACTCTAAAACTTCTCCAAAATCAATAATCAAAATACTTTGGTAAATGGTTTATAAAATAATCATCCTCTATAAAACTAATTGTCTCTTGGTAACGTAATGACACCTATCAGGTGAACTTCTTTAACAATCAATATCCTCTATAAAACTAATTCAGTCTCTTGTTAACGTAATGACACCTATCAGGTGAACTTCTTTTACAATCAATCTTTCAAAAACGAAAACTATCGTCTATAATTATTCAATAAAATCAATAATCAAAATAGATACACTAAATTAATTATCCTCCAAAAAATCAGTCACTCTTAGAGGTATCAAAATCAATAATCAAAATACACTGAATCGCCATCGCCTAAAAAAACAAATTCAGTCTCTTTTTCAGATAATGCTATCAGTTGCACATCTTTAACAATCATTTCTTCCTATATTGTATCGATGTCTTCTTTTTTGGGTTTTGTAAATATTATATTATCATTTTTTCCAGAATTCTTAAAAAAGGAAACCTGATATTGATCCGCCAGTTTTACAATTATTTTGCCTACATAATACACAATTTTCTTTTTCAATATAATATCTTACTAAAACGTAATCATTCACATTGTAAGTAACCGAAGTTGTATTTTGCTTGAGTTCCGTACTACAACTTGCACCCCAATTCGTGTCAGAAGTCATATTTGGAGACGGCAGTTTATTCATCCTAGTTGGTCCAGGTAAGCCTGCATGCTCTGATTTAATTCTTTTTTTAATTATTTTGTAGCTCTGCATATTTTTGCTCTCTTTTCTTACATTAACAATATGATCGGTTTTTATTTCTTCAAGTGCAAGTGGACCGTATTTGCGCAAATCGAAATATGCCAGATTTTCTTCAGTGAAGATCTGTGCCTAACGAAAATAAAAAATATCATAATACGAACAAAGGTGCAAGTCATACTCATACCTACATTTCCAGTTCTAATGAAAACACAACAAAAAACCGATATAATAATTTTAAAAAACGTAATTGCACATTATGTAATAAAAATCACGCACTTTATACGTGTATTAGTTTCTTAAATATGCAAATAAAAGATATGTTCGCAAAATACGTGTAAATCGAGATAATACCGAAATAATCATTATCAGGCCTAGTCGAAATTATTTAAATAAAAGTTAAAATTTAATGTTATGTAAGTTTAAATTGAAAACTTAAATTATAATAATCGATAAGTTTAAATTGTAATTTAATTGACTCGATGGTAACGGTCGTGAGCGGCGGCCATTAGAGCACTGGCGGTCGTAGCGAGCGGACGTACCTATTGTAATTACTTGGCGAATTATAGTGTTTTAGAGTAAGCAGTTTATTATTTTAAGACCCCTTCTGACGAAAGTTGCTATTTCGTAACAGCGTCAGACCAAGTATTAATGCAAACTGTACAAATCCCGATTTTGAAAATTCTGCAATACTTGAGTTCCGAAGTGCCAAAAGATCGATCGTGGAAGACGATAACACTACAGAAGAAAATGAGACAGATAATAGTGATGTTCTTAGGCACTTAGTGGACAGAACCGATTTATCAGACTATAAAAACAATATATTGTACTACATATCTGGCTACATTGTAATGAAAATAGTAGACAAACTAACATGTCAACATTGCCGAGCCTTGCTCATAACGCATCGTACACATAAAGATCATGACTTCTTGATTGATGTTTGTGAATTTTCTTCTTTCACAGCCTTTGTAGACAGAGGAGGGCTAAAATATGCTTCAACATTTGTGTTCGATGTAGTAAAGTATATAGAAAAACTTTTTTGATTTACAGAGTTTGAATATGAAAAAAATGCTTAATATGACAGTACATCAATTCTACCCTAAAATTAAGCACATTTTGCCTGCCCATCCAAGCTCAGACGAATCTTACGAATTGGAACTGATTAAATGTATTGGTCAAAAATACTTAAATTTAAGACTTAAAAGCTACGGGAAGTCTTTAACCCTCAAGCACGTAGGAAATAAGGCTACATTACGACAAACATTGCGTAAAACTGTATTGTTCAGCAATGTATAAAAATAAATATATATTAAAAAAAAAACAGTATTTTTTTCCGTCTACAATATTGCATCACGTTCATTTGACCTAACACTCATTTTTATTTTATTTTATTTATTTGGGAAACAAACAATCGTACAATAAATGTTACATAAATGTTTCCTTAAAGTAATAGGGTTAATTGTACAATCAACGACGTTCATTCATTTATTAATAATCCTTCTCCTCATCTTTTCATCTTAGCGAATATTATCCTGGTTACATGCGCAAGCTATACTTTGGAGTTTGCCAGGGTTCGCCGAACATGATCCTGGAGTGGCGAGTCTGATAATTACAGTAAAGCGATTGCCATCTGACTTTCATTTTTTTTACAATAAATTAGGTAGGTGAAGTTATGCTAGTAGGTAGTATCAATATATCAGGATACTTACACAATCGTTTTTACAAGCAATTTGTCCCGTGTTCTGTTTGGTCATGGTCACCTCATTAGAAAGGGACATACTACCAACGGAAGCGCCGCCCGGTTTTTGCGCCATAGTGCACAGTCTAGTTTTAGTATAAGGTCTTTGATAGATAGTGAGTGAGTGACACCGACACGAGTGCACGTGTTGTGTTTGACGGAGGTTACATTGCAGTTTATAACAAGGTAAGTTTAATCACAATCTTTCTCGTATATTATGCATTGCTAATATTATATGAAGTGAATGAACAAATACTGGTAATGTAATTACAGCAGGGATGTTTTGTTAAAGTAATAGCTTTAATTAATTATGTTATTGCGGCATGTTCTTATTTTTGTAAATATGTAATGTATGTATGTATGTATGGCTCCTATTTATAGGTACATTACTAATCCAACTATATATATCACTACATATTATAAAACAAAGTCGCTTCCCACTGTCTGTCCCTATGTATGCTTAGATCTTTAAAACTCTCTACTCGCCTCGGCGCTCGGACAGTACGGACGTGTTTTTAATTAAATAGTGAAATATTAAACTATCATTATTCAAAAACAAACCAAAACATTACAGTGTTAGAACTATTGTGGTGTACCAAAGTGCCTTCAGTTACGACAATCTCGAACCCCATCAATCCAGTACAGCGCTTCACAGTGGCGTGCGCGCCCCCCGCTCCACCTCGGGTAAACGAGACAGTTGCATTTTTTAACCTCCTCACACATTTGCTTAGTAAACATCTAACATTATGAGCGTTCGACGTTCGCCACAATCCAAAAACAAACCAGAAGGTCAAGTCAGTTCACAATCTGACTTTTCCAAAACCAGTGATGATGATACAGACAGTCGAATATCTCAGCGTAAAAGGAAACAAAGAGAATGTTGCGACATATTAACTGCATTAAATAATTTTCGCACAGAGATGATTTCAATATTAGAAACGAACCTAAAACCAATGCGAGATGATATCTCCGCAATGAAGGAACAGGTTGATGAGATAAAAAGCTCTACTAGTAGAATGTTAGCTGAACATAACAACATAAAAGCTGAAATTTCAGAGCTAAAGAAAAATAGTCAGACTGCCGAATTAAAGATATCTAAGCTTGAAACTGCTATTACTGATCTCAAACATACAGCACCCAAATGTGACATAAAAGCGAATGAATATTTCTCGAACGAAAAAATTATTAGTGAACTACAAGAAAGAGCTACCCGAAGTAAAAATATAATTCTAGTTGGCCTGCCAGAACCATCATCAGGCGACAGCTTGGCTTGCCAGGCCGCGGATAAAAGCTCCGCCCAATACATCCTACAAAATGCAGGAAGTGAACATTTTGTAATAGTAAAAACAATCCGACTGGGAAAATACACTACGCAAAAAAATCGTCCGCTAAAGATATGTCTTGAATCTGCCGAAGAGGTGAAAAATTTACTCCGAAACTAAAATAATCTTCCTGATCACGTCAAAATATACTCGGATCAGACTCTTACCCAAAAGTACATATTGAAAGAGCTCAGTCAAGAATTATCACGTCGTAAAAAAAACGGCGAGGAGGATCTAACGATAAAGTATATCAAGGTTACACCAAAAATTGTTCAATCTCATTCAAAAAACTAAAATTATTACACCCCTCAGATACACAAAACAAAAATGACGATTCAATTACTTACCAGCTCAGCCATACATATCAAGAACTGCCTACTCTCAAGTGTACCATAAATTTTCTATACGCAAATGTACGCAGTATTCGAAAACAAGGGAAATTCGATGAATTGCAATGCATAATAAAATCCATTAAATGCACCACTCATGTTATAGTACTGACGGAGACGTGGCTAAAATCTAATGAAGATGCCGAATTTTACCAACTGCCGAACTATGCTCACCACTACAACCTCAGAACAGATTCCAGAGGCGGAGGTGTTTCTATTTATGTGCATAACACACTTAACCACAGCAAAGTTGAAGAAACCTACACCGGTAGCATAAACTACCTTTGGGTATACCTTGAGAGGCATGCACTGAACATAGGCGTGGTGTATAATCCTGGAAACACCAATATGAGTGAGTTTCTCGAAATTTATTCGCAGCAACTAATTAAAAAAACCCGTGCTATCGTATTTGGTGACTTTAATATCGACTTGCTGAAAAGAAATACTATGACAAAGTCCTACCAAGATGCGATAAAAGAGTCTGGCTACGGTTTTATCAACAACATCCAAAAAGATTACTGCACGAGAGAAACTACTACCACAAAAACTATCCTTGACCATGTCAGCACCAACCTCAAGGATAAAAGCTTCCATATGACTATTCTAGACTCACCTATGTCTGACCATAAGCAAATTTACCTAAACATGAAAAAATACAAGCCTTCACCCAAGAAACGAATCAGATATGAAGCTATTGATTATAAAAAGCTGTACGAAAGCATCAAAAATACAGAATACCATTCAAGCGATAATAAATATACAAACTTAGAGAAATACATAAGATGTGGCATAAGCAAAAGCATAAAGGTCAAAACAAAAATCCAGAATCCACCTCGCCAGGACTGGATATGCAGAGAAATATTACATAAAATTAAGAGAAGAAATGAAATCTGGCACAGTTTGAAACAAAACCCAACCAATGGTGATTTAATCAAAAGCTTTAAAATTGAAAGAAATACTACTGCTGAAACCATAAAGAACACCAAGAAGAAGTTCTATCATGACGCGTTTATGAGGTATACAGGGAACCCTAAGAAGATGTGGAAACTAATAACTACACTGTCTAATAATAAAGTCAAATCGGAATCCACCCCCCCTAAACTTATAACCGATCATGGACCTGTAACTGATGGCACGGAGATCTGTGAAACATTTAACCGCTTCTTTTCTACGATTGGTTCCAATCTCGCCAACCGAATTTCTGCACAACAGAAACAAAACACGACTTTAGCAACACAAGATACAAGAACACATGACAAAGAACTCACTACCCTCACGCCATGCACAACCAATGAAGTGTCTAAAATAATCAACAGTCTTGATCCATACTGTAGTGCAGGAATTGATGGGATCACTACTAAAATAGTCCAGTGCCTAAATAATTTGTTAGTAGATAAATTAACTGAATGCATAAATATCCATCTTGTTGAAGGAACCTTTCCAGATCCCCTAAAAGTTGCAAAAGTGACTCCCGTCTACAAATCTGGCGTAAAAAGCAACCCTAATAATTATAGACCTATTTCGGTTCTTCCGATAATTTCCAAAATATTTGAAAAGATCATGTACACGCGCCTTGATAAACACCTTACGTAAATAGATTTTCTTTTTGAAAGACAGTATGGGTTTCGGTCCCAGTCTAACACTCTATCGGCCACGGCTGATTTGATCACTAAAATTCACACAAACATCGATCAAAAGAATATGGCGATAGGCTTATTCATAGATCTTACAAAGGCGTTTGATACAGTTAGCCACACAATACTTCTACAGAAACTAAGAGACATAGGTGTGTCAGGTGTAGCATATAAGATGTTCGAATCTTACCTAATTAATAGGTACCAAATAGTTAAAATGGGAGAATATCAAAGCAAACCGCACCATATCACATTTGGAGTCCCCCAAGGTTCATTATTGGGTCCATTATTCTCCTTGATATATATTAATTCCATCCACAAGGTTCCACTGCATGGACATATCTCGTTATATGCTGACGATACCTGTCTCTTTTATTTTGGAAAATCTATAACGGACATGATAAAACAAGCCCAACAAGACCTAAATGCGCTTTTCGGTTGGTTCCAACAAAATCTTCTAACAATTAACGCATCTAAAACAAGTTACGTAATATTTAAGGCCAAAAATAAAAAAATACCACCTCACCCCCCTCTAAAGATTGATAATAAAACAATTCAACTAAAACAACATGAAAAGTACCTTGGGTTAAGACTGGACTGCCATTTGAACTGGAAGGTACAAATTGACTATGTAAAATCTAAATTGACATCATTACTGGGCTCATTACGCAATATAGTTAACTGCCTTCCCCATACAGTACGCCACACAATATACAACTGTCTGGTAAAACCACATATGCTGTACCTTATCGAAATCTGGGGTAATGCACCAAAAACAAACCTAAAAGACCTACAAATTGCACAAAACAAGGTTATTAAAATGCTATTTCATTACGACTACCTAACACCTACAGTTAAAATATACAAAGATACACAACTCATGAACATTAGACAACTCCACACATACTGCACCTGTATACTTATACAAAAAATACTTACCAAGAGAATACATACACAAATATCCTTCACTAAAACACATCAGTTGCATAATCGAAGCAGTCGTAGAAAAGAGCAGATCTCACTTCCTCGTGTGCGAACCACCCAAGGTAAACGAACTATCACTCACGAGGGAGTGCAAATATATAATAAATTACCAGAAGAAGTGAAGAGTGCGAAATCGAACCACGAATTTAAAACTAAATTAAAAAAACATGTTCTTGATAACATCGCACTCCTTAAATAAAATTAAAAAAAAAAACCACATTACAATTATTATAGAACACGAAATGAAAGCGAACACTGTCTTAAAATAAAAGTTGTACTACTGTAATATTATTTGTATTGTGACAGCGAGCCCGCACACTTTAAAACCGAGCGGGGGTACTTTTACATAGATTCGCCAGTTGTGGCTTATCGGGCTACCCACACCAATTTGATTAATTGTATTTGTTACTTAAATCTGTATAAACTTAGTATTGTCTGATCGCCGAAGTTTATGTAATACTTTTAGATATAAAACTTTCTCAATTAAGTGAAATGTAAATTTCGTTATGAGAAATAAAGTCTTTAACCACAAAACTACGCAACGGATTTTGATGCGGTTTTTTTTAATATATAGATTGATTCAAGAGGAAGGTTTTAAGCTATTTAACATCACGCTACGACTCTTAGGGACGGGGCAGCGCGGGTGAAACCGCGGGCGGGTCGCTAGTATAAAAATAAATCTCAATTTCCCTTGGTCATCGCATCACGCGTGAACGGATGTAACAATTTCACTAATTCTTTTCTTTTGTGTTAATTATTGTCAGGAGAAGGTTCTTACGAAACAAATAATTAAAGAAGTTGACCAGAACATTGGTTCTGCCTTTCTCTTTCGACTGTTTTTATTATCACAGGGTCTAGGAAAACATTCCATTTTCAAGTTTTTTAACGTTTTTGACAATATTAACACTATTTACGCTTTAATTTCACTGATTTACGAGAGCAAAATACACTCAACGACCGTTGCACCGTTGGGTCGAATAGTGACACCTGATTGGTCAAAAAAGGATGTTGCTGTCTATGCCGCAACTACGTAGGTATGTTGCTGGTTTTGCTATGAAGATTTGGTGCCAGAATCTCATATAATCAAACGCTTAGAAGACCCAAAGGAAACTAGAAGAGGCCAGTATTCTTTTAAAAATTTGCCTCAGATTACTTTTAAGTAAGTGATGTGCCAGATGATTGATCTGACATCAACGTTGATCTCTTTTTTACCTGGACTGTGATGATAAAGCTTATGATATTTGATATTAATCTAAGAGTTCATGTTTTTGATAGCAATATTTGATAGGTTAACTTCAGGTTTTTATATTATTTTATATTAGGTAGTTATATGCATAATAAGCATTTCGTGCAGCGCAAAAGTAGCCATTTTGTCAAACGGTTACATCTGGCCAACCAAATAACCCTCCACGAGCTTTTCTCACGAAAATAATTGTATATTCTCTGGTATGAACAGACCTGTCAATTATTTTCCCAATGTAAAATTGCGAGCCGCTTTTGCTTTTATATGCAACTGCAACCCACGCATCTATGTCATATTTAGGCTCCACTTCCATGCCAAATACAGCTTCAGGTTCTGTTGTGGATATTTTCACGCCACGTACAGGTTCAAGTGCTGCTGTGCATATTTCCATGCCAAGTAGAGGTTCAAGTTCTCCTGTGGATATTTCCGTGCCATTTACAGCTTTAAGATCTGCTATGGATATTTCCGTGCCAAGTACAGGTTCAGGTTCTGCTGAAGATGAATTCAAAAACTTTTGAAATTCTGATTGATCCACTGAATTGAATCCAATCGAACCATCACGCACTGTGAATCGTTGGTAGTTGCATGGTACATTCGATAAAATAGTTATTTTGCTTTTTGAATTGTTATCAAAATTATTACTTGACAGAAGCAAATCTTTCTCAAATGTGTTACCGTCAAAATCAGTCAAATCGCCAACATTATTTAATATAGTTGGAGTATCAAAAGAAAACGGGGATGTAGTGTTATGTCCGCAACCACTTGGAACTTTCGTTGTTTCCAGATTTACATTACTTGAAGTGGTATTGAGTAAATCTTGGCGTCTGTAACTTGGCTCTATTGAATTATTAGGTGAAGCAATTTCATTTACGTGTGGATTTTCGATTGATCGTACCAGGCGAAGCTAAAGCGGTAAGTTGTAGTACAGTTAGATAATCTTGATCATTTCAATTATTTTTGCTAGCAAAATAATCTCGTTTCATTAATTTTATCTAAATAATACTGTTAATTTACTAAACCGATAGTTGGAGTTACAGTACGTTCAGACAATTTTGATCATTTAGGTTTTTATAAATTCGGTCATGGTCGTGTTCACTATCGTGTTTTCGTTGCCACCACACCACACCATAGACAAGTTTATAGGTATGTATTTTTTGTGATATTTAGACAGTAACTTACTTTATGTTTGTTTTAGGTATTCTGCTGTAACTCTCCCAAAAAGATTGCTGTGTCGTCACAAAAAAACGTTTAAATGCATGTCTATAGCAATGACCGACGTTAAGCAATTTTTTGACAATTTTTATGCAGAACCCAATAAATTGAAGCAGGATGCTTTTATATTAAAGCATTGCCAACCAAAAAAAGTAATGCGTCATCGCCGTTCTGCTAATTCAAAATATTCGATGCAAAAATTTCAAACCAAATATTACATTTACTGTAAATCTGCAAAGAAGAAAGTACTAGTATGCCAAAAATTCTTTTTGACAGTTTTACAAATCACAAAATATAGAGTGCAAAGTATTATGAAGACATACTTTGAGACCGGACAACTTTTAACAGAAAAAAGAGGAGGTGACCGTATTTCTAATAAATATCTGCACAAACGCGAAGCTATTAAAAGATTTATCAATAAAATTCCATGCCAAGAACCTCATTACTGTAGAGGGAATACTAAGAGGTATTATTTGTCATCGGAATTGTCCATTAATAAATTATGGAAGCAATACAATATAGAAGCTAGTCATGACTTAAAAGTAAAAAAATCCTACTTTCGACATATATTCAATAGTAACTACAATCTCGGCTTCGGTACTCCAAGAACAGACGTTTGTGCCACTTGTTTGAGATTTTCATCAGAAATCGGTCACCAAAATGATGCTCAAGCACGAAACGATCTAATGATCTCTCAAAGATTACACAAATTGAGAGCATTTTTTGAAAAAGTCTGAGAAGAAAACCCTAACCTAAAGACGTTTTCATTTGATTGTGAAAAAAATTTAAATTTGCTTAAACTTCCTGACCAAGTCGCATACTACCTGAGAAATATTTATTTGTTTAACTTCACAATAGTGGAGGGCTCTTCAAAAAGCAAGTTAACTCCTACAAACGTGTTTGCCTACTGTTGGACCGAAAATGTTTTTCCCAAAGCTGCTAACGAAATTGCGTCAGCCTTGTATCACCGACTGAAAAACACAGACTTCTCTTCTTGTCAAATAGTTCGACTTGTCGCTGATGGCTGTGCAGGCCAGAACAAAAACACTATTATGCTGGGTATGTTATCTAAATGGATGACAGAAGCTCCTCAAAATGTTAAACAAATTGAACTAGTGTTTCCAGTAGTTGGACATTCTTACATACCACCTGACAGGGTATTCGCTAAGATCGAAAAGGAAGTCCGGCTCCACGAAGAAATAAATAGCCCCCAAAAATACTTGGACATTATTTCAAACTTTAGTACTGTCACTACCTTGGGAGCTACTGATTGCGAAGTCCTTGACTGGAAAACAGCTTCACAGGAAGTTTTTAAACCCGTGAGCAACTGGCATTTCAAATTTAAACAGTGTAAACGTTTCATTTTAAAACGTTCGAAGAGACCCGGAAATATTTTGATTCAAGGGCATTTACATTATAAATCCGATGATGGAGTTAGCAAAAATGTTTGTAAACCACGAAAAAAAAGCGCTTTGATAAATCCAGATAAAATACGTCCTTCGAACAAATTAACTGCCGCAAAAAAAAAAGATACACTAACCTTGCTAAGAAGTCATTGGGGTAACGATTGGCACCTAAACGAAAATTTGCAATTTTTTAAAGAATTATTACAAGAATATAATGATGACCAAACTGAGGATAGTAACCAACAGGGTGAAGACGGTGACAATTACGAAGAATTGTGTGAGCAAAATGAAGAAATTAATGACATGCATGTGTAAATAATAAGAAATATTAATAATTG
The DNA here is from genome assembly GCA_947256265.1 of Acronicta leporina. Taxonomy (NCBI): domain Eukaryota; kingdom Metazoa; phylum Arthropoda; class Insecta; order Lepidoptera; family Noctuidae; genus Acronicta; species Acronicta leporina. The sequence goes on along the minus strand of OX366533.1, from coordinate 4,390,509 downwards.
ATGATTAGAACAATAAAGTGTACGATAAAAAAGTTTCAATTTATTTATTACCATAATGTGAAAATAAAACCGAAGTATTAAAATTAATAATCATAGCATTCCACTTTTCTATTTCTAATAAATTCGCTTAATAATATTTCCTAGTAAACAGGAAAACCTGTACATTTTTTTAAAAAAATATGTAAGTATCAAGATTATTACAGTAAAACATCAACAAAAACAGTCATTACAAATGCAGCAATATCCATGATTGACTGGTGCAAAACCAGCAACATCCAATTAAGAATGGCGCAAATGCAGCATTATCCACACATTGGATGCAAATACAGCAACATCCTAAATATATTACTTTATTTTGGTAAATGTAGTGTTTCTTAGGGAATTCTGTTTTACAATATCTGATTCTATCATCATTAGTTATCTATTCTTGTAACATAATGTAACTAAACATTGGTACATGCTACGTAAACAAAAAAATACGTCTACCGCCTTTTCAGTAAAAGTGAATGTTGCTGCTTTTGCTTCTATATGACTCAAATACCGTTGATTGCAATTACCAATGTGGTTTTAAATTTAACCCATATTTTCACGAACGTAATTAAATAACATAACGTAATAGAAAAATTTAACTCTCATTTCCTTCCATAACAATTTCATTTCCATCCCTGCGTTTTTCATTTCCTTCCATGCCTTCATTACCATCTGTCAGTTTTTTTATTAAATAACCTTAGTAAATTAATGCAATTCAGGAATTCGAATCTAGATGTATATACAAGCCAGAATTATGGAAAGTAGGATCATAGCTCAATAAAAAAATCGTTCCGGCAAAATTTACAAATCCGGTCGAAATGACGGAATGATCCACCTACCTAGGTCTATGTGCCTACTAATTTTAAAGTTTGTGATGTAACAAAACAGTGGTTAAAAGTTAGTTGTTTTGGTTTAGAGATTTTGTTTGAAAAGTAAACAAAGAAACCACGAATATTATTTTAATTTTGTTCAGAATTTCTAAAGTGTTTTGTTAAATATTGTAATAGACCGAATAAAACGATTTTGGTTAAGAAAACTTAATAATTTGCTTAAATTACCCCCAAATTCTCCATGTGTCCTCGGTACACCGTAGTACTGGCCCAGGTACATAGGGTATGTTGTACCTTGGCCTTATTTACCTTTTTTTTTTAAATTTTAAAATCTCTATATGTATGAAATATACATTTCTGATATTTTGGTGGTGAGTACCCAAATAATTGAAATTTCGAAATATGCAAATATGATTTGTGTGCTGTACGTCAAATCACAATAAAAAATATATAACTAAAAAACTGTCCAAGGTACTGTTCAAAAGGTACTGATGAAAATTTTGAATTCAATTCATCAATAACATAATTATCTTGAATAGGCAATCATGGCCTGGATCACCAATTGCCTTGTGGTGGTCATTATCATTGAAGTGGAATATTTTTTTCAAGTATTCAAACATGTTATTGGACATCACCAAATAAATTGGTTCATAGCCATATTTTGCAGACCAGTATGCTGTTATATTGGGATAATGTTGGACTGACATAAATATAAGTATTCCAAAAACCTTTCTCAAGTCTGATAAATTGGTGGCTGTTGAATTTGCCGGATTTTTTTGTGTGGCATACAGGTTTGACTATCCTATCCATGAAATGTTCTGTGAAAAAGTAGTTGAAGCATTATGGAGTATCTAGTTGTGACAACTCTGGTCCTAGGTCTGAATTTCCTTTGAATAAAATTTTGGACTAGTCATATTCTAAGTTTTTTTTTTTTTCAGATCAATTTACGTTTATCTAATAATGCTGAAAATGTATGTCCTGTACCTGTGTCTATTAGATACCTGATTTTCAAACAAGGGTGGGTCACTTTCTTGGTTTTGTGGGTTTTCTGTGTCCTCCTCATCACTTTCTAACATGTTCAGTAACTCATATCTGCCATAACTTTCAGGCACATTTTACTCCTCTTCATCAGACTTCTCCATGTCATCTTCCGAAAGCCACCCACCTTCCAAAGATGCTAAATAATGTTCAATATCTCTGTCATTCATTTTGTTAGATATCAACACCTGGAACCAAAAATGAAACAAAACTAAATCAAACAATAGTACTTCACTAACACTTTCATACAAGCAAAATGAACATCAATATAAAAAAAATGATTGTAGGTACATGATGATGTAAAATTACATTGATCAACACAAATATTGAGTTTGTTTCTACATATTTTTTCTATTTATGAACAAAACTATATACATAAATCAAAATACTGACCTGGGCCCCAACTCCCCAAGTCTGCTAATTTGTCGTGTCAAAATCGTCAACGTCAATGTCTTCAGAATTGTAGATTTTTGACAGTTTTGTCTACGAAACGAAATCTGTCAGTTCTTGTCATTTAGTGCCATTGAACGATCATTTTGATACAACTGAAATAGCAGACTTGGGCCCCTGCTCCTTTGACTATCTATCCCTGGACAAGTAACGCGCTTAATTCGATGAACAAAAAAGTCTGTCACTTTTGGTGCGGGGGGACGAAACACTACATAGACATTGCTGCACACATACTCAAAATCATTTTGTATCGCTACGAACTCACACATATCAAAATCTTTAACACTAACACAATTTACGCACACGTAGAGGTCAAATACGTCAACATACAAGAATTGACGACAATACGAACGTATAAGACATTAAAAATTATTACGAAGCTACTATGTCGATATTTTATATCGATAGATTATTTTAGGAAGCATGGATAAAAACGAAACAACGATTACAAATTTTTATATGTAATCATTTATTTGCAAAATTAAAATCATCCATACACATCTCTAAATATCTTTCGTCATATTTTCAATGCAATGTCTCTCATTGGTATACATTACAAGCCAATTAAATACAAAAGAAAGAAACTATTTAGGTATAGATAAATACATGATTTGTAATTGTTTAAGAGAAATCGCTAACTTTTTCGAAATACATATTCTATGGCCTATGTTAATCTTGAATTATGTAGCATTCAAACGGTGAAAGAATTTTCGAAATCGGCCTAGTATTTTGTGAGTTTATTTGTTACATACATTGATACATACAAATCTTTCCTCTTTATAATATTAGTATAGATAGAGCGGATATTAGGGACGTTTTGCTACAAATACTTTGATACCAATTAGTTTGATTATTTTCTTTGCCAGGCTGATATATTAGGAATGACACTAGACAGAGCGTTTTGTTTCCCACGAGATACAAGTAGGAGTAAATACGATTTTGTTCATTATGTCACGCGTTAATATGATAAGAAGCGTCCTGGGTTCGATTCCCCGGTCGAGCAATGTGTTATTGGAGTTTTTCTATAAAATTAAGGGTTGATGCCCGATTAATGGCAATAGGCTCGCCCCCTAAGTACGCATCTGTCTAACCCTTCGGGGAATAAAGATGTGATGGTATGTCGTGTTCCGTACTCTCGTTATTTCTTTGACCCGGATATCGAAAAAAGTAAATAATGTGTTTAAAGAATCACCCCGAGAGGCAGGGAATAGTGGAATTGAATAACTCTACTTACAATTGGAGCTGCCCAACTGGGGAAACACCTACACTTTGCAGAAAATAGTAGCCAAATAACATAGCACTGTACTATGTTGTGTTCCTAACCATGAGCAAGATCGCCAGAGCTCCGCGAGGAAGCGTTATGTTGGCAGTGGGGGTACCGGTGTTGTGGGTTGTCTACCGGGTGTGAAAAGATTTTTCTTTCGGCAACGGGCGAGTGATACCCCAGGTGTTGCAAGCGTTCATATAATAGGCTACGGTAACCACTTACCATCAGGCGGGCCATGTGCTGGTTTTCCACCTAAGCGGTAAAATAAACCCCAGACCTTCAAACCGTACCGTATCTTAGAAATCATTCACACATCAATTATTTTTAAAATACGATTTAAATATGTTAATTTATAAATTTATTTTGTCTACAAATTGATCCGAAACGGCTTAAGCTATTATTTATCAATCACACCTACTTCATTTTAAATGAAGGTCTTTTGTAGATCTGAAAAAGTAACAAATAAAATATCTAATACTGGATATCAAAAATAATCAATAATCTTAGTTACGTCATTTCAAAAAATGTTATTTTATTAAAATATAGTGATATCATAAATTCATGATATTCATCTTTAGCAATTATTATAATTTCTTACATTGAACACGAAAATAATATCGATATCGAAAATAATAAACAATCACTATCACATCATTAATTAAAATGACAAAACAAAAGAGGGACATAGTCTCGCTACACTTTTTAAAATCCGAGTTTTAAGCATTATGTCATAATATATATAAGGCCTATAATTGCCAGAAACAGATGAAAAAGGTAATTCTGTATTAAGACCTATAATTGGAAATCATAAATGGTGACATCCTATTGATATGATGGATATTTCAAATTTAAATCTAACTTTTATTAGAAGAAGGCTGATATTGTTAGTAAAAAAAATTTGCTAGGCTCGTGGGGAGTGCGGGTAGTCTCGTGGGGAGTGCATTGAACAAAACGATTATTTTATACTCGATTATTGAATCGGTAACGTCCTCGATCATTATTAATAAATTGTATTATGTGATTTAAATAGAAATAAATGAACTTTAATACTTACATACGGAAAATAACTCCATCTTTATCTAAATAAGATATTAGATATTTTTTTGCATACATTAACTGCGCGTATATCGGTATTTACACGGAGCATTTATGATGACCTTACTGAGCGGAAACGATTCTGTTAATGAAAAATCGATTTCGGAGACAGTTTTGATAAACGCGTTAGATTTTTTAATCCACTACCTTGACAGAGGAGAATGATTATGAGAGGCGGGTCCTTATAGATAGATAGTCAAAGGTTAATATCGATGATTCTGTTAACATCGATGTTACGATATTTTTCGTATAGCAACATCGAAGTTAAAACATCGATGTTTTTTGCTTTCGAAATCGATAATCATCGAACATCGATGTTCATCGAGCATCCCTATTTTGTGTACCATCCACTGAGGGATGATCGATATTAGAAAAACATCGATGTTGACATCGATGTTAACATCGAATCAAAAGTATCGATGTAAGATAAATATCGATAGAAAAACATCGATATGTGTAAAACATCGATGTTTTTGGAAACAAATAAAACTGTCAATTATATTTATAAAATGTTTTAATTATTAGAAAATTACATTAAATTTAAAAAGCCCACTCTTCCTGAGACACCTAGAAATCACAAAAATAATAAGAAAAATTAACATTCCCAGTATTTTTTAGGGACACTGTAAAAAAATTAACTTTGATAAGTGTTTTCCTTTTAGTCTGTTCCGTTGCTGGTACAGAAGCTGACCAGCTTTGGAAAAAAGCCTTTCCGAAGCTGTGGATGTTGCTGTGCAACACAAATACTTGAGAGCAATTTTCTTTAAATTAGGACAGGTGGATTCTAGTGCCTTCCATAAATGTAAAGGGTCTTGTTTTAAGTCAGCCACCGGACTTTTTAAATAAATTTGCAACTCCAGAGGCATGCTTGTGTCTCGTTGACTAGACAAAATATTGTTCTTTTCGTTGACAAGTTTATAATGGTCTTGCCATATATCTACAGTTTCTTCTTCGACTGGTCTTGTCTCTGTTAATTGATCATTTTCATTTTTTTCATTCGTCTCAATATCTGAAATAAATTCCTTGATACTCCTAATGCCTCTGGAACAGGCTAATGCATCTTGGAAATGTATATTTTTGAACCGAGGATCTAAAAGAGTGGCGACAGCAAGGATATTAACGTTTTCTGTTTGTAGCAATCGTTTCTTTATTTCTTCAAGTACGTTAGTTTTTAAATTATCTCCAATGGTCTGTTTTGGTTCCAAGCCTGTCACTTTTATAGTAAGTAATCTGGTAAGTGGGATAACTTTACTACATGTTACATATTTTTCACCACAGACTTCACGAGTAGTTATTTCAATTGGTCGTAAAATCTCTCAAACTTCAGTCAAATCAATAATTTGTTTTGCATTCAACATTTCTGGTGCACTGGTGTGGCAATTAATAATATTATTGATTGCAGGGCGCAGTTTTAAAAATCTTTCAATCATGTAAAATGTTGAGTTCCAACGAGTGGACACATCTTGTATCAGTTTTAAATCAGATTCTCGCCTCAATTCATCACTAGCAGCAATACATTGTTTAAACCACGTTACAATTCTTTTAACTGCAGCTATTAAGTCAGGCAAATTAGGCGTTTTATCGATGGATTTTTGTGCCACCAAATTCAACATATGGGCATAGCAGTGTATATGACGACTTTTACCAAACGCAATTTCTATTGCTTTAACAATATTGGCGCCAGCATCAGTGACAACTGCCACAATTTTATTTTTTTCAATATTCCATTCGTTACAGGTCTTTAATAATATATCCGCTATATATTCCGCAGTATGAGATTGCGTTAAATCATAAACTCCTAACGATACAGATTCTAATTTATCCTCCTCATTACAAAATAGAACAGTCACTCCCAAAAAACTTCTAGTTTGCATCGTGTCTGTCCAAATGTCTGTCGTTAAAGTCAAACCAGTCACGTTTTGAAGTTTCCCTTTGAAGTGTTCTCTAATAATGTCATATTTGGTATCTAACATCCTTTTCAAAGTGAATCGTGAAGGCACCTTGTACAATGGACAAGCAGTTTTCATTAAATTCAGAAAACCTTCATTTTCTACAATTTGAAAAGGTTGTGTCTTTACAAATCATGTATAAAATGCTAATCGTCAACTGAGTTCCCTTTGAGCCCATATCACCATATTGAGATATTTTACTAAAGCTAGAGCTTAGAGTTGGTTGGGAGAATAATTTTTTGACACTATCTGTGTAACTTTTTTCAGAATCACAATCACTCCCTGATTCAGACATTTCCATTGTAACATAAGTAGCAGTACTAGTTGAAGGCACAACACTAGGTTCTTTAAAAGTTGTTGGAGTTGAGGAAGATGTAGTTCTCATAGGTTCATACTTGGGCATTAAATTCGGATGTTTTTTATTTAAATGACATTTCAAATTGGTAGTGTTACCAGCAGTTTTTAAAATTTTTCCACAGGAACGACATTTGGCGCTAGTATCATTCATTTTTTCAAAATATTTCCAGTATTGACTCTTTGGTGGCATTTTATAATACCTTAAATTAAAAAAAAACAATAATCAAATTATTATATGCTTCTTCGTTATACCTACTTATTTATCATATTCTAAAATGCGTTGAATACATTAATTACAACACTATGTACTGAGAAAAAAATTGCAAAAAAACATTTTTTGATAATAATAAGAGTTCGCAAATATCGATTAATATATCGCTCATTCCCAACCCTATGCAATCCTTCCGTTACTCGCCCAGCATGCAGTGCAGTACAATAAACGTTTAGGATTTAGTAATTCACTCACCTGCATGCAAAGCCAACAACACCGAAAAAAGAATCCTTAGCAGTTCTTCAATGCAAAATAAAAGCAGCAAGCAGGCAAATTTATTTCTCGTAATTTATCCACTTTTTTTACAAGATAACCTAAAATTGGAATGATAAGTTACAGCAAAATTTACTGGAGAAAGAAATAATAATATAATACAGAATAAAAATGTAAATAATGTTACCTTACCTGTTATTTCGTTTACGAAGTTTCATTATTTACAAAATCAATAGTAAATTAAATTCGCGTCCGCTTCACAAGTTGACTCACAAAACAACACCTCACTCATCAACACAAACTACGAATAGAAACTCATCAAGTTCATTCGTACGGCTTAGGGCTTGTTTAGGTACTCCAATTATGTTGATCAGTGTCATCTAGTGGAAAATAGTTGGAACTTGATAGTCATCTGCTAATGACTATGCAACATTTAGTTGAATCTAGTACACCTAATGCACGCTAGACGGCGCCCAAAAGAATAATTGACGTATCGATACTTTTGATCTAGTAACATCGATGTTTCGATGATATCGAAGTCAACCCATCGATGTTAAAACATCGATGTTTTCCAGTAAAACATCGATGTTTATACAACATCGATGAATATCAATCATCCCTATCATCCACAGTGGATGACATCCACATTGAAGTAACCATCCATTGTGAATTGTGATATTTTTTATTATTTACAAATAAAACAAATCAAATTTTTATTTTACAAATAAAACAAAGTTGCGCGTTTTAAAAATCTTTAAAACGCGCAACTCTCAATGCCAAAATGTTTCAATTCTCTTACTTCAGAGCAAAAAGTTACCATCGAAGTAATAAAGATGTATCAGAAGTTCCCATACTTATGGAATTCATCCCACGAATTATTCAAAAACAAAGAACTGAAACAGCAAGCTTGGGACGCTATGTTGCAAAAATGGAAAAATATGGATTCTAATGCTACATATGAAAGCTTGAAAAAGAAAATTGAGAATTTAAAAACAAATTTTAACCGAGAACGGAGAAAGGTGTGTGGTACATAATTGCTCGGCAGAGTTGCCTCTAGGGGATAATACAAAAGATCCAACAAATACTCTGATTTGTTGGCTCTTTTGTATTATCTTAAAATATTGTTACCTAGTTGTCCGGTAATTTAATTATTAAGTACATGACATGGAATCACTGTGTCACCTTAGCTTTGTTTTTAAAATTTCATGAACATGAAGGTAACAAAGTAACAGTGTCATTTCTAGCTGCCTATAACCTTTATGAGACACCACTGACAGAAACATAGTGTGCTTCCAGCTGTGGAACTTAGGAAATTTGGGTTTGTTATAAGTGTAATACCTGTTTGCATTTGAATATAGTTGACAGTTTTCTTAATAAAAAATTAAATGCATTGAATTTGTGTTTTGGGGAAGGAATTTCGACCATCGCTGAAGCGCTGTTTTAATAAGATATGTATTACCACTTCTCATGCTACTCTTTGACCCTCGGTGAATGCATGAATGAATGTGGACTGGCTATAACTGCACTGGTTCTGGTTCATTCAGTATGGGGTATTGGCCCAACATAGGTAAAGACGGCAAAATTTTTAATCGACATAATGCAAAATCTTTTTCTTGTTCTCTGAAGGTCATCGTGGCAACACACTTAAGGCTTGTCTTGTTAAATGTGTATATGTCTTAACAGGTGCAAAATAGTGCCTCTGGTGACAGTAATGATTTACATGTGCCTACACTGTGGTATTATAAACACTTCAAGTTTTTATATGATGAACCTGAAGAAGAGGGATCTGAACAGACTGAAGGACTTAATTTGAAAATCAAACTGGAACCTGAGAGTGATGAGGAGGTAGGTACAATTAAATAAATATTTATATTTAAATTATATTTAAGTTATGACCAGGGGTTGGAATAGGTAGAGTTTTAAGTACCAAATGACATTAAATGCCCTATGAAATCTTAGCTTGGATATGACTTCATGCTGGGTTTGGGGATTGATATTTATTAGGTACTTTTCATATCAAAAAGTAAAGCAACATTGAGGATCTCTTTGATCTCAGCGATTCTCTTTGTATGGGTCTCTATACATTAGAGAGGTCAAGCTATATCTCCGGTTCCATTTAATTATTTGAGATAAGAAGTATACCAGTTTTTAAGTTGGAGCACATACTTTCTAACAGTGATAACAAAATTAAAACTATTCAGTAGTTTTTGCGCCAACCTGTAACAAACACAGCTTTTTTACAATTTTATAATAGTTGAGATGATGATTAACCGTCAAATTTGCTTAGTAATCCTGAATATGACTGCTACACTAGAGGTCCTGGGTTCGATTCCCAGGTTGAGCAAATGTTATTGGGTTTTTCAATGAAATTCTCAGTAGCAGCACAGACTTTGAAATTTGTGGCTGGTTAATGGCAATAGGCTCACACCCTATCACATGGGACCTACATATTCTGGTGAACTATGGATGTGTATTAGTAGGTATCTGCCTAACCTTTCGGGCAATACAGGTGTGATGGTATGTTTTATGTTAAGAATCATGGTTTCAATGATTAACAAAAATACTTCTCAATAACACTTACCTACAGGTATGTCCTTATCCAGCCCTGACATCCACACTATTTCTGTTCTAGGAACCTGAAAAGGAGAAAGAATCTTATAATAAAAGTATGAGGGACATCCACAAGAAACAAGCAGAACTGATTGACTTAGCTTCAAACCTTCTTCATCAGAAAGATGACAACAATTCCAAATTTACAGCATCCATGGCACTTCAGCTCAAAGAAATGTCCAAGCTGCAAAGGTGTATAGCTGAGAAGATAATTTCTGAAATTATGTTTTATGGCAAGCTTGAGCAATTAACTTTACAGTCTAATGTTAACTTGGAGAATGAAAGATCTGATTGTAACAACATTCCATCTCAATCAAAATCCAACTAGCTTGTGTTCTACAGGGTTTTACTTTTTTTTTTGTCTCATAGTCTAGTGGTTTTTTTTTATTCAGAGAAAAATACATGCAAATGACTTAATTTATCAAAATCGCCAAACTGTACAAAATTTCTAAGAAAAATTGTGTTTAAATGCAATTTAAACATATTTAAAAAGTTGGTGCAAGTGGCCCTTAGTTTTTAGTCTTTTCTTTAAAATTACATTGCTCAGATCTTTGGACGTAACATAACATACCATCACGCCTGTATTCCCCGAAGGGTTAGGCAGAGGCGTACTAATGTACACCCACAGTTCGCCGGTATGTTTAGGTCCCATGTCATAGGGGGCGAGCCTATTGCCATTAGCCGGGCACAGATTCCTAACTCCGAGCTGCTACTGGGAATTTCATAGAAAAACCCGATAACACTGCTCGACCTGGGAATCGAACCCAGGACCTCTAGCGTAGCAGTCGCGCTCAGGACCACTTGGCTAATGAGGCAGTTTTACTTTGGACGTATCTCTTGTAAAGTCTACATTAATAAATATTACCGGAGTTAAGTATTGTCTAGTTCTTTTACCATATATTTGACATAAGTTAAGGATGAAAGAAAGAATTATAATAAAAGAAGACATCTTTTTCACTCCTGTCTTCCCATTAAATCTGTAATGTTGACGAAAGTTCAGGTTCAGTAAATACGCTAACGTCATCGTTTTCGTAATTTGAAGGTATTTTTTTTATTGATCATTTCGGGGGTTGGCATAAAGCTCGTTCAGTTTGTTTTGTATATAATGTTCCATTTATGGTACATGATAAGAGGCGGTTTCTTTGTTTGTTTTGATTAGGTTTTCCGCACTGAAGATTATTTCTGAATTGGCATGTGCATGTGGTAAGGAAATAACTTCTAAAACAAATTTTGCCAAATTACAAAATAGCGACTCCGGGAAATTTAATATCTTGCTCTAAAACTCACCAGGTGACATTGTTTCTATGTTACAAAATACATCTTCCGGAAGAACTGTTTTCGGTAAAGGTCTCCATTCTTTTCATTCTCCAAAAAAACGCCTTCCTTTTAGTCTTTTTTCCGATCCCTTTTCCTTGAGTACTTGTACTTATGTTTGTTGTTTCTTGCGGCAATAGGTTTTCTTTTGCTATTGAAATTTCTGTCTGTTTTAGCCTTCTTTGTCGTTTTGATGTACTCATGCCGGATGTTTCAGAGTTAACGCTTTTTCCTGGCATAACAACGAGTTTTCGCTGTCTTTTTTACATCTTTTACGCCCATCGTACCATATCGCTTGTCATTTTAAAAAAAAAGTACCGACTCGTCAACTGCTTCTCTACGTCTATTGGTATCGCTCCATTGCGTTGTTATTCGAGACAACACTTGTGAAGGGTTTAAAGCAGGTATGGGCAACCTTTGACATGTTGAGGGCCAAACTTCAGCGTGCAAATACGTTCGCGGGCCGCGTTTAAAAGTACTTTGCGATAGATATTAGACATTTTTTGCGATAGATATTAGACATTAAATAAATACGACAATGTTATTATAGTATGTACAATTTATTAAAAAACAAAATGGACTTTAAAAAAATGGTACATTATAAATCGTTAAATTTGCAATTGTTACAAACTACGAAAGTTAAATACACCGAAATCAATGAGACACCTGAGCTTGAATTTGCGAAACTAATCCATCGATATTTGGATTAATTCCACTGATACAAAGACGTAAAGAATTTTCCAAATTATCGTCAGTCAGTCTTGTACGATGTGTTGATTTATTAACTTTCATCAATGAAAAGAAGTGTTCGCATTTATAAGTACTGCCAAACGCACAAATCAATCTCTAAGCTGCGAAAAATTGTCTTTTAGGTATTTTTTGTGGAAATCGCACAACTCTATGTCTTCAAATTTGGGTTTTAGGAGTGAGTTTTCTTGAAATTTTCTACATTAATTTTCTTTTATATTAATATATAATTTCTATTATATTAATCTTACATATAATAAGAATGTAAGTGAGCCGTGTCTGTACATTGCTTATATTTACAAAAAAACTAATTTGGGGGACTCAGAATCGGTAACACAATCCATTTCTATTATTTTTGGAACTTTTGTCTGTCTGTTTGTTTGTCGGTTTGTCTGTATGTTTGACCGCGCATCAAATGATAACTACTGAAGAGATTTGGAGGAAGTGGGCAAGAATTCATAGCCTGTTTCTTGGATTAACATTTAGGCTATTTTAAATTCAAATCGGTTCTCTCTATCAAAAGTTATTAACATTTTAATTATTGAAAACGTTGACTTTTAAAAATAACCATTGAAGTCAATTTCTTTTTCAAGTATTTCTGTACTAGACTAGCACGGATCAAAAATTATAACAGAATCAAGTAATAAAATTAAAAAAATACATTAACAGGGACTAAATAACATAAAACAAGAAAATAAAGCAGATCAATCAGAATCTATTATTGTGACCAAGAATTGATTATTAGTACAGTAATTCTAACTCTACTTATACAGGGAATCACGGGACATACATATGATTTATCCAGCGAGCACAAGCCGGTGTAAAAACTAAATATTTGAGTTGGTTAAAGAAGTAAACAAAAAATTACAACTTATTTTCTAGCGGACTAACACGACATCGTTATTACCTCAATGAAATTTGATTTGATAACAGGTGTCATTTTGAGTGGACAATTTTGACAATTATTGTTTTCTTCTTTAAAGCATCCAGCCATATAGTAACTCATTTTATAATGTGAAACCTCCATAGTGTAGATATAGTGCGCACACTTTATTTGAGAAACTAAAGAGTTTCCATCTAATCGAATAATTAAATACATAAATAAATATAATAATAATATAAATGCAACGTGCGTTAATCTTTACTGATGCCGAAACAGATATTTGAGATTTTAATCTATGTCGTAGGTATGTTATTTATATTTCCATGCTTCACGTCAATACAATGTGAACAAATTTTTTAAATTAAGTAATTTATAGATCAGAAATAAGGTATTCAGAAATCAATAGCGCTAAGTTTATTACAAATATGGAAAACCAAATTTTTCTAGGTGGTTAGTTGAAACTTGGACAGGACAACGTCTGTCAGGTCAGCTAGTATATAATATTTAATTATATTAATTTTCTACATTGCACTTTTGGCAATATATTGGGGATTTTTGCTTACATCCCACCATCTTATCTCATCTTACACCTTTGACGATCGGACTTCCACCGGGCCAGTGGTTAAATCCATCCACTGCGACTTCGATTGGAGGCATATCCAGGCGTCGACGTCTTTTTATTTCATTGATATTCTCAATGTCTTGGTTCAAAGGGCGTTCTCTTTTACGTGTCGTAGGTGTAAAAACTTACATCTTGCATTAAAATATCCGCCAAAATTAATTTGAAGTCTAGTAAAGGCAAATAAACTTAATCATCTTTCTGTTTCATTCGTCGTCTCCATAATAAACAACTGTTGACACAGACGAGGTCAACAAAATGGAAAAATAATCGGTGGTTCCATTTCTTGCTCCTTATTGTTATTCTATAAAAGCCTAACATTAAATCAAGCAAATCCACACCGCCCATGTATTTATTATAAATTGATATAGACTTTGGGCAAGGAATATCAATTCTAGTCTTATCTTTCCTTACGAATCTAATGACTGTCGCTATTGGTTCTTTGCCGACATAAGATGAACATAAGCTAACTACCTTGTTGTCGACCCAAGTCGTAACCGATAACGGATTGGACGTCATTTACGACTGTAGATTTCTCCACACAATAACCCTGAGCAAGACCTGGTGCTCTATTCAGCTGTATAGTTCTTAAAGGAAGGAAACCTTTTTGATGTAAAGTAGCCATTAGAAGTTATTTGGAATTGTCTGCAACAACCTTTTAACGATATTTCCCGGTACTCCTAGATCTGAACAATTTTCTGGTGGCCCAGAATGCTTTCCCGAAAACACTTCAAAGTCATAACTAAATCCACTAGATCCGCTCAACACATAATTCAAGTAACCCCACTTATGTGGTTTTTTGGCATTGTACTGTCTTATTCCTGATGTATGAGCTTTATTTAGTAGGGATCATTTGCTCATCAATAGCTAAATATTCTTCCTTTGGGACTTTTAAAAGCCTATCGCGTAATTTATTCAGATTTTGCCCTATATCGTAAAACACATAACTATCCTATAATACGTAGGTCACACTATAAGTTTTGCATAACTTAAAAAAACAACATGTTATAACTAAAATTTTATGATTGCTTTTCAAAATACTCTCCTTTACATTTTAAACATTTTTTCATGCGATCGAACCATTTTTTAAAACAGGAGACCACAGATCTGAAGGCATGTTTTCTACGTGTTGATTGAACGCTATCACTGCCTCTTCGGAGTTGGTAAAAGTGAAACCTCTCATCAAATCTTTGATTTTGGGGAAAATACAGAAACCACAGGGTGCTAGGTCGGGGCTATGCGCATATCATTTCAAGAAACGTCAACAATTCCCGATTATGAGGCCGAGAACAAACTATAGAGGAGCAAATCGATTTTGTTACTACCACGAAAGATTCGGAAAATATGCAAGGAACTGCATTAAACCATGCGGTTGGAAACCAATGACTTACGTACGGAACCAGGGAAACGAATAAGAGCACAGACAACGGCGAAACTCTGTGCAATCCACCCATCCAATCGCCTCACCATTACCGACCGAAAAAGTGGTATGAAGTTTTTAATTGACACGGGCGCAAATATTTCAGTCATTAGCAAGCAACAGAGATATTCAATTTTACAAAATGAACAATACACACTATACGCTGCAAATGGGACTAAAATTAGGACTTACGGCGAGAAGACGCTTACCTTGAATTTAGGACTACAACGATGTTATAAATGGAATTTTATAATCGCCGATGTTACACAACCAATAATTGGAGCAGATTTTCTAGAGCACTATAAACTATTAGTCGACATAGCAGGTCGCAAACTTATCGACAAAGTTACAGAGTTGACAACGCATGTAACTTCAGAAAAAGCGACACAACAAACAATTCGTACTATCGCAGTGGGAACGAATTCACGTATTACGCAACTTTTAAACAAATACGAAGACATCACGAAAGAGTCCTCTCTACGCAATGCGCCCAAACATAAGATTGAACACCACATTATCACTACAGGACCACCCGTCGCAGCTCGGGCAACAAGACCATTACCTCCAGAAAAATACGACATAGCCAAAAAGGAATTTCAAAATATGATAGAGCTCGGAATTTGCCGACCGTCAGATAGCCCATGGGCAAGCCCATTACATATGGTAAAAAAGAAAAATGGCGAATGGAGACCGTGCGGAGACTATCGAATGCTCAATAGCACGACAGTACCGGACAAATACCCACTACCAAGATTAACTGACTTTACATACATATTAGAAAATAAGAAGATACTAAGCAAGATAGATATACGCAAAGCATACCACTGTATTCCTGTTAAAGATATAGAAAAAACAGCCATCATCACACCTTTCGGACTTTTTGAGTACTTAAGAATGCCTTTCGGATTACGCAATGCGGCACAAACATTTCAACGATTCATGGATTCCTTATTTAGAGATTTAAACTTCGTATTTATATTTGTAGACGACTGTCTCATCGCATCGGACAACGAAGATTTGCATTATCAGCATTTAGAAACGGTTTTCAAACGTTTACACGAGAATGGAATAACCATTAATCTCGAAAAATGCGAATTTCTCAGAAGGGAAATAGATTTCTTAGGTTATCATATAACGAGCCAAGGAATACAACCTACCGAAGAAAATTACAAAGCAATCATGGAATTTCCCAAACCGAAAACAATTCAAGAATTAAGACGATTTTTGGGCATGGTCAATTTCTACAGAAGTAATATTCCACGCGCAGCGGAAAATCAAAGAATTTTAAACGAATATCTACATGGTTCAAAAAAGAACGATAATTCACCTGTTCCTTGGACAACGGAAGCAGACAAAGCTTACGAAAAATGCAAGGAAAGCATGAAAAACGCAGTGTTAACAGCGCATCCTTCCCGCAACGCATCACTAGCGCTCATGACCGACGCTAGTGCTACTTGCGTTGGTGGAGTTTTACAACAAAAATCCGGACGCAATTGGGAACCATTAGGTTTTTTTTCACAAAAATTGAGCGAAACTCAACAAAAATATTCTACGTTTGACAGAGAGCTGTTAGGAATATACATGGCCGTCAAACATTTTCACAGATTAATCGAGGGAAGAGAATTTACAATATTTACGGATCACCGACCTTTGACATACGCATTCTCCCAAAAACCATCATCAAACGATACACCGCGACGGGTCCGGCAGTTAGATTTCATTTCACAATACAGTACCAACATTCAACACATAAGCGGACGTGACAATATTACCGCCGATGCCTTATCTCGAATAGAGGAAATATACGTGCCATCACCTATCGATTACGCTGAATTGGAAAAATGTCAATCAACAGATAATGAACTAAGTAAATTTATTTATTTATTTATTTATATTTTTGGTTAGCCAACAATCACTTACACTATACAGACATGGGTTTTAAAAAATATGGTTACATTTAAGAGTGTAGTAATTACTAACAGGCTAACACATCATGCACTACTTACGGTAAACATACTCGAGGAAAATAATTTAATTTTGACTTATATTTAATACAATTATAATTAAGAATTAAAACTAAATAATTTCATAGTTATATAATAAAATAATAAAAAAAAAAACAATAAAAACGTTATCAGTAAATTAATTATGGGTAAAAACCTATATTAAAATTAATAATTAAAGATCGCTGTTAAAAATAATTGATATGTTTAAAATTTAAGTTAAAATTAAAATTTAAATTAAATTACTTAAATCAAATCAAATCAATATTGTAAAATAATATTCAAAGAGTTCGGATTGGGCAAAATTGCAATTACTTTATATTTGAAAAATGGCCAATAACAGTTTTATAAAATGTTCCGACACTGTCGTGATGGACATCGACCAAATCACTGCAGCTGTTTAATACACGACTCAGTCTAGCGATAGGCGAGTTAGCCCCAAGAACAGTCCTGCGTAGTGGCGGGCAAAGTGGTGTGATACTATTCCGAGGATATCTAGCTGGCGCGCGAAACCTCAGAAGATTCAGTACATTAGGACAGTCTATTTTGTTTCTAATGAGTTTGTACAAAAATAGTGCATCGGCAACGTTTAGTCGCGTGGCCATGGTGTGCATTCTAAAGTATTGGAGGCGGGTGTTGTATGAGTTCAACTCTTTTGATTTTCCTGTGGAGAAAGCCAAGTGCCACAGAAAACGTTTTTGCACCCGTTCTAAGCGGAGTGCGTGTGCGGCATAGTGTGGTCTCCATACGACACTACAATACTCAAGAATGCTCCGTACGAGGCTGTTATAAAGCATAACTTTTGTACTAATTTTTTTGAAACCCCTTGTATTTCTTATTATAAACCCCAACATTTTTGATGCTTTTTTTGTCACATGATCAATATGTGGCACAAAAGTTACCTTTCTATCATAAATCACCCCTAAATCTTTAATTGTACCAACCTCCCGCAATTTATTATTATCTATATAGTATTCCGCGTCTATGTATTGATTTTTTCTAGAGAACTTTATTTGGTAGCACTTATTCGTATTAAGTTCCATTTTATTCAGTTTACACCATTGAATTAGACGGTCCAGGTCTTCCTGTAACAGTAATGTATCTGTAGGTGATTGAATTTTTCTCGCAAACTTTAGATCGTCAGCATATAGGAAACATTCCGAAAAGCGAAAACAATAAGGTAGGTCGTTCACAAAGATATTAAATAATACAGGAGCAAGGTGGGAGCCCTGTGGTGCTCCAGATGAGATGGAATGACTCTTAGAACGAAACCCATTCACAACAACATAAAATTCGCGATCGGTCAAATAAGACTGAAACCATTTTAGCATCGGTCCTGTGATACCGTACGCTGACATCTTTTGAAGGAGTATGGAGTGGGAAATTCTGTCAAAGGCCTTGCAAAAATCGGTATAAATCACATCATATTGTGTATTAGAGTCAATACATTGAATAAGAGACTCTGTGAATCCCAACAGATTGGTGGAGGTAGATCTAAATGCGACGAAACCATGCTGTTTTTCGCTCAGATAGGGCCTTAAATGTTGCTGGATATGAGAACTGATTATATTCTCAAAAATTTTAGCAAAGGTAGACAGTATCGAAATAGGTCTATAATTAGAGAAGTTATCTTTTTTATCAGATTTATATACAGGGACAACATTGGCTTTCTTCCATTCCTGTGGAAAAGTTCCCGTGGCCAGTGATGTATCATAAATCTTTAACAATGGGGTAACCAAGGCCGTAGCACAAGAGGAAATAAACAAGGGCGGTATTCCATCCGGACCTGCACCTTTCCTTGTGTTAATTGACTTCAATTTATTGAGTAAGAAGTCAGGCTCAATAGATGGTATAGTTAAACATTGGCCATCGTTATTTAATAATTGCAGATCGAAATTAGTATCAGCGTCTGAAATATAGACAGATGAAAAATAATCTGCGAAAAGATCACAAATTGTTGGGCCATGTGATGTTACAGTTTGCCCATCAGTCATAACTAGTGGGTAAGTGCTGGCACCGCCACGTTTAGCCTTAATGTGCGTCCAGAATAATTTGGGATTTTTCGACATTTCGTTCTCTAACCTATTCATATAATCCCTATACCGATTCTTAGCTAGATCTTGACAACGTTTACTTACTATCCTTAATTCTATTTCATCTAATGGGTTTTTATATTTTTTGTATCTGAGTCTTAGCTTGTTTTTTTCCTTAAGTAACCGTATTAATGTTTTGTCGAACCATGGGGGGTAGCGACCAGACATTGGCTTACAGTTCGGTACAAATTTATTAATTGTATTCCTCAAAACGTTGTAGAAGACCTGTAGAATGTCATCTACGTTATTCTTTTCCCTGAAAAGTTCTGTCCAATTTTGATCATTTAGGTGTTTGATTATTTTTGCGTAGTCAGCTTTGTAAAAATTTGGTCTTAAGTTCTTGTTATTATATGGAAGTTGTTTTCCTTGTAACAGCGATAAAGTAAGTTCAAGCGGAGGGTGTAATTTATCAATAACTGTTAAAGCGGAGCTAGATTCAGCTACAAAACACGTTGACCTTGTAAACAAAACTAGATCCAAAGTACGTCCCAAATAGTTTTTCACATGATTATGTTGACTGAGATTATTTACGTGCATAAATTCAAATAAACTAACACATGTTTTAGGCAGGGCATTATTATCAGACATAGGTTCCCAGTTTATTTTTCCCAGATTGAAATCCCCTACTATACAAACGGGAATGTCGATTCTCTCAAATACTCTATTACAGTTCTGGATAAAAACATCTATTTCCAAGGGGCATACAGGTGGAGGTAAATATACCGCACAGAGGGCTATACGACACGGTTCATTGCTTGATGGAATGTCAATAGTAACCCAGAGGTCCTCACACTTACTTTGCCAAATATAAATATTACTGGAGTTTATTGTTTTTAATACCGCTATTAATACCCCGCCGCCATCCTTATTGCCTCGAAAATCTGTAGACTCCCTGTCCCGTCTGTAGACAACATACCTATTGTCAAACAGTTCACTGCTAAGTAAACTGCAATTTAGCCAAGTTTCTGTTAGAATAATAACATCATAATCACTACAACACAGGTTACAGTAAAAAGTATTAGTTTTAGTTCGTAAGCCTCTACAATTTTGGTAGTAAATTTTTAAAGTGTTGAATTCTACATATAAATTAACAAACATACATGCATTATTGGAAAATAAAATTAATATAAACAATATTAGTTAATTTTACCTAGACTGCGTATATTCTTAATTAGTATATACTCCGCATCATCATCTTTCCTCACAAATATCTTGCCGTTTCTAACCCATACATGCTTATATTTCATTTCTTTGGCCTTTAGCCTGGTTGCTGCGTGCAAGGCTTTGTTAGATGGAGAGAGGTGTTCCACTACGTAAACGGGACTTTTTTGTCCACTGTAACCTAAATGTGCAGAGTTTAATTTATCTTGAGGATTATTTTGATTGAACTTGATAACCGATGCTAGGAGTTGATCACGCAGTTTTGGAGAAGCAAGTTGAACTACCACGGATCGGGGGCGAGGACTGGTGTGGTTTACTTTAGCAATTCGGGTACAATGCATTATATCCCTTTCATTGATTTCACAATTCACTATCTGTCCAACTTGCGTGACAATATTATATAGGTTCTCATTTTTCTTTTCTGGTATGCACTGTAGTTCCAAATTGTTTGAACGTGAATGCTGTTCTAAATTGCTTATGCGTACCTGTAGGTTTTCAACTGTGTTTTTAAGTTCCGTATTCTCTTTTTCTAGTTTTTTTAAGGTTTCGCTTGTAGAAAGCTGGCTTCGCTCAAAATCTTCAAATCTTTGATTAATATAAGTCATCGACTTAACTATTTCTTTCATTTCTTCTTTAACTGGCTGTAATTCCAGGTTGATAGAACTCACGATGCTTTTTTGAATTCTGTTAACATCTCACTGAATTCAGTTTTTATTATGTCTTGAATTACTGACCGAATTTCTTCTTTATTAGACTTGGGAGAAGGTGGTGACGGGGATCGAGTAGCGACTCTTTTATTGCCTCTATTCACGGTTACATTGCGCGCCGGAGTTGACTCGACTGGATTTTTATTACTAATTGTACTCAGACATTTAGGACAGTTCCATGATTTGCTTATCCGATTGGAGAGGGACTCAGTTTTTGATAGGCAGGCATAATGGTAAAGCTTGCCACAGGTGACACATTTTATAAACTGATTATTATCATATGTTTTCTTATCGCCTTCATTTTTGCAACATCCCCAACGTTCGTGATCATCAGCCATAATAAAGTTTTAGATGTGGGTAAAATATTCAATAAATAGTATTAATTTATCAATTCAATTCAAAATAGTGTTATTTAACCTTTAATAAGTAAGACAATATACTTTTTTTCCTCACTGAGGCTGTAGGTTTAGAGGCTGTAGTGACTGTAGGTTTTGATTATCGGCACCACTGCGCTAATAATCTTTGGCACGGCCGGTTGACGGTAGCGGTTCACGTCAGTGTCACCCTTTGGGCTTCAAGTGGACCGATCGGTCCACATGTACTCTCTAACCGTGCGAATGCGTGCACCGCGTTCAAAATGACTTGTCATGCACTCACCGGCTGTTTTGATGATACATTGGAGTTTCTTTTGTTATTATAAGATTTATGCACTTTTATCTTGTAATCTTGATTTCGTTGTATTTCTGATAGTTCTATTGTCACTTTTAGATAAATTTTACGGAGAATTCTGCACAAAATTTAAGGATTAAGCTTTATTTATCACAGAGCAAAAGCGGACATATGTTAACCGTTTGACAGCTGATGATTGAGTCTGAATTACGTGACAATAAAAGATTAAAATTCAAAAACATTACGCTTCCGGGTTCCACAATAAACATCACCTGCGACACGTCTACTGGAAAAAGCCGCCCCTACTTACCAAAGCAATTTCGCAAACAAATTTTCGATACCATTCATGGTATGAGCCATCCAGGAAAAAGAACTACGAGAAAAATGATAACCCAAAGGTATTTATGGCCGTATATGAACAAAGATATCAATAATTGGTGTAGATCATGTATAGCCTGCCAAAAATCAAAAATACAACGACATACGATATCACCTCCTGGTACATTTATGACAGCGCAACGTTTTGAACATTTACATATTGACATCGTCGGACCACTTCCGATTTCACAAGGGAAGAGATATTTAATCACAATCATAGATCGTTGTACGTCATGGCCCGAAATATTTCCGGTAGAAGATATAACTGCAGAAACAGTAGCCAAGACACTTTTCGAAGGATGGATTACTCGTTTTGGATGTCCATTGCGCATTACTACGGATCAAGGCCGACAGTTTGAATCAAGAATATTTGAGTCACTCTCACAATTTTTGGGAATACATAAAATTAGGACAACACCTTATCATCCGCAATCCAATGGAATGATAGAGAGATTTCATAGAACTTTAAAGGTGGCGTTAATGACAAGAGAATCCAACGAAAATTGGTTAAAAGAAATTCCAACAGTTTTACTCGGGTTGCGGAGTAGCTTGCGAGAAGACACAGGTTATAGTTCAGAGATGACATATGGAACGCCAATACGACTCCCTGGAGGATTTTTTGAGTCATCAGCAGCACAGTTATCAACGTACGAAGAGTTTGTAAAACAAATTCAAAAGGACATCACACAAATGACATCAATTCCGAAAAGAAAAAACCACAACCAAGCTATATTTGTGCATCCCGAACTCAAAGAATGCTCACACGTATTTGTTCGGTGTGATAGAATTAAGAAAGCCCTGACACCGCCGTATGAAGGACCCTACCCAGTAATTAGTAAAACAGATAAAACATTTTGCATTAGAATTAGGGATAAAGAGACAGTGATATCAATTGATAGATTGAAACCAGCATTCATGATCAATGACGAATAAAACTACGTGCCAGATTCAAAGGATTTCTACAGACATTCACACACGTACACTACACGATCGGGACGTAAAGTAAAGCCAGTAGTACGTCTATAAAAAATCGCTGATATAAGCAAGCTATTCGTATATATATTAACATAGATCTTAACATATACCATTAATTCACAACTACTCGTAACAACAAGACATCTAAAATGGGAAATCAAAGTTCTAAGGACCAGATAACATACAATACGGACAGTTGCCTCAATCAAAACGAAGCGGACAAACTCCGTAACCTGATCCAGGAGGACTTACGGTGGACAAGAAATGTTGCAATGGGACAGATTATTTTAACAATCGGCGTGATCCTACTTTACACTGGACAGAAGAATGAAGAGTTTAACGGAAAAAAATAATAAACACTCGTGCAACAGCTAAGTCAAAATTACATACGTCAGCAAATCACACCACAACAGGCGTCATCAAATTCCACCGCGTACAATAGCATTATTATTTATATACATCAGCAAATAACTAGTAAGGTCTAGGTCAAATTTATATTGTAAACACTATTACCATAATATTTTTTTTTTTTTAAAGGGGGGTGTACTGTTACAGTACAATATCTTTGTGCTGTATCTACAATCTACATCGCAATCTTATGATCTTTATCGCACGTTCAATATCTATTAAATGTTTCTACTATCCGTGATCAACACGTAGTCGTTAGTATATAAGATGCACCTTTGGATAATTATAACCAGACTATACTACAACTTTGTCTCATTTATACCTAATCATATACTGCCAAGAAGTTTGGCAAACGCAGGATGGGCGACGAGTTGTACTTTTTCGGAAGCTAAAAATGACTTTGTTTTGTTGTTTAATCATGACAAATCTTCTTCACACACGGCCAACAAAACAAAGTTATTTAGTCAGAACGCGGTATTTGGGTCGTCTTTCGCGAATTTTTTCTAACACCCTGGGTAAACAAATGGTAGAATACCACTCGGCATTAGGGGAAAGTGGGGGAATTGGGAACACTTAACCTAAATGGGCAAAAAAAAAACTTTTATTAAGAAATAAACATTACTTATCTATTTGCTTATAATTGACAAAATATATCATAATAATCAACTTTTTATAAGACATTAATAAAAACAAAAAACCTTGCCGTTCCTTTTTACCCGACACCTTATGGGGTAATTGAGATCAGCCCGTGGGGCAAATGAAAACGGTATGGGGTAAATAGAAGTGGCGCAGGAAACAGTAACAATTACTTTCGGCGACACAAATCACACACGTAACCTTTGCTGGTCTCGCCCATAGTGCATTGTTCATGTGCCCAAAGCTTACAAATAGAGCACATTATCCAGTCTTCTGCCGGTGGATACTCGTATTTCTCATTGCACATTATGCAAAAATACTCCTCATGGTTTTCATTTCCTTCTAAAACTTTCTTTAAATTTTTAACTTTACCTTTGGCTGAGACTTTCTTCTGTACTTTCTTTCTTTCTCGCACTTTCTCGCATTTTGTCTTTTTTGTTTTTCCTCTAATTGAGTCTTGATCGGTGTGCTGAATAAAATCTGAGCATGTTTCTTATTCTGTCGCCTAGAAGTTGTGCGTGTTTGAAGTACGACGGGTACATTAGTAACTTCAGTGAGTGGCACAGGAGTGGATGAAACAGGAGGAGTGCTAACAGTGGTAACACTCATATCGTTGTCATTTTCAGGAATTGAAGAGATGGTGGCATCATGTGAATGTGATATTTGCATTGGTGGTGTCTGGTTCAGTCTGGCTGCATCAACAGGTCCAGCTAAATTTTGCACAGATGTTATCGAAACACCGCTTGCTTCAGTCTGACTGGTGTTGGATTGGTCATACAATGAGCATTCAAAGCTGTCCTTAAATCTGTCTGGGTCGATAGGATAAATTTCAGCTGCTCTGAAACCACTTATAGCCTTGCTTATGTTAGCTGTTTTATTGAAGGCCTTGGTGAAAAGCTCTCCAACTTCGTATTGGCTTATTTTTTTCCCAGCATTGTTGACCATGTAGAGTTCACATTCTTTATTGTAAGCCATTTTCAATGAACTGAAGATTGTAAGATCCAATGGCTGCATTTTGTGCGATACGTGGGGTGGCAAAGAAAGAACATGCATCCCGTTTTCTCGGTAAAGTTCGTATGCTCTCAGGCTGATATGGCTCTCATGATTGTCGAGGATTAATAGCACTGGCTTCTTTGGTAGGTTTGACAAAAGAAATAAAGTGTCTCAAGTAGTCTATAAATATTGACTCATAGATCCAGCCAGAATCAGAACCCGTTGCAACCATGTCACCTTTAACTAGCAGTCCGTTCATGCGTTTTCGTTTGAATATAAACATGGGGGGGACATATATGCCATTAGCACTAACAGCGCACACTACTGTTGTGGTGACACCACGTTCTCCACTTGTTGCTTTTCCTATTTGTTTCACACCTTTTGGAGCTAAAATCTTATATTTTTTTTGAACAGTGCTTATTCCGGTCTCGTCAATATTAAAAATGCGATGACCGGGTATATTGTGCTTAGCTTGGATCATTTTCAGTTGGTCAAAAAATAGGTTAACTTCAGTAGCGTTAAAAGCTGTTATTCTGTTTAGAGAGGTAGCTTCTGGCATACGTAAGCTGATAGATGGATGTCTAGCCATAAATCCATAATACCAATCATTGCCTGCTAGCTGCGTGTTTTTGTTGAAATTATGTCTCAACTTATTGGCCTCGGCAAATCGAAAAGCAATACCGCGCAAAGATCTCGGTGTTATGCCATAAAAAGACTTGCAGCATTCAATAATATATGTTTCAAGCTGTTGTTCTTGCTCATAATTAAATACTGCGTACCGACCTTTTTTTGGTGTCTTGACTACGGTTGCTTTTAGCTGTTTAAACAACGTTGTTTTTGGTACTGAGAACTGAGTAGCTGCTTAGCAGTTGCTTGTAGCCACATTATTTTCGTTGACGGCAGTTGAAAACCGCCCTTCACGAAATTCGTCATGTAAAGAAACTCGACCTCTCTCAAATTCAGCAAACCATCGCCTCACGGTGCTCAAACAAGGTGCTTCTCTCCCAAAAGCATTTTGAAGACGAGCGGCACAGTCTTGCGGAGAGAGAACTTTTAAAATCATAAAAAATCATCGCTCTAAAATCTTTTCGACTTAATTCCATTTCCGTTGCGTACTAGAACTTTGATGTGTTATAAAACAATTGACAAATGATTTCCCGCCAATTGTTTTTTTTATTACAAAGAAGGTTGCAACGTTTAAAAAATATAACATTCGAAATTCAAATAGTTCCGATTAGCTAGAAGTGCAAAACTTTTAGTGTGCCCCATGTACTACTACTACTGTCTGGACTTTAAAAGAGACCATGATTCTCTGAGTTTGTTTCGACGTTTCTTCTCAGAGGTCGTCAGATAGGAAATGCTGGCGCCATATAGTAAAAAAAAAATATGTAAAACGACTTGTAAAAGTGTCTTTTTAAGATCTATTTACAGAAATAAATATAATTTACTACTGACATATAAATTAAAATTCCAATAAATTTCCGGATGTCTTTATGGGTCCATTCAGTCGAATTTTCTGGTGCAATTTGAGTTGCATATATACTCTGCGTTTCTATTAATTTTATCACTGATGATGGAAAAAGAAACTTGAAAAATTCCATGGGTGTTTCGACCCGCATAATTTCGTCGGGAAGGGATTCACATCCAAGAAAAACGTTACTCGATTCATTATACCAATGCCTTCATCTCTCCACACTGTCTTAACCTTCTTAGTTTTTTTCAATGTCGAAAATGAAGAAGAAGGCTGATTCCTCATCACCAGAATCAGAATCGCTACTGCTTACTTCACTTTCTGGTAAATAAATACTTTCTAAAGGCTTAGGAATTCTATATTCATCATCATCATCTGAAAAATCTTCATCCTCACTTGTGTCTGGCACAAAGGTAACAACACGAGGTCGAGTAGACATTTTGTCTGTAATAAAATAATAAACAAGTTACTTAATTCATGATGTTCCAAATATGGCCATGCATGTATTTTCCCCGAACTGCATGATGTTCCATATTTGAAAAAAAAGAACATGTTACTGCATGTTGTTCCAAATTTAGCACAAACTACGAAATACATTACAATCAAGATAGTCATTTCATTACTTACGTTTCTTTCCATAGAAGTTTCGGGTATCCACTTTTCTATGTCGTTAATCACTTAATTATTTTATTTTATCCTTTAAATGACTTCAAATCTCTCTCCGAAACTTTGCAAACTTACGAAAGTGCAAAATGGCGGAATCAACTGTTTTACCTCGATCGGTAAAAGAAAAGAAAGAATAGGTATGGTGATAAAGCAGTACAATAAAACTGCCATTTGTTGGTGTTTCGATAAATCAGTCCATGAACTGACATATTAGTGGCAAACATGATAAAGATGGCATCACGAGTCCTCTGTAATGAATTTAAGTTAGTGTGACAAATTTGGCACTGTCAGTGGCGTGCACTGGGTCTGATCTTAGGTAAAGCTAGGTTCACATTATTGTGTCGGGGTGTGTTGTGGTGCCGTCTGTTGTGTCGCAGAGTATTCATACTAATGTGGTGTGTTGTGTTGCAATATGACGCATTTTTAGATCATTCGTATTTCAAGAGTTGTGGATTGAACACGTGTATAAAATGGAATCGTCTGACTCTGACAGCGATTTCGATGAAGATATTCAGTTTCTTCTAATGATGAAGCTTCTAAAAAAAAAGAAAAGGAGATATTGGGTTCATCCTTTAAATAGGACCAGGGAGACTAGAGGTGCATTTCATTGTCTTGTTCAAGAATTAAAAAGTTTTTATAAAATTTAAAAAATAAATAATTTATGTAATTTAAAAATTACATACCTGGTTTATTTAATGTTTTTGATATTTCCTCCCAAGCACTATTCCTGATATTTTGATCCTTATATTCTTTACATTTCGTATCATAAAGAACTTTGTATTGCCGTACTAATTCAATAAGTTCATCTGACATTTTAAATAATAAACAAAAATATTATTCATTGCTTGAAGTTGCCTCGCTCGCAATAAGGCGTCGTAATGACAGAATTGATCACGTTCACACTAGTGTGGCGCGATAGATCCCCCACCACCTCTCTGGCGCAACCGAGCGTCGAGCGATTTGACTGCGACACAACGCGCCACAACACAACACAACCTACTAATGTGAATCTAGTCATAGTAAATGTACGTAAGCGATTGCCTTCTGGCGCGCCACGACACACCCCGACACAATAATGTGAACCTAGCTTAAGGCAGTTTTTATTATTGATTTTTCGAATATCCACACCACGTGACGTCATAGCGAAAGATCGAAATTCCGGTCAGAATGCTAGTTGCAAAGTTAATTGAATTAAACTATACTCCGCGAGGGGAATGCTAGCGATACCTTATAAAAAGAAACTAATTATATGAGAACTCACCAGCCACCAGTAGGTGTTCAGTTTCAAAATTTTCATGGTTCAGAATACATACTAAGATTACGTTTTTCCGACGATACAGTTTCGACGCAAGATTTCGGCCACCTCAAATATCTTATCCAAGTGAGTGGTAGTTACAGAACACGTCACTTGGAAGATATCCGATGTGGCCTTTAAAAAGGCCTATTTCATGTGATTTGCGAAATATATATAAATAAATTTAATACTGAAACTACGGATCAATAAAATTGATAATTAAACCAACTCACTTATAGATTAAATCTATGCGCCTATCCTTTTTTAAATATGATTTTAGAATATCGTCATAGAAATTTGGGTTGCGTTTTAATTCGACTATTAATTCTTTTTCTATAGAAATCAAGGAAAGATCTGTGAGTCGTTGTTGACTTTGTGTTTCTCAAATATGTGTGGATACGTTTTAACGACGAAAATGAACGTTCTGGCGATGCGCTGTTTGCTGGGATTGTCACATTGAACTTTGCCAAACGCAAAATTAAATTATTTTTATATAAATTTTGAATTATACTAAATACACCACTGTTTGCAAATTCAGGTCATCTATAAATGCAGCGCAATTCATTTTTCAATCTATCATAATTCAAATTTTGGTGTTAACCTCGTAAGTCCTGTGTTTTTTCAACAGCAGTGTTCATATCTGCAAGGCTTGTTCTTGCTCGGACTATGAACGAAGCGCTCCGTACTAGTACAATCGTTCAAATGTACTAGTTCGGTCTTCTAGTACTATTAGTACAGTACAGTACTATTAGTACAGTAGCTCACTGAAGGAATAGTGAACAAAAATAATCTCTGGGATCATAGACATAAAGTTCAAAATAGCTTTGTTCTTGCTAGTGAGCGACGGTTAATAGTACAGTCGTTCAAATGTACTAGTCGAGTTCAAATGAGCGCTGAGCGACGGAGCGCTCCGTCGCTCACAGCTCAGTTCGTAGTTCGTACAGAACTAAAGAGCCAGAGACTACGACGAACGACGAAGTACTAAAGGAATGATGTACTAGAAAGGAAAAGGAATAGTTCGTACTAGTCTCTGTCGGGAATCAATTCCTAATAGTACATAGTACATGTACTACACAAGCCTAATATCTGCCGAATGTACTTTACCGAGTACAAACTAAGAATAGTGCTTCAGACCGGCATAAAAAAATGTCGGTTTTACGTAGTTTTTGGAGTGTTACCTCGTTTTCTGTATTTTTTACTGTAAGTTACAGGTACAGATGCTATCTGTATTACCTCTTTTTAAAGGAAAATATTGAAAATAATTTGTACTCCTGTAAGTACGTTAGGCTTTTATATAGTATAACAAAAACGACATAAAAATGTTAAAAGTTTTATTGAAGTATCAATAAATCATATTATTCCTCTAAACGTCATTAAAGTGAAACAATAATTATACAACTCAGTCTATAAGACCATTTAAGCTTAATCAACTTTTATAAGTACTACTTACTAAGTAATCAGACTTTAACATTGAATATTGTTAATGAAAATATAATATTAGAACCTCCTATCAAAATGAACAATGTTTTTCTTAAATAATTAAACAAACATCAAAAATTTAACAAAAATAATCATAAAACTCATATAAATTACAAAACAATCTACTGTATATTATATCGAGTTAAACCTACGGAAAATGAATAAAGCGACGATGTTCGACATGTGCCTTTTCTTTTTCCACAGTTTTCTTCTTCTCAAACTTAATTAGCAGGAAATCTCCAATATTTATGTGTTCAGGATTCTTCATTAATTACCTCTTCTTCTGATTCCGACGGCATTTCAATGTCTTCACTATCACTCGTCATCACGACTTCATCTTGACTAGAATCGGAATCTATTTCTGCAGGCAAAGAAGTCACTCTCTTTTTCTTTTTTGGCTCAGTTAATCCCAACAGATTTTTCGCTGTTTTCAATTCTTTTGCATGCTGTTCGGTTTTTGTAATTCTCTTTTCCTGTCCTTTTTATTACGTAAGCTTTCTAATCATTTTTTTCTAGTGTTTCTATTTTACTCGCTGGGTGGTAGCACGCATTCAGAAACAGGAAGGAATTCTTATATGGTTTCAAGTACTGTAGGTACAAAAGGGTACTAGTAAAAACCGCTTTGCCCTAGTGGACGCCCAAAGCGGCCATGGGGGTAGGGGCAACGTGTCCACCCCAAAAATGTATTTGTTTTTGTTGAAAAATATTGTGTTTGGCAAAATAAATATAGGTACCAAGAAAATGTTATATTTATTATCTTTACCTTTATGCACTTGTTCTTTCTTCCTCTTCTTGATCATTGATGTATCATGGATGTCATCGTTTTCAGTGTTACAGGGTGGTAGCATATTTGACCCAGTATTCCTATGTTGGGCAATTTTTGTCAAAAATTTCATATTGTCATAGTATGCCCGACTTGCTCTCGCTTAATTTTCCATAACATTTCATCCATTCGTCTCTCATAGATTTCCACTTTTTCACAACCAGTTTTCCTGTAAATAAGTCAAACAGATCTTATTAATTATAATAATTATTTATTATTCCATTTTTTTCAGGTATTTAGCAACAGTACCTCAACCATGAGTTTATGTTATAAAGTTACGATAGGTAAACAAAGTCTATATCGTACTTACGTGTATCGGATAGATTTCGATGGCACTTGTACAGTCGCCGTCAGATATATTGTAGCAGACAAGGTGACCAAATACTTCTGAACAATTTAAAATGTCAATAAGTTCCATACACTACAAGTTAGCATTAATATCTGAACATTCATTACTTCAATAATATCTGAGCAAATGCTTGTCAATAATTTCTATACATTTTTTTATTTATTTAACCTGTGTTGTCCCACATCTGAGCAAAGGCCTCCCCCCATTTCTTCCATTTCTATACATTTATAATATACAATATCTGAGTAAATAAGTAAAAATTGCAGTGGAAAGTGCCTCGCTACTTTACTATTTAAATAGGAACTCTTTTGCTAATTTAAGATTACGATAACATGGGCGGTTTATAACATTTAGTAGTTTTCAGTCTTGTCATTACTGTCATGTTATCAGACAATTCAGACCATTGAGGTTGTTGGTTCCATGCGAAAACGGTAACGCAGGTATTAAATGCAGGAGATTACACAAAATACCAAATATTTTAATTATTAATGTTGTTTTTTGTAATGAAATTGACAACATTAATATTTTTTTTATTTTTTTTTTATTTTTTTTTATTTACAAGATCTATTTTCTTTCAATAGTTTGTCATTAACATAATATATCAGTTGCATCTTAAACAAATGATTTTCTATACAATTTTTATGCCCTTTCCATCGTATTTATATCACTTATAGTGTATGATTCATCTTATAATTACGCAGTAACAAATTAGGAAAACTCAGTGTTTGTCTGCGTAGATACACTTGACGTTATAAATATTCAGATATTTATAGTTAGATAAATGTATAGAAATTATTGACAAGCATTTGCTCAGATATTAATGAAGTAATGATTGTTCAGATATTAATGCTAACTTGTAGTGTATGGAACTTATTGGCATTTTAAATTGTTCAGAAGTATTTGGTCACCTTGTCTGCTACAATATATTTGACGGCGACTGTACCATGAGTCATATTGTTGATTACGTCACACGCTGTAGTAATCTCGATCGTAGATTTACGTAGCATGTCGTTAGGTTGGCATTAAGTATGTAGTCATCCTTTTCTATTAAGGTGTGAACAAAACAGAAACAAAATAATGCTCCTTTTCCCGTGTAACCCGATCGTATGTACCGATGTATTCGTAATAGAGTGATTTCGTTTGTTGCTCTCTAACATAAACAAATGTACCTAATGGCCTTATTTCCTACCTACGGCATGTATCTACTAGGTAAGTACTAATCCTACTTCTATTTTGTTAATTTTGAATGATAAACTAAGCCTTTGTTTGGTAAATAACTGCCTCATTAGCCTAGTGGTCCTGAGCGCGACTGCTACGCTTGAGATCCTGGGTTTGATTCCCAGGTCGAGCAAAGTATTATTGGGTTTTTATATGAAATTACCAGTAGCAGCTCGGAGTTAGGAAATTGTGTCCGGTTAATGGCAATAGGCTCGCCCCCTATTACCTACATGAGACTTTAACATACCTTTTAACTATTAATAAAAATACTCTAGTTTTATGTAAAATCACAGACTGTTGAAAATCACAAATCACAATCTTTAAGATTCTTAAATAATCTTGAAGAAATGGGAAATTTAGTATCTAAACTTATCAATTAAGTAAATTATTATTAATCAGAATCTTAATTTCTCTAGACAATGTCCAACTGAAATTAATCCATTTTTATAATATTGTTACGAGCTGGGGTTCGGGATTAATTAATTAACGCTAATTTTACCGAAATAAACAATTACTTTAATAAACTTGACAACACACAACAGAAATCACAAATAAAGTCACTACACTATTACTTCGCTACTGACTACAGTCGCACTGTACTGTCACACTGAGAATCACTTGGCTTCACTTTGATGTTCACTTCACCTTGTCCAAAACTAAACTGCGCTAGCCGATCCTCACGACGACTATTTATATCAGTCACGAAGATTCTGGAATCGAACAATCGCGAAAAGCCTACAAAATGCGAGTAGGTACTTGATCGTCTATTGTTTACGGGCATTGACCTTTGAACCCGGCCTTGAGCTATTGTTATTACGTACTCACGTAATAACAATAGCTCGAATACGTACTCACGTATTCGAGTACTTTCTTTCGAATATTCTATTTGCTTCTACGATTTATCCAGAACCTTCGTGACCCATCCACGTCATTCTAATAGCTTCTCGGCGTAACACTGCCCCCTCCTAAGACATGCTCGTCTCGAGCATCATTAGTTCCGTAATAACGCGCTAAACGATCCACATGAACGATCTTCGGTGCACCTCTTGTACCTTTCTGTATTCTGTAGGTCACATCGTTGATCTTAGTCACGACTCGATAGGGGCCGTCCCACTTTGCCTGTAACCTGGGTGACTTTCCTTTACTGCGCGCCGTGTTATGTAGCCACACTAGTGAGCCCTCATGGAAGCCTCTGTTGTTCATCTTTCGGTCATAACGCGTCTTCATTTTCTCAGAAGTTTGTTGGCCCGACTGTCTGACATGCTCATATATGTCATTCATTCTGGTTCGCAAGTCGTTCGCATAATCAGTCACACATTGGGGAGTATCTGGGGGTATACCGGTGATGAGATCTGCAAGCAACCGTAGCTCTCTTCCGAAGTTCGCGAAGGCTGGTGTCACCGTCGTACTTTCATGAACTGCACTCCGATACGATAGAAGGAATGGCTGGATGTGCTTATTCCAATCTCTCTGCCTACTTCCCACAACTTTTGCTAGATATCTCTCTAAGGTCTGATTAAACCGTTCAACCATTTCATCAGACTGGGGGTGGTAAGAGGTGGTTCTGGTTTTATGAGTACCCATTACTCGACACGTCTCCTGGAATATTTGAGACTCGAAATTCCTTCCTTGGTCACTGTGAATCTCCAAGGGTACTCCAAAACGACAGAAGACTTCATGAAGCAATTTATCTGCGCCCGTTGAAGCCTCTTGGTTAGGAATGGCGAACACTTCCGGCCACTTTGTGAAGTACTCCATCACAACCATGAAATATTTGTTCCCGCCTTTATTCTCCGGAAATGGTCCTGCTACATCAAGAGCTATTCGTTCCCAGGGCGGACCAACATTGTAGACTTTCAATGCACCTCTGCTGCGTGTATGGGGCCCTTTTACAGCTGCACAGCTAGTGCATTTACGACACCAGTCTTCAACATCGTCCCGACAGTGGATCCAATAGAAACGCTCTCTAATCTTCAATAAAGTCCTTTTTACTCCTAGATGACCTGAACATCCGTCATGGTATAGTCGTAGGATATCTGGCACCTTAGCTTTAGGGACTACCATCTGCAGATGACTCTTGTCTCCCTTAGCATTTTCCCATTTCCGGCACAAGACACCGTTATACATCAACAGACTGTCCCACTGTGCTCAATAACTTTTTGAGACTGTGCTCAATACCGCAACATCACTCCATTTCGGCTTGGAGGCACAGTAGAATCGGTTTAACATCTGAGTCAGTCTCCTGTGCCTGCTGCAGGGTTTCTTTCCATTCGTCAAGGTCAGTTTTCAGCATTCTCACGGGAACCGCTTCCTTAGCCTCTTGTCTGGAACAGTGCTTGCATATTTCCGGACAAGGTCTTCGTGACAATGCATCTGCGTTACCGTGAGATCTGCCACTGCGGTGTTCAATTACGAAATCGAATTCCTGTAGAAGCTCAATCCACCTCGCTACTTTTCCTTCCGGGTTCTTAAACTGCAATAACCACTTCAGTGCAGCATGATCTGTTCGCAGGTGAAACTTCCGGCCCAATAAATACTTGCTAAAATGTTGCAACGTCTTAACTATAGCGAACAGTTCTCTCCTCGTGACGCAATAGTTTCTTTCCGGTTTTGACAATGATTTACTGAAGTAGGCTATGAAAACTTCATGATCTCCTTTTCGCTGTGACAAAACTCCACAAATTCCAATATTACTTGCGTCTGTGTCCACGATAAATTCATTTTCAGTGTCAGGGTAGCCTAAAATAGGTGTATTGCACAAACGTGTCTTTAGCTCTTGAAACGCACTTTCGCAGTTTGCGTCCCAGCAGAACTGTGTCTTTTCCTCGGTCAGTTTGTGTAAAGGCTTCGCAATGTCCGAAAAATTCTTCACAAACCGTCGATAGTACGACCACAAACCCAAAAATGCTCTGACTTGCGTCTTATCCTTCGGAACTGGCCAGTCTTTCACAGCAACAATCTTCTCTGGATCTGTGTCAACACCTTTTTCCGACACTACGTGCCCCAAAAAACTTACTTGACGTTTGAAGAATGAACACTTCTTCGGACTTAACTTTAAATTGGCTCCTCGGATTTTTGATAGCACACGTTCGAGGTTTTGAACGTGGTCATCAAACGTACGGCCCACGATGATAATGTCATCCAAGTAGACCAGACAGGCGTCTTCAATCAGACCAGTAAGCACTAGTTCCATAAGTCTCTCAAACGTAGCAGGAGCATTGCATAAACCAAACGGCATGACTTTAAACTGCCACAGACCCTTTCCCGTAGAGAAAGCAGTCTTCTCTTTCTCATTGGGGTCAATTTCCACTTGCCAGTAACCACTTTTGAGGTCTAGGATTGTAAACCACTTCATACCCGTCAGGGTAGCCAGCGTGTCATCGATCCTTGGCAATGGGTAACTGTCTTTCAATCAATCAATTCATTCAATCTTCGATAGTCCACGCAAAAGCGCATACTGCCATCTTTCTTTTTCACCAGGACCACCGGAGAACACCATGGGCTAGATGAAGGCTCTATCACACCATCCTTCACCATTCCCTCAATCATGGTCTCAACTTCTTTCTCTCGCGCAACTGGCAATCTTCAGGTCGCTGACGTATTGGTGACTCGTTGCCAGTATTAATTTTGTGCTGCACCAGTCCTGTCTTTCCAATGTCGGCATCATTTGTAGAGAAAATACCAGCGTACAGGAGCAATATCTTCTTAGCCTTGATCGCTTCTTCATCAGACAGATCATTTCGACAGTCTTCTAAAAGAGTTTCAACGTTAAACTTTGGATTTCCAACGTTATTAACAGTATACTGATCACTGCAACGTCGCATCCAAGCTACTTCTTCACAAGTACTTCCGACTTAGAAGGAAGAACTATTTTCTTCAGACAGTACACCTTCCCTGTTGTTGCACCTTCCATGAAAATTTCTTCCGAACCGCACTTCAACACTCCTTGATTAACGTCGATCTCACAACAATGCTTTCGCATAAAGTCCAATCCCAGAATGCAATCATCTACTATATCGGCAACGATGACATTATGCCGATATATTCTGTTACCAAACTTCAATATTCCACCTCCTTCTCGCCTCGGACGGATATGTGCTGGCCAGTAGCTGTTACTAATTGTATGCACTCGCGATCACTGACGCAGTCCCCAAGGACCAGCTGGGAATTAAATACCGTGCGAGAAGCTCCAGTATCTAATGTCAGCTTACAGGATGTTCTGTTGACTTCGCCTCTGATGATAAGCGGGGCTATTGCGTATCTCAGTTGACAGCCCATAGTGAAGATCACTAAGCAAAGTGTTCAACAATTCACTGTCAAACAGCTAGTTTCGTATTGGCTATCTTCAGTGACCAACTAGGATGACGTCATGAACGCCGATAGTCACCGGGCGCGCCGGTTGGTCACCGTAACACGTGTTTTTGTATCGATACTTGAAAGATTGCGATTGTCTAAGCTTAGTGGTAAATTCTAGTGATTAACACCGAATCCGGTATTTAGTTAAGTGTGTAAAGATAAGACATTTGTGAACTTTTTTTGTTTTATTGTGATTTGGAAAGTATGGCACGTCTAATTTTGTTGGGTTTTGCTGAAGAGCAGCGAAAGCAAAATCTTTTAAGAATTGAAAGACGCCGCCTGCGCGACGCTAGTAATCCATTGGAGTTGCCTGAGACCGAGTTTATTGCGCATTTTCGTCTAAGTAAAGCTGGATATCAACAGGTTTTGGTAGAACTCCGGCCATACCTAACACAAGCTCGACGAAATACGGCCGTTCGTACAGAACTTAAAGTAAGTGCAATTATATTCTAATATATTAATGTTTGTTTATTGTGTAAATATACTTGAAAATAGCAGTACCTACCAACTTGTTATTGATCCTTTTCATTGTCTATTGCAGATCTTGGCGACATTGAACTTTTTGGCCAATGGGTGCAACGCAATGTAGGTGCCTCGTTTCTATGTAACATGTCCCAGCCCACATTTAGCAAATATCTGCGTGAAGTAACAGGTGCTTTCAATTCACGGGAAATACTCTAAGTATATAAAGTTCTCTTCATCTCGGCAAGAAAGGGAAATTATTATGACGGGGTAAGTTTATTATAGGTATTCTGTTATAATTATAATATTATATTTAAATAAAAAGTTTATATTAAAACCCACTGTATGGTTGTTTTCAGGTTTATGGAAAAATTTGCATTCCCAGGCATCATTGGGTGTATTGATGGAACACATGTGGCCTTAATCCGACCCACAGATCATGAGGAGGCATACTTTAACAGGAAAAATTATCATTCTTTGAATGTTTTAATAGTAAGTAGGTACCTAATAAGTAATATAATAATAGTATGTTATCGCACGTATTAAATCAATAAAAGATAAACAAAGAAAATATCAACATAATGTATGTATGTATACTTGTTATGAGGATTATGATTAATCTTTATAATATACCTATGCATTTGAATGGTGAGTAAAATAAAGCTTTTGTTTCAGATTTGTGATGCCAATCTAAATATACTGCATGTTGATGCATCATTCGGTGGTGCTTCACATGAATCTTATGTCTGGAATCAATGCCCCTTAAAATCTCTCTTGGAAAGACTGGAGAGGAATAGAGAGCGCTGTTGGTTATTAGGTAGGTAGGACACATTGTTTTGGCTGGTTGTTGATAATGGAATGCTCATTTAGTGTAAATGTGTTAATAAATATTTGTCAGTCATAAATAAAACAAATAATTTATTTGGTTACTCATGGGTTGTCTCTCACAAAGATGTCATTTGGTAAGCTAATGCAGGCTAGGTTTAACATAATAGAAGCTTTGCTTTTAATGTTGAAAACATGAATCATTTCTATATTATTTAATTTATTTTTAATTTCTGAAGCTACACTATCAAACTAAAGTGAATGAGTGAACTGTAATGTGGAGTTGAAATGTGACCAAACACATATTTATATTATTATTTATATTTCAGGTGATTCTGGATATGCACAGCGCCCTTGGATGATGACACCTATCTTAGGCGCGGCTCCGGGTTCACCAGAAGAACGCTATACAGAACTTCACTGTACAGTCAGAAACACTGTTGAGCGTTGCATTGGTGTCCTGAAAGCACGTTGGCGGTGTTTGTTGGCACATAGAGTACTTCACTATGACCCAGTTACAGCAGCCAAAATAGTGAATTCATGTGTAGTCCTACATAACATAGCCAACACACAGAATGTTCCAATGCCTGAACCTCACAGTGGTGATGTTGACAATGACCAACAGAGCCAAGTCTTTAGAGAGGTGATAAGAATCGAGGAAATTCCAGACAACTCTAGGGATATACTAGTCCAAAGATTATGGAATGCTAGAGCTAATTTGTAATTATATCTACATTCCATTATCTTCTCTGCGATTATTGGTTACTTATAAGTTTTTTTTATGTGAATATATATATTTTTTACCTATTAAGTGAATTTGTGATGTTATGCATATTATCATTGCTCGTGTAGACAGGTTCACTGTTTTTAATAGTTAAAATTGTCATTTAAACTACAAGAAAGGAGGCTTGCTAATATTATAAATACTGCTTCAAAATTAATAATAATAACATGTGCGCCAGCTGACAGTAGCAATGAATAAATTATTAAGTACCCCAAACAATGATTTGAATTCAATTTTGTATAACTCCTTAGTAACTTAACAGACAGAAATGTGTTTGCTGGGGAGTTTGTTGCGCCGCTTGTTCTTCCCAGCGAAAACACTAGGAAGCGGTGAAGGGCGGGCGTTTTGGGGGCTGTCTATAATGTAAAAATGACATCGAAAAAGTACTACCTAGTAGTCTATATTGAATAAATGATTTTGACTTTTGAAATATGTTGGTAAAATAAACAATAAATATATGTGTAAAAATAACATTATTTTAATATTCACACATTGAATGTCTTAAGTTCTAAAAAACAGCCTAGCATAGTTATGGACGATGTACATAGATATGTACATCATCTCTTATCTGCCCCAATAAAGCGACCATCGCTTCCAATGCGGCTGCATGTCGCTCCTCGGCATCAATGCGCCGCATTTCTATATCATAGGCCCAGTGGCACCCTCTCGTCTCTACGAACTGAACTGTATATAATTTAAATTAAACTTCACTGAAAAAATACCTATAAAAACAATTTTATAATCCCTTCAACTAACTTCGCCTTTGGGACCTCGACCTTCGGACCGGTGGAGTGGAGTGCTGAGCATGACCTAAAACAAAATCTTTTACTTAGTTATCTTACTTTTTTGGATAGGTTTGCGTTTGACTACATAAGCTCACAAAAGTTTAAGAGAATGGCTTTAAAGTGCAGCTGCTGGAACACACCAGTAGGTGCTTGGTGTAAGATTTTCAATTTAAGGGGGCATACAAGTGTAGTTTATGCTCAAGCTCATTGTAGGATTCGAATCCCAGACCTTCGCCAGTGTTCAATGCCCTTTTCACTACGATATCATCGCGATGAAGCTGCATTTAAATCATAAAATATAATTACCATCTTCTCTTAACGAAACCTCGTGCTGCACATCTGGCTGCGTAAGAATGTGAGCAGTATCGACGTCGGCATTCGGTGTCTCAGTGGAGGGTTGCTGTGCGGAGGCAGAGGTCTGGAATTCGGGTTGTAGCTCTTCTTCTTCAAGCCATTCCACATCTATTAAGGGCTGGGGACTGAGGTATGGATGTACTGGTACAACATAAATTAGGATCTGATGGTGCTGCAATTCCAGAATCTGCAGGGGCCTCAGTTTCATCTGTTGATGTTATCTGTAAAATATTCAAATTTTTTTTTTTTCAAAATTGTCCATTTGTCCATGGTTCACCTACATTTTACTGTACATAGGTGTCTGAATTTATTAATAACTAATTATATGCAAATAGCAAATATGAATGAATAATGATTATTAATTATGAAACTAACATCTATAGGCAGGCGTACTCCAGGCAATCCCTCCACCGCCACTGGACCTACTACGTCCAGCACTCTCATCTCTATATCATTGAGAGGAACAAGCTTGTTAGGCCCTCCACCAGTTGCTGATGCATTCCTCCTTGAGTCTGCAGCTTTGGCCTTTGTTTTGGCCTTAAAATCTATCCAGTACTTGATAGAAAAAATTCAAAACATTTAATAACCACAGTTAGATAAATATACCTACTACGATAATAAGGACAATGTTAACATGCAAGCTAGGTATTTTAAGTGTATTTTTTATACCAACTTGAGTCTTTGACACAGTCTTAGTTCTGAGTAGGTACTGGGTTGATGGGTTCTTAAGTGGGGTGTTTGTTTTTTGCAAAAGGGGCCACGACTAATGTGACAAAAAATGCGTGAGAAAGTAATAAAGTAAAGTATGGTAATGGTGAAGTAAATGGAAATATTTTAGTTAAATTATATGATTATGATAGAGAAGATGGTGTTGTTCTAGAGAATATATATTTAGCCTATACTTACTCTACGCCATTGGTCTGCTGTTTTAGTGGTTCCCTCCGCCACAGAGTTCAGTTGGACCGCTACGGAGTCCCACACTTCTCGGGTGACTCGAACAGCCTGTGGCCCTCCCGGGAAGCGATCCAATGCAATATCGCGATGAGACTCCGCAAACTCAACAAGCAATTCCATTTGCCTTCCGGAAACTCTTCTTCGAGCAGGCATCTTAAAAGTAGAGTATGACACCATATAACACCATAATAATATTTAAAAACTTAGTTTCCTCACATCACAAATAACTTTGGCGTTATTTACTTAAATAACGCTAAAGTTGTTTTTAACATGTATTTAACTTCAGCATACATTATTATGCTGAAGTTAAAAACATGGAAATTGATCGATCATTACTAAGCTTTATTAAAAACTTTCACATTTTATACAGAACTATTTCGTTTTACTCCTTAAGTATTTCGTGGATTTACTTATCTTTAATTTGGATTTATATTCACAATGTTACGTTTAACAACACAAGTAAACACTTTGAAACACTTTAAAGAGGTATAATAAATAATTCCGGTTGACTCTCCTGTATAAACAACTACGAAAGAATGAATTTACCGCCAGTTTTAGTGTATAAGCCGCTTAAAACTAAATGTTTCCTAAAACGGAGCATTATAACGTCGAAAAGGCGTTACTCAATTTTGTCGTATAATACTCGAAAAAAAATAAAGGCGTCAAGTGGTGTAACGATAAGCACCGTCTCCCGTCCGTTAGTCACCGTAACTTGATCAACACCTAAAGTGATACGCAATACCATTGTTATGAAATTGTTGGTTGTCATCAAAGTTCGGTGTACAACTGAAGCCAGTTAGTCACTGGCAATGACAAAGATAGCCAATAGCCCTGCAGGCTGTTCCCGTCATGGGCTTGTGAGATCGAAATCCTTGGGGCTCCTTTCACACTAGCCAGCACCCGCCCCGCAGTCCTGGCTTTTACTCGTTTCCCTGCTGCTCCTCGGTGGTGACGTTCATCACCCTTACTTTACCACCTTGAGTTTTTTCTCGCCACGAGGTTCCCTTTGGGCAATTAGCTCGGAGGTGGCCCTTCTCTCCACAAATGTAGCATCTAGGTGATGCTGCACCACCCCTATAACCCTCGCTGCGCTTTGGGCAACCCGCCTGGAAGTGGCCCTTCTTCCCACAGAGGTGACATGTCGGTAAAACGACCTCACGAATGCGGTGAGCCCGATGGTCTTGTCTTACTGCCTCCACTTCTAAGGCATGGGCTAAGACGTCTTTTAATGTCTTGTGGTGCCCAAGCCTCACAGCAGCTCTAACTTCTAGGTCGCGAATTCCATCGACGAACGCCCGTACAAGATTTTCGTCGATAAGTGCAGGTGTGGATTGGTAAGCTTTTCGGACCAGCTTTTCAATTTCCACGGCCCACTGCTGTAGGGTTTCGGCACCTCGCTGTACCCGGTCTTTCAACTGGGCACGAAACACGTATTCCAAATGAGTGTCGCCGTATCTGGAGTCCAACGCTTCGATTAGCTGATCGTATGTCATGCTCTCGCCGAGGGCCTCCAGTACTATTAAAGCCTGGTCGCGAAAGCATAAGGTAAGTGCCGTCTTAGCCTGACCTTTGTCCCATCTGTTTGACTCAATAAAGGCTTTAAACTGCATTTTATAAGCCGACCATGAGGAGGTCTCCTCAAAAGGTGGCACTTTAAATCCACGTAGCGAGGGGGTTATGGGAGCAGTAGCCACGGGACCCTCAAATTCTTTTCCAGCCTTTAGCTCACCTAGAGCCTTTTTAATATCAGCCACCTCAATTTTGGTTTCCGAAATCCAACTCTCGTGCTGTTCAACCTTCTCCTTTATTGCGCCAAGCTGTTTTCCGAGAGCCCCGTGGAGGTCTTTCATTAGGAGCATCTGTTCGTCTTGACGGCGGGCTTGCTCCTCTTTGTCCTACTGCATCTGCTCCCGCAGCAAGCGTGCCTGCTCCTCCTGATGGCGGGCCTGCTCCTCCTGACGGCGGGCCTGCTCCTCCTGATGGCGGGCCTGTTCTTCCTTATCCTGTTGCCGCTGCTCCCGCAACATTGCTATCAAGGCTGTCAGGTCAACTGCTGGTGCTGGAGATGTTCCAGATGGACCAGCAACTGGGTCTATTGTTGGTTGTTGATGACCCGCAGGAAGTGCCGGAGAATCTCCAAATCGTCTCTGGTCCATCTCTTGCTGCCGCTGACTTCTGGTACGGATACCATCCGAATCATCCTTCGGCAAAACCGGCATAATTTATCCCAGTACTTCTGACACCAAATGTTACGAGCTGGGGTTCGGGATAAATTAATTGACGCTAATTTTACCGAAATAAACAATTACTTTAATAAACTTGACAACACACAACAGAAATCACAAATAAAGTCACTACACTATTACTTGTCGCACTGTACTGTCACACTGAGAATCACTTGTCTTCACTTTGATGTTCACTTCACCTTGTCCAAAACTAAACTGCGCCAGCCGATCGACCGAGTATTTATATCAGTCACGAAGATTCTGGAATCGAACAATTGCGAAAAGCCTACAAAATGCGAGTAGGTACTTGATCGTCTATTCTTTACGGGCATTGACCTTTGAACCCGGCCTTGAGCTATTGTTATTACGTGAGTACGTATTCGAGTTCTTTCTTTCGAATATTCTATTTGCTTCTACGATTTATCCAGAACCTTCGTGACCCATCCACGTCATTCTAATAGCTTCTCGGCGTAACAATATTTTATTGAGTTTTCGA
This sequence comes from Acronicta leporina, assembly GCA_947256265.1. NCBI lineage: Eukaryota > Metazoa > Arthropoda > Insecta > Lepidoptera > Noctuidae > Acronicta > Acronicta leporina. The sequence continues at coordinate 4,346,852 of OX366533.1, read as the reverse complement.
TGATATTATTTTTTATTTCAGCATGTTTTTGTTGATTTGAATAACCCATTTTTACTCTAATTTCGGCATAATTATTGCAATTTTTTTTGGAAGCAATCTAAAAGTTTTGCCAGATTTATGGATCTGTTTTTATTGATTATTTTATTTAATTCAGAGTAATGAGACTCTGTATAATTATTAGTTTTATTTTTTACGTTATAACACGACCATTTGTCATGCCATAACTTATGTTCGAGCCACTGAGTTACAATGTAATCGTTAAATCTAGAAATACTTTCTCCTTGAGGACATTCGCTCATGATGTAGAGCCAGGCCTCATCCAAGACTTCCAGCGGTAAATGTGGCAAAACCGTACATAAGGCAACATGTTTTCTATGTATGCTATTCTTATCTAAACCTAAGTCCCTTGATTTTTTTAATTGTTTTTTTAAAATGAAAATAGCATCCCTTTATCTGTGCGTTAGGAAATACTGCTATAACACTCCTGACGGCAGCTTCCTCAAAATCGCTTGTGAAAACATTGACTTTTGGGCATTGTTGTTTTTAATAATTGATTATTTTTTTTTGTACTTTTGTTCCTTACGGAACAGGCTAAGGTCAGAGACCATGCTGCCTAGTCATTAGTATTATAATATTCCATATTTTGTAAAATTCGAGAGTAAGTCATAAGTATTCGTTTTCTTCTTTGTAAAAATCCATGTGAAGTCATTAGTATATAATTTTCTTTTTTTTGTAATAATCCATGTTAAGTCATTAGTAGGTATATAAATTTACATTTTTGTAAAAATCTATGTTAAGTCATTAGTATTCGTTTTCTTTTTTGTAAAAATCCATGAGAAGTCATTAGTATTAAATTTTTCATTTTTTGTAAATGTCCATGCTAAGTCATTAGTATAAAAGATTATATTTTTGTAAAAATCCATTTTAAGTCATTAGTTTGGTAAATACTTCCAATTTAGGTAGTGTTCATAAAAATCATTTTTTTGTTGTTTAGGATATTAGTACAATCCATGTCTTTTTTGTAAAAATCCGTGCTATCTCTAATCCAGGTTAATGTTCGTATATCAAGGTAGGTACCTACATGCATGTAAAACAAGAATTTACAATGCATGATGGATGACATGTCACCATTGTCACTGTCCTATGTCATTGTCACTGTCGTCCCTAGGAATGACAGTAACAAAATAACCTCATTACCTCACTCAAATCGCAATGAGAAATTGAGAATCATCAGTTCTTTTTTTTTTTTATGTACAATTTTATCAACAAGTCAGAAATATGTATATTTTAAACTTTTGAGCAACATTACATAAATGCTCCTTAATAACTCCCTAATATGATAAAATAAATATCTATTTACATTATATCTATAAACCTAGGTACATTTATCTAAATTTGCCCAACTGTGTTATTGATGAAATTAAACAATGTTAAATACGTAAAACTATTTGCAAGAAGATCCTGGATTGTGCACGGTACCAAATCAGAACTACCATATAAATCAATTAGCTCATCCATTAGCACAAGGCGCTGAATGCCAAAGAATGAACATTCAAAGAAAATGTGAAAAAGAGATTGCTCTGCTTGAGAATTACAATAGTCACATTGAGAACTTTGAACCATTTTCAAACGAAAAAGATGAAAATTTAAAGAACAATGCCCAAAGCGAAGCCTTAAAATAGTGGTGTAAAATTTTTTGTTTATGTAAATATTGTTTTTGCAAAACCATGGCATACTTCCAATAGGAACATTAAATGTAGCATACCATAAACCTTTGTTTTCAATTTGAACTGCATAGTTCCAGTGTATTTTCCATAAATCAGAGGCCCTTTTCTTTAAAAGGGGAACTATGTCTGAGCATGGGACTGAAATATTTAGATAGCTACTGGAATCAGAAACAATGTTCGAAGACTTGGTTATAGTTGTGGCTAGATAGTCAGCCTTCTCATTTCCTACCACACCAACATGCGAGGGACACCACATAAATAAGACTTTTATATTATTTTCAAGGAACAAATCCTGCCAGTATTTTTTTATTATATAAATAATATAGTTATTGTTGGCATTGAACTTATTATTTTTAAGATTTTCGAGCACACTCATGCTATCACTAACTATTATCCATTGACAACTACCATCATTTTTATGTTTAATGTGTTTTAAGGCAGCAAGGATAGCCACAGCCTCAGCTGTGAATATACTTGTGTTAGAATTTATTTTATATCCAATACCTGAGTTTAGTAACCCATCAAAAATGGCAAAAGACACTGCATACTGAGTTTTTGAACCATCAGTAAAAAGAAATCTGTAACCAGTGTATTCAGAAAATTTACTGTATACATCCTCCTTAGATGATAAATGACGATCAATAATAATGTTTATTGCAGGGAATGCACATTCAAAGTCCCCCTGATAGCATGACAGAAGAGGTGATCTATAAATTTGGAGAACTTCAAGAAATCTAACACATTCATCAAAACCTTGGAGTAAATAAAAAGAATTACGAATGGATGGTGAGGCAGAATGTTTCAAATTTAAAAACAAAGGATTATTATATTTACTGTACAATCTTAGTATATATCTTTCTCTTAAATAAGAGAATCTTATACTTAATGGAGGAAGATTACACTCAACTTGCATCACATTAATAGGAGTGCTTTTAAATGCTCCAGTAATAAGTCTCAAGCATTTATTTTGTACTTTTTCCAAGATATCTACCAACTTACTATCACCTGCATAACATAGAAAACCATATTCAAAATGACTACGGATCAACGATTTGTACAAAAGCAACAACATTTTTGGATCTGCTCCCCAAGATGCACTACACAAAGATTTCATAATATTAAAAACTTTATTAGCTCTTGCAGTTATTAATTCAATGTATTTTTTCCAGGAAAGATTATAAGTAAAAGTAACACCTAAAAATTTAACTTCATGAGAAACAGGAATAGAAATTTGATTGTAAAATACAAAAGGAATGAAATTGCTTTTCTTACCAAAGACAACCAATTTTGATTTTAATGCATTTATATCAAGGTTTAAATAAGAAAAATATGCAGACAACCCTTTCAAGGACTTATTTAGAATATTTGTAATATTTGATAAATTTTTTCCAGATGCATAAACAACCAGATCATCAGCAAACTGAAGATTTTTAACGTCTGAACCCAAAATCAGATTTAGACGTCGAATATATAGAATGAAAATTAATGGAGAAAGTATACCTCCTTGACAAACTCCAACAGAAGCAAATCGTGGACCATATAGTTTACCATTATACTTAACATACACTTCCCTTTCAGTCAAGAAATTATATACCCAGTGAACTAGTTTATTTGGAATACCAACAGAAAGCAATTCTGAACATAGAACATCAATATTGACACTATTGAATGCTCCAGCCACATCAAAGAATACCGACATTAAAAAACTGTTATTATTCATGCTATTTTGAATATCAAGCTGAAGCTGACAGAAGCTTTCACGAGCCGACATACCTCTTCGAAATCCAAATTGATTAGCAGGTAATATATTATATTTTTCTACATAAAATTCTAGCCTTTGTTTTAATAATTGTTCGAAAATTTTGCCAACACAAGATGTTAACGCTATAGGACGATATGAGTCTGGATTTAACTGATCCTTATCTGGTTTTAATATGGGTACCAAACAATCAGACTTCCATGTGCAAGGTATGTAATTATTTAACCACAAATCATTTAAAATTTTTAGAAAAATCTGCAAACCATTTTCACTAAGATGTTTCAACATTATGTAAGGGACACCATCCAAACCAAAAGCACTATCCTTTCTAGAACCAATAGCAGACATCAACTCTTGCAATGAAAAGGGATTGATTAAAAAGCTATTTACATAATTAGATTCACTAACAGAGGTGACATTTATTTTATTATTTACATAGTCTGGAGTGTACTTCTGCAAAAAACCTTGAATCCAGCTATCATCATTATTGTTGAATGAGAATGTTTTATTAAATTTACGCATATATTTCCAGATTCTAGACACAGGAGTGCATCGATTAAAGGAGCTACATAATTCAAACCAACTATTTGATCGTTCTGTTTTTAAAGTAAGTTTTTTGAGTGCTTGCATTCTTTTAAATTCTATAAATTTTTCACCTGAAGGGTTATTCTTGAAGTTGAGATAAGCACACCTAGATTTTAGTACAGCTTCCGAACATTTTTTATTCCACCAAGGGAGAGGAGGATGTTTAATCTGCCTATGAAAATTATTATTGACAGAAGTGGAAGAAGTGATCGTATTTCGATGTGGAAGGGACTTATCAACTGCAGAATGCAGAGTATTACAGAACAATGTATAAGCTTCCAATGGCGTTAAATTTTGCAACTGAAAATTAGAAAATTCTAAATCTACATTTTGTATATTTTCCAATCTACCATTCTAAAATTGGGGTAGATTGGCAGAGGTATACTTCTATTATTATTTGTGAGACCACTATTTACATTAACATTATTTACACAAACTTTAATAATTACAGGAAGATGGTAGCTGCCAATTGGATCTTGATGTACAGACCACTCACAAGAAAGAGCCAATGATGAAGAAACCAAAGATAAATCAAGAGCATTCGGACGCCATGTCAATGAACCAACAGTTGTCACTTCACCGGTATTCAGCAAAACTAAATCATTATCATCAATGATCTCCAAAATGTCTCTACCTCTTGGATTAACAGAATTACATCCCCATGATGTGTGATGAGCATTAAAATCACCAGCAAATATCATTGGTTTAGGAACTGATTTTACTAAAGACTCAAATTTATGTTTGTCAAAGGATGGAGTACAATTTGTTGGGCAATAAAAACTTACAATACTTATTTCTTTATTATTTACAACAATTCTAACACAAATATTTTGTAAGGAGTTATCAGAATATGTGCTAATTTTTCTATAGTTTATACTGTTATGGATTAATATAGCAACACCATTATGAATGTTGCCTATGTCATTTCTTTCTACTTGATATCCTCTTATATAAAATTTTTTAGTAGGGGTTAACCAAGTTTCTGAAATTATTGCAACATGAATATTATTATCATAAAGAAGGCGTGTAAATTGTAGCTTATTACTTAAAATGCTCTGAGCATTCCACTGTATAATATTAAGATCCATTAATAGAAGAAGTGCTATTTCTGAAAGTTTGTTTTAGGATTTCTCTTATGGAAGCTGAATTTATTGGATTGTCTTTTTGATTTAGTACTATTTTTGTTATTGCATTTGTTATTATATTCATGAAAAGGTCTGATTTTGTTAGGTTTTGTATATGAGTTTCAATATTTCTCATTGATAATTGTGGGAATGAATTTTCGTTAAACAGTTCTGAGAATTTGATGGCTCTTGATTTTATTTTATTTTCTTCAATTTTGATTTTTTTTTGAGGACAAGTATTAGAAATGGCGATGTGATTGCCACCACAATTTGCACATTTTGCATTTTTAGTGTCTTCTTTGCAGGATTTGAAGTTATGATCTAAAGAGCATATCGAACATACTTCCGAGTTTTTGCAGTATCTCGCAATGTGCCCAAACTTTAGACAATGAAGACACTGTTTCACAGGTGGAATGTAAGCACTTACCTCGTGTCTCCAGGAGTCGAGGTAAACATATTGAGGCAATTCTGTTGATGCGAATGTTACAGCGACGGTCTGAGTAGGTTGATACGATATCGTACCACACTCGCTCCGCACGCGACGCATGAAACGCCTTACCTGAATTACATTTCGCGAGCTGCCAATTAAGCAAAATATCATTTTGTTGGATAAGTCCGTAGGAACTGAGGTCAGAACCCCAGTCACCTCCGTGTCACTAGCCGGAATAGTGGCTTTTAAAGATAATTCGTCCAGTAATTTTTTATTTTGCAAAAAAACATTTGCGTTATTTGATACATCAAAGGTAATTCCAATTTTATATTTATTAATAGATCGAAGATGAAGAATGCCAGTAATGCAATGTTTCCTAATGCCATGGGAAATAGCCAGCCTATCTTTGTCTGAAAAAGATTTCTTGTCATCCTGGTGAGAAACAAACACTATAAATTCTTTTTTGTTACTATTATCAGGATACTTTCTAGAGTACCCAGACACTTTGTAGACTTGATATTTTGTGCTATTATCGTCATCAGAGTCTGATGATGTTATATGGGATGAACGGTCATCAGGAGGGTCCGTTTTTTTTCGTTTTTTTACACCTCCCATCTTCTATTTACATATATACCGCACTTATACCACTATATTTACAGTTATTTTTATAATTACAAGAAATAATATCACAATATACAAATTTTTAAGATTAAATTAAAATGCGAATCGAAATTTGGCGCCTTTCACGTTTCAAGGTTCCCGCGCTTTTTTCTTAATAATTGAAATAATATTTTATAGGACGATTTTTTTTTGTTATGTAATAAAGCATAGGCTAAAGGTTTAACGATATTTTCAACCTCACCGTGGATGCTGTAAATTTGAAGAAATAGTTTAGGCGCGCATTTAAAAGTTCCGTCGCAGTATATAAATGACCGCAGCTTTCAAGTTCCTGTCTACTCTTCTGTGTAGCAAATAAAAGTATTCTCGTTTTTCCGTCGTTATAGTCAGCAAGTACAAAATCTTGAAACGGTTGAGGTACCTGGATATGAAATATATACTTCTTTCAAATCATTTGTACTAAAATAAATAATAATAATTATAAATAAAAATAATTGTTTATTGTCACAAATATTTACATATGAATACATAGGATGTGCACATATTGAAGAAAGTAAGGTAAAACAAATGACTTTCTTTGCAAAAATAAATGAATATGAATATGAACACCCGTGACTTTCTTTCTTTCACAAAATAAACGCAGCCATGTTAGATAGTTACCATAAATCGTTCAATATCTGCGACTGAAAAACTGGTCACGACATTAACAAAACAAATATTATTATCAAACTTATCCCATTAAAATAGAATTGAAAATGGCAAACTCTTACATGAGTTAATAAGATATTAGCAAACTCTTACATGAGTTCTATTATATTACAATAACGTTCAAATTAAAAAAAATACATAGATTCCATGTCTCAATATAAATTTAAAAGCGGCGGTAGCCTAATGGCTAGGGCGTCGGACTTGCGATCATGTGGTTGCCGGTTCGAACCCCACCCATTGCACTACCGACGTGAACCCACTCGTAACACAAGCATTTAGCTTAGCACGAGGGGTTAACAAGAATACTAGTAATGTGTGACCCACATTGCTAGTAAGCTTTTTTTAAAAAAAAAATATTTTCATAATATTCTAAGGAAATATTAACTCTACTTACTTGTACATCTATAGGTGACTTCGCAAACAATCTATTTACACCGAGAGATTTATTTCTCTTATTGTAGAGGCCGGACTTAACAATTTTAAATTGTGGTATATAAGTGCTGACTAAATTCAATCCTCGGTCCAATGTATCATTAAGTTTTTGCTTGTAGATTGTAGGAATGGGCTCCATTGTGGAGACTACTTACTGCTCGAGTTCATGCATTGCTTCCTTAATTTGGGTCTTCAAAATGTTTGAGGCACATTTATGTTCCTTTATTTTAACAACTTCTTCCATGCTACTTAATGTGAGTAAGCCATTACACCCTTTTTTAATACACCGCCACAAGGCATTACCGTTTTTATAAATCTTGTGTTTACTATATTGTTTGTTATTATACACTAACACTTGTGTCCCCTTCCGGCCAAGTAGGTAATTAATAGCTGGGTTAAAATTTGTACTACTTGGACCTGCCATCGGCTCTATTATTTTGTTTGAATAAATTGCACGACAAACAGAAAATAACAATAACAAGACCGGCGCACAATTGCATACCTCAGCCCGTGACGTCGCGATAGTGTAATGAGAACTAAGCATGTAAACAAGTTCTGGAAATGCTCGGCTAAATTCGGGTTGGCTCGGAAATACAGTGGCGGGTGCACGCGTTGACTATTAGCGCATCGTGTATACGTCTTATCTATGGGATTTATATATGAACATTATGAAAATGACAAGTATTGTATCACATTATTATAATGAAACTGAAAGATGTTAGATATTTAAGTTAGTCTTTTAAATAATAAATATTTTCTTCTATCGACATTTTTATTTCTTAGGCTCCGCACTATGCGAGTGATATTCGTAGGTGTGCTTCGTGGAATAGGAAATTAATTATTTTAAATTTTTATTTCAAGCCCACCTACGGGTGTGCTAAGTGGAATACTTTAGGTGTGCTTCGTCTGGGTGTGCTTCGTTTGGGTGTGCTTCATGGAATACCTCCTATTTAAATATCTGGAACAACTATCCCCACTAGGAGCATGGCGATATAGCTACGCCACAGTTTTTAACTTTTGTAGCTATCATCGTTTAAAGTGTTATAAAAGTGTAATCTGTTTCTTTGTTCCTAATAAACGATTTATTTATTTATTTAACAGCAAGTACAGTTCGTAATCATTTTGCGGAATACTTTATGTCTGAGCATGGACGAGTACCATGGCAAATTAAATATTGTTAACAATTTATTAAATATATATATATATATATTCTAAGATACCGTATTTATTTTTTTTCCACATCCGACAGCGATACAAAATCGTCATTAATAATTATGCATGTTTCACGCCAAGCCTGTAGAGTTTTCGTTTTATCTTTATAGCTTTCAAGGGTTTTATCCCACAGCACATCTCTTTCCTCCACCAAAGAAATGAATATTTCTTTGTCGAAGTTATCCATTGTTTTAACAAAAAAAACACCCCACACGTCTTAACTTGACCACAGTCAATACAACACTAGCCATAGCGCGGGCGCAAGGCGTACGCGGGGAGCCTGCAGAACCCGGGTAGGGCGAGCGCAGGGTTGACGTGAGGTGGGCGCGTGTAGACCTCGTTAATTGCAATTTGAGATCTATTGATGGATTATAAGACTCAAATTCTTATTTAACAAATTTCATTACGAGTTGGACGTGGGTGGCGTGCGCGTGTCGTGTGAACGCGCCCTTAGGCACCATCGCCACTGACTATCAACACATCAACCATCTCTGTGAGTACAGTTAGGCACCATCGCCACTGTCTATCAATATCAAACATCTACTTGGAGTTCAGTTATGCACCTGCGCCACTGACTACCAACGTCCTACAATGCAAAACCCTAATCCTGTATACCACATACAAGATATGAACCATTCACAGCAACAAAAATGTGACGTGAACAATCCGCCAAAAAAGAATTAATGAATGTTGTGATTGGCTCAAACCCACCAATCTTCCAAGCACAAGCATCCTCCGAAAAAGCAGCTACAGCAAAGCAACTGTAAAAAATATTCATATTGTGATCGGCACAACACCACCGAACTCCCGAACATAATAGAAATAGATATAACAAATACTTGCATATTGTGATCGGCACAACTCCACCGAACTACCGAGCACAACATCAAAAGTAAGAACAAAAATATGCATATTGTGATCGGCATAACTCCACCGAACTCCAAATTCAAGGAAAAAATAAATCCAAGACCCGTATAAAAATGTCAGGTATTCTACAACAAAGGCGGCAGAATAACCCAAAACAAAAGATGAAAATATGAGGATGTCTCCTCAGAGTCAAGTCCGAGTTGAAATTTCAATATAGGTAAGTCACATCCGAGAAACTTATAAATATATTAAAACTAAAATTCTTCAATGTAGAATTAACAACTAAAATATGATCTCCAGTAAGAGAAAGAAAATATAAGAAGATAAGACAATAAGACAATATTATCCATCTCAACAAACAAACAAAATAATATTTAAGATCTTTTGTAGAAAATATAAATATGGCGTGGGTGGAAGAAGCAAATTGAAATATTAACCAAAATTACCTAAGTTTAGCTTTAGCCAGTTCAGACTTGTAATCAATAAATTGATACGAAGTTACCTAGCATATCTACTATCTTCACTCAAGAGGTCATAACTGTTCATTCATTATTCATTCATCACACAAACAAAGACCTAGATCAAACAATGTCACTAGCATACTATCTTCACTCAAGAGGTCATAACCGTTCATTCATTATTCATTCATCACACAAACAAAGACCTAGATCAAACAATGTCATCAAAATCAAGACTAAAACATGAGAACCAAAAACTATTAAAATTTAATTATATCTTTAACGTGATAACGACCTACTGAACCTTTATTTAAATCTTTCAATACATAAACATTATTTGAAACTTTTTCTATAATTTCACATTTAATAAACTTAGGAGCAAGTTTTGCCGAAAAATAAGCAGGAGCATGAGATTGGACGAAACTTCTCCTCCACACTACATCACCCACATCAAAAGAAATGACCCTACGGCTCTTATTATAATATGTGGCATTACGCTTATAAGTTCAGGCTTTATTTATTAAAAGCTTAGGCCCACATGCGCCAAAAGTTAGGCTAAAATAAAATAACTCGGGTTTAGTAACTTCGGGTTAATTAGGTAAAATTTAAACTCAACATCCTGTTGCGCCAATGAAAAGAAACACCGAGTTAGCTAACTCGGTGTTTCTCTATTTTACGCTGGTAACATCAAAGAGGTTTTGCTCCGTAATGTAATCCAACCAACTAAGAATGAGTGAACTATGAGTGAAATATTTATACACCTCTCTTTTGCACTCGAACACTTTGTATAAGACTGTCTCACGTGATTTGTTTTTTCAAAGACATTTCAATTTGATTGTTTGTTTTTGAAACCATTCAGTCATTTTCGAGTCATTCAATATTGTCATGTCAAATCGCTTTTGTTTAGACGTGTGATTTTTGTAAAGTCCGAGCTAATGTATTCGACGATTTCTTCATCATCATCAGACAATAAAAAAACACTCATAATTATTGTTTAGGACACAAAACCAAAGAGTATAATAATATAGTTGTACAAGAGAGCCCTCTTGAGCCAATTTGAGGCATCCCAATTTGATGTTATGAAGCGACATCTGCATTTCCTAATAGTAACAAACAAACGCTCTATAGATAGCTATTGGTAGGTAGATAGATATATATAATACAGGTATACGTTTTCATTTATTTATAGTATAATGGTAGAATAATATTGGTTTCCAAATATAATCTCATATCAGGACGAAGAAGAGATCTTAACTCGAAGTTTGAAGTAGACAAAACACTGAAAAAAACTAATAATTCATCATTTAATGAACACGAAACACTAACTTAAGTTAACACAAGTTTCAGCGACCATATTGTTTAATGTTGCCAGTTAAATAATATGAAAAGTATTCACAACAATGTTACCATAAGCTCCAGTGCTATTGAAATAAAATAATGTGATATTTTTTACCAAACATGTTATAAATGGTCTGTACAATAAATACTATAAATAATACTATTAATACAGAATTAAATTCCCGCACATATTAAGGCTGATAGTTTAGCTGAGCCCGCCAAATTCAAATTACAATTGGTTTTTCGCAATTTATAGGTCTATAACACATTTTAAATTCAAAGTTGTAGTAATTTCGGCATTAGCTATACAATATTCACAACTGAGCATCAAAAATTTTGCGAAATTGCGAAAAACCAATTGTAATTTGAATTTGGCGGGCCCAGCTAAACGATCATCCTTAAACCTATTTTATTAATTGCATTACAGTTTGAGAGAAGAGACATCTATCGATAGACTTGAAACTATTAGGTAGCAGTGTTTCTCTGTTATGCAAAGTAGATGGCATGTCTGTATTTATTGACGTGATGCATGTTCTAAGTGTCCCCCCCCTGCACAAAACTATTTTAAAATCTGACTGACACTTCTTTCACTTCTGCAACCGAACATAACCTCTCTCAAACGAAACAATTTTGACATTACTAATCCGGAGTTAGTGACGTAACCCACCAAAAAAGGTGGGTTAAAAATTTAAAAAAAATAACCTGAGGTTAGTCCCTAACTCTTGGTGGTGCAAGACATAATTGTAATTTAACCCCATATTAGCCACTAACCCCGAGGTAATTAAGTTAACCTGGGGTGGCGCAAGTGGGCCTAAGTGAATTAAGAGAAGTAGCAAAACTATTTCTATCGCCAACTTCAAGTTGATTTAAGTTGTCACTAGAATTACTAAAATGGTGTAAAGAAGCATCAAAAATAAGTTCTCTACCAAACATAAGAAAATTGGGTATAAAATCTGTAGCAAGATTCACACTATTATTCAAAGCTAATTGAACATGAGGTAAAAATTTAGACCAAGTTCTATGATCCATCTTTCACAAAACAAGAAATGCAATTTTCAACCGTTTGTATAAAGGTGTGTTTACAAAATATTTAAGTGTTATTAAAGCTTTTTAAGAAGTCTATAAAGTGTTTTGAGGTAAATTGTTTTCATTATCACAAAAGCATTCATTGAATTAAAAGAAGGTCAATCATTTGTAGCAAAAGCAGAAGAAGAATGTGCAATTAGAGCATTATGATCAAAAGGATCATGCACCTCGGTTAAATCGATCATATTCTGAACTATACCAACAGTATTAGCATTAGCAACCATGCTAGTATCAACTGAAACCTGTTTATCCTCAGACAAAGAAAGTGGAGGAAACTGAACTTCTTTATCCATGAGAGTATAAAACACAGCAAAACTAAAAAAATTCAAAACAAGTTAAAACAACTAAAATAATTTCAAAAAAGGGTATGTGAAATATAATTATGTTCAAAGTAAAGTTGTTGTTGAATTAAATTAAGATTTTCAAAAGTATAGTTAATTGTTTTTTAAAACAGAAAAGATGCAATAATAACTTACAAGTTTATGTTAGTTTTGATACAGAGAAAAACAAAAACATATGCTGTAATAGCAAATAGTAACAAACAAAATACAATAAAGTTCAATAGCTATAATTGGGGGTTCTGCATCACGCGGCTCGAGCGAACGCGAGAGCAAGTGATACAGAACCCCGAATTATACCCTACTAATGCAAGTTGTCAATTTGTGCATTGCATTCAACCGTAAAACGCAAACGAATAAGCATTTTATTTTTACTACTTGAATGTATCAATCACTCAATCACCAGTTTTATCTTTCCGAACGGTTGTCCTCTATATCATAAACTGTATAGTTATCTGATTGCATCGATTCAGATGCTCGATAATGCTTATTATTAATATAATGATTATTTTATTGCTAGGATTGTCATCTTCTGGCAGAAACTCAAAGCGTATAATGATATCTTTTTTTAACATAAACATATTTATTGTTTTCTTCCACAAAGGTATGTTCATAACATAGGATCTACAATAAATACCTATTAATACAATGGGTATCAATCTATCTCAATATCCTTTGTGGGAGACTGGTATCTGAACTAGGTAACCCTGTCATACAGATTACCAGACCCCCTCCAGTTTGTGTGAGCAATACAGATTGATTTGACTGTACATAAAAATGCGGAAGTAACATTATAAGAAATTGATTAATTATATCTATGTGTGTGTATGTTGGATATTGTGTGTGTGTGTTTCATGTGTTTGTGTGTGTGTGTGTGTGTGTGTGTGTGTGTGTGTGTGTGTGTGTGTGTGTGTGTGTGTATGTGTGTGTGTGTGTTTCATGTGTGTGCGTGTGCATGCGTAGTAGCGGTTTTGTGTGTGTGGGTAATCAAATCAAATCAAATCAAATTATTTATTTGCCTGAAATATGGTAGTTACATAAGATGTTAAGGTAAGTAATAGCACAAGACATATTTCACCCTCATTGTGGGCATGCAAAAATTATAGCTAATTTACATCAAATAATATGAATAAAATTACAATTATTGAAACTATTTAAATTACCAATGTATGTGGGCATGTTTACGTTAGTAAATGAAGGATGCTTGTTGGTTAATAATTAATTTTTGGAGAATTGTACTAATTATGTCCACTACTGTTCCTATTTAGGTACGATTAGGAGGTCTTCAGTACTATCGTAGGTTTGTTTTAGAAGCCAGTTCGTGAGTACCTTTTTACAATTAATTTTGGAAAGGGCATATACTGGTAGAATGGCATTAATTTTATTATATAGATAGGTGCCGAGGAAGATGAAAAATCGGTGAGATCGGTTTTTAATATGTTTGTTGCACAGATTTTGCTTTTATTTCGTTTATTGAGTGCCAGGTCTGGATTGTAGTTTAACAATGAGTGTTTACGGAGGATCGTGTGTAGTATAAAAAGTTGCCTTACTGTTAATACTTCGCACTTTTCATATAACGCTGTAGTTGGATGGAAGAAGGAAAAGCCATGCGCAACCTTTAGTAGGGCTCTTTGGGCCCTTTCAAGTCTGAGCATAGCCGTTTTCCCAGCTCCACCCCATGAGGAGATGCAGTAAGTCAATAAGGACTGGCTAAGAGCGTAATATGTCGTTTTTATAACTCTGACATCTGCGACATGGCGTAAGTTTTTAAAAACATATATGAGCTTACGTGTTCTAGATGCGATTTGGTTGATGTGCGCGTTAAAGCTCAGGTGCTTGTCAATGATGACCCCAAGATATTTTATGTCGTCAACTTTCTGGAGCTTTGGACACAAGCAAGGAAGATGTTGGTGGAAGTTGCAAGAGTGTGCTATTATACTAAGTGTATTTTTGTAGTTGGATTCGTGATGATTAAATGTGATATATTTTGTTTTGTCAATGTTCAGTGTTAGATAATGTAGATTAAGCCAATTCACAACAGTGGAGAAACCCTTTTGGGCATGATTGTAGACTTCCTCCCAGGTATCCCCATAGAACAAAAGGACCGTGTCGTCGGCAAAGGTAATTATTTGTCCATTCACAATGTTCAGTTGGCAGAGGTCGTTTATAAATATTAAAAAGAGAGTAGGACCAAGGATACTCCCCTGGGGTACTCCAATGGATACCTCGCTATTCTCGCTTGTCCAGTCATCGACTTTTACACACTGGACGCGTCTTTGTAGATAGCTCTGAAAGAATTTGAGTTGGGTTCCACGAATTCCCATGCAGTCGAGCTTCTTCAGCAGGAGGGTGACAGAAACTGTGTCAAATGCCTTCGTTAGATCAAGAAATATTGCAAGGGTTTTCTTTTTGAGATCTAATTTTGTTACTATGGAATTAGTAAGTTCGTGAACTGCGTCACTAGTAGATCTACCGACCCGAAAACCATATTGATCTATTTTTTCTAAGATTTTAGATAGTGTTGGTAAGATAGAAATGGGTCGATAGTTATTGACACAATTTCTGTCACCACTCTTATGAATCGGGTGAATCAGAGCTTTTTTAAAATCCGTGGGAAACACGCCCGTAGAGAGTGATATATTGCAAATATATGTAACGGGTTTGGACAGGATGGATGCGTATCTTTTTACAAAATTACTAGGAATTTTATCGCGCCCTACTGCACAATTTGATTTGAGGGTGTTAATTATGGAATGTATCTCCTCGGTATCTGTGGATAGCAGTCCGAAAGAGTAGGGAGTTGATAGTGAAGGTGTATTACGTTCAGTGTATGGGTCTAGTAATCTGATTGATTGTGCCAGAGATCTTCCAATAGCGACGAAAAAGTGATTGATCTTGTTAACTGAAAGTTTTGGATTTGTATTATTAATTAATTAATTCTGTAACGGGAGATTTTTGTTTATTGGTATGTGTAATTTTTTTTATTGTTTCCCAGAGTTTTTTTGTGTTGTGTTGGTGTTTCGTTAATTCTGCTTTTTCGTATTCAATTTTAGCTTTCTTTAAAATATCATTGTAGAAGTTGCGGTATCTGGTGTATGTTAATTTAATTGTGTCATTGTTAGGATATTTTCTCACTTTGAGGTGTAACTGATCTCGGTTACGCATACAGCGCAGCAATCCCAGAGTTATCCATGGCTTAATAATGTTTTTCCGCCTCGAGACCTTTTTTACTGTAGTACATTCAGTTATTATGTTGTTTAAGCTATTAATGAAATAAGTTGTTGCTTCGTTTATATCATTAATTGAATAGATAGCGGTTATATCCAATGTTTTTATTTTTGTGTCAAGGGATGCGTAATCAATTTGTTCACTAGTACATATACTTTTACGTGAAGTATGTGTGAAATTAAGGCTAAAAATAATAGTGTAATGATCTGTTAGGGTTGTATGTGCGATAAAACATTTTGCTGGTAGTTTTGATTTTACAATAACATGGTCGATACATGATTGGGTATGCGTGGGGATATGGTGTGCAGGTAACATGCCATGAGATGCTAAGAGGTTAAGATAGTTTTCCGCTCTTATTTATTTAATAGGTACAGTAACAGATAACAGATTAAAAACAAATATTGTGAGGCAACTTTAAAGTATACAATTTCGAATCTGAAATCCAATTATAACTGTACACAACATTGTTTAAATTATGTGACTTCGTTGAGATGTGTTAATTACCTAATTCTAAACAGGAATACAAAAATAATAAGTAATAAGTAATTACAAGTTTTGGCACAGTATTATTATATTATCTTGTATCCTTGGTCGACATTGCAATATCAATATTAATGTCACCACTGATGATAATGTTTTTATAAGTAGAAAGAGTTTTATTAGTAGATCATTCAGTGACTCAAGAAATTTAGAGATATTTCTTACAGCTGGCGGACGGTATATAGCAAGAATAATTGTGTGACAGTTGATTTTAATTAAAAGGCAGTTAGCATCTTGTAGTGTTAGCATCTTGTAGTCCGATATAATATATCTGCGATTTATAGAGTGGTACACGATTACACCTTCGTTTTGGGTCTTATGGTTAAGTGTTTGCGAAGAAAGATGTCCATCTAATTGAGGTATGTAATGGTTATTGTATATCCATTATTCAGTTAGAATAATCAAGTCCCATTCGATTCCAGAGCGGTTTATGAGTGTCTCGAGTTGCGAAAAGTTTTTCTTAACGCTTCTAATATTTTGAGTAAGTATATTTAATGATCGGTTGTTAGTGTAAAGTAGCTCTGAGCAGTTATCAATGTCACATGTATCGCTAGTTGCTAATGAAAGAGCGTCTAATTCGTTATCAACAATATTTTGTTGGTTATGGTCGAATAGTAATAGAGGAGGTTGGTGTCTCACATAATATGTATCGAAGGCAAGTTTTGGGCTTAGTTATTATGCTAGTTAGTTGGGCATGGTAGTTGTGATTAGTAAAATCACTAGTAAATGGATAACGGATGGTCTCGACACGAATGAAATGAATATTCAATGGATATCGCAAAACAGAATGTATAAGATTTAATGTATGAATGATTTTGAGTATGGGTGAGAGCAAGTATGTTAAAATGAAAGTAGTCATTAAAATATACTCTGCGTATTTCAAATTTATACGGTGAGTAAGAATGTTTTGTTGTGTTATTATATTAGTGTAGCATTTGCATGAGTTAAAGGACTGGTACGTAAGTAAGGTTTGTGTGATGATATTAGTATGGCATTTGTGTGTGTTAACAAACTGGCGTGCAGGCAGGGTTTGTTTGGTTATAATAGTATGCCATTTGTATGGGTTAACATACTGGCATGTAAGTATGTTTTGTGTAATTATACCAAAAAGGCTTTTGTATGACAATTGAGTAATTAGGTTCGATGGGCGGAGTTAGTTACTCGATATGCCAATAGTAACAGAGATGGGCGTCGCTTACCGGTAGTTGGTGGTATGCTAACCTCTTCGCTAGTTATGCGCGCCTGGTACTCGAACAGTATTTTATTTAAGTGAATTTATTGTTTATATTTGGGATAAACGGTTTACAAAAACAAGAAGCACAGTAGACACGGGTCGCTTTCGCGGTCCGGAGGGAAGGGGATCTGAATCAGGTATCACTATTTCGTGTATTATGTTCGTTTCATTATCTTTCATAATATTATAGTAAAATAAACCTTCTTGCATAGTATCGAGCCCAAATTCATCAAAATATCAGGTCAGCGACCTGATATTTTGATGAATTTGGGCTCGATTTTTATGAGCATGCTTCATATTATCAGCAACATATATAGTCTCACCTTTTGCATTCTTGATCATAAGTTTACAAAAACCTTTGGCAGTACCTACATTTCACAAAATCTTGCATTGTGGCTAATATCAATTATTAAATTATTTTTATTAAATTGTTTATTTCTGTTTGTGATTCAACCGTTCAACTACAATTGTAGGAATCAAATGTTAAAAACATGTAATAAAATGATTATAAACCATTTATATAAAAGATTCATAGATTCATTCAAACATTCATTCATTCATCAGACAATCTATTTGTCATCTTTTACTTTAAAATCATTTTATACTTTTCATAAAAATATGGATGGGGATTTAAAAAATCTAATAATTAAACAAGAAAATATTTATTTAAAACATACATATATAATACATTTTTTAAAGCACATACTGAGTCATGATAGATACAACTATACAAATCATTAGAACCTTTATATTGATCATACAAGCTTAAGAAACTAGGACAACCCCTGTCTTCTAAATTATATATATTCTTATTATTATTTTCTAAAATAGTTTTTAGCCACAACACTTTTTCTAAACCTTTAGTATATATACATTTATCTCTTAAAAAAAATCAAACAATGTAATTCTTGTTGTCTTTATCCATATTTAATATTTGTATACTTTCAGCACACAGTGGCAATCTAGCTACATCACTATGATTGAGATGTCCCATTCTCCGATGCAAATATCGCGGGTTTGACCTGAGGTAGTAGTAAATGCATTCCCCTTAAGACTGTCCAACTTGTACATATTATTTATTAACATTGCTTTTGCCACTAATTGCTTCTGTGCATTATAAATCATACAGCCAGTTTTATTAAAACTTACTTGACAGCCATTTTTTGCCAACTGACTAACTGATAATAAATTATTACTCAATTGTGGAACATATAAGATATCTCTCACCTGTACATGCAGGTTAATATTACCCATTTGCTTAACAGAGGCTGATGTGTTGTTGGCAACCATTATTTGTTGTAACGGTGGTGCTCTGACATCATACATCCAATTAGAATTATTTGTCATGTGTGAAGACGCTCCGGAATCCACATACCATTCCATGCTGTCCATTTGTTTATGCACTGCTGAAAAAACTGCAGCAAAACCTTTATCATTAGTTTTCTTTTTAAAATAACAGAATTTACTCATGTGTCCATGCTTATTGCAATTGTAGCATCGAGGACCAGTTGGCTTATTAAATTTTGATCCAGTTTTAGGGGCATTTTTCTTATGCTTTGTGTAAAGAACCGAGCCATTTGACTCCTTAACTTCCTGAAGTAACTTTGTTTTGATCGAGTCTGTACTTATCTTTACACACGAGCTCTCAAGCCTCATGATCATTGGTTTGTATTGATCTGGCAAACCTGCCAGCATCAAAGTACCCAACCACTCATCATCAACATTGAAACCTATATTCCTTAGTTTGTGCCCGGTGGTTACTATTTTGTTTACATACTCTTCAATACTTGCACAACTTTCTAAGGTAGTATTGACCAAATCTCGGAGTAACCCAACTCTTCTTGTTAATCCTGTGTCTTCAAATGCGTTACGTAAATTTTGCCATATCTCTGTAGAAGTCTTCGCATCCCGGATATGTGCATAATTTATCGGATCCACGAGTAGAATAATTTTCGACTTGGCTTTGAGATCACGCTTCGCATTTACGGTAGAACCTTCAGCAGGTTCAACACAGTCCCACAGGTCCTCGTGTTGCAAATAGGACTGGACTGCGTATTTCCATGTGCTATAATTCTCTCTTCCTAATAATTTGTCTATTTGAATATTAGACATAGCCATTTTACGTCGGTGCAAATTCTACTTTTTTGCAATGTAATGATGGCTAACCTAAAAATCAGAGAAATCACTCCGCGGAACTAATATTACTTTTATATTACCGGAATTACTTTTATTATGCCTTTACAGGGTCTGGGCCCATAACCTGTTGAAATAATAAAAGCAATTTGTTAGATTGAATACTAGTTTTAATTTTAGAGATCGGTTATAGCACGCGTTACACAGAGAAGAGACAAGACTAGAGACGGAAGTACAGACATCACAGACAAAATAGAAACCTAAGCTGCGTTCAGTAAATTGGTTCTATGCCTTCATTCCAATAGTTATGGTTCATTAATTTTTCTTTATGGTCGTAATATAAAAACATTCATCACATAAAAATACTTTAGACTTGTGTTTAGTTAATTGGCGATGCAGAAGTCGACTAGTCTTTTATTAAACAAAAATGTGCTTTTCCGTTGAAACATATGTATAACAGGTTAGCATGAATAAGTTTTCGTTTACTTGTTAGATATAAAGGACCAGTTACGTGATTATTAACTTCAAGACCATAAACATTCACGCTAATAAATGGATTCCTCTCAAATATTTTAATATCTTCAAAATTCGGTGGAAATGATAAATTATTTATATTAAATAGCTTTGTATAGTGCGGGTATGATTTTATACGATTAGGATTACAAGTAGTTGGATACATATGGGCTGCAAGACACCACAAAAAACAGTTATTGTCATAATTATGTATGTTTAAACAAGATTTTGTATTTTTTATGACTGTGGGTAACTGTATGTAAGTTCCAGCTCTTAGAGGATTATACTTATTGATATTCATTTCCAAGTGACTTATAAAATTAATTGTCCAACCTGATTCTGAAAGTTCAAATTCTGAACATTTTGATATTAACTTCTCAGAATATTTTAAGTACATATCAGCAACGTCAGTACTCTGTACTATAATATAAAATGTTGTGTTGAACGATTTCATAGATATTTCATCGTTTTTGATGAAGACACATTAAATTAAGTTAGGTAATTGCAATTTGTAAAGACAGTGAAAATTTTAATATATCCAGTAATAATATTATAAAGTACCTATAGTATAAAATGAAAAAGATAACATTAATCTAAAACATCAATATATATGTGTTTTAGTACAATCAAAAACATCTTGGATTTTATTTAAGATAATTATATAATCTCAATACGTTGGTATAATGTTTTTTTTTATTGAGGATTAGTATACAGCACCGGGCGAATATTTCTCATTTCATCTCGACCAGCACTAACCAGACCAGTTAGTGCAGGCCAAACAGAGGCTTTCTGGTCAGTAGCAAGCTTCAATGTTATGAGAGCTTGTTTTCAGCGCTCGTTGTTCGATAGACGCTCAGCTTCGCGAGCGTTGTACACTCTCAAATCGAAGTAGTACTGCCCTGTTTTGGTTGGATCAGCCTGGTACGTGTAGCCCGAAGCTACCCGTTGGGAGAATGCGCTTCTTAAAGGCACAGCACGAATTGGCTGTTGTGGTATTTCGTCCTGAAACAATAAGTTTAAAATTTATCATCTATTAATAAATGGAGTGTATACATATCTAGATTCAGTTCTCCTATTAAAGAGTAAAATTAGCTAGGATGAGTAGAACAAACAAACAAAGACGACCCTTTGTTACTTCATCGTAGATACGTGCTCAGGACCGTGATAAGCATTAATCGTTAATTTTAGTCGTTAGATTATTGTAAAATAAACCTGTAATTTAATAAATAGTATGAAAGTATAATTAATTTTCTAAACAATGGGAAAACTTACCTCATAGTCAGGAAACACAGCAATTCTCTTTCGTTTGACAGCTGGTGTGGTAGTTCCAGCAGTAGACTTAAATGCATCGCTGTCTGAGTCAGATTCATCAGCAAATGGATTTTTCACAGGCAGATCTTTCTTCTTAGGAGCTTTTTTAACTCGCTTGACAGGTTCGGTTTTCTTCTTCGAACCAGTTGCAGTTAAAGGCTGTGCCAAATCCTCTTCATTCAATAAAAATGGATTGTTAACGTGAGCCCTGAAAATAATAAAAAATACTATTACATCACGGCACTAACAAGAAATAAGAAGTATGTTACATGATTGGGTTAAAATGTTAAAAATATTTATCAAGAGGTTTCTAACTAAATTTAGGGTACATTTGACTTAGGAATCGGATCATGAACTTATGTTTGACAGGGCTACTTCCCATTTGGTAAACTTCCCATTTGGTAAACCTCAAATAATACCTACTAAAAAGTTGCGTTTGGTAAACTTTTTATATTTCATACATTTAATCCCATTTCGTAAACATTTCAGTAATTATAAGTGTTGTTTCCCATTTGGTAAACTTTCAGTTGAAATGGGTACAGTCAAGTAAAAAAGAAAACACGAAACTGATAATTTAACATTCATATATTATTAATAACAGGTACAATAGTCAGATTATGTATATATATTATACACATTGAAACTTAAAAACAGAAATAATAAATGGCACACAAACAATTCTTGATAATTTGTTAAAAAATATAAGAAAAATCACAGTTCGATTTGAAATCTTCAATGACAAGTTTTATCAGTTCTGTCAATTTTTATAACACAAATTATCTACATGCAAAATCAATTTTAATAATAAACAAAGATCACAGATTTGGTATAATAACATAAAAAAGACTATACTATAAAGTTAAAAATCAATAAAAAACAAGAAATTATAAAGTGATACAAGCAATTCTTAAAAATTTGTTAAAATACGAAAAATCACAGTTTGATTTGACTACTTCAATGACAAGTTTTATCAGTTCTTTCAATTTTTTATAATACAAGACAACTACCTGTAAAACCGACAAAAATAAAAAATAACAATAATCACAGATTTGGTATAATAACATAAAAAATAGACTACACTACACAGTTCAAAATCAATAAAAAGAAAAAAGTGATAAGTACAAGCAACTTTTGATAATTTGTTAAAAAATCAAGAAAAATAACACTTCAATGACAAGATTTATCAGTTCTTTCAATTTTTCATCACACAAGACATCAACATACAAAATCAACTTTAAAAATAAACAATAACATAAAGAAATAACATAAAAAATTGACTACAAATTGAAAAATCAATAAAAATGTTATAAAGTTACACAAGCAATTCTTGACAATTTTTTCAAACAATTTTCCAATGAGATTTTTCCATTTTTGTAATCGTCGAGTAGATTGTTAATTTGTATATCATTTTGGATGGATTTTTTTCTTCGCTTTGATATAATTTCGCCATTACTACAAAATCTGAAAAAAAATGTAATAATTAATCAAATGTCTATATGTATTTATCACAGGTGTCGCCTAAAAATACAGTTTATTGAAAGTTAAACAAAAATACGTACCTTTTCAGAAGATTGTCATAATTTTTAATATTTTCTGATATTGTTTCGAAAAATAAAAGAATTGATGGCTTCTTTCCAATTTGGCTATTCAAACTCCAATTCCAAGATTCCATGAGGTTTGTCGTGCGGTGCCTTTGCGCGTAACAGCACCAAATATCCACCATATCTTCATTTTCCAACCACTGATCCACAAAGTAGTCATTGAATTCCGTTATAGCTTTTTCATCGAAACTGTAACAAAATTGATTCGTTGAAGATTCGTAATAACACTAAAAACCATATATCTAGTTTCTAACGCATAAAATCAAGTAGGTAACGCGTTTCCAAAGCAGTGGTAGAAGATAGATCTAAACCTAAACGCGTTCATTTCAATACTGCAAAATTAATTTACCTTTGACTCATAACGTATAGCCAGCCATCGTGTATATCCTCCCTGGGTAAATGTGCAAGAGCCATACATAGTTTGATGTGATTGTGAGATTCTTCATGTTGTAATAAGCCAAGAGATTTCGCCTTTCTTAGTAGCGCTCTCCCAAAATGAACAAAACACCCTTTGACAATTATGTCTGGAAATGTTTTTTTTATTGCATTAATTGGAGCTTTTTCGAAATCCAAGGTAATCATTTCTGCTGTCCACTCCGGTAAATGAAATTTTAATTTGGAAAACAGCCTTTCATATGTAGTTTCTTCTTTATTTGTTAACACTGCGTAAAAAAATGGTACAATATTTGTCCCAGTTTCTGTACTTCCTATGTCCCCGTGTACAACGTATAGTTGAAGAAACGGCTTTGCACAACATTTGAACGTTCCGTCAGCAAAGTAGTGACGGACGTCCTTTAAATGTGCAATTGCAGTTTTTGAAGCAAACACAATCATTCTATTTTCACCGTCATTCTCATCAAACAATAAATTGCCCTTAAAACGGTCAGGAACCACAATTTCTGTAGAGTTAGTGTGCTGAGATTTTGTGATGCCCAGTTGTCTATTTCTGTGTCTATACAAGCTGCTTTTAACTTTGTCAAAGTTTGGTAATTGTTGTATAATTTCGTAACCATTATCTTTCAGCTTTTTAGTACATATCCTGTATGTAGCTGGAATTGGCTTCAGATCTTCACATATAATTTGTTTACATTTTTCGATGGCTACTTTCACTTCATTTTTTTCAAAATTCGGTACACAAGAACTGCAGTGAGCAGTTTCTCTTAATACGTGGCTCCTATTAGAATTCAAAGTAACACTTGCTGAACATCCATCTTTTCTATTTACACAGCGCCACCAACTTGAGTCCTTATTATTTTTCTGTTTATAATATCGATGCCCAGCGCGTAATAAAATTTCACCACCTCGTGCACTACTAACAATTTTTAATTTCACTGCACCACTAGAAGATCCCGCACCCGACATTGCAACGACCTTGCAATATGCATAAAATGAGTAAACTGATAAGGTAAAACCCGATCATAGACATAATGTTGTTATACACCTATATCTATCTCTTTCACACCTCTTGTCTTAAACGATGGTAAGGACAATAATTCCCTACCTGTGAACCCGCTCGGTGCTTCTTTTGATTACGTTTTTATTTACTGCTCCTTGATTAGCCGTTTTTTTATGATCGAGAATCTATCTCAAGACATTAAAGCTTTTAAAAAAAACCTATATCTTATTCAATGATTTTAAAAGAAAGGATACACCCATCAGAACCTTTTTGTCTAAGCGTAGAGTTGCGCCATCTGTTATAATTAGTAGAAACTACGTAGGCATGGCAAAGTAGCGCAAACAACGTGACTTAGTATGCGCGTAAATGATTACATGCATGAATGAATAAAATTTATGTTTTTAAACAATTATTTTTAACAAAGTTAATGGTAACAACATAATTAAACAATAATGTTCCTTAATTCAAATCAAAATTGCCCACTTTAAAAAAGTTGCTGTATGATATCGGAAGTCCTAAACCCCAACTTTAGCTCTGTTCTTACATATAAGTCACTGATCTAATTTCAGTATTAATTTGACATTGACTGTACCATACAAAATAAAAATACTAACAGAGTTTACCAAATGGGAATAAATGTATGAAATAACGAAATGTTTACCAAACGCAACTTTTTAGTAGGTATAATTTGAGGTTTACCAAATGGGAAGTTTACCAAATGGGAAGTAGCCTTTGACAGCTTTAACGTTTTGGTAGCCCGGACACAAATCCAAACTCCGCGCTTCTATTGAAAACTTCATAGAAAAAACCAATTAACACTTTCGATCTGGGAATCGAATCCAAGACCTTTAGCATAGCAATAAATAACAAATAGGAGATTAGATGGGGAATTCAGAATATTCAAGATTATGTGAAATCTCTTTACTACACATACTACACATAAATAAATGGAAAAATATTATAAGTACTTACATAGGTACTTTACTACTGCAGGATTCTGGCACAGAAAATCACAAATAAAAGTACAAGTAATAATAACTACCACAACGCAAGAGCTACTATGAACTATGAAATGCAAAACGTAAAGTAACGCATAGTTACTGGGGACCTCAATTTATAAACCATTAAACTAAAGCTGCGTTCATACATAAACTGTATTGAAGATTTTTCAATAAAAAAAAATATCAAGTTCAAAGTTCAAGTTCAAATGTTTCTATTTCAAATAAGCTTTTACAAGCGTTTTTGAAACGTTATGATTCTAGTTGCACGGTTCCAAAAGGTCGATCCTATGGAGAAGAATCCGGCAAGAAACTCCAGGGACACTCTTATAAAATAAATAAATTACAAACTTCACTGTTACAATATTGCGATAAAAAGATGTGAGGACGTTGAAGGATGTCCAAGTTTGACCGAGGTCGACTATATTATATCACTTAAATTATACTGTGACAATATAAACCCTATGATAAGTGCTCTGAGAGCATAATTTTATTTAAACAAATCTATCATACCAGTCTCAATTATGAATACTCCCGAATGATACATAATATGGATTATGCTTCCTCATCATTTTATCCATATCAGCGCGGCAACAAGCAATTTGAGATGTAAATCATAAAAGGAAAGAGACCAACTTACTCCGAACATCAACAATAAACATTCGTCGACAACGTCTGTGGTCTAGTGGTTCGAGTGTCGGACTGCTGATCATGAGGTCGTGGGTTCGATTCCCATATGACACAAATATTTACGTGATGATGAACACAAGCATTTGTTTGGTTGGGTGTTTCTTATGTATTATAAGTACTTATACATTTACAAAAAACGTATATACGTATTATATCCATTGTCTAGTACACGCTATGCTTCATTTAGGACTATATAAAATTGCTCCAAAGATATTTATTTATTTATTCATAAAACCAATTCAATGAGTCTCATGTATTTATGCACAACAAACTAATAATAATTACAATTTAATACAAAAAATAATTATTTTGTTATAATAATGTGATTATAAATAAAACAAAATTATTTGTATTTTTTTATTAAATCTAAAAATATCATAATACATTATTTAGGTAGAGGTATTTTAATAAGTAGGCCTATATCTCAAAATACATATTCGTGTCGTTTATACAACTAATACAAGATTTTAGCTAGGTATTTTATTTTTAGGGATTCTGTATTACTTATTTTATAAATTTATTAAAAAGTTATTAATACATACAACGGTTAATTGTAATTATTTAGTTATAAACCTTATTATACCTACATATACTACTAAAAACCCTTAAACTAATAAAATACAATTAAGAACATACATCTACACTTATCAACTAGGATTGGAAAAAAATGTGGAAATATACAATCAAACTATGATTGTATATTTTCACAATTTTTTCCAATTATTGTTTCTTTATCTAAGTAAACATCATCAGTAGTTACATTTTTTACTACATATTGCACACATTTGTCTGCGCTGCACTTGCAAGCTGGCTGATTATCTTAGGCTTCTTAGGCTGATTATCAGTTTCATAAATTTCAATTTTGATTGTCCTTGATAGTGGAGATATGTTTTCAGCCTTTGTTTTAGTATATGAATATGCCTGAATCTTCTTACGCTTTTGTGCGGATGATAACAATTCCCCTTTTCTCTTTAAATTGAGTTTAGCTGGTCCCTTTGCCTCCTTTTGTGAACATGGGATAAAATTAAAAAGATCTTCAGAATCCTGAAACAAAAAAAAAGTTAAAATAAATTATTTATGTACTTATGTACATTTAATAAAATAACAATATCCTAATAGAATAAAATAATCATAAATACTCACCGACATTATTTATTTATCCTGCACGCATAGTGCAAGCGGCTCGCTATAATAATTGTTACCAATTAAATATATTTTTTTCCTTTAATTGCACTCTCATATACTGAATTTACAACATGTCAGTAGAGTTCAATTTTAAACTCTATGTTAGGGGTAAATAGAGTTAAAATTAATTTATCTATCTAGCTCACATACTAAATAAAATTCCTTCCTTTACCAATTTAGGAAGTGGCGCCACGTTATCGCGGATACCTGAGACGAAATTCTTAAAAGGAACTTGTATGTACTTTTGTCATTGCTGTATCGTTTCTAATGATAACAAATGTCTCGTTAGCCTAGTGGTTCTAAGCGTGACTGCAACGCTAGAGGTTCTGGATTCGATTCTCAGGCCGAGCAGTGTTATTAGGGATTTCTTTGAAATTCTCAATAGCATCTCGGGGTTTGGATAAGTGCCCGGTTAATGGCAATAGGCTAGAACCTTCTATTACATGGGATCTAAACATATCGACGAACTTTGGGTGTACATTGGTACACTTCTGCCTAACCTTTCGGGGGAACACAGGTGTTGTGGCATGTGTTTATGAATAAAAAAAATATATCATTGCTATAGGCTCAACAGATTTAAATTATTTAATTTATTTATTTTAAAAAAAATGACCCCTTTTTTACATTATTTCGGAAAGAAAAACATTCGTTGCCCATGAGGGGATCGATCTAACCAACAGAGCTAATGGGTGATATTACAAAGTTTATTTTTACACTTTTGTATCACAGACATGTAAAAACAAACTAGGTACAGTGCATTGCAATTACATGACGATACTAGCAGGTCGGGTTCCCCGATGAATGCACAGTTACGAATCTAATAATATACAATATGTAACAAAAACCCTGTCCGATCCAATAAGGGCGTATTCCTGGTTCAACATACGTACTAGAAAAAATGGTTATAAAAATGTAACTCATAAAAACCAAAAGATATTGATTTTTATATTTTTATAATCAATGCGAATATTAACACTGAATATGGCAAATTTCCATAAGTTGACAACACTCCACCCGGCGGCAAAATCTTTTTATTTTTACCTATTTTTATTTTCAAAGAACACCGCCCTACACTACCGCGTTGTAGGCACTCTTTCAACTAGCCGCCGACTCTTTGACGTCGCCGACTCGTTGCCTACCGGCACGCTACTTGTTTCCAGTCTTTCGTGGAGATAGCTTTCGATTGAACGTCCGTACTTATCACGCGCTATCGTTTCGCGAACAATGTCGTATTCCAATCAGGAATATTTTAATATGTTGATGTGCTTAGGCAAGACCGACTGTAATTATGCAGCTGCGCGTAGAACGTATGAGGTGCGTTTCGCCAATAGACCAGGTGTGACAGTTCCTTCGGAGCGTGCGTTCCAACGCCTGCATAACCGTGTGTACACCACAGGCAGTGTTCATGGGCACGAGTCGCAGGCCACTGATGCTGGAAGACCACGAGAGCGCGACGTGGAAATTGAGGAATAAGTGCTGGATATGTTTGCCGCGGACCCCACGCAAAGCACACGCTCTGTTGCGCGACAATTAGACACAAACCACATGCGGGTTTGGAGAGTGCTGAAGGGAGATGGTCAGCACCCTTATCACTACCGGCGGGTTCAATCCCTTCTGCCGACTGATTACGAACCAAGAATGGAATTTTGTAATTGGGTCTTAAGAAAAGTCGAAGAAGATGAAGGTTTTTTGAATCATGTGCTTTTCTCCGATGAATGCTCGTTTGAGAGAACTGGTGTCTTCAACTGCCACAACGAACACGTGTGGGCGCTCGAAAACCCGCACGCTATGAAACCGAGTCATTTTCAACATCGTTGGCGTGTTAACGTGTGGGCTGGTATCCTCGGTGACCAAATTATTGGTCCATATTTTTTGAATTCCACCATGAATGGTCCCAACTACCTGTCTTTCTTGAGCGAAGAGCTAAGTGAAGAGTTGGATGATTTAGACCTCAATTTCCATCGCTTAATGTGGTTTCAACATGACGGCGCGCCACCACATTTCTCGCGTGCGGTGCGGGTGTATTTAGATACTCAGTTCCCAAGGCAATGGATTGGTCCTGGGGGACCAGTTTCGTGGCCAGCACGATCACCCGATCTTACGCCTCTGGATTTTTATTTATGGGGTCATGTTAAACAAATAGTTTATAAAAGAGAGTGTGATTCGGAAATCGAACTAAGAACTCGAATTGTGGCAGCCTTCGACTCACTTAAATCGGACACAAGTGCGCTGCAAAGAGTACGTGCAAATTTACTGAAAAGGTGTCGAATGTGTATTAGTGTTGGAGGTGGACATGTGGAGCACGATCGCCGAGGTATGCAGCACCAACAAGTGAACGTTTTAATAAACTGATACCTGCAGTCGGTAAGTACCTACCTAAAAAAAGCCCTTGTCAGGGCTACATTTAATTCGATTAATTGTTTCTCGATAAACAGAATTAGTCTGAAACATAAATCCGATTCACTATGCCTACAAAACAATATCAGCTGATACCTACGCGTAGGCAGGTATGACGTAGCGTAGGTTTCTTTCGAAAAAAGTTTGTTTGGCGGCACGCGTCAAAGCGGGTTCATGACACGGGATCATACAAACCGTCTCGCTCAGGCGGCTTCTTTGACAAAAAACTGTAGGTGAACTTTGTTGAGCGATCAGTGTTGCCGTTGATCAGTTTTTATTTATTATTTTAATTAAATTATATTCACTGGGGAAAAATAATAATCTCAAATCCATTAAATGGTTAGGTATATGTGTACGCAGTACGATGCCGAATAATACTCTTAAGGATCGGACAGGGTTTTTGTTACATGCTGTATATATAATCAATTGCGAAGCGCAATCGACAACTTGTATCAGTAGGGTATGATTGGGGGCTTCTGCATCACGCGGCTCGAGCGAACGCGAGAGCAAGTGCCGTATTACATACGCATAGGGGAACAGAAGGCAGAACGGACCACTTAAGGAAAAACGAATTTAGAAAAAAAAATGTTATATTTATGTAAACCTTTTATCAGTACAACTAATCAACACTTTAATCTTTATCTTACTTATTAATCAGACTTTAATCAAATCACAATTTGTGAAGATATTAGATGATTTCTAATAACTCACTTTGGTCCGTTTTACCTTCATGCAGAAGGTAAAATGGACCACTCTTAAGGGCAAAACGGACTATCACTAATCAGAGCATCTTTCGCACACAAATATGACTTCATCATCGTTGTCGTCTACTCCAGCGCAACCGCAATGTGCCCATGATTGGCAATCTTGACATTGCACCCACCCATCTGTTGATTCCGAATACATGTGGCCACAGTAAAGGCATTCCGCATCATCATCTTCGGAGGAACTGTCACTTCTGTTCTTTTTAGTTGCCTTTATATCACTTTTTTTACTAGCTTTGCCTTTCGATGATATTTGTATGGTGTCGTTCTTATATTTTGTCATTTTCTTCTTCGATCCCTTTACTAAAGACTTCTTTCCTTTGGTTGCTGCTTTTCTTTTCTTCGGTGTTTCGTCATCTCTAAATAGTCCTTTTTTCACCTGATCAGCTTTTTTATTTTGAGAAGTTTCTAATTCTAGAGGGTACGGTGATGAAGTCATAATTGCTGTTTTACCACGTCTGATGATGGCCCTTTTAGTCTTTGTTGTTTTTGGAATTGGCGTTATATCTTTAGGTCCGACCAGAAACGCACTTTTTTTAACATTTTTTGTGGCCATTGATGTAGAAGGTTGGGGCTCATCTACAATGTCTTCTGCATATAATATTGCACTTGCCGTGCGTGACGTAGAAGATAGGTTTTCATGATGGCTATCATCCAACATGGAGGGCGATGATACTGTTATGTCAGGGTCTTTAGCATTGGTATCTTCCAATGGTTGGGTTTCATTAATGTTTGTGGCCAATACATTGTCTGCTCTTGAAGTTGATGGCTGAGGTCTTTGGGTACTTGAATTATTATCTTCTTGGCGGGTATCAGAAGTAGACGCTACTGAACTATCACACGCAACTGCAATGTCGGTGGCTGCTGCTCCTAAAAAGTCAGCTTCAGTGAAAATGTCACGATTCAGAGGCCAAATTCCTGTAGCGCGAAAAGCATTAAATGCTGTTGACATCGTAGCAGCCTTTTGAAATGCTTTATCAACCAATTCTGGAATCTGAAACTGTGTTATGATCCGACCACAGTTGGACTTCAACCAGTTTTGTGACGCTTCTGTATAATATGTTGACAAAGGTTTCATAAAACCCACATCTAACGGCTGCAGTCGGTGAGTGCAATGTGGAGGAGTTGCTAAAATGTGAACACCATGTTCTCGCCCCAAATCAATGATATCCAAGTTCTTGGTATGGCTGGCATTACCGTCTAGAATCAAAAACACTGGCTTTTCCTTTGAAGCTCTACTGAAAACTATGAATTTTCTGAACCAAGAGGTGAATATTTCTTTTTGAATCCATCCCGATTCATGGCACTCGGCCAAAGAACCACGGGGTGCATTAATCATCAATTCGGGCTTCATTCTCTTCCTCGGGAAGATGAATAACGGGGGCATGTAAGAACCATCTGCCCCTAAACAAAACACGACGGTCACTAACTGGCCACGTTCAGCAGAAGTTAATAACCCAACTTGTTTTTTCCCTTTGGCTCCGATTATTTTGGGCATAGTCTTCGGAACGGTCGTTCATTTCGAACGTCGTCATTCTTTTCCGCCAAATCATATGCTAATATCCGCATATCTTTGGTTGTTAGTCCAAAAAATCTGCTTTCCATATCTTTGGCATAAGAAGCTAATTCAAATTCTTGCTCTTTACTAAATACTTGTTTAAACCTGCCCAACTTCTTCTCTGTAGCTCTATCCATATCTTGGGTAGTCATATATTTCTCCAACCTACGTTTTAATGTTGTTTTTGGCACATTAAACTCAGTAGAAGCCTTGTTAAGCCCCATTTCTTTGGATATGACTTTCTCAATAGCTTTTTTCATGTTAGTCTCGTTCCATAAATTCCGATTAGACGTTCTTCTATAATTATCAACCATCTAAAACAAGAAATAATATCATATGTAACAAAACAAAACCACAAAACAAAAAAAAATATATACCAAGAACACATTTATATTGAAGGTAAAACGGCACCCCGGTCCGTTTTGCCTGGGGCCGTTTTGCCTTTTAGGTGTTATTAACACAACAAAACAGTTTTGAGGTTATGTCGCATGTAATGGCCCTCATAATTAAATATTAGGTCAATAATAAAACATTCTAACCATGGACACGTTATCATAAACCAAACGAAACTGGAGGCCAGTCAAAAAACCAAAATTTTACATCAAAATCTAAAAAAACAAACTTACCTCGTTCTAATTGTGTGCATGCGGGCGATGTCATTGGGCACACTGACCGAGAGAAATGACATGACTGCCTATTAAATGGCACAACTCATTCATAGATGGAGCTACTGGTTCCGAAATTATTAATGTGTTCCGTTTTGCCCACAGGGTCCGTTTTGCCTTCTGTTCCCTACACGTGCCGATTCCGGCGCGACCTAATACCGACTGCCGTGCAGCCGCGCGCCCGGTTTTTATGCTGACATCTACTGAATACGTTCCCACAGTACTCCCCCCGTTTTCAAAAAATTTAATAGTCATAAAAAATTTTTTTTTGTACTTTTAAAACAACGTAGTCTTTTCACATAGAAACGTTTTCTAACAACTTAAAACTTATAATAATTAAACCCTGTTCTCTTAAAAACAATATGCCTCTCTTACGGGGCTTTGATGCTGCGTGATATAAATGTCAGTAATATAATCATAGTATAAAGTACTGTTGCATTAAATTGAAATCAGGACACATCTTACTGTATAGAGGCAGAGATGACGGCAAGCATGAACATGGAGTGGGAATCTTAATTAATAAAAACCTAGAACACCAAATAATCTCAACTGGATCTATCGGAGAGAGTAGTACAAACTGTCATAAGCATATCAAAGAAAATTACCATAAATATAGTCCAAGTATATGCACCAACAACTGCTGCAACAGATGACCAAATTGAAAAGTTCTATGAAGATGTACAAAAAGCATGTGATGCTGAAAAGACAACGTATACCTTTGTAATAGGCGATTTTAATGCCAAGATTGGTAAACAACAAGAACCATCTGAAACATTTATGGGTAAATTTGGTTATGGGGATAGGAACGAAAGAGGAAATAAGCTAATCAACTTTATACAGCAAAACAATATGTACCACATGAGCTCATTCTACCAAAAAAAGAGTGCAAAGGAAATGGACATGGTTGTCACCTGGAGGACTATACAGAAATGAAATTGATTACATATTTTGCTCTCATAAACATATAGTGAAAGACGTCAGTGTTTTGAATAATTTCTATACAGGGAGTGACCACCGCCTCATCAGAGCTAAAATAACTATTAATGCGAAAATGCAGAGATACATACAGTCTTTGAATAAGAAAAATACCAGAAAAGTCGACCCACTCAAATTGCAAATAAATTCTGAAATATACCGATCAAATCTAAAGGATAAGCTGTCTGAACTAAGACCTGAGACCCTTGATATAGACACCCTTAATCAAAAGCTTAACCAAAGCATGATGGAGGCCGCACTAAAAGTAGCGAATAGGAACTACACTCGTCAAGGAAAATTATCAGAGGAGAGTAAAGGATTACTGCAGAAGAGACGCGACATGATAAAAGAGGGTTTAAAAGGATCAACTGACTTCAAACAGCTCTGCAGAGAAACAAGACGGAAAGTAGAGGAAGATATAGAAAAATTCAAAGAAAAGACAGTGGAGAAGGTTATCAGACGATATAAAGTATTTTGTAGAGAACTTAAACCAGGTACCCTACAAATCACGAAATTAAAAGATAAGGAAGGAAACTTGGTCACAGACAGGAAAAAGTTATTGAAAGTTATAGAAGACTACTACACGACACTTTACACCTCATATTCAAATGCACCACCTAACAGGAATAAATCTAAAATCACAAATGTCGGGTCAGAAGATATCCCTGATATAACTAAGGATGAAATAAAACTGGCCCTGTCTGCGATGAAGAATGGTAAAGCAGGAGGTGACGACGAAATCTTGCCTGAACAACTCAAAGAAGGGGATAACACTCTCATAGAATCATTAGCGATACTTTTTAACAAATGCCTTCATCTGGGTAAAATTCCGGAACAATGGAACAGCGCAATGGTCATAATTTTATTTAAAAAAGGATATAAAGCCGATCTGAACAACTATAGACCAATAAGTTTACTATCACAAACATATAAATTGCTCTCGAAAATACTTACTACAAGAATTACCAGCAAACTTGACTTCTACCAGCCGGAAGAGCAAGCCGGTTTTAGGCGCGGATACAGTACAGTAGACCATATCCTATCCATGCGAATGCTCATTGAAAAAGCCACAGAATACCAAATGCCCTTATGGTTTGCGTTCGTTGACTACAAAAAGGCGTTCGATACCGTAGAGGCTTGGGCTGTACAAGCATCGATAAGAAATGCAAGAGTAGACGACAGATACAATCATCTAATAGCTGAGATCTATAAAAACGCAACTATGAAGGTATCAATTCCGCAATCTACTAGGCCCATAAAGATCAGAAGGGGCGTAAGACAGGGCGATTCCCTTTCTCCGAAACTCTTCACCCTGGTTATCGAAGACCTATTTAAAAAACTAAACTGGCACGATAAGGGCATCTCAGTAATGGGTACACGTCTAACAAACTTAAGATATGCAGTTGACATCGTTCTCTTTGCTGACACGCCACAAGATCTCCAATGTATGATACAGGAACTACACGTGGTATCCACTGAAGTAGGTCTAGAAATGAATCTTGATAAGACCAAAGTGATGACCACAGAATCAGAAGATACGACAGAAATATTAGTGGATAGGACAGTAATTGAACGAGTTTGCAAGTACGTGTATCTAGGACAGGAATTCAAAATGGGAAAAGAGAACCAGGAAAATGAGATTAACCGAAGGATCAGACTGGGATGGGCAGCCTACTCCAAAGTGAATTTTGTATTCAAAATGAACCTGTCAGCACAACAAAAGGCTCAGATCTTTGACCAATGCATACTGCCAGTCCTTACATACGGCGCGGAAACTTGGGTTACGACTAAAGCCATTCTGTGTAAACTACAAGTAGCGCAAAGGGAAATGGAAAGAAAAATGGTGGGTGTGACATTGAGGGACAGAAAAACCAATACGTGGCTTCGTAAACAGAGCAAAGTATCAGACGTTGCAAAAAGGGTAGCAAAGTTGAAGTGGGAGTGGGCTGGCCATGTAGCCAGAAAGCAAAACTCTTGGTGTAAAAGAGTGTTAGAATGGAGACCATGGGACCAGAAAAGACCTCGAGGGCGACCGCAGATGAGATGGAAGGATGACATCAAGAAAGTGGCGGGCAGCAACTGGACCCTAATTGCCCAAGACTGAGGAAAGTGGAGAGGATTGAAGGAGGCCTACACCAAATATTTGGTCGATCAAGGCTAAAGAAGAAGAAGAAGAGATAAAGTACTGTTACCTACTACCGGCGAACTGTGGGTGTACATTAGTACGCCTCTGCCTAACCCTTCGGGGAATACAGGCGTGATGGTATGTTATGTTATAAAGTACTGTTATGACCTTAAAATAAGGCGGCTTACATTTACTTTCATCTTATTCTATTACTATAATATAACACTATAAAGATTCCGACTGTTGAATTCCTTTTGTACATATCCCCGAATGTCATTAATAATGTACTGTTGCAGGTGGGGTGTTGGGTTGAGCTGCTGTTTGAGCTAGCTGGATCCCACGCCCAGAACCTTTCTCGATACTGGATATCACTTGTTCAACCTCTTTACCATGTACTTTTTTTCCGACTAGTCGACAGCAAATAAATAGACGTATTGCCATTATAAAAACAGTCACCATTATTGTTACAGCACTGTTATATTCTAACTTTCTTTCTAACTCTGCTTGCGCATGATTATTCGCTTTGTTCGGCGCAATTATCACTTCGGCGTTCTTCGACTGCTGTTTACCCATATTTATACATACATACATACATAAAGTCACGCCTCTTTCCCGAAGGGGTAGACAACAGACTTCCACTTGCTACGATTCTGACATACCTCTTTAGCTTCATCCACACTCATCAATCTTTTAATACATGAACGTCGGTTTAGGGTACTCTTGACCGAGCCATTTTTCAGAACGTCCTCAATCTGATTTCGGAACGTTCGCCTAGGCCTTCCCCTTCCTACATTCCCATTCACTTGACTCTCGTATATCATTTTAGTCAGTCTCCTTTCATTCATTCTTTCAACATGACCAAACCATCTCAACATACTTTTCTCGATTTTAGTCACTACATCTTCATTCACACCACAACGTTCCCTTATCACACTATTTCTTATCCTGTCACTCAATATTTATGAAAATAGGCATATAATATTATTATTTAAGGTTAATAGATGTACTACTCAACGGTCGAAATTTTATAGACTGATTTCTTATTTTAATGTACCAGATAATTATCCATAATTTGCTTATTCTACATTATTTCTATTAAATTGTCTTAAAATTATATCTAAACAAAACGCACGGGTGGTTTATTATTCTGCCACTTCGTGTGGTATAAGTGACGAACTTATTGCCTACTGCGTTCTTATTGCTACACTGTTGCTCTTCTGTAGAGTTATCTAAAGTATCCGGTTGTATTTGTTCCGAATCTACTAACATGAACGCAGGTTTTAATCTATCTATTGATATACTAACTTGTCTGTTTCGAAGTTGCAACCTAAAAACTTTACTATTTCTACTTATGACGCTATAGCGGCCATCTTAAGTGGGTGTTAAGGGATTTTTTACTGCGTCGTTCCTTATGAAAACATGAGTACAACTACTTAGGTCTTTGTGGACAAATAATTTCCGCGAATCGCTTGCGCTTCGTAACTTGGGACGCAGGTTGTTAATAATTTCTCTTAATCTATCGACGTATGTATAATCAGCAACTATATTACTTGGACTCGATTCACTGTAAAATTCGCCGGGTAAGCGTAATGACTGACCTAATACTAACTCGGCTGCGCTAAGGCCTGTCACATCGGCTGGCAGCTCTCAATCCGAACAAAACGCTGGGTAACTCCTCATCCCACGACGAGGCCAAATATCATTCTAGGGAATTCAAACGATGACGACCTCTGTGGTTTAGCGGTTCGAGTACCGGACTGCTGACCATGAGGTCGTGGGTTCGATTCCCACAGGACACAAAAATTTATAAATTATATTTTATAAGTATATATTTACAAAAAAAGAAGTATATACGTATTATATCTATTGTCTAGTACCCATAGTACAAGCTCTGCTTAGTTTGGGACTAGACGGTGCTGTGTAAAATGTCCCAGAATATTTATTTATTATTATTTAAACAAACCGAATGGCGTTGTAATAGCTGTCTTCTCAACATCCTCAGGTGCTACTTCTATGAAGTGGTATGCCCTATTAATATCAAGACAAGTTATTATTTTACCTGACAAGCCGTAAGTGAAGTCTTGCAGTCTCGGTACCGGATATCGGTCCGGTTTAGTATCGCATTCAGCCTTCGATAATCTCCACAGGGCCGTATGTTGCCGTCCTTTTTCTGAACGACGTGTAATAAGCTCTGGCTAGCCCATTACACGGTACCTGCCGACCCCAGACTACCGGTACAGACTAGGTATTTGCCGACCCTCCCGGAGCCCACTGGCTCCGGGAGGGTCGGCAAATACCTAGCTCCTGCATGTAGCGAAATTCGTCCCTAACTTTCTGGTACTTACCTTGTGCGAGTGGTCGGTGTTTTGAATAAATAGGTGGTCCGGTTGTATCAATGTGATGTTGTACTGCGTGCGTATACGTGGGCGGAGCTAATTTAAATGAGACGGGCTTAACAAGATCGGAATATTCCTCTAACAAGTCACGAAACAGATGCGATTCTTGTATAATTTTAATCGTTTGATTTTTATGTTCTACGATGGTACCTATAGCGTACAAATTAGTTACAGAATCTATAAACTTTCTATTGTGTAAGTCTACCAATAAGCGATGCGTCTTTAAAAAGTCCGCCCCGATTGTTGGTCCACTTACGTCACAAATTATAAACTGCCATTTAAAACTACGCCTTAATCCTAAATTTAATTCTAATATTATGACGCCAAACGACTTAATTTCAGTGCCATTTGCAGCAAACAATTTATAATTACGTTCACCATATTTACGCACTTTTGGGTTAACTTTGGCGA
Source organism: Acronicta leporina (assembly GCA_947256265.1). Classification (NCBI taxonomy): domain Eukaryota; kingdom Metazoa; phylum Arthropoda; class Insecta; order Lepidoptera; family Noctuidae; genus Acronicta; species Acronicta leporina. Next base: position 4,308,050 of record OX366533.1, on the reverse strand, counting down.
CAGGTATAACCGAAACATTGGCACCAGTATCAATAAGAAAATTCATACCATTTTTTTAATCCGTGATACATAAGCGATGGTTTTCGGCGAGATTGATGCATGCTACCACCGCGCTTGGCTGCACCCTCTTCAGTTTTCCTGTTTAGGAGGCTGTTTCTCCCAATTGCACGGCGGCTCACATCGCCATGCAGCGGAACCGGTAATGATATCTGCACAACCAGTCGGGTTTGCTCGTCGTCCGCTGCGGTGCTCTGGACCTGGAACAGGAACATGATCGGTTCCAGCCCCAGCGTCTACCACCACGTTGCTGTTGACGTCCGCGAATGCTGCTTACCTCGTTGCGTAGAGTCTTGAGCTCGAGTGACATCTCCTCAGCTGAGCCAGTAGCTCCACGTTCAGTTCAGCTGCTGCAAATGCCCCGGTCGATGCAGTGCGTGGGCTTGAGGGTATGTTGGTCGCGTCGACAGCCGATAACTCCCCGTTGCGCAGGTTATCCATAATTTTATCAGCCATTTCCGCGAGGTCATCTAGCTTGGTATCCGCTTTGTTGGTAGCCAAGATCGCGCGAACCCACGCCGGTAGCCGTGCCAACCATAAGTTTTTTAGGCTATCACCCACCGCTCCGGAGTTTTTTGCTAGCTCGCTCATTTTAGCTAGCAGCTGCGATGGTCTCAGCTGCCCTAAGTCCATTTTGGAGACTAGCTTGTTAAACTGGGCTTCTGCGCTAGCCTGGAACGCCTTCAGCAGCCTATTCTTAAAGGCCGTATAACGCTGCTAGTCTGGTGGGCTGCTGATAAGGTCACCCACCGGACCGAGTTCCTCTTTGCCTAATTTGCTCAGCACCATGTCGTACTTGGCTTGCTCGCCTTGATGTTGAGGTCCCATCACGGCCTCAAATTGGAGAAACCACATCTTGGGCATGTCCATCCAGAAAGTTGGAATACGGGACGACAGACCGATGGCTGCCAAATCACTGGCCTGGATCGTCGACGTAGGTGGTACTGACAGACTCATTTTGGCCTTGGTTCGGGGCACCGTTCACTTTTCGCACAGATCACTTTGTCTTCGCACACACAATACCGATCACAATCACACCGGGGTCACCAATGTTGGTGACCTTCACCAAACGGGGTGTGTTCAGGGTATCGTGTGTGTGGAGAGAAATGATACGCTCTTATGTCCATACACTATTTATTATATAACACACGTGCCGATTCCGGCGCGACCTAATACCGACTGCCGTGCAGCCGCGCGCCCTTACGTTACTTATACGTTATACGTTCCCACACTACCTTTGAATCATCTGATAAAATGACTCGCTAAAATGCTTTAAAAAATGTTAAAACTGTGGTGGTAATCATAAAAGAATTCAATGCGCTTTCAATGAATGTGATTATTGTCGTAACAGAGGCACGTAGAATTCGTTAATTTTCATGAAGAAAAAAGTTTATTTGTAATAAACTGATTAAAAGGAATTATATTTGACACTGGTAACAACCGTTTATTATTATTAGATGTTTAACAAATAAACTTTCTTAGAATTATATGGAGCTACCCTCAATCGTTACTATCCAAGAATGTTTTATTTTAACAAAATTATAATTGTGGCAATAACGGAGTTGCGGTTAGTATTTGCTTGGATCTAGTTACCTACTTTGAGAGATATAGATGTCTGTATATGTATATTATGTATGTTGTGGATGGGAATACAGTGGGTGCGCTATATTGTTTGGAAGTCATGTAACTGAAAGATATAATTTGATTTATTCTCATAAACGGCACTTCACATTCCACCAATACGCAAGTGCGAATATAAATTGTGTGCTGATTGTATCCTACATAGTTCAAATATTTTGTCGTATCTCCTGATAGGTACTATATAAATCATTTGATAACATTTTTAAGAAAGCTGTTACTGGTTTTTAAAGTCTGATCGGAAAGAGCTTTAGAGCAACGCAGTGTTTTCTTGTTATAAGGCAATACTAGCGCCATTGGCGCGTTCCTACTAATGTGAGATTGCTGATTTCTGAACAGTGATAACGTGTATGGGTGCGTCTACTGAGCTACACTTGGAGGTCACCCGGAGTTCGGTAACTTCTGGAGATTCAAGGGAGAAGTGCTGCCGTGATGTTGAATTCTGGTGAGATCAAACCGATTTACTTTTGTTTTGATGATAATGAGACCCGTGTTAAAGTTGATTGTACCCTTAAACATTTGACATTTCCAGCTAAAATTGGGATGACCAAACGATATTATGTTACGAATGTAATTGAAATCAAGAATAGTTAAAAGTTAACAGTTGGAATCAAGAAAGGCCGATAAAAATAAAAATGTTTTTTAGACCATAGACCCAACTTAAATATTAAACAGCACTTGATACTCATGTCAGTTTAAGTCTGTCGGGGGTGTTTCCTAAGCCTAAAGGTGCATCTGCCAAAGATAGACGGACGTAACTTAAGCCTAAAGGTGCGTCCTGACGATGAGAATCTGGGAGCTGGAAGAACTGCTTTTCCCCAAACAGTGAAATTACCTAGCCTAAAGGAAATTCTCACGTTGGGGCCAAGTAGACTTGCTAATTGTGAATCGTGCCTTGTTTGACATGATGACCGACTCGGGTTGTTGTTATTATAATAAGGTAAACGTACCAGTCATGGACAGCGATCCAGTAATGAACACTTTTACTAAAATCTATAAAAATAAGAAATCTTCCATTTTCCTGGTACTTTGCAACACATTACAATACACAACAGGTATTGGGCTGTCAAAGTATGGCAGTAGACGTTTGTCAATATATCCGTTTCAAAATGGTGGCGAGTGCAACAAGAAGGTTCCGACAACGGTACGATTTTTTAGTGCATTCACTAAGGAGGTGAGTAGCTAATATTTTTTTTATGAAAAATTTAAAAGGCTTTAGTATGTGTTGATTAGTTTATGTGGAGTAGCGGAGTGGACTGTTTGCTGGATACAGTAGAAAAGTAGGTAAATGTCGAGCGAGCCCCCGGGTTGGACAATCCCAAAGAAAACTGAGTACGACTCACCTTTCCTCTGCCACAGCCGATCTCCTAAACTTCCCGTATAACTGTACTATGGATGGAATGAGGATCACCAGGGGCTAGGGGGGTATATACGCGTGATTTGATTCACGCACGGCGCGAGCAACCAACTCGAATGTTTCCGGTGAGCGTGCGCGTCGACGACTGGTTAGTCGCATCATGGCGGCCCGGTCGCTACGTCACAGGTATGCGCTAGCGCCCCGCGGCAACGGGTAGTAGATACTAGCGCCATTGTCGCGGTGGGAACAAACTGGTACTACCGACTGCGGTTCAGATCAGTTTGTCACACCCAATATCCATGAGGAATATGTCCAACCACGGGTTCGCTACTGAACACACCCCCTACCGAAACCATAGTGATGGTTTCTACTAAACTAACTAAAAGGATTTTACGAAAATAATTAATTCTCTAATTTCTAAAATTTATTAAACTTAGACAGTTACGAACTATCCCATAAGGGAACAAAGAGGAGAAGAAAAAAAAAGAGAATAACAAGTAAGTAATGGGTTTTTATTTTTAAACTAATTCGAATAAGGCAACGGACTAAGTTTGTTGACAGGTCTTTGTAAGACACTCTTCTCAGTACATAAGGTCACACAACGAACTACTCCGTCAGGACCGGGATGTAACTTTTCTATTTTACCTAACGGCCAGTTACAGGAGGGTACATTATCAGTTTTGATAAGAACTAAATCTCCTATTTTTAAATTAGGGAAAGATGTGAACCACTTTGCTCTTTGTTGAAGGGTATTTAAATATTCGCTGCTCCAACGTTTCCAAAATAATTGAGAACACTTCTGAACATACTGCCAACGTGACAGTCTATTGATAGGTATATCTTGAACGTTATATTCAGGTATCGCCATCAAACTGCTACCAATTAGAAAGTGTCCGGCGGTTAATACATGAAATTCGTTAGGGTTATCACTAGCGGGCAACGGGCACAAAGGGCGCGAATTTAAAACGGCTTCTGCCTTACAAAAAAGTGTGGTAAGTTCCTCAAACGTTAAGGATTTCTCACTAGCACTACGTGCTAAGTGATATTTTGCTGACTTTATGCCAGCTTCCCAGAGGCCACCCATATTTGGTGCACTCGGGACGTTAAACTTCCATACTAACTGTCTCTTTGCACAACCATCGGCAATTTGATCATTACTATCACGCAAGAATTTTTGAATTTCGGAAAGATGTTTACTAGCGGCGATAAAATTGGTGCCGCAGTCAGAATAAAGAACCGAACAAAGACCTCTACGCGCTACGAATCGATCTAAACATGCGAGAAAAGCATCCGCGGAGAGAGCAGATAACACTTCTAAATGTACAGCTTTTGTGGAAAAGCAGACAAACAACGCTAAATAGGCTTTTGAAACCTTACAACCGCTTTTTTTAACGTTAAGAAAAAGGACATTTTTTACGAGGTAAACCTAATTTCTGAGCACATTCCGTGGTAATAAATGAGCTCTGGGCTCCGGAATCTATGACCGCACGGCAGTCCTGATAGTGACTATCAACATCAGCGATGTGCGTGAGTGTGGTACCTAGCACTACACCATATTCGCAACTATCATCACCTACACTGTGCAGCGCGTGCTGCGTAGGTACGGAGTCGCTCACGGAGCGAGACAGAGCGAGCCCTTGGTGCGCGGGCGAAAGAGACAGTTGTGCGAACGACGTACTCGGCACGGCCGAAGTTACGGCGGCGCATCCTACATGCCCCGAATCCTTATGTAATAAATAATGATGCGGCTGAGCACATACCCCGCAAGTAATAGTACTTTTGCACGTATTACTATTATGGTCGGGTTTTAGGCAGTTTACGCACAGTTTTAATGCATGGACACGGTCCTTACGCTGATCGACGGATAATTTCCGAAATTGATCACATCGATATATCATGTGATTATTTGAGCAGTGAGCGCAAACTAAGCTGATATTTGAATTGGTATTATTATTACGATTATTATTCCATTTATTCCTTTAAAATCATATAATTTACATTTTTAAATCTTTTTATAAAAAACAAGGGAAAATAAAAACATTTAAAAATATAAAAATAGTTGTCCACCGGCATGGGGAGCAGGGTCCAAGCTACCGGTGGTTAGGGCCCCAGAGACAGGAACCTCCTCACAATACGCGCCGTATCAAGGAGTACTGCCTTCTGAATCAGGCCCTTAACCCAGCCATCCAACTCAAGCCTCCTGAGGTGTTGGTCGAGGCTCTTGGCGATAAGTCCATTGACCGTGACGACTATCGGTACAATGATGGCCGAGTCCACATCCCACATGGCGACCACCTCGTGGGCTAAGTCGAGATATTTTAATTGTTTCTCTTTCTCAGCCTTCACGAGGTTCTCGTCATGCGGGACGGTGACATCGATAATCATTGTGCGGCGCGCTGATCGATCTATTACCACTATATCAGGCTTATTGGCAACAATAGACCTGTCAGTGATAACAGATCGATCCCAGTACATCGTGACATGGTCATTCTCAAGAACTGGGTCGGGCGCATACCTGTAATACGGTACCTCAGAATCCACAAGGCCGTATTTTAAAGCAAGTTGCTGGTGGACAATCCTGGCCACTTGGTTATGTCTGTGCAAATACTCACCGTTAGCCAGACGAGAACACCCAGAAGTAATATGCCTGATAGACTCACCGGGACAATGGCATGCCCGACATATGTCGATCGTCCCGTCTTTCATGATATACTTCCGGTAGTTGTTCGTCAGCATAACTTCATCCATAATTGCACAGACCGCACCCTCGGTTTCCCCGAAGAGGTCACCAAAGCGTAGCCAGGCCACGGACGCTAAAAAATCTACGTCGGGCCCATGAAGGGCACGGAAAAAGCGTCCGTGAAGCTCCTTGCTCTGCCATACTTCCTTGCGGTCGTTGGTACTAAGCACCACAGGTTTGCGCCAGTTCTCTTTAGCCAGAGATAGCGGGGTGAGTCCCTTGTCCACTGCGACCACATCTCGGTGCATACCCACGTCAGCCTTGAGAAAATATTCTCTGAGACTGCACACCTCGCGGTTGTGGAGGGTCTTAGCATTTAAAAAACCTCGACCCCCGCACTTCCGCGGGATGTACAGCCTCATGACAGACGAACGTGGGTGATGCATCCGGTTTGCGGTCAACAGCGACCGGACTCTCCTATCCAAGGCGTCCAACTCCGTCTGGGTCCACTTGAGTATGCCAAAGGAGTACATCAGGACCGGCATGACCCAACCGTTAAAGGCGCGCACCTTGTTGCCGCCCGACAAAGAACTATTAAGTACCTTTTTCAGGCGGCCGAAGAAGCGCTCCTGCAACGCTTGTTTCATGTCAGCCCCGTTAATGCCTAACCCCTCTGACATTCCCAGGTATTTGTAGGTATCAGTTGCGGAGAGTGATCTCAAGTTTATAGAATCTGAGAGTTGTAGTTCCTCAGATTCCACAATCCCGCCCCGCCTTACATGCATGACCGCACATTTATCTACACCAAACTCCATCCTAATGGAATTACTAAAAGTTTCAGTTGCCTTTAGTAACTCCATCAGTTGCAATTTGGTGGAGGCAAACAGTTTTAAATCATCCATGTAAAGCAGGTGGGATATTACCTGACCCCCTCTCCGCAACGTATAGCCCAGCCCTGTACCCTCCAGCAGGGTGCTGAGGGGGTTCAGGGCTAAACAAAACCACAGTGGACTCAGACTGTCGCCCTGGAATATTCCCCGCTTAATCTCAATGGGTTCGTCGTTCCCTTGAATTTGCCTACATCCTGGATAGCGAAGAACAGTTCTCCACTGCCCCATACATGACATCAGGAAGGTGCGTAAAGTTGTATCTATTTTATACAACTCCAGCACCCTCATGAGCCATGTATGCGGCACCGAGTCGTAGGCCTTCTTATAATCTATCCAACATGTTGACAGATCCTTTCGGGATCGACGGACCTGTTGGCTTATGGCCATGTCGATGAGGAGAAGCTCCTTGGTGCCGCGGGACCCATTCCTACATCCATTTTGAGAGGCTGACATAATAGAATTTTTTTCTATGTGATAATAAATTTTTGCTCTCAAAATGGACGTAAGAAGTTTATAGACCGTCGGTGTTAGCGACGCGAACATAATAAATACGCGACAAGCAAGCGGGGAAGGAGTGAGGGGCGCGGCCAACCCGATCGCGCGTTCGCTCGGGTTACGTCGTGCGCGCCGCGATCACCCGAACGCCCGCCGCCATCTTAGAATAGTCAGTGTGCAAAATTCTTACGAGCCTACCACACCCTTGTAATTTTATTTCTTTTATTATAGCCCTTTTCTACTAAAACAAGTGTTTTATTGCTCGGGTACATTGGTATTGCACAGAAGACCCACCTATGCACACACCACCGCCAACAGTGGTCATTCGAGCCGGATTTTCGTGTCTAATACCTACCTACTTCGCCGCTACAAAACAACATGGTGAACACCCGTAGTACCGCCAGCAAACAACAAGAAAAGGAGGCTCAAACAAAATTACAAGCAATGCCACCGCCTAGACCTGTATCAAGAAATAAGGATGATGAGCACAAAAAGGAAAATTCTTGCCACGGGAGTGCTAGTGTAGTGAAGTCGGAACTTACTGGAAACAAAAAATCCTCTTCACAACCTTCGCGTCACTCTGCCAATTCTAAGAAACTCTCATCATGTTCTTCAATACAAGCCCAGAAAAAGAAACTAGAACTGGAGGCTGCACAGGAAAAGGCTCGTATACAAATGGAATTAATAGACAAAAAGTTAGCAGCAGATTTAGCAGCTGTTGAAGAAAAATACAGTCCACCTGCATCGGAGTGCAGCAGTCATAATGACGGCAAGGATATAGAGAAGTGGCTCGAGCGCAGCCAGCACGAACTGGAGCAACAGAGGGCTACCAACCATGGAATCTCGAAAGGCTCGCTGTTCCCGCCGCCAGATGAGGCCGGCACCAACGGTCCAGTTCAACAACTAGCTAGCGCACTGAGGGACCTGGTCGTCACTTCTGTATCCACTACCATAACCCCAACCTACTGAGTCGCATCAGCACATCACGAGAACTACCCCTGTTCTCTGGTGACCCTATGGAGTGGTTATCATTCAAGAATGCTTATGAGGAGTCCACAATCTTATGCAAATTCAGTGATAGAGAGAATCTGTGGCGTTTGAGAAAATGCCTACGTGGTCAAGCTAAAGAAGCAGTCACCGCTTTACTGATAAGCAGCACGTCTCCGGAAATCGTAATGTCCACGCTGGAGCTACAATTTGGTAACCCAGATATTATCATATCAAGAATTCTATATGATGTCAAGAAGTTAAATCCTTTACCACAAGAATACCACAAGGACATAGTACCGTTCTCCGTCAAAATAAAAAACTATGTCGCTTCTGTACGAGCACTAAAGCGGGAAGAATACCTACAAGGTGTTAGTGTGGTGAACATAGTGCTCTCTAAATTACCTACCGTGTTGTTGTCTAAGTGGGTCGACTACAGTTACCCACTTATATCTGAAAACAAAAAATATAGACTAGATATACTGTCGGATTTCCTAAACCAAGAAGCCATAAAAATATCTACATGCAGTGCTAATTTGATGAACATTCGCTGGGACAATAAACGTAAACAAAGTGAAAATAACTCTAACCAAACTGTGTTGTTACAAACTGTAAAATGTGATAAACAAAGTGACGATTTAAAGTGTCGTTTCTGTCGTAACTACAAACATAAATTAACAGACTGCAAAAAGTTCAAAAAATCATTACGTAAAGACCGGTGGTCGTATGTGAAGCGCGTAGGTATATGCTACAAGTGTTTACTATCTCAGCACGACAGGCAAACCTGCCCGGCCGCTGTGTGTGACGTGGACGGGTGCGGGGAACCTCACCACCGCCTGCTTCATTACGTTCCGACTACTCGTCAAAATAACGTCACATTACAAGTAAATCCCAGTGAAAGTGCAACAACAGAGACTGAAACCAGTGTTCAAAATCAAAGTGAAACCGTAACCCACATAATCTCGAACAATTGCTCAGTCTTACTAAAACTGGTACCCATCAACATTCATGGACCTAAAGGTATATTCTCTACGAGTGCGTTACTCGACGATGGGTCGACCGTATCTATGATAAGCGCGGCACTGGCGTCGCGCGCCGGCCTGCACGGCCGCAAACAGCAAATGCAAGTGCGTGGTGCATGGGACAGCACAATATTGTTGTGCGACACTGAATTAATGGACCTACTCGTATCTAATAAACACGGTGACAAATATAATATCAGTGTGCGCAGTGTCAATGAACTGAGTTTACCTACACAAGAAATACCTATAGTGAGATGTGAGAACTATAACTACTTACGTAACATTAAATATGAACTCTGCTCCGGTCCACTAAAACCTGAAATAATTATAGGACAAGACAATTATCACTTACTCTTACCTTTGGAGTGCGTAGTCGGGAAACCCAACGAGCCGTGTGCGACTCGTACCCCGATGGGTTGGTGCTTGCATGGCCGGGTGCCGCACGTATCCTCGCCGACGCGTGTGCAACACTCCGCGCTGTTCATTACGGACGACGGCGCTGAAAGAAAATATAATGATGACTACAGTCTACGTGAACTTCATGATGATGTACGACATTACTTCTCAATGGAATCTATGGGAGTCTCTGCTTCCAAACCACGGCAGAACTCAGAAGACCAGCGTGCCTGGCATCATCTCGAACAAACCTCCACACTCAAAAATGGCAGGTGGCAAGTCGGCTTACCCTGGAAAGACATTAACTGCGTAATGCCCGACTCACTACCTACGGCTATGGCCCGACTGAAAGGCGTGGAATCAAAAATGAGAAAAAGTAAAGAGTATGCCCAAAGGTACCACGAACGTGTACAACATTTACTGGTCAATGATTACGCAGAAGAACTACTAAACAATTCAACGAACTCAAAGACGTGGTACTTACCACATTTCGGAGTTGACAATCCGAACAAAAAGAAACTTCGTTTAGTTTTTGACGCAGCAGCCAAATCGTCAGGATTATCACTGAATGACTATTTACTAAAAGGCCCAGACCTACTAATGTCTCTGTTTGGAATTATGTTACGATTTCGAGAAAATAGAATAGCCGTAACCGCAGACATTAAGGATATGTTTTTGCGAGTAAAAATACGCCCAGAAGATAGGGACGCCCTAAGATTCATTTTCAAAGGCGATCCATATAAGCCGTACAACCCTGAAACGTCACAAGATACACTAAAAACATATGTTATGACGTCATTAATATTCGGCGCTAACTGCTCACCATTTATTGCACAATTTGTTAAAAACAAGAACGCGCAACGTTTTCAGTCATCTATGCCGTTAGCCGCCGCAGCTATACATACGCAACATTATATGGATGACTACATCAACAGTCTATCTGATGAGCAAAATGCAATTCAATTAATAAAAGACATTATGGCGATTCATTCACAAGGAGGCTTCGAATTACGAAACTGGAACAGCAATAGTGAAACAGTGCTCAACAGCCTGCCAAAAGATACCCTCGGTGACTCGGCTGTAAGGTTCAAATCAGGCGAGCAACATAACGGTGAACGAATACTGGGCCTCGTATGGCATACAGATGATGATACTTTGAGGTTCGATGTATCGTTTAAAAAGGTACCGGAAAATATAACTAATGGTCAGAAAATACCTACCAAGAGGGAGATGTTACGTGTCGTGATGTCTATCTTCGATGTTTATGGATTCTTGTCGCCGATTACGATTAATGGAAAATTAATACTTCAAGAGACATGGCTTTTGAAAATCAACTGGGACGATCCTGTTAGTAACGAAATCTACACGAAATGGAAAAAATGGATTATTTTATTAAAATCATTGCATGACGTCACATTGCCGAGGTACTACCCGGCAGCCACGGCAAGAGCGAGCGAGACAGAGAGTGAATTAAGTCCGCTGTCGCCGTCACACGTACAGCCTACCGGTGCTACGCCCGTAGCGGCACATAGGAGTGCTACGCCCGTAGCGGAACAGACGAGTGCTACGAGCGCTACGCCGCGTGCGGTTAGCAACAAGGAAGATAGGTGTATTACGACTTCAGATTGTTATAGGCACCTACAGTTGCATATATTTTGCGATGCATCAACAAAAGCGATGTGCGCGGTGGCGTATTGGCGCTGGGAATACAATGATTGTGTGCGCGTAACTTTTATAGCAAGTCGATGCCGCGTCGCACCTGTTAAATTAGTATCGGTTCCACGTCTTGAGCTTCAGGCAGCTGTGCTGGCTGCAAGGCTGGCTGAAACTATAACAAAAGAGCACAAAATGAAACCAGAGAAAAAAATCTTTTGGTGTGATTCAAGTACAGTTCTTACCTGGATACGTAATGATGCGCGTAATTATAAACAGTACGTGGCGCACCGTCTCGGCGAAATAGACGAACTTACTAATTTAAATGATTGGAGATACGTACCCACGAAGGTTAATGTGGCCGATATCGCTACCAGGGAATCGTATGACTGTTCCATATTGGAAAAAGAATGGCTTCATGGACCTGACTTCTTATACAATAGTTCCGATGAATGGCCGCAAGATGTTATTGAACCTAAAATTAAAGAATATGCATTAGAATGTGTAACGCTTATAAATATTAATTCTGAAGATAAAAACTTACCTGTACCGGAATTAACTAAGTTTTCTTCATGGCTTCGGTTACTGCGATGTATGTCGCGAGTACTTACCTTTATTGATAGCGGGGTCAAAGCTGTAAATAAGAAATATGGACATAAGAAACTTACCTACAATCTAGATGACGATGTCATGGAAAGGGCCGAGCGCCTGCTTCTTAGACACGCCCAAGCTCAATCATTCAGAGAAGAAATCACCCTGCTCAGAACCTGTAAAGAAATACCTACTACCAGTAAACTACTTACCTTGTCACCTTACCTCGATGATCACGGGGTCCTGCGCGCTGGTGGCCGCATTGACGCTGCTACTGATGTGGTACCGGAGATGAAGAGACCTGCAATTTTAGATGGACAAAATTATATTACTCGATTAATTGTCAGGCATTACCACGTCACTGCCGCTCACGGGAACCAAGAGACGGTGGTCAATGAAATCAAGCAAAAATATTGGATTATCAGATTGCGACCTACAGTGAAAAATGTAGTAACTAAATGTATGCTTTGTCGGTTGAGAAAATGTAAACCAGAAATACCCAGAATTGGTGACTTACCTTCATCTAGAATGGCTCACCACCAACGTCCGTTTACTCACTGCGGAGTTGACTTGTTTGGTCCAATGGAGGTGACCGTTGGGCGACGCCGCGAAAAAAGATACGGCGTACTGTTTACGTGCCTTACGGTGAGGGCCATTCATATTGAGACTGTCGGCACCTTAACTACCGACTCATTCATCATGTCTCTCCGACGCATGGCTGCGAGACGTGGCTGGCCCTACCAGATCTATTCCGATAATGGGACTAACCTCAGAGGGGCCGACACTGAATTAAAGAACGCGGTAAAGAATTTGGACGAGGAAAAAATTAGAGAGGAGGCCGGGAATTATGGCACGAAGTGGACATTTATACCGCCCGCGAGCCCACACTGGGGTGGGGCATGGGAACGCCTCATACGTAGTTTCAAAACATCTTTAAAAATTGTGCTTAAAGAGAGAGCTCCACGAGAGGAAACTTTTATTACTCTTCTAGCAGAAACCGAAAATATCGTCAATAGCCGCCCGTTAACACACGTTTCCGTCGAGCCAGGAAGTATGGAAACCTTGACACCGAACCACTTTTTACTCGGAACATCCTCTAACTCTCCACGGATTGGAAAATTTGATGACTCGGATTTATTCCTAAGAAAGCAATGGCGAATATCGCAGCGCTTAGCAGATATGTTTTGGAATAGATGGGTGAGAGAAGTATTACCTGATCTACTACCACGTAGAAAGTGGAACAAAGAACAGAGGAAAGAACACTTGCAGGGGGCAAGTGGGAGATCTTGTATTTATAGTTGACCCAAACAGCCCTAGAAACATATGGCCAAAAGGCTTAATCCAAGAAGTGTTCCCTGGAAAGGACGGACGGGTCAGAATGGTAAAACTTAAAACTAAGGCTGGATTGATTACCCGATCCGCTACACGCGTCGCTCGAATTCCTTTAGCTGATGAGTGCTGTTAGCAGCACTGGGGTGGGGCGTGTTAGCGACGCGAACATAATAAATACGCGACAAGCAAGCGGGGAAGGAGTGAGGGGCGCGGCCAACCCGATCGCGCGTTCGCTCGGGTTACGTCGTGCGCGCCGCGATCGCCCGAACGCCCGCCGCCATCTTAGAATAGTCAGTGTGCAAAATTCTTACGAGCCTACCACACCCTTGTAATTTTATTTCTTTTATTATAGCCCTTTTCTACTAAAACAAGTGTTTTATTGCTCGGGTACATTGGTATTGCACAGAAGACCCACCTATGCACACACCACCGCCAACAGTCGGTAAACATGTGATCGGTCTATTTATTTATTACGATAATTATTATTTACTCGCGCAGTGGTTAGCGCAGATTTTGAAGACGAGGGTTTAGAGTTACCTTTATATGTATTATTATTTATGAATTTGGAAGATTGCACGGAATGATTGGCGTTAGAAAACGTGTGATCAAGAACTTTTATTTGTTTATTTACGAAATCTATAAGTTCTGTGAAGGTCGGTATCGCCTTCTGGTCACGACTTTCTTCGAATAATTTTCTCGTATGCGGGTCAAGTCTATGTAACGCGAGGTGACAGAATAAGAAGTCATCTAAGTTTTTTATATTTAACGACTGGATAGCTTTGAGGGAGTGATCGAACGTTTCTATAAACAATGTGAGGTTTGCCGAAGGTGGTTTATGAATCGGTGTGAAATTTAACATTTTATCAAAATACTTACACGCTAGCGTTCTATTGTCGTGATATTTATCTATTAAACTTTGCCAAACTAATGAGTAATTAGCCGCGGTAATCGGTAATTTTTTAACTATATTTAAGGCCGGACCTTTAACGCAAGAAAGTAAATAATGAAATTTATCTATTTCGGCAAAGTTTCTATTGTGAACTAAAGAGACTAAAGTATCATAGAAAGTTGTCCAGTTCTCTATTTGACCATCAAATTGAAATAGTGATAACTTAGGTAATGCAGGTACAACTAAGTCTTTTTTCTCTGACGCAGAGTTTACAGAAGATTTTGAATATTTATTGGCGACTAATTGGCATGCACAATACATTTCGTCAAATGTTTCAAGTTCCCTAATCGACATTTTATCAGTAGGTTTGATTTGAATTTCTATTTCGTACAATTCAAATATGGCCGATTCAAATTTCGTTCGGACACTTTCTAATTCCGTAAATTGCAATAAAAATGTAGGTAAATTATCTAAATTACTCTCGATTTTCTGGAAGCGTCATATAGCTTTTGTAATTTGGAAAATAAGTATTCTTTCTTAACTATTAAAGTGTTTCTTTTACGTTCTAGAACTTCCGCCATTTTGTGTAAGCAGCAATGTGGTTACGAACCTAATTATTGTTACGAACAATATGAAAAAATAGGTAAATAGGTATGTATCCGGCTCTCGAAGGACCAGAATGTGGAGTAGCGGAGTGGACTGTTTGCTGGATACAGTAGAAAAGTGGGTAAATGTCGAGCGAGCCCCCGGGTTGGACAATCCCAAAGAAAACTGAGTACCACTCGCCTTTCCTCTGCCACAGCCGATCTCCCAAACTTCCCGTATGCGACGTTGATACTATGGATGGAATGAGGATCACCAGGGGCCAGGGGGGTATATACGAGTGATTTGATTCACTCACGGCGCGAGCAACCAACTCGAATGTTTCCGGTGAGCGTGCGCGTCGACGACTGGTTAGTCGCATCATGGCGGCCCGGTCGCTACGTCACAGGTATGCGCTAGCGCCCCGCGGCAACGGGTAGTAGATACTAGCGCCATTGTCGCGGTGGGAACAAACTGGTACTACCGACTGCGGTTCAGATCAGTTTGTCACACCCAATATCCATGAGGAATATGTCCAACCACGGGTTCGCTACTGAACAGTTTACTATATTGATAAACCCTTTTTCCGTGCAATTCCGCGTAAATCTATATTATACAACGGTTTCTTAGGATAGTAGAGGCTATGTTCATTACTGGCACACGTGTTTGGCAGGTAGTCTAGTAATGAACATTATGTTCATAATTGGTGAAATGGTATTTTATTATTTTTTTTATACCTATGCTATATGCAGTGGACTATATTGTTATGATAATTTTCTAAAGCTTTTTTCCAGTTATGGACAAGGGTGTTCATTATTGGGATGTCCATCACTAGTCCGATGTACCGCGCATAACTTCAAGAAATAAAATTACAAGAAAAAGTCCTGCAATATGTTCCCAGAAGGACCCATTCCTTCATCAATACTGAATAATAACAAGGAAACTATTTTGGTTGAATATCTATTGATGAAATGTCTTAAAGTCACTATCGAGTAGCTCAGGAGCAGCTTTTAGATAGTGTTCAATTAATCGTTAAGTCCAACGGAGGAGATACTCGAATCAATCAGGTAGACCGGTCATAAATAGTATCAAGCTTTTCTTACGCCATCCCCAAGTGTCAGATCGACTTATACAAAATTTGACTACATCAAGAGAAGCTGTGCCTGAACGACAAATCATTATGGATGGGATGGGTTAGAACACTATTCGTCACTGCCTTTAAGATCTAAGGTGTGTCGTAAGAGGCGAGAAAATATCTGACTTGCTCGGTGGTAGGACCTCTGGGTCTGATTGCCACTGCTGGCGATCACCCTTACGTTGAAGTCTGTTAAGCAAAGTTGGTATTTGTTTTGACTGTTGCGCGTAAGAGCCAGTTCCCCCTCGGTTGCTGTGGTTCTGGCAGTCTGCAGTCCATTGGGACACTTAAGGGTCGGCAACGCATCAGCAACTCCTCTGGTGTTGCAGGTGTACCTACATGGGCGACGATGACTACTTATCACCACGTGGCTCGTCAGCTCGTTTGCCGACTTAATCCATAAAAAAATAAGAGGTCAAAGATTAATATACTTGAAAACTATGATATTTTAAGTTAATGATATTGTTTTCCCTTACCTACGTAGTTGATGTCAGAGAATTGAATTGATTTAATAAGATCATTATATTAATTACTTTTAAGAATAATTATAAAAATATGTGTAATGCGATCTCAATAATAGATAGGTACATAATACCTGTGCAATTGTAATATTTAAAGTACCTATAACATGTTGATAATGAAAATACTTAGTGATGTAAAAATAACGTACGGCTGATTAACAAGACTGTGTTAAGATTTAAATATTATTTGTTAGATTTCGGATGCTTTAGATGACTAATACTTTATTATTTCTTAAAATGAAACCAATTTTAAATAAAAACTGTGTGTTTTCTTACCAATAAGTGACCATTACTAGGTGTCCATTTTCGGAACATATGTCTATAACTAGGTGTCCATCACTAGTTTATGGCTTGTCCATTACTAGTTCATTTTATGACTATTTTCTTTATAGATTTTTTAACCATTAAAAAACATTTTTCAGCGTAAGTAAATGTTCAATAGAACCTACATTTGTCGGTACACATATATCAGTAAGAATTTTTAGAATCGGACAAGAACTTTTTTTTTTATAAATTAAAATGTATAGTTTTGAACCTTATAATGTCCATAACTGGTACGTTTACCTTAGTTAATACTGAGCATAATTGTAAGAGTGATAAATTTATGTTTACAGAATCGAACCTACACAACAACCGGTACTACCGGAACTACAAACAACCTCCAGCGCTAGGAGGCGCTGGAGTGACTGCTACCAGATGACAGTGATGATTTACCTAGCTACTGTCAGTTCGAGAAGATAAAAAGGCTGGACACTCACGGCTCACCCTCTTTCGTACTTCGTATGAAATAGTTGCTGTTATATTGTGTTGATATTGATAGGGATAATATGTAAGCGTTAAAGTATTTAAGCTCTTTGTTGCTACCCAGCTCCCCAGTGTTGCCTTCAGCCTAGTTAGTCTTATTTTGTAAAAAAAAAACGCCGAGCCTGTAACAAAATAAGCCCGGATTAGAAAATAGGACTTAACGAGCACACGTCGAAACACCCTTTACAGCGTCCATGGTCTGTCTGCCCGTGACCATGGACGCTGTAAAGGGTCCGAAACGTCGGGATTTGTATTGTATTTGATACTAATATAACGCGATATAATCCGTAAAGTTGTTTTATTTCAATATAGATACACACATTTTTGCCAAAACGTATTTTTATTTTTTTAAGTAACCCCATGGATTTCGCATTTAATACTTTTGTTGTGCCTTTTGTAGCTCTTAATAGACATATTAAAAAGCTTTCCATGTCTGTTGGAGGTGGGGACGGAGTCCATACAAAATCGCCGATGGTCCTTTCCTACCAGGCTTTGACTATGAAATAAAAACAAGGAGAACTACAGAACATGCAAATGCCGACTATCTTTCAAGATTGGAACATAACATTCAAACTAAAGAGAAATTAACTGATGATGATAAATTCTACCTAAGTCAAATCTCATAAATGCCTATTAACCAAAAAAACATTCAAACAGCTACAGCTAAAGATCCAGACTAGCAAAAACTTTACCATGACATACAATCGGGCAAATAGTTTGGAAGACTGCATGAACTCTCTCTACAAAATAATTGCATATTCTATGGCATAAGGATAGTCATACCGAAGAAATTACAACAACAAATACTTGAAGAACTGCATACAGCTCATATGGGTATTGTTAAAATGAAAGCCCTGGCAAGTAGCTATGCCTGGTGGAATAATATTGACAATGATATTGAAAGAATAGTGAAACAATGCAAGGCATGTTGTCTAATAAAAAAAAAACAACTAAGGTGCCAGTACACAGTTGGGAATATTCCCAACTGTGTACTGGCACCTTAGTTGGTTCTTTAGGATATCCTAAAGAACCATGGAGCAGATTACATATTGACTATGCGGGACCATTTATGAACCACTATTTCCTAATTGTTGTGGATGCATATACAAAATGGTTAGAAGTAATTCCTACTATATCGACTACAGCGGCAGCAACTATAAACATATTAAAAAAAATATTTACTACATTTTGAATACCCATTACAGTGGTTTCTGATAATGGCAGTTAATTTCGTTCAGAAGAAATGCAGAAGTTCTTTAAAGAAAATGGTATTCAAGCAAAATTTACAGCCCCATTCCACCCATCAACAAATGGGCAAGCAGAAAGATATTGTCAAACATTCAATGTTAAAGGAAGAAGGCACATTACAAGAGAAACTATCAAAATTCCTGTTACTGCATAGAAAAACACCTTTTCAAGAGATTATACAGAACAAGAATTGATTTGGTAAAAAGGGACATAGGTACAGAAAAGAATGCTGAAAGAGAAGAAAATATATAACAAAAGAATTTAAAGTCAGAAAAACAATTTAAACAAAAGAATTTAATTTTAAGATCAGGTCCAAATGAGAAATTACAATGAAAACAAATGGAAGGTGGGAGTGATAACGGAAAGAAAAGGAAAACTACATTATAGAATAGAAACTGAGGGAAGAACCCATGAAAGACATGTGGACCAAATAATTAAATCTTCTTGTAAAGGGGATAACTATATCGCACTTTCGGTCATACAGCATACTAGTCCAGAAAGAAGGGCAAATACACCCATTCCTGGCACAACACATTTTAGTCCCTTGAAGACACTTCCACAAGCAGTAAATGAGACCAATGAAGGAAGTGTTGCTCCTGTTATGCAAAACTGTAGTGAAATCAGACATGGTGAAACACAACCAATAGAGCCTGTTATGACAGAAAGCACCGTACGGCGCAGCACACGAATCAGAAGACCCCCAAAACGATTGCATTACTAACACAGGGGAGTGTTAGATATAATCGATTCAACATAACGATAGGAGTGGCAACACTGTATGATGCGGCGGACATCTTGAACCTAGCCATGGCGGCATAAGTTTCGCATAGACGTAATTTAAGAATTTTAAGATACAATGTGATTGTACAAGAGTGATTATATAAAGTGCATTTAACGTTTCATGTTTCTTATGTTGTGTTAGCAATACCCAACAGACATAACATGTTCTTTATTCAAATCGGCTAAATTAAAAATAAGATAAGGAAGTATGATGCCCGTTTTCACCGACATCCCATAAACTATTACCTAAGTATGGGACCTTTAGCTTAAAAGCTCCCCCAAACTAACCCCTAAATAATATTTCGTTTCACCATCATTTCTATCACCTAGATAGGGGACACTTAACTATGTGACGTTTTGTTTTCGATTTTGGTTGAGGCGTCTAAAAACTTATCGATATTTTGAAACAAGGTGGTTTTTTATGGAATTCTCTGAAGTATATCCTTAAATGGATACAGTTATCAATAATTCATGTTTAAATAGCAATAATAAACATTATGTCCTTCATATTTTTAATTAATTTCAAATTATCTTGATTTAATAATCTGTGTACACATGACGATACCTCGCGTTATTATCTGTGGTCATATTTTTTGACAATCGTGGTTTTATTTACATTGTGATGTGATTTTGTATTTAGTGATCGTTGCGTGCTATTTTTCGTTGTTTTATTGCGTTTTGGATACATAATAACGCTAGAGTTTATAACAATGGCAGAAAAGAGGAAGCGCAGCCAAAATTTCACAGTGGATGAGAAAGACAAGTCGGTGAAATTTGTGTATGCCTTCAGAAATATTATTTTAAATAAAAGAACAGATGGTACCACTAATCAAGCCAAGAACGAAGCTTGGATAAACCTCACTTCCCAATATAATGTAACGGGAAATATGTACAGGTTAGTCATCATTTATATAGGCACAAACCATCATGCCATTATTTCAACAATATGGTTATTACCTTCCATGTGTGAACCTTTACTTTTTTAGGACTAAAGATGCTCTCATACGGGTCTGGGAGAAAATGAAAAGTGAAGCAAAAATGTATAACTCAAGAAACAGGAGTTTTACTACTGGAACGGGTGGAGGACCATCTACTTCAAAAACAGACCCAATACTTGAACAAGTTTGTGATTTAATGGGTCGAGGCTGCAGTGGTATAGCTGATGTTATGGATTCAGATTCAGTCATCACCATACCCGTTGATACAAATCTCACCAATTTATAAGTTAATGATGAAGAATTGCAGACTATAATTTTGGATGCTGAACTAGTTACAGTAAGTACCTACTTTTATTATAAATATGGCAGATACCCATACTTTTTACATATTTACAAACTTTTGCAGTAAATGTTATGATCTTGTACTTTAAACTGATTATGTTTTCAGGACAAGTCTATAAATGAAGTAAAGGAAGATGAAAACAAAGAGTCAAATACACCATCATGTTCTAAAATACCAAGAACACCTCTTTGGAATAGGCGTAGGCCTATACTTAAAGAACCAAACCATCAACAGGCTGAACTTGAGGCCACTATGTGTACAGGATTTCAAGGAATGAACCAGAAAAAAATTGAAATAGAAGATTTAAAAAAGAAATTATTAGAAGAAGAAATTGAATTTAAAAGAAAATTGTATGATTTACAACTTCAATTAGCACAAAAAGACCTAGAAATGAAAATAGAAGTATTAAATCAAATAAAAGGTATGTTATGTAACTTTAACTTAAACATTTATTACATATGATCAAAATAATTTGAAATTTGTATTCTTCGAAGCCCATATGCATTCTGGGATGCAATGTTTGTTGCAGCAATATTAGTTATTTGCCCATTTGAAATAAGTTCTTCTATATTGTGGACCATATTTTCGTCGACTGGTTCCTAGTTATTTGCCCATTTGAAATAAGTTCTTCTATATTGTGGACAATATTTTCGTCGACTGGTTCCTCTTCATTTCTTAAAATACACATGTTGTGTAAAATACAGCATGCAATAATAACATTAATTGCATTTCTTAGTTCTTATCTTATACCAATCGCTAAGACAGGAAAACGTCGTTTTAAATCTCCATACTGCCTTTCCACCACATTTCTAGTTTTAATGTGAGCCTCATTGTACTTTTGCTGCCCTCTTGTTGTGGGATTTAAATATGGAGTCAACAGATGAGACTGAAAAAAAAATCACTGCTGGTTTAATAGTATTCAATTAACATTACTTATTTTATTTTACAGGTGGAAGCATTAATCTAAATAATTTATTTGGGGTGCCGAAGAAAGATTAGGCCTAAGCGAAGTTGTAATTTGAGAAAATAAAAGTAGAGCTTATTAATAACTAAAGAGTATTATTATTTATTCTTTTATATTATTGTAGGCATAATAATAACTACAAAAACTCAATTGAAGCTATATTTTTGCCCAGAAAGAAGGTTGAATTTTGAGCATTAACTATTTACCTTTAATGGGTATCCACTGTCACCCAGTAAATAACTGTCAGCATTGTCTCCCCTTTCAAATTTCCTATAAGTGTTGCTATTTTGATAAATTGCTGAGTCATGTGTCGAACCTGGCCAACGTGCCACAACATCTCTTATTAATAAATTGGCTGATGCTACTGTTTGTACATTTATGGACATGTATCCCTTCCTGTTTCTAAACAGCTCTGCGTCATTTCAGCCTTAAAATATACATACAATACATCGACTTTATTATAGGTATGTAGTGTAATTAGGTTGATAAAGAACCCACAGTTAATTTAATAATATTGAAGATAAATATTGAAGTTTCACCTGGTGATTGTATTTTCACATGTGTGCAATCAATGCATCCAAGAACATTAGGAAACCTCGAAATATTATAAAATTCCATCTTTACTTTTTCTTGTTCCGCACTTGTTTCAGGAAATTTAATAAACTGTGGACGCAGAGTCACAATTGCTGCAGACACTTTTTTTATTATTCGACTGCAAGTAGCCACACTGATCCCACCCATGTCTGCCACAGCCAACAAATGATTACCCGTAGCATAAAACCTCAATGCTATTAGTAACTGATTTATTGGAGATATAGAATTATTTCTGAAATAAATAAAAGCAAATAAATAATAAGTACCTAGGTACATTACGGACAGAGGTTCCTACCTCATAAGTGTAGGATGCTTTACATTGATAAGTTGTAGGAAACGACGTAGTTAGGTAGGTAGGTAATGCCATACACGCTATACCAAAAATACCACGTTAATATGTTAAGTACTTACCTATTATCAGGAAATTCTAAGAGGTGTTCAATTTTTTCCAATAAATACAACACTGATGATTTACATAACCTATACCTTCGAAAGAAGTCCGTTTCATCAAAAGTTTCGAAGTAATTTGGTCGTTTCCGATATATTTTTACGGCATTAAACACAATCTTAAACTGTTTTGGTCTTTTGTAAAAACTAAGAAATCAAATTCCAGCGATATTCCATCAGAAATGTGTCTGGAAACTACTTTTGCGAGTACGGGGGTGGGAATCTGTGAACTTTTTGCTACACATTTTGCATCTACATTCACTAATCCAGTTGATTCAATTGTTATCCCTAATAATAAACACATCAGTTACCCACAGAAATCCTTAGGACTTATAGAATTTACAGAAAAAGATGTATTAAAATGAATGCCATAAAACGTTTAAATATTTGTAAAGGACCTGGTCCTGACGGTCTACCGCCTATTTTTGTTAAAAGATGTGCAAGCAGTTTATCACTCCCTCTAAAACTTATATTTAATGAATCTCTAGAGGCATCAGTCTTCCCAACTGAATGGGAAATGGCCAATGTGATTCCCGTTCATAAAAAAGGGGATACACATGATGTCAAAAATTACCGCCCGATTTCGCTACTATCAGTCTTTGCAAAACTATTCGAGTCTCTTTTGTGTCCTATATTACAGGCCCACTTTACAATGCAATTGGCCTCGCAACAGTATGGATTCAGCACTGGAAAATCAACCACAACTAATCTCATGCACTATGTCAACAGTATCAGTAAATCACTGGATTCAAAGGTACAGGTTGATGCCATTTACACCGACTTTTCTAGTGCATTTGATAAGGTCGACCACAAAATTCTTCTTTATAAGTTAACGAAATTCGGGGTATTTGGACAGCTGCATCGGTGGTTTTACTCGTATTTAACTGAAAGAATACAAAAGGTAGTCGTAAAAGGGCATCATTCACCACTTTACACGTCTTCATCAGGGGTTCCGCAAGGTTCCCATTTAGCGCCAATTTTATTTGTAGTGTTTGTGAATGATATCGTAGCTTCAATAAAAAACAGCAGTTACTACGCCGACGATCTAAAGATTTACAGAGTAATTATTTCTGACAGAGATGTTATGCTACTACAAAATGATTTAACTGCTGTAAATGAATGGTGCCATAAAAATCGCATGTCTCTCAATGTCACAAAATGCTACCAAATTACTTTTACAAAAAAAAAACATTTCTTGCCATCATCTTACAATCTTAATGGAGTCGTCCTCGAAAAGGTTGACACAATTCGCGATCTAGGCGTATTTCTCGATTGTAAACTCAATTTCATAAGTCATGTAAATCAGGCTGTAGCTAGGGCAGCAAAAATGACTGGTTTTCTAAAGAGAATATCTCAAGAGTTTAATAACATCTCCACCCTTAAATTAATAATATTTTTGTAAGAAGCATCTTAGACTATGCCTCTCCAGTGTGGAATCCGTATTATCGTGTACATATTAATAGAATCGAGCGGATACAAAAGAACTTTACCAGATACCTAAGATATAGAAGTACTGATTGCCCAAATGATGCTAGCTATTTGGAAAGACTGAATCACTTCAAGATGTTATCGTTAGAACATCGCAGAACCGAGTCTGACTTGACTATGCTATGTAAAATTATCAACGGCATAGTGGATTCACCTGGATTATTGAGTGAACTAAATTTAGCCGTGCCTCGTACACTTAACAGGACCAACCGTAAATTAAATATGTTCTCAACAACCTTCAGCAGGACTAATGTTGGTCTTCAAGCCTCTATGACTCGATTGATGGGAAAATTCAATGACATTAATGCCTACACCAACACATTCGATTTGTTTTCAGATTCCCTACCATTTTATCGAAAAAAAATAAGAAATCTCTTAACAAAAACATAAATATCTTTCACCACCATTCACATTCCCATTCTTGGCCACTGTACTCGTGGATTAGTGTAATACATAGTTTAATGTTAAATTTTACATTAATGCATAATCTTCTGTATCTTTAAATTATTTTTTTCTTATTGTAAGTTTACCAGTGTCTACTATAAGAGTGCTGTGCATTTCTTTAAGTGATAAATTCACAATAGTGTAAGTTTACACCTAGTTTAATAAGATATGTTTGTAAATGTTTTTAATTGTGAATGAGTCGAAGTGCCTTATATAAATAAATAAAAAAAAAAATTTGGTCTGCGTCTGTTATTTACGTCGAATATTGTAGAAACAAATTCAATATTTTCAATAAATTCAAACAAATTTATTTATTTATTTAATTGGCTCACCAACAATTGTTGACACATAATATTTACAAAAGGAACTTAAATTACGTAAACTCTAGTGTCATAATTTCTTACAGGTAAGCACAGCATGCTCAAACAAATGTGCTCAAATTAAGATTAAAAAAGTCTCGTAGGTACTAAATGCTATACAATAATATATATAAAAAATAAATCAGTACAGTGGAGTGATTAAATATGCACGTCGACAAAAACTTACAAAATGTTGAATAAGGTTTTATGGAGCTTGGTAAGTGAGTCTGCGTGAAAGTCAACAACGTCACTGCAGCCATTCAGCAGCTTACAAATTCGCGGAATGGGTGATTGGACGCCGAGAACGGTTCTACGAAGTGGGGGGTGAAATGGGGTAATAGGGGCACGGGGATATCTAACTGGGACCCGTAATTTGATTTTGTCTAACAGTATGGGACAGTCGATTTTGTTTCTCAGTAATTTAATTAAGAAAAGGGAATCGTGCACTCTTCTTCGTTTCTCTAAGGAACTCATGTTAAAGTGAGATAATCTTGCTTCGTATGATGGTTTTTTGGTTAAATGACTATCCATGTTCCTTGCTTGAGAGATCACCTGCGTATGTGTTGGTTTATGTGCTCACATTTTGGCCTCCTAAATTTAGGGGACCTTTTAACGTTTAACTGACCCCTTACTATTGGTGAAACAGAAACCACCTTCTAACAGCCCCCTAACCATTCTTAGGGGATCACTTAAACTTAGGGGATGTCGGTGAAAACGGGCATGAGTCTATTAGAATCAAATACAGCAATGTCCACTGTCGTGTTTTGGCCATAATACATATTTTTTATAATTAAGGATTATTCTCGCATTCAGTGGTAGTTGTAGTATTAGAAAATAAAAGTGAATATGTTGTCTAATGATGCCATATTAATAAAATAACTTAGATTCGTTCTAATATCATAAAATTAAATAAATAATTTTGACTTTGCAGTTTCTGAAACAGATAGTTGGACTTAGCTGTTTTTGTTGCATGCATTTGATGGACATTGTTTGTTTTGAAACATACGTATTTCTAGGTAGTACGCGTGGTCAGTTTTGATACTTTGAGGTAGTTTCAAGAATATAAAACTGTAAGATGATGCACTCTTGTTACTGACCGAAATTGTTATTATACAACAAAGTGTTAATGAATGGAAGCAAAATCTTGTTCATAGAAATAAAAAATAAGCTTGTGTAAGTACCTACAAAATACAAAACTCAGTTTTCTTTTGTTCAGGTTTTGCATTTATTCACTGCCTGTGTTCTCCGAAAGGCTAGGCAGAGGTGTCCAGCAGTACACTCACATTTCGCCGGTATGTTTAGGTCCAATGTAATAGAGGGCGAGCCTATTGCCATTAACCCATTCACTGCCTTTCTGAAAAATAACGATTTTACCCAGATACGCCGCCACACTGTACTATGCCGCCCGTCCATCAGCGGTCCCGGCATCTCGATTATATATTCTTGCCCGCCCATTGGCGTTATCGGCATGAAGCTGCAGATTCCGACATGAATCGTTTGTTATGTTCAGTTTACATGTACTGTACCGTGCGTAAAGCGTGTATGTGAAGTTTTCTGCGATATTTGTGGCAAATGTGTGACAGTTATATTGGTTATTAGCTGAGATAGTAATGGAGCCTGAAGGTAAGTCATAACTTTAAGTTAATTATTTAAGATGAAACGAAATCATGTAAACCTGTGTAATTTAGCAAATTTTTATATAAAGAAAGAGGAAGTAGTCGGCACTGTTTCCTTTTTGCCCGCCGAATAAGTAGTGGGCACTGTTTCCTTTTTGCCCGCCGAATAAGTAGTCGGCACTGTTTCCTTTTTGCCCGCCGACTATTTGGTTTGTTTGGGGAAATGTATTGGATAAATCGCCAAAGGTATTTCCACATGGGGATGTACAGGTGGCAACAATCTTTCCAGAATGTTTACTCGAAAGTCGTATAAACTAATATTCAGATCTTTTTCTGATTTAAATAATTGGTAAGAATTAACTAAACACACTTCAATCTAGTGAATTATTACTTTTTTATACCATCGTATTGATTTATGTTCACCTGTATAATATGACAGCATTTGGTCATGTTATTTTGTATTTATTATATTTAATTACAGCTCGTGGTTTCAAAGAGGTGCTGTTTCTGGTACGATTTCTTACTTATTCTAAGACACTATTATGCTCGCTTGAAACAAACAGCACCCCCCGTTTGTCCATCCATTTTGCTAAAGTAATATTATTGTTATCAAGCAGTATAGTGCATTCGCCTTTTTTAATTTTTGTTTTTAATAATTCTTTGGGATTCCCCTCTCTATTAATTTTTAGTGTCCCCGTGCAAAATGTGCCGCTGTTTAATAAATCTCTTGTGAGAGGAATGCTGCAGTAAAAATTATCGACGTAGAGCTAGTAGCCCATATTTTTAAGGGCATCCATTAGTAAATGGATAACTTTATTGGTATGTCCGCGCCCAGAAACTAAATGATCTTTTGATCCAGCATAAAAATGTGTTTTAAAAATTGTGCCTGTATTATCGGCTAAATTATAAAATTTCAGTCCATATCCACTGGCTTTTGATTTCATATATTGGCGGTAACTTAGTCTTCCTCGCCATAACATCATCATCTATATCTGTTAATATATATGCATAATCACATATATATTAACAGATATAGACCATAAAGTCATTGCGCTTCTTAGAGAGCAGGCAGTTTATGGAGATAATGAACACAGAATTCAAGTGTTTGTAAGTTGCTAATTTGTTAATATTTTAGTTAAGGCTGATCGTTCACCTGAGCCCGCCAAATCCAAATTTCAATTGGTTTTTCGCAATTTGTAGATTTGGAACATATTCTACATTCAAGGCAGTAGTAATTGCGACATTACTTATACATTATTCACATCTGATAAATAAAAGCTATCCTTAAAAATCGTTAGTTTAGCTAAAAGTAGTAGTTATTATCAATTTTGGCCGTTGGCATTTTAGGCAAGTTTTTGGCTTGATAAGGATTTTTAAGTAAAGGTTTTAATTCTCTTTTGTGGATATTGTATGGTGAACGATCCACCTAAACCCTGAATGTGTTACTAAATAAAAGTTTAAAATATAATATTTGGGCGGGTTAGGTCGAGCGATTCATCGTATTATACTTAAATTGGCATAAATGATTAAATTGTTTATTATGCATTTCCAGACTGATCAACCATCCATCCCAGTAACAGCCTCCCCAAGTACCTCCGTCACCCAAGCCAGTGCTGTCCCGCTGTTGCCTCCTATAGAATACATAGACGTAGATGTTAATGTTATAGGTACCTACCTATTTTTAGTGTCTACTATTATAAAATTGTAAAAAAGCTGTGTCTGTACATTGAAGATATTTAAAAAAAACAACTGCGTGAGGGGATATATGCGTATCCGAACCCAAAAATGTGATTTTTAAAATTCTTGTCTGTTTGTTACGGGTTGGCGCAAAAACTACTGAATAGATTTTATTTTTGCTATCGCAGTTAGAAAATATGTATGTGCTCAAACTTAAAAACTGGTGTACTTCTTATCTCGAATAATTTAACGGAACCTTAGATACAGCTTGACCTCTCTAATGTATAGAGACCCATACAAAGAAGAGATCATCACTGTTGGTTTTTGAGCTTCAATTAGTGAGCGAAGCCGCAGGCAGAGGCTAGTAAATTAATATAAATACATTTACTGACACAAAAATATTTTCACTTCTTTGGTACACCGTGCAAACCTGCGGGCCAACATGTTACATCGGACCGACAACGCCCTTCGCTCTCTCTCTATGTCACAATCATCCTTCAAATCTTCGTTCACTATATGGCCAAGATACTTAAATTGTGACACTCTATTAAGAGCCACACCTAATGTCCTTCAGATAACCACAGTCGTTGAACTATTGCAGCTCTCACCTGGCGACCCCTTTCCAAATCAGTTTCCATAGTCAACTGAGGTGGCGGTGCATGTGCGCCCACCTGCAGTGCCCATTCCCTGACCCTTTCCTCCTCTGAAAGCTCAGGAACTGATAGTCTGGCCTTGTTAGCT
Source organism: Acronicta leporina (assembly GCA_947256265.1). Lineage (NCBI taxonomy): Eukaryota > Metazoa > Arthropoda > Insecta > Lepidoptera > Noctuidae > Acronicta > Acronicta leporina. The sequence continues at coordinate 4,279,382 of OX366533.1, read as the reverse complement.
ATGTTGTGGAGCACACAGCATGCATTTATGATTTTCGCAACAAAACAATCATCATAATGCAGCACTATTTAGTAACGCACATTTTCGACATTTTCGTCATGGGACATATCCTATTTTAAGGCGGATCGTTCACCTGAGCCCGCCAAATTCAAATTTCAATTGGTTTTTCGCAATTCGTAGGTCTATAACACATTCTAGATTCCTAGCTGTAGTAATTGCGGCATTAGCTATACAATATTCACAACTGAGCATTAAAAACTTTGCTTAATAAACGTTATAGAAGCTAAAATGAGGTACAATCGTTAATTTTGGCCATAAATGACGTTTGTACCTAATTTTAGCTACAATATCGATTTGCAAGCAAAGTTTTTAATGCTCTAATATAATCCTTATTAGCAATAGCACACACCTTATTATTCTTTGAAAATACACACTTGTCATTTGTCATACTCACTTGAAAGCCATTGCATACCACACTACCTACAGAAAATAGATTAACCTTCAATTCAGGAACATGCAATACATTGTTTATCGAGCAATTGACATATTTATCACCATCAAATGCCATCATATTAATTTTTCCTATACCTAGAGCATTTAGTTTTCGTCCATCACCTATAATTACTGCTTTAGGAGTAGATAACCTCTCATATTCACAAAATAATTCCTTCAAATGAGTCATATGGTGACTAGCACCGCTGTCTACCAACCAATTTTTTGTCTACTAAACTATCACTTGCGCTAACTAAAACTGTGGACACAAAAGCATTTTCTGTTTTCTTATTATCTTTGTTACTATTATCTTTATCCTTCTTAGTTATATTTACTTTACATTGCTCCTTAAAATGACCTGGCTTGTTACATAAAAAACATTTACTTTATTTTATAAACCTTTATTTTTGCCTTTCTGACCTTTGGAAAACAATGCTACACTTTCTTCAGACTTACTGCTACACTTATTATTTAGCCGTTCTTCTTCTATTAAGAGCCGTGCCGTCAAATTGTCTATTGTCTGTTTTTCTTCTGCACACGATTCCCACGCACTAACAAAGTGAGCAAACCTCTGCGGAAGTGACATGATGATCTTCGACATGGCCATCTTATCGGTTACAGCTTCTCCGAGTCGTCTCAAGGTCTGCTGCTGCTCCTGCACCTTGGAAATGAAGGCCGCGACACTCATGTCATCTTCAAATTTCAGGGCAAAAAATCGTTGCTGTTGTAGCATCAGTGATGTTTCTCCACTTCGTTCATATATACTATGCAGTCGACTCCACACCTCACTTGCTGTCTGACACGTGATTACGTATTGTAGAACTGGTTCCGCCAATCTAGTAACAATTGCGCTCATCGCTTTTATATCTTTAGCTGCCAACGCCTGCTGCTCGGTCTCCGCTGACGCCTGCTCGGGCTTCGCTGCCGCCTGACCGCCATTTTCCTGTTTGTTATACAAACGCGTCGCAACTTCGTATAAACCTTGATCTCGTAAAATCACAGCCATCTGAAAACGCCAGACGCTCCAGTTTTTTGCTCCCTCTAACCTTATCACGCCGTGTTTTTCCATCTTCAATTTTGTCTCGATTTCGTCAAACAAACCGCGTGACGCCAAAAATGCCGGCCGCCACCAAGATGCTTTCAGCTTGTCGATGCACACGACCAAGCTCCGTCAATTCGAAGATAATCTTCACTTCTTCACCTAAATACGGTTACGGGTCCTGGGCCCATAACCTATTAGGACTTTTGGAAATAACAACGCAGAGTTCACAGTGAATTTTATTTAGATGAAGCTACAAGATAAAATTACACACAGCGTCCATGATAAATCGGGTGAGAGAGAGAGTTGCCAGCGTAACAATTTATAATACCCTTAAATCAAATATAAGTGTTGCCACTTAATACAGCATCTTTAACAATACAGTTCAAAAAATTGTATGCCGAAACCACGTGCTGCGCAATATATGCAATCAGTTAGGGGCTGTAGCCACAGACTCAAAATATATGTTGGTTCTAAAAAGGCTAACTGAAAGAAAAGTTCTGAGTATGACTGACTGATTCTGAGTAACCAAAAGGTTGTAATTGTATCAATAAAATAGTGCAAGGTAAAAAAAGACAAAACGGAAGCAGTAGCAAGTTTTAGGAATGGAATTCAAAATTACATTTTAACAACACTGCATATTAGTTCAGGATGCAGAATATACACCAGTCATTCTCAAAATTCATACTCAATTAAAAATCAAAAAGCATGATTGAAGACGTGGATACCAATGCAGTAGTAGAGCGCTTCAATAGTGTGATTGCCAAGGTTGTTGGGGGGAAAGAGAATTAATTTATCTCTTTGTCGGGGTTACCATGCGCGTTGTAATACTGCAGTCGTGTCTTATAACGACCCGAGGCATCTACTTTATAATAAAAAATAGGCAAAAATCGCAATAGCATCCTAAAAAAGTATTCATACTTTTTTAGGAAGAACGAAGACAGATGAAAAGGAAATTAAACAAAGCAAAACAACATAATGCTAAACAAAGACAATGCTGTTCAACGTAACTATGGGGCCCAGAGTAGGTACTACTCCACTTTCACACCGGATCAATTCAATGCGGCTAAAGAATAATTCTTTAAAAATCGAAAGCTACTACTACTAACTGCGAACAAAGACAAAATACAAGTGGCTACTAAATTAGAGAGATAGCGATGACTGTTAGAACTAAGAAAAATATGCTAACAGCATCAAATTTCGGATTAGTAGTGATAAAAAGAGAGAATACCAGCAAAGTCAAATTAGTAGAAAATATTTTGTATAATATACTCTCAGTAATATAGCGGCAATCGAAAATGAACATCTCGCTTAGCAGTAACTTGCCATCCGAGAATATGTTGCCATGGAGCCATTCGGGTTATTTGTGGCTCACACTTTTACTGTAGCAACGTCCGATGGTTTCATAAGCCAAGACACAGGAGTAGTAGTGAAATGTTCTTTAGCGGCATTCAAAAAGAGTCCAGAAGAATGTATAAAGGAAAACAAGATACAGATATGGAAATACAAAAGTTGCCGACATTACGCGAAGAATAAGCAAGCTGAAGTGAAAGTGGGCCCATTATATCTGCAGACGGACATACGATTGATGGAGTAGACAAGTGCTAGAGTGGAGACCGCGTTTGGGCAAGCGCAGTGAGGGATGCCCTGAGACACGATGATCGGATTGAAGTAAACTAAAATAGTAATTGGGTCCATTCGATTCAATGGCAGCTCTACATGGAGCTGAGAAGCTGCACGTAGAGAAAAGTGCTGCTAAAAAGTTACAAATGTCGCAAAAAATTGCGCCCTTATAACCTGGGACACCCTAACTACCACTGTAAATATATATCGGAGCGTAACGGACGGATAGAAACTAGCGAGTCGCTCTCGTACGAAATCAGAAGTGATTTTATTTATTGGGCGTGGTAACGCGACTATAAATAATAAAAGGGTTATGGTAAATATGCCACAACTATCAAATGATATTAGCGCACAACTTTAAGCAATAACATAGAGATTTCACAGAGCGGAACGTTTTCGCAGGTCGCGCCTATACTTCACGATGTCTCAAAACAGAATGCCCCTTGGAATGACCCATTGCTGTCCAGCACAGAAATTACAATGTGTCCCTTTTCACCATAGGGCGACCCGCGACTCCGTTAAAAAAGTGCATCTGCAGTGCACATGTTACCGCCACTCTTCGAACCCATACTTAACTTTCTCAGAAGGACTAAACATAATTCTTTACAATTTATTAGGCAACCCAAATCTGACCCTCACAGCGGGTTTATTACTTTGCCAAGTGTAAATCCAGATGTCTTAATTACACAGTCTTAAATTTCAAAACAATTGAAACTTCATAAAACGAGTGTTCTATTATATACCATTGGGGTATCCACTACGCCATAATGTTAACGCAGATCGGGTTAGTTATACAGTGCTAACAATGGTAAGTTCCAAACAATTGAAACTACATAAAATGAGTATTCAATGATTTACCATAAAAAAGGCTATCAACGTTAATCAAATAAATCGTGCATCGCGCGCTGATTTTCCCGCGCGTCGACACGGCGATCCTGACTATCACACGTCCTCGGGTGCCATATGTAATCATGAAACAGTTCATAATTATTAAAACAGTCATTAAAACAGGTTCAATTGAAGTCTGACTAAAATAACGTTTTTCACGTTTAGATACCACTCGGCTATCCTGCCGTTACCAAACACTAATTATTGATTGTCAGGTTTCCACATTGCACAGCATCAGTAATTTTAATCTTTTCTAATAAAAATAATCGACAAAGAACAGGTCTGATGGCTTTTCATTACAGTTTTAGCTATAACTTAATCATTGATTCGCAAACTTCTCGTTAACATAATAACTACGCATGTTTAAGTGACTTTATAACAAACGGCGCACTGGCAGTACCTAGGCACTCCAGCCACCAAACAGGCCTCAGGGTAACAGCGGCACACAGGCACTCAGGCCCACATTGGCACACAGCCAATCACACAGGGCACACAGCCCATACTGGCACACAGCCAACACACAGGGCACACAGCCCACATTGGCACACAGCCAACACACAGGGCACACAGCCCACACTGGCACACAGCCAACACACAGGGCACACAGCCCACATTGGCACACAGCCAACACACAGGGCACACAGCCCACACTGGCACACAGCCAACACACAGGGCACACAGCCCACATTGGCACACAGCCAACACACAGGGCACACAGCCCACACCAGACGGATCGATCACCCTCTGGCACACTGACCGCCAGCAATGGCACTCCCGCCATCACCTGACGGATCAGTCACCTTATGGCACACCGACCGCCACATGGCACTGCCGCTATCACCAGACGCATCGGTCACCCTCTGGCACACTGACCGCCAGCAATGGCACTCCCACCATCACCTGACGGATCAGTCACCTTATGGCACACCGACCGCCGCCACTGCACACCCGCCACCGATCGCCGCCGCGCAGTCTCCGACACCAGCTAGACTGGGTTAGGAATATGACCTACGATCGACGATAAGCAACTGATGACAGCACAAAAGTCACGTAAACAAACTGCACACCCGCCACCGATCGCCGCCGCGAAGTCTCCGACACCAGCTAGACTGGGCTAGGACCTACGATCGACGATAAGTAACTGATGACAGCACAAAAGTCAAGTAAACAATGTAAAAATTCTCAATATTGACCTCGTAACTACAGGTCATTTCCACAAACAAAATACTTTTAGTTCGACTTTTCATTATTAACATTCAACAGCGTCGACAATGGCCAGGACCTGACTGTTCTTCGTCGCAATGATCTTAAAAAAAAAGCTGTGGGAACGTAACAATCTGAGATTCCAGTGATACACTCTTGATACACGTTGTTTAAAACTTTCAAAAAATAATGATCAGGTTCTAATAATTCTAAAATTATCAATGGCCTTCAGAATTTCGTGCCTAATTTCTCTCGTGATTTTCCACTAGTAGAAAATTTAAATGATGTACTTTTGTTTTTCAAATCGTTGTTTATCTAACTGATCATTTCTTTGGATAGAAGTGACTGCGCGTACTTTTATTTCATCTAAGTTAATCACTATTTCGTCTTAGTCACCAAAGGTTGGTCTTAGTGACCAAAGGCTAACAACGTAAGCAGTCGAGTCACTTTTCCAATAAGTAAATATTTTCCACTAAGATATTGTGTGTAGAGAAAACCCGAAATCTTTTTTTTTTTAAAAGCCTACTATCAACGCGGGTCGCACATCACCAGCATTCCTATTAACCCCTCGTGCTAAGTCAAATGCCCGTGTTACGAGCGGGCTCACGCCGGCAGTGCAATGGGTGGGCATCGAACCGGCAACCACACGATCGCAAGTCCAGCGCCCCAGCCATTAGGCCACCGACGCTTTGGAGAAAAGCTACCTTTATCTACTGTAATATAAGACAGAACTCTAAATAAATTACTTGTATACTTCAAAGATACGATAGTGCTCGGGATGTCGATGTGATAATGCACATCTGTTGTAGGTAAAATATTTAGTGATAGCATCAATATTACAATTTTTTGTTTGGTTTAATTTTTACGTCAACTTGAATAATTTATGTCAAAGTATTATTACTTGTCTTTAATTTAGGTTCCGAATACAATTATTCTGCTCGAGATATACCGGATAATTTACTTACACGTAATGCAATTCCCTGCGAATTTTCAGACTAAAAACAAACAATTAAAAAGTAGCACATATTGTAATAGGATCTTCCCATGTAAAATCCATTTTTGATTCGCAGGCTTGAACTACCACGAAGCAGCGATAAGCTCTGCGAGAACAAGTCTTTAAAATTACATCGTATAGTTAGTACTACTTATTTTGTATGCATTTGATAACTCGTTATTCATGTCGTCACTATTTGATTTTGTTATCAGGTCATTTATTTCCTGCTGCAGATATTAAACACTATTCTAACACTGACAATTAATCCCATAAAAAGAAACGAGACCATCGCAACACGGGTTATTCTTCGGGATACTTGTCTTGCTTGCGTCTACATAAGATACATTGATGCTTTATACCGCATGTAGTGGTGGGCAACTAGAGCCATATCATCACGCCCGCACTCAAGGGGCAGGCAGAGGTGCACAAACGCACAGCCAAGACTACATGAAACATTGCCGTCTTAAAATAGAAAACACAATGAGAAAATATTATAACACTTTTATTGTTTAGTAAGGCATCCTTGCCATATTTTAGAACTTCTTAATTTTAAAGATGCACCAAAATCAATTAAAAATTCAGAAGATGCAAATCCATCCATCAATACAGGCAGTACATAATTGTTAACTAATAATGCAAAACTATTTACTTTATCGAAGAGGGAACTCCTTCCTTTACTAACCAATATCCTTTACTATGTAGGTATTTATTTTGTTGCATCTAATAATTTTAATTATTTCAATTTTTCACAAACTCGGAAATCATATTCCGGGCCGGTTAAATTGTTAAGCCTGTAATATTTGAAATTTCTAATAAATATACTCGCTTTGGTCTGTGTTTTATAAATCTGAACAAAAAAATATCGGGAGACTACGCATGACGATATAATATCTCAATATCGTTCGAATCGAATGTTAACTCCAGACAAAATCTGACAAGTGCTATAGTACGCGCACCTTCATTCCCAAATTTCCAATGCCCCTAAAGGCAATTACAGACATGACATATTTGCAAAAAAGGAAAAGAAACTTTTCCTCATCAAAGAATCGGTTTAGAACCGAAATAAAAATGGAACGACTGACCGTCTCAATTCAAGAGGCGCACCGATGGAACATTTCTCGACTGCTCTCGATACTTCCCGCTTCCACCGAGCGTCGCCGTTTTTCTTTTTCTTTTTCTCCTTGGCATTAATTATTATTTTATTGACACAACACATACGTGGCATTTTTGCACGAGTCGCGCGAATCCCACTTCTGATATCGGAGCGTAACGGACGGATAGAAACTAGCGAGTCGCTCTCGTACGAAATCAGAAGTGATTTTATTTATTGGGCGTGGTAACGCGACTATAAATAATAAAAGGGTTATGGTAAATATGCCACAACTATCAAATGATATTAGCGCACAACTTTAAGCAATAACATAGAGATTTCACAGAGCGGAACGTTTTCGCAGGTCGCGCCTATACTTCACGATGTCTCAAAACAGAATGCCCCTTGGAATGACCCATTGCTGTCCAGCACAGAAATTACAATGTGTCCCTTTTCACCATAGGGCGACCCGCGACTCCGTTAAAAAAGTGCATCTGCAGTGCACATGTTACCGCCACTCTTCGAACCCATACTTAACTTTCTCAGAAGGACTAAACATAATTCTTTACAATTTATTAGGCAACCCAAATCTGACCCTCACAGCGGGTTTATTACTTTGCCAAGTGTAAATCCAGATGTCTTAATTACACAGTCTTAAATTTCAAAACAATTGAAACTTCATAAAACGAGTGTTCTATTATATACCATTGGGGTATCCACTACGCCATAATGTTAACGCAGATCGGGTTAGTTATACAGTGCTAACAATGGTAAGTTCCAAACAATTGAAACTACATAAAATGAGTATTCAATGATTTACCATAAAAAAGGCTATCAACGTTAATCAAATAAATCGTGCATCGCGCGCTGATTTTCCCGCGCGTCGACACGGCGATCCTGACTATCACACGTCCTCGGGTGCCATATGTAATCATGAAACAGTTCATAATTATTAAAACAGTCATTAAAACAGGTTCAATTGAAGTCTGACTAAAATAACGTTTTTCACGTTTAGATACCACTCGGCTATCCTGCCGTTACCAAACACTAATTATTGATTGTCAGGTTTCCACATTGCACAGCATCAGTAATTTTAATCTTTTCTAATAAAAATAATCGACAAAGAACAGGTCTGATGGCTTTTCATTACAGTTTTAGCTATAACTTAATCATTGATTCGCAAACTTCTCGTTAACATAATAACTACGCATGTTTAAGTGACTTTATAACAAACGGCGCACTGGCAGTACCTAGGCACTCCAGCCACCAAACAGGCCTCAGGGTAACAGCGGCACACAGGCACTCAGGCCCACATTGGCACACAGCCAATCACACAGGGCACACAGCCCATACTGGCACACAGCCAACACACAGGGCACACAGCCCACATTGGCACACAGCCAACACACAGGGCACACAGCCCACACTGGCACACAGCCAACACACAGGGCACACAGCCCACATTGGCACACAGCCAACACACAGGGCACACAGCCCACACTGGCACACAGCCAACACACAGGGCACACAGCCCACATTGGCACACAGCCAACACACAGGGCACACAGCCCACACCAGACGGATCGATCACCCTCTGGCACACTGACCGCCAGCAATGGCACTCCCGCCATCACCTGACGGATCAGTCACCTTATGGCACACCGACCGCCACATGGCACTGCCGCTATCACCAGACGCATCGGTCACCCTCTGGCACACTGACCGCCAGCAATGGCACTCCCACCATCACCTGACGGATCAGTCACCTTATGGCACACCGACCGCCGCCACTGCACACCCGCCACCGATCGCCGCCGCGCAGTCTCCGACACCAGCTAGACTGGGTTAGGAATATGACCTACGATCGACGATAAGCAACTGATGACAGCACAAAAGTCACGTAAACAAACTGCACACCCGCCACCGATCGCCGCCGCGAAGTCTCCGACACCAGCTAGACTGGGCTAGGACCTACGATCGACGATAAGTAACTGATGACAGCACAAAAGTCAAGTAAACAATGTAAAAATTCTCAATATTGACCTCGTAACTACAGGTCATTTCCACAAACAAAGTACTTTTAGTTCGACTTTTCATTATTAACATTCAACAGCGTCGACAATGGCCAGGACCTGACTGTTCTTCGTCGCAATGATCTTAAAAAAAAAGCTGTGGGAACGTAACAATCTGAGATTCCAGTGATACACTCTTGATACACGTTGTTTAAAACTTTCAAAAAATAATGATCAGGTTCTAATAATTCTAAAATTATCAATGGCCTTCAGAATTTCGTGCCTAATTTCTCTCGTGATTTTCCACTAGTAGAAAATTTAAATGATGTACTTTTGTTTTTCAAATCGTTGTTTATCTAACTGATCATTTCTTTGGATAGAAGTGACTGCGCGTACTTTTATTTCATCTAAGTTAATCACTATTTCGTCTTAGTCACCAAAGGTTGGTCTTAGTGACCAAAGGCTAACAACGTAAGCAGTCGAGTCACTTTTCCAATAAGTAAATATTTTCCACTAAGATATTGTGTGTAGAGAAAACCCGAAATCTTTTTTTTTTTAAAAGCCTACTATCAACGCGGGTCGCACATCACCAGCATTCCTATTAACCCCTCGTGCTAAGTCAAATGCCCGTGTTACGAGCGGGCTCACGCCGGCAGTGCAATGGGTGGGCATCGAACCGGCAACCACACGATCGCAAGTCCAGCGCCCCAGCCATTAGGCCACCGACGCTTTGGAGAAAAGCTACCTTTATCTACTGTAATATAAGACAGAACTCTAAATAAATTACTTGTATACTTCAAAGATACGATAGTGCTCGGGATGTCGATGTGATAATGCACATCTGTTGTAGGTAAAATATTTAGTGATAGCATCAATATTACAATTTTTTGTTTGGTTTAATTTTTACGTCAACTTGAATAATTTATGTCAAAGTATTATTACTTGTCTTTAATTTAGGTTCCGAATACAATTATTCTGCTCGAGATATACCGGATAATTTACTTACACGTAATGCAATTCCCTGCGAATTTTCAGACTAAAAACAAACAATTAAAAAGTAGCACATATTGTAATAGGATCTTCCCATGTAAAATCCATTTTTGATTCGCAGGCTTGAACTACCACGAAGCAGCGATAAGCTCTGCGAGAACAAGTCTTTAAAATTACATCGTATAGTTAGTACTACTTATTTTGTATGCATTTGATAACTCGTTATTCATGTCGTCACTATTTGATTTTGTTATCAGGTCATTTATTTCCTGCTGCAGATATTAAACACTATTCTAACACTGACAATTAATCCCATAAAAAGAAACGAGACCATCGCAACACGGGTTATTCTTCGGGATACTTGTCTTGCTTGCGTCTACATAAGATACATTGATGCTTTATACCGCATGTAGTGGTGGGCAACTAGAGCCATATCATCACGCCCGCACTCAAGGGGCAGGCAGAGGTGCACAAACGCACAGCCAAGACTACATGAAACATTGCCGTCTTAAAATAGAAAACACAATGAGAAAATATTATAACACTTTTATTGTTTAGTAAGGCATCCTTGCCATATTTTAGAACTTCTTAATTTTAAAGATGCACCAAAATCAATTAAAAATTCAGAAGATGCAAATCCATCCATCAATACAGGCAGTACATAATTGTTAACTAATAATGCAAAACTATTTACTTTATCGAAGAGGGAACTCCTTCCTTTACTAACCAATATCCTTTACTATGTAGGTATTTATTTTGTTGCATCTAATAATTTTAATTATTTCAATTTTTCACAAACTCGGAAATCATATTCCGGGCCGGTTAAATTGTTAAGCCTGTAATATTTGAAATTTCTAATAAATATACTCGCTTTGGTCTGTGTTTTATAAATCTGAACAAAAAAATATCGGGAGACTACGCATGACAATATAATATCTCAATATCGTTCGAATCGAATGTTAACTCCAGACAAAATCTGACAAGTGCTATAGTACGCGCACCTTCATTCCCAAATTTCCAATGCCCCTAAAGGCAATTACAGACATGACATATTTGCAAAAAAGGAAAAGAAACTTTTCCTCATCAAAGAATCGGTTTAGAACCGAAATAAAAATGGAACGACTGACCGTCTCAATTCAAGAGGCGCACCGATGGAACATTTCTCGACTGCTCTCGATACTTCCCGCTTCCACCGAGCGTCGCCGTTTTTCTTTTTCTTTTTCTCCTTGGCATTAATTATTATTTTATTGACACAACACATACGTGGCATTTTTGCACGAGTCGCGCGAATCCCACTTCTGATATCGGAGCGTAACGGACGGATAGAAACTAGCGAGTCGCTCTCGTACGAAATCAGAAGTGATTTTATTTATTGGGCGTGGTAACGCGATTATAAATAATAAAAGGGTTATGGTAAATATGCCACAACTATCAAATGATATTAGCGCACAACTTTAAGCAATAACATAGAGATTTCACAGAGCGGAACGTTTTCGCAGGTCGCGCCTATACTTCACGATGTCTCAAAACAGAATGCCCCTTGGAATGACCCATTGCTGTCCAGCACAGAAATTACAATGTGTCCCTTTTCACCATAGGGCGACCCGCGACTCCGTTAAAAAAGTGCATCTGCAGTGCACATGTTACCGCCACTCTTCGAACCCATACTTAACTTTCTCAGAAGGACTAAACATAATTCTTTACAATTTATTAGGCAACCCAAATCTGACCCTCACAGCGGGTTTATTACTTTGCCAAGTGTAAATCCAGATGTCTTAATTACACAGTCTTAAATTTCAAAACAATTGAAACTTCATAAAACGAGTGTTCTATTATATACCATTGGGGTATCCACTACGCCATAATGTTAACGCAGATCGGGTTAGTTATACAGTGCTAACAATGGTAAGTTCCAAACAATTGAAACTACATAAAATGAGTATTCAATGATTTACCATAAAAAAGGCTATCAACGTTAATCAAATAAATCGTGCATCGCGCGCTGATTTTCCCGCGCGTCGACATATATAACTTATATTTATACATATATTATATATAATAAATAAATAATAAATAAATAAATAAACGTTTATTGTGTCTAAAAGTTATACACAAACAATTTTGGGTTTGGAGTCTTTATTTAAGCAGAAAATGCCTGTATTAAAAGACTCCGCTCCTTCACATCAGTAGACACAGATTACTTAAACACAATGAAAAAGTATATTGGTACAGTAAAAACAAGTATAAACAAAAATTTGGCTTTGTGAATGTGTGTGTTCATGTGTTGTTGAAAGTGCATGAGTGTTATGGATGTGTGGTTGTATGTGTATGAGTGTGTGGATGTACGTATAGGTTTGGGAGTTTCTGTGAGTGTGAGAGTGGGTCGTGTACTTGTATTAAGTTACATTTTGTAGGAGAGCTTCAGTATTATCATATGTCAGTGGTTTTATCCAGTCAATCAACATTTCTTTACATATATGATAAGGTTTTGCATGTACGAAAATTTCTTTATTTATTTTGTTATATAATTGAGCTGATCGTTTACTGAATTGCATAGATCCGAATTTGGTCTTGGTTATAGGTATTTGAGCTATATTGTGTTTATTTATTTATTTATTTAGGACAACTTACAAAACATACACTAATACAAAGTTTACAAACATGTTTTACAATATGCGCTGAGTGTTGTTTCACTTACAAGTTGCCACGGCATGGTTAGGGACAGTTTCATCTAAGAAATTTATATTGTATATATATTTTTTTTAAGTACAAATAATTGTGATAAATTTTTAAAAGATATAAAGAGTTATATAGTTACACATTGATAAAAAAAAAAAAAAAAACATACATACAGAATATGATCGAGATCACAGGAAATAAACGCACATTTAGTCGTTCAAGATATAGCAGGATTATTAGGAGGATCAAACGATGCAATCACTTTGCTTTTAAATTTTGGAAGACTGTTTGAGAAGATGTCTATATCAATTTCATGATTTTTTGTCAGCTTATTATACTGACTTAGTAATCTATTCATAGTAGCGTTCTGCCCCAAATTGGTTTTTGAGGTTTTAATTGAAAAAGGAGTGTACTTACTTGCACGGGGTAACCTTGAGGGCGCATATACATTTATTTTCTCAACAAGAGTGGGGCAGTCCAAGTGACCGTTAACCAATTTATGCAGAAAAATCAGATCTAATAACTGCCTTCGATCGAACAAACTATGTAGATTAAAATGTCTTAAACGACATTGATACGTCGGCAACTGTTTTGCTTTGTTAGACTGGTACGAAAGGTGCCAGAGAAAGCGCTTTTGGATCCTCTCAAGACGCTTAATATGAACCCCGTAGTGGGGTGACCAGACCTGAGCACAATATTCCAGACCAGATCGAACCAGGGCCGCAAAAAGTATAATCTTAGTCTGTGGCTTTTTAAAATCTTTAGAGTTCCTTATAACAAAGCCCAGCATTTGAAATGCTTTAGTTGATATTTTGTCAATGTGAGTGTGGAATCTAATTTTACTGTCCAAATCAACTCCCAAGTCTCTGATAGTAGCCACTTCTTCTAATAATTTATTATTGATTGTATATGTCTGCGAGTTCAAGTGGATACTGCGTGAGAATCGTATATATTTACATTTGTCTATGTTCAGTGCCAAGCCGTTTCTCTCACACCAGTCAACCAAGCAGTTCAAGTCTTCCTGCAGAAGGAAAGCGTCATTTGTGCTTTTTATTTGTTTTGCGAGTTTGAGATCGTCAGCGTAAAGGAAGCATTGACTGTGTTTGAAAAGCGGTACTATATCGTTTATAAATATATTAAAGAGAATCGGCCCAAGAACCGATCCTTGGGGCACGCCTGAATGGGTTAAATATGATTGAGATGAGTATCCACTAACAACCACCCTGGAGATTCGATTGTTTAAATATGAGGAAAACCATTTTAGCAGGTTACCTGTTATACCAAAACAGGAAAGTTTGTAAATGAGGGTATTGTGGTCCACAGTATCGAACGCCTTGCTTATATCGGTATAAATGGTGTCAACTGGGATATTGGAATCAACTGAATCAGTCAAGAAGGTAACAAAAGAAATAAGATTGGTTGTCGTGGATCGAGCTTTGTGGAAACCAAACTGTCGTGGCGATATCAATTGCTTTATATGCCAGGTAATTGTGGGTCTTATTAATACTTCAAATAGTTTACCGAACACAGGTAATATGGAAATTGGCCTATAGTTTTTTATAGATGTAGTATCACCACATTTGGGAATAGGTACAACCCTAGATTCCTTCCACGCAGTAGGAAAGAACCCGGATTTTAATGACCTATTGTATATCATCGATAGTGGTAAGGAGAGTGCTTCACGACATTCCGTTGCAAATAGACATGGTATACCGTCGGATCCGGCTCCTTTAATTCGATCTAAATGTTTAAGGCCAGCCAGTACGTTATTTTGTGAAAAGGACAACCCTGCCAAGCAATTCGTATGTGAGGAGTTTGGGACTATAGCTTTATGATAGTGTGCTAAAGTGGAAGAGGGTGCCTTATAAACAGACGCGAAAAAGGACGCAAAGAGATTGCAAATATCAGATCCATTAAAGGCTCGTCTGTCATCTAGATGCATTGATGATGGGTACGTGCCCTTATTTTGACGTTTATTTTTTAGATGAGTCCAGAATAGCTTCGGATTTTTGGACAAAGAGTCTTCTATGTTACTAATGTAGTTCTTGTAACACAATTCAATTAATGAAGAACAACGTTTTTTCAGCAACAAGAAAGACAGCTCGTCCAAAGGATTTTTGTATATCTGATACCTTTTACGTATTTTATATTTCTCTTTTAATAAATTTATAAGTTCTTTAGTATACCAAGAGGGATACTTCTGATTTGTGGTCCTACATAAAGGTACGTGTTTCGCAATTACCTCTCTGATTATCTTATATAACATGTCTACCATATCATCAACGTTCGTCAAGACTGAGAATTCATTGGCCCAAGAAATAGAATTGAGTTCGCTAATAATTTTATTAAAATTTGCTTTGTGAAAATTAAATTTGTCACTGGGAATCTTGGGAGAGAGACCTGGTGTGCTACGACATGATAAGACGAATTCCAAAGGAGGGTGGTATGGGTCAATATTGCTGAGCACGTATTTGCTTTCCTGCATATGCTCAATTGTTTCAGTGGAAAGCACCAGGTCTAGAATTTTTCCTTGGTTATTCAGGATTGTATTTTGTTGCCTTAAATTATTAAGAGCTATAAAATCAAGTAATATGCTCCCAAGAGGGCCAGGTGAAGAAGTCGGCAAGGATAAAGTGTTAATATTGTTGGGCCATGTTATGGAACTTAGATTAAAATCCCCTAATATTAATGTGTTAGAGTGTGATTCCAAAATTCGATTAGTATTATCAATAAAATCTTCGAGAATGTGTTTTTGAATCGGAGGAGGTATATAAACTGCACATATGTATAATTTATCTGAGGAGTTCCGGCTATTACACATATTTAATTCTACCCAAAGGTCTTCGCAACCACTTTCGAATTGGATTAGTCTCCGTGACTCAAAACGCTTAGATACGGCAATTAGGACGCCACCACCTGATTTATTTCTGTGATATTTACTGGTCTCTCGATCACGTCTATATGTAGCATAACGATCATTAAACAATTCCGAACTAAATAAAGTATGGTTTAGCCATGTTTCACATAATACAATAACATCATAATCACAGCATAAAACATTTTTATACAAGTCTAATGTCTTAGTGCGTAAACCTCTAACGTTTTGGAAGTATATATTTAAAAACGAGAATTGTGACAAAAATTATATAAATAACTAAAGATTAAAATAATACCTACGGAAATAATTACTGTTGAGACAGTCTATCTAAGGTTGCTACATTGCGAACATAGATATATTCAGATGTATCAGTTTTACGCATGTATATACGACCGCTGCGTACCCAAATGTGTTTGAAATTTAGTTCCCTAGCTTTGAGTCGTGCTGCAGCGTGAAGGGACTTGTTCTCGGGCGATAAATTTTCGGTGACGTATATCGCAGACTTCTTATTCTCGCTGAGACCCAAATGACTTGAGTTCAGTTTTTCAGTGGGGTGTTGCTTGTTGTACTTTACAGTAGCCGCCAAGAGCGTATCGCGTAGACGGGGACTGCTCAGTGTAACCAGGATAGCGCGGGGCCGTGGGCTTCCAGGATCTTTCTTAGCAATTCTACTACAGTAAGAAATGTCTGTATCATTTATGGGGCAAGATACCACTTTACCTAATTGTTTAATTACTGTTATTATGTTTTCCGTCTTATGTTCAGGTACGCATTGAAGTTCTAGATTTGATGAACGCATTAGTTGGTCTAATTGCATACAGCGCGCGGAGACAGCCATGAGATCGTTTTTTAGAGATTCATTTTCATTCTTAATACGATCGATATCAACTTTATACGTTTTTATTTCAGCATTCAGTTCCTCAAAATGACTGTTCATAAAAGCCATCGACTCAGTAAAATTTTTAATATCGTCTTTCATTTCACGCAACTGTTTATTAATATCGCTCTTGAAATCCGCAATGCAATCAGAAATACAGGCCCGTAGTTCTTCCTTTATAATACTTCGAAGGTCCGAACGTGATAAACAAGAGGGCGAACAGCAAGTGTTCGAATCCTTAGTGGCACGCAAGTCAGCAGTTCCGCGCTTAGCCACATTAACATTAGACCGCGAGTTAGGCGACAACGTCGGTCGCACTGGCGTGTTTGAATTATCGCTCTTAGGAACCTTACTGCGACAAGCCGGACATGACCATTTCAACTTCGTATCAGTAGTGAGGTTTTTAAACTCTTTATTAGATATGCTGACACACAGAGTGTGATAATATAATAAACACAAACGGCATTTCAAATATAGATTGTCTTCAATAGGCGACTGACAGGCCGAACACTGCATTTTCGTTATTTGTATCGCCAGCCGCGCCCGTAGTAAGTTTTATAAAACAATTAATGTAGGTAGGTGCTTCTAGTTTTACATAAACAAGTTGCGGTGACTCACTTGCAACAGCGCAGGACGAGAACGAAATGCAGTGGTGCGACAAGGATGAATTATTTCTTCGCGCAGCCCATCTCTTTTACTTGAAGTGAGGAGGGGCTTACCTCAGCAAATGCGGGCGCTGCGAGACAACGGGTATTTAAATTGCACCTGGTACGTGACACACCAATTCCGGGCTTATGTTTTAATATGTATAAGGGTTAATTCCGTGTGAAAACTTTTAAATATAATTTAGAAAAAATTGAAACACGTCCGCATTCGACTATGTTCAACACACACACGTGTTTTCTTCTCCTAGAGTGTATATTCGCATTATAAGGTAAAGTTTTGTGCTTTTTTAAAATTATTTGAGTAATGTATAGTTTCCTAACTGATAATACATCACTAAGTTTATAAAGGTTCTCTGTAGAATATCTCCTTTTTTTTAAATACATTATTTTGAGCAGGGCTCTTTGTGCTCGCTCCAATTGAATGAATTTAGATTTAGTTGCCCCACCCCAAACAGAAATACAGTATATCAATATTGATTGAGCAAGAGAAATATATATTTGAGTGAGCACATTTCTAACAGGCTTACCGCTTCTCTGTATAGACCTAGGCAGCACGTGACGCAGACTCTTAAAAATCCAATTAAGCTTGCGGACTCTATTGGCAACTTGTTCAAGATGAGGGTACCAGCACAAGCTCTGATCCAGCATGACCCCTAAATATTTTGTACTAGAAACTTTGCCAATAGTAGAACAGTTACAATTATCAACATTAGTACCATCACAACTGTGTATAAAGATTTGAAAATCGTCGGTTGGTTGATTTCGATTGCAGATGCTGAAACTTATAAAGTTTGTTTTGGACGTATTTAATGTGAGAACATTAGCATTGAGCCAATTCGCAACCTGAGACATTCCTGTTTCAGCACTTATCTGCACATTATGCCATGTCTTACCATAGAAGATGACAGCTGTATCATCGGCGTACGACAGAACTTTGGCATTAGGAATTTTCATGTTACAGAGGTCATTGATGTATACCAAGAAGAGCGTTGGACCTAATACACTTCCTTGTGGGACGCCGTATGATACATCTGCGACATCACTTATATGTTGCCCCACTTTGACACTCTGCTTCCTATTTGAAAGATAGTTCTTAAACAGATCAAGCGCGATATCTCTGATACCTATTAACTGATATATATATAAAGGGAAATGCCCATTTTTGGCCCTGAAAGGCCCAACAGTTTGCTTTTGTTAAAAAAATATATATTGTTTTATGATTATTTATCGCGGTATTCAATTATCTAAAAAAGGTAGGAACATTTTTTACAAAAATAAAAGAGCCGAAAAGATAAAATGAAATTAGTAAAAACGTCGTTGGTTTGTGGATAAAAAAAATGTTGCCAATTATTAATTTCGGACAAAATAAAATCGATTCTATTTTTAATCGATTTTTTATTAAAGCGAGTCCGCGAGCTCTACCTGCCTGGTCGAATTCGTCTTCGTTTTACATTTAAATAACTAATAACATAACATATCATACCATCACACCTGTATTCCCCGGAGGGTAAGGGTAGAGGCCCACACTTTTTATTCCAGGTTAATGGCCTGCTGCTACCTACTAGGAATTTCATAAAAAAACCTATTAACACTGCTCGACCTAAGAAATGAACCCAGGACCTGTAGCGTAGCAGTCGCATTGAAGACCACTAGGCTAATGAGGCAGTTATTACGCATGTAATTATTAAAATGCCAATAATAAACAAGCGAATCGCTGTTTGATTTACCATAAATTCGAATAATCGCTACTACACAATTTAAATGTCTAACGTTCTTTTAGTTTTTAAATAGTATTTTAATGAACATTAAAAATATAATTAAAAAACTAAAAGAAAGAAAATAATAATGTATGAGATTAATTCAATTAAAAAGATTAGTTCAATAATACAAAATTCGATCAAAAATCGAAATAGATTTATTGATTCTTATGTCTCTTAAGTGGCAACATCGAAATATCGAATCTGACAACAGAAAGTAAATAATCACAAGTCAACTTCGTTTGCATTTTGTATTATTTTATTTGTTTTCTTGTGGATTTGTTATTTCACCAACGAATAAACTTTTTAATGGACTCCAACAATTCTTCTTATACCAAATCATGGATCCTGTTCCCGCGTTCTCACGATAACTACTGCTCGAACTTGGGACTCGATATCCACTGATAATGATGCCCCCAGCTTTCACACCGGCCAGAGTTCTTCCCGCCCTCGGTAACTGATTCAAGATATTTACGCTGTGTCCATTGTGTTAAATGTAACGAGAATACTGTTACGCCGAGGGGCTATTAGAATGACGTAGATGAGTCACGAAGGTTCTAGATAGATCGTAGAAGCATGTAGAATATTCGAAAGAAAGTACTCGAATACGTACTCAGGTAATAACAATAGTTCAAGGTCGGGTTCAAAGGTCAATGCCCGTAAACAATAGACGATCAAGTACCTACTCGCATTTTGTAGGCTTTTCGGGATTGTTCGATTCTGGAATCTTCGTGACTGATATAAATAGTCGTCGTGAGGGTCGGCTAGCGCAGTTTTAGTTTTGGACAAGGTGAAGTGAACTTCAAAGTGAAGACAAGTGATTCTCAGTGTAACAGTACAGTGCGACAAGTGATAGTGTAGTGACTTTATTTGTGATTTCTGTTGTGTGTTGTCAAGTTTATTAAAGTATTTGTTTATTTCGGTAAAATTAGCGTTAATTAATTTATCCCGAACCCCAGCTCGTAACATTTGGTGTCAGAAGTGGGATAAATTATACCGGTTTTGCCAAAGGACGATACGGAAGGTATCCGTACTAGAAGTCAGCGGCAGCAAGAAATGGACCAGAGACGATTTGGAGATTCTCCAGCACTTCCTGCGGGTCATCTACAACCATCAACAGACCCCGTCGCTGGTCCATCTGGAACTTCTTCGGTACCAGCTGTTGATCTAGCGGCCTTAATGGCAATGATGCACGATCAGGCTCGCCGTCAGGAAGAGCAGGCCCGCCGTCAGGAAGAGCAGGCTCGCTTACTGCGGGAGCAGCTACAGAGTGACAAAGAGGAGCAGGCACGCTTACTACGGGAGCAGCTACAGCAGGACAAAGAGGAGCAGGCCCGCCGTCAAGACGAACAGATGCTCCTCATAAAAGACCTCCACGGGACTCTGGGCAAACAGCTCGGTGCAGTAACGAAGAAAGTAGAACAGCACGAGACTTGGATTTCCGAAACCAGAGTTGAGATGGCCGATATGAAGAAGGCTCTAGGTGACCTAAAGGCAGGAAAAGGATTTGAGGCTGCTGTGGCTGCTGCACCTACGACCTCTTCATTACGCGGATTTAAAGTGCCGCCATTTGACGGAACCTCCTCATGGTCGGCATACAAAATGCAGTTTGAAGCCTTTATGGAGTCAAATGGATGGGACAAAGGCCAGGCTAAGACCGCGCTTACTCTAAGCCTCCGCGATCAGGCTTTGACAGTACTGGAGGCCCTCGGCAAGGAGATGTCCTACGATCAGCTGATTGAGGCATTGGACTCGAGATATGGTGACACCCATCTTGAATACGTGTTCCGTGCACAACTGAAGGATCGGGTACAGCGTGGCTCAGAGACCCTGCAGCAGTGGGCCGTAGAAGTTGAAAAGCTGGTCCGAAAAGCCTACCAGTCCACACCTGCACTTATCGACGGTAACCTGGTCCAGGCTTTCGTTGATGGAGTTCGTGACCTAGAAGTCAGAGCCGCTGTGAGACTTGGTCATCATAGGACATTGAAGGACGCCTTAGCCCATGCGTTGGAAGTGGAGGCAGTCAGGCAGGACTATCGACCTTATCGTATCCGGGAAGTCGTGTTACCGACATGTTACCTCTGTGGAGAAGAGGGTCACTTCCAGGTGGGTTGTGCGAGGCGCAGCAAAATTTCAAGGGAACGTGTGATAGTGCCTAGATGCTACGTCTGTGGTAAGCGAGGACACTTTCAAGCCAGTTGCTGGAGAAAGGAGGATGGAAAAAGGAGAATGATAGCTGCTCCAAGATGTTATATATGTGGAGAAAGAGGCCACCTCCGGATGAGTTGCCTGAAGCAAAGCAGATCTCGTGCATGTTTTCCGAGTAGACCGTGCTCTGAAAACTGGAGGAAGAATGGAGATGACGCATATTCTGGAGTGAAGCAAGGGGCTAAGGAAGCATTACCCGTGAGGATGCTGACAGCGAATCTGAATGATGTACGAAACAGTAGCTCAGAGCAAGTTGGTCAATCGGCCAAACAAACTTCTGAGAGAATGAAGACGCGTTATGACTGTAAGATGAACAACAAAGGCTTCGACGAGGGTTCACTAGTGTGGCTAAATAACCCGGTGCGCGTCAAAGGAAAGTCATCCAAGTTACGGGCAAAATGGGACGGCCCCTATCGAGTCGTGACTAAGATCAACGATGTCACCTACAGGATACAGAAAGGAACAAGAGGTGCACCGAAGATCGTTCATGTGGATCGTTTAGCCTGTTATTACGGATCTAATGATGCATGCTCGGGACGAGCATGTCTTAGGAGGGGGCAGTGTTACGCCGAGGGGCTATTAGAATGACGTAGATGAGTCACGAAGGTTCTAGATAGATCGTAGAAGCATGTAGAATATTCGAAAGAAAGTACTCGAATACGTACTCAGGTAATAACAATAGTTCAAGGTCGGGTTCAAAGGTCAATGCCCGTAAACAATAGATGATCAAGTACCTACTCGCATTTTGTAGGCTTTTCGGGATTGTTCGATTCTGGAATCTTCGTGACTGATATAAATAGTCGTCGTGAGGGTCGGCTAGCGCAGTTTTAGTTTTGGACAAGGTGAAGTGAACTTCAAAGTGAAGACAAGTGATTCTCAGTGTAACAGTACAGTGCGACAAGTGATAGTGTAGTGACTTTATTTGTGATTTCTGTTGTGTGTTGTCAAGTTTATTAAAGTATTTGTTTATTTCGGTAAAATTAGCGTTAATTAATTTATCCCGAACCCCAGCTCGTAACAATACGAAGACATTTGTTGGAAATTGCAGAAGTTCATAATCTACAACGATGGGTTCGACAACAGCAGGTAAATAATTGATCCATGTTATCATCCCTGTCATGTCTTCCTCTGTGAAAAGTTTTTTCTGAGTTTACTTTACAAATATCAATAACTAATTATTATGGCTTCTTTATTAGGTACATGTTTCGAGTGACAGTGAAGTGTGCCACTTGTATTAGACTGCAGCCTGGAATCAAATACGACATTCAACTCGTGAACATCAAAATACACCGATTGTTGGTCATGGACATGTGTGCATCAGCTGTGGCAAGTCACTTTTGAGAATAAGATCACACACACTCAGGACTAATTCTCCATGTGAGGAACTCATAAGGAATATGATTGCCCATCAGATTACACCATGTGAGGTTAGTGTTCAACAGTTTTTGATTTATGTAAGTGTGGTGCAGTGTTGTGTGCTGGTGGTGTTATTGAAACTTATTTTCACTCTGTTTGCATATCAACCCAAAAAGTAATTTTAGGTTTTCACATTTGCAAACACCTTTTTTATTTTATTTTGATCTATAGGTCTACATTTTTGTTTTTATTATTGTTTCAGCTACCATTATGTGTGCCATAATTACTGGGTAAGGACTGATAGAGAAGCATGACATTGGACTGCAGAACGGGAACCATTAACATTCACAATATTTAACAGGGATTCTACACAATTGATGATAGACTTCACTTGGCTGCTGCACTAATTAATAAATTCCACACAAAAATAAGAGACAGGGATGATGTGGCTCAAATACTAGAAATTGTTCATCAAAATATAGAAACAAATAATGATTTGTCTGAGTATGTTAGGGAATGCAATCTAAATAGATCTAGGGCAGACTAAAAATATAAATGTAGACACTGAAAATGTTAGAGAATTTCCTGTTTTAACATCCTGAGACTTAATATTAACTGGGTTGGGCACGGAATCAGACTAATATTTTCCCTCCTGCTCAATTTCTGGATGATGTACTGATTGTATATGATACAAATTATGTATAAGATCATAAAATACATAACAGATTTTATTAAGACTTAATATTGTATGTATATATTACAGTAAGATGATTGTTAAAAAACTGTATTTTTTAAATAATAAACATTTTATATCTTAAAAATCCGGACTCTTTTCTAAACCAAATCCTTTACCATTTCATTCATTAAATTGTATAGAATCATTGCCATATGCTTTTATATGTGTGCACCCAGGGCCGAAGTCTCTATGGCCGGTGGGCATTTCCCTTTGGCGTGCGGGTTACTGCTGAAAACTTGGATGAGTTACTTTCACTCATACAAAGCTCGATTCAGCGCCAAAACACCGATGAGAGATGCATTACCAGCAAAAATAAAATTAGAAGTAACATTACCGTTCTTAGCAACTGGAATGAGTTATCGAAGTCTGAGTCATTTTTACCGTGTTTCCAAACCATCTATATCACAATTCATACCAGAAGTTTGTCGAACAATTTATGAAGCATTAAAACAGTTTATTAAGGTAAGTGCTTATTTATTTACTTAAAATTGAAATAATAAGGCACAAATTGTTTCAAAATACAACAAACATGTGATATTAAGCGTTATTGAAGGCCTGTTGAATGACATCACTGTTGTCTACGCTTTTGCCGTAACTGTCATAATTATATGTAGTTTCTGGGGATAATACACTATAAGTGGTATACTGGGAGCACGAAGAAGAACATGTCGATGGACTGGGCTCTGTAGGAGGACAGATTGTAGGTGTTGGCAGAGTTTATTGGGGTACAGTCCAGCTCGGAAGAACTTCTGTAGAATTCCAATTAGTAGATAGCGTATTTTGCAATTGCTGAACTGATTGTTGCATTTGATATGAATACGCATTCTTGGCTCGTATATCTATAAGCCTGCATTGAGTCAATATACTCTGTATCTTTTCCTTTACAATGACTGCCTGTTCTTCTGTCAATTTTTCAATTGTGCCGAGACGCTTTTTCCAAATAGATCTAGATCTGTTTCTTCGTCGCATGTGTTGTCGTTAATTTCTCTTAAGTCATTTATCATGTTAGATATTTGTGATAACTTGCTCCGCTTAGATTTTGTGGGTGGGGTAAATCGTGGTGTCTCCTCTTGAAAGAATGGAAAAAAATCGAAAGGGGGTTTAAAACACGATGGAATTTCCCCTTGTGTTATGATTCTATAGACGGAAAACATGTGACAATTAAAGCACCTCCTAAAAGTGGAAGTTTATACTTCAATTATAATAAAAACAAGCAGCATCGTATTGTTAGCTATTGCCGATCACGACTCCTGTTTTTCGTACATAGATGTCGGCGCGTGTGGTAGCGCATCTGATGGAGGAGACTTATTTAATGAAGCCATATCCAGCTGTAAACCTGAGTACAGAAGAAAAAGTGTTTAACTACAGGTTACCTCGGGCAAGACGCATAATCGAAAATGTATTTTGGAATCTTAGTTAGTAGATTCCGGGTATTAGAAAAGCCAATACAAACTAACTTGGAAACAGTAGATGCAATCGTTTGTGCTTGTTGTGGCCTTCATAATTGGCTACGAATGAAATTGAAGTCTTACATCACCGCTACTTGTGTTGATAGGGAAGATGAACAGGGAAATTTTCTGCCCGGTTCATGGAGGAGCCAAATACATGCCCTACAGAGTATTGGCAATCAAGGTAGCAATCATTCAGCAGAAATAGCACGAGAGAAAAGAAGTTTTAAAAAATGTGATGAGTTCCTTGGCAATTAAATAGCATACATTAACAATCGACTTCGAAAATCAACATTGAAACGGACATATATACATACATAGATACAGATCAAATACATGACCTTTTGTTGTAGTATGCGTACCTGACGAGTAGTTGTGTATCTGACAAAATACGTGTCTGTAAGTGGCTTTATAATTTTGCTTAAATGTAATTTTTGTTTAAAATAAATAAATAATAATGTCATTTTACTTACTATGGTTTTTCTCCGTATAGAAACCGGCTTTAGAAACGAATCATATTCATCAAACCATTTTGCCTTTGGCTTATAAACGCTCCCCCCAGCCCCAGATCTTGTAGATTTTTCGATTTTGTCGAGTTCCAAGTAGTACGTATTTCGAATACTTTTGATTTTTGATTTAACGTCATCGATAATCAGTTCTTCTATATTCATTCCTACACGAAGTTGTTTTAGAGCCGAAGCGCGCATTTCTTTATTTTTGTATGCAGCACAATGCTTATCCCACAAGCATTCGTGCTGTCTTTAAAGTTGTACGAATTTTAAAGTATCCTCTTCGTTGAATTTTCTCGGCATTTTTTCGCAGAAATTCCAAACAAAAACACAAAGATACACACACCTTACGGACATTCAGTGGTTACGTTACGGCCAGTGACTGGCGAGATGCGTCTACACGTGTCCGCAGCGCTTGCGCGGAGGTCGAGGGGTATTCGGGCGGAGGTCACTGGCGAGAAAAATAGACGGGGGTTCTATTCTCGCCAGCGTTGGCAGCCAGCGCTAGCTTGGCTTGAAAAACTGTTTACACTAGCAAATACCAAGCCAGCGCTGGCTGCCAGTCTTATTGGCAGATGTGTTGGCTTCGTGTAAACTATGCTTACTAACTTACTTTTTTTCACTATACTATACATACTAACAAGAACTTTATCTTTTCCATAGGGGTACAGAGGTACTTTTTACTTATTTAACAGCTACTTATGTAACGTTTTACTTTATACATAACAACATTCAATAATACAGACAATTATTCTAATATTCCACAATTCGAAACTTTACACTGCTAAATACTGACAATGTTTAAACTGTTGTAATATTATATCCAGAAAATCATGAAATAAGTATAAAACTGTTTGCAGACCATGCAGAATTTTGTGTTATACCTAGTCATCATTTCATGGAATCCGCGGCGCTTGATGTTTTGGTGGGCCCTTCTATCAACGAGTCTATTTTCACTACGTCATAACTGTCGGATCCTTAAACCTTCGTAATTCTATATGGACCTAAGTATTTAGGCTTTATCTCCAGGCCAGTACCAGACTGGGTGCGTCGTATGGCTACAACATCTCCAACTTGATAGGGACAACTTTTTTACGTCTAGGATTTCCAAATAATTGTTGGAGAATGTGAACCAGCCAGAACCAGTGATCGCAAAACCTGTAGCTTAGCTCGACTGGTTGTGCTTTTTGTCGGGAAGATCCATGTGAATTTTGAATTACCTCCAGAATATGGTTATATTGTTATCTTCGTCTCCGTCATGGGCCCAACACTATTTATGTAATCATCCTTATTCAGCAGCTCTGCAGTTTTTTTCTTACCGAAATGTCCATTTTCGTCCCTACGTATCAACTCTCTGGTACTTCATAATTTTTGGTACAACCAAGTGTTTTTCTAGGTAGGTGTAGCGGATAAGTGAGCATACGAGAAGAATACACTTGAGCTTATAATATAGCACTTATAATATTGTTTATTCGGCCAGAAGGTACAGTTAGGTAGAAGCAAATTACGAGATCGAGACCAATTAATTTTAAACACTATTTATTCAAGGTATTACAATTAGGTCTTCAACTTAGTCTTAAGCTGGATCTTAAGTCTTAGTCTTAAGGATGTCCTAACGTCCCGATGTTACGTGACAAAAAGGCCCCGCTTCAAACGGGCGATCGGTTTTGATGAATCAATGACGCGGCGTTACACAATCGTACTTATAGGAAATCGATCGATGGTACATTGCGGCTGTCGTTGTATCTGAGAGGGTTCTCAGATATAACAAGCATCAATATTAAATCTTATTCTAATCTTAAAAAATCTTAATATGTTAAAAACATTTAACATATTAATTATTTATTGGTTTTGTATTTATTTTTATAGACGCTGCGGCTTTCATTTCATCGTCACCATGATAATGTGATCTTTTCAGACAAAATCCGGTTTATTGAACGACACCAACTATACATAAGAACATAAATAATTGTGTTTTAATTTTTTTTATATTTCTTTGTGAGTTTCACAACTAAACGGGAAACCAACAAATACTCGTATGTCTGTTAACATTTTTATTTTACATTTAAATTTTTTTTACGTGTATCTTTTTTTAATTCATCTGAAACAATATTTTGTACACCCACATTTCGCCGGTACGTTTAGGTCCCATGTAATAAGGGGCGAGCCTATTGCCATTAACCGGGCACAAATCCCAAACTCCGAAATGGGAACTGGGAATTTCATAGAAAAACCAAATAACACTTTGCTCGACCTGTGAATCGAACCCAGGACTCTCAGGACCACTAGGCTAATGAGGCAGTTTTAGATGGGTATAATAAAGAATTTGTATCTTTTTTATATTATTTGGGGCGATTATATACTAATTTGATTTGCTTTCAGGGTCACCGTACATATCTTTTTTACAAGTTTTGCAGCTTTTTGAAACATTTTTAATGCATTTTCGCAGAACCCATCCACACACATAATTGCCCTGACCAACATCATTTGCACTTATAAAGTTGGTTTGTATCAAGTTGAGCAACCTTAAATTAAATATTGTCCTATTCTCCGAGTAATTAGTGCCTAAATCAATTTTACTTTACTTAATCTAACCATATTTATGACAAGTTTTATCACAGAGAATCAACCTTAAAATTATTTAACAAAATGGCAATACAAATATTCCTAAAATAGCCATAAAAACAAATAGAAAAAATAAAAAAAACAAATCTTATAAACAAAGTGATAATAAATCTAAATAGTTATATACTGGTTGAGCGCTTCCATTATTGTGATTGATTTCAGTCGGTATTAGTTTTCTATTACTTTTATTTTTTCATCTCTTCTTATTGATTTATTTTTTCGGTTATTGGTAGGGCAATAATATTTGACGTAGTAATCCTAATAGTAGTAGCCTGTTCACGGATTTTAAACAGTAATTCCAGAAACCTTGGTTTGTTTCTAAGTTCACCATTAAGTATTTTGTACCATGATTCACAAAGATTTGTTGTGCGATGACGTTCACCTTCACAGTTCCAAATTGAATAGTGAAGCTTAGAGTTATTAAGCCATGTGTCAGCAAAATAGTTGTTAAAATTAATGATTTTCTCATTTGGTGGAGCCGTTTCCATTATAACTAACCACCCATCTTCAACGTCGGTAATCGGTAAATGAGCTAGAGAAGCACATCGAAGAACACGATCTTTATCTTCTGCCGTAGAAATATTAAGATCTTTAGATTTTTTCATCAAAGCTTTTTTGAAATGGAAATTGCATCCTTTTACAACGACTTCAGGGAAACACTTCTATATAGCATTGATAAGGCCTTGCTCAAAATCAAGAAAAACTTTACGTGGTTGCCACTCTGGAAGACATTCTTTGATAGATTGAAAAAGTAGATCATACGTCGTTTCTTGTTTATTAGGTAATAATGAATAAAGTACAGGTATTGTTTGTCTGTTCATTAGTACTTGAAATATCTGCAGCACAACTTTTAAAAGTTCCATCAAAGAAAAATATTGTTTTTTCTTTAATTATATGTCTGGCCTTCTCTGTACAGAATATAAGAATTTCTTTGGAATTATATAACAAAAAATCTTGAAAACAGGCTGGTATTTCAATCTCATTTATGTCTGTAAATTTGGTTTAACTAACGTTGAAATTTGAATTTCTGCGACGATATAAGGTACTTTTTATACTTTCATAACGTGGTAGATCTTCAATTAAATCGATGCCTTTATCGATGAAACTCTTTTTTTCATCGATAAAAGAGTTTTGGAATGGGTACAGGACTATTTTCCATTATATCCAAGCAATCTTTCTTGAAATCTTCTGTTATGTGAGATTGTTTTCTTGATGAACATGTGTGTTTATCTTCACTTATTATTTTTGCGCGTAATATTTTAACTTTTGCCTTGCATGACCTATTACTTGTACATTTCCATACTTGCATACCATCTTTGTTGGATGTGTCATGGAGAAAATGTTTATAATGACCTCTCACAAGCACATTCTTGTTATCTGAAACAATTATATATATTATATAAATATATATTATTTATGTCGTAAGATTACTTGTATTGTTTTTAAGATGTTTATTGAGCATGACCTTCAGTTAACGCAGAGGACGCCTACACCCCGCGCGGCGGTGCATGGACGACGCACACGCCATGCGCCATCTTGTCTATCGCTCAATTTGTCCTTGCTTTTCGTAAAAATCTATCAGTGTTACTTCATTTTGTGTGCAAAGAAATTATATGAACAATAAGAATTACAAATATGATTTTTGTACATACGTATTAAACGTGCGTGTACAGCGTGTACTATAGTACCATACAGTAGAAAGTATACTTATTCTTTTCTAATGTTATAAATGAGATAGTAGGTACTTACTAGGTCCTTTTATGAATTCAATTTGCTTTGGCACACTGGATCCAGCAACTTCATCACTGTCACTCATTATAATAAAAATAAATATTACGGACAACAAAATCAAAGTGCATGGTCCTGGACTAAACCACTGGTCGACTGGTGTGATAATAACAGAGACTGCATTTCGGTTAAAACAAAAAGCGCGCTATCTCATTCTACAACCGTTTTTATAGTTATCTCACCATTGAATAAAACGTTACAGCTATTACAACTTCCGTTATAACACATAAATTAAATTACTACAAAACAATTATTGAAATATGGTTAAATAATATTTTATATAATATACATATTTTAATTAATTTACTCAAGTCCAAATATAACATTTGGACTTGAGTAAATTAATTGTGAATTACATTACATGTAATATAAATAAATACCAACATTACATATTAGGCCAACAGATGGCGCTGTAAGCAAGATTCAAATTAACTGTTAATATAATCAATTGCAATTCAGAATAACATCGTAAATTCGAAAAGACTTAATCATACACACAGTAAAAAGCTTATTTAAACAATATGTTAGACATTCCAAATAACAGGTTAAATATCAAGCACATATTATAATTCATAAGTATAACAGATACAAATCCATTCGCGCCCACAACTACGTTGTTGGTTGTTTAACTATTTTGTTTGCTAGTTAGTAAAATATTTCAGCTATCAGACTTAATTCTTCCTATAATAAATAAATTGCAAAATTACCAAAGCTGAATAAATGTATTATTTTTTGCGAACCATACTCTGCCTTCATTTGTTGGAGGCAATGGTACATAATTTGATATTTAATTATATATTAAAATTAATTTTTGGAGGCATGGGATAAACCCAACGGGACGCCGAGGCGCAACGTCTTATGGCGCACGCTAATCAAGTTCTAGGAGACGGACTAAAGGCATTAGCAGAAGTATTAAAACGGAATTAAACAGTTTTTTGTTTAATTTTTACAAATTGTTTTATTTTTACAAATAATCTGGTCTAACCTATCTTATAACTTTATATAAAATTTCATTACATCCTATTTTGCCAAAGCCTATTAACTAAAGATGTCCTTACATTACGTCCTGCTAAAAGATGGATGTCTTGTCCATCTCTATAAATATCATTATTAAGAGGAACATCTTTCAACTGTCATCTCTTCCTCAGTAATCACTGGAGCAGCCAATCCACCACGATTACAAATATTATGAAGCACGCAGGTGGCCACTACAATCTTAGCAACAGTGTCTGGATGGTAATGGAGAAGTCTGTGGACTAAAAGACAACGAAATCGCCCTTTTAGAACCCCAATAGCCCTCTCCTCTGTATTCCTAGCTGTAGCATGTAGTTTATTATAGTGGCCCTCGGGTGAGTCTTCAGATGCACCATTAATAGGAGTCATTAAATATGGTCTCTGTGGATAGCCTGAATCTCCTGCAAAAGAAGGGAGTTAATGTGATTAGTGAATAGTAACTTGAAGTAGGAATTTCACCGATACTTATAAATTTTGCACAATTAATTACCTAGTAAATAAATAACTTCACCGGAGATTGTTAGATCTTCCAAATGATCCTTAATTATGGAATGATTATAGTACATTACTGCCGCGGTCTATAATGACTACTTTGCTTTTTGGTCGAGGCCTTTACAGCGAGGACAGCAAGGGCTGCAATGATGGCCAAGCTGAAAGGCCTAGAGCGTAGCTAGGCTAGCTCGAGGCAATCATAGCGTGACCAGCGAAGCAGTCATCGTGGGCCAAGGTTTGTATAGTGCTTTACTCAAAAATGCAAGTAGGTACCTAATCTAAATAAAACCAGCAAGTAATTTAAATAAAAAATATATTTATACCCGTCTGACTGTCGTTTTAGCATACTCGTTAAATTGTGGTAATTTTAATGTTCAAATTGTGCTTTATCAGAACCATGAACTTTAATATTGAATAGGTATTCCAGAGAGACGAAGGCTTCATTTTGTTGGAAAGATCATTGAAATACGCAAGAAAAACATTTTCGGATAAAGATTTAGATTTCCTACTGATTTTCCACTGCACAAATTTTTCATATGCAAGCTTTAATTTTTCCTTAGAGTTTCGCGGTATCAAATTTTCAACCACTAATTTAGCTTCATCTTTAATGTCTGGCGGTGTTAAACACATTAAATCGGAAGAATTTTCGCTTTGAGAGCTCATTTTTAGCAAAAAAGTCACTAAATAAAAACAAAATTTTCGCTGAACCGCGCTTTTGTTACCTACATCTTTGTTTTTTTTTTGAGCAATGGTATTTGGAACTATACAGCCCATTATGGTGGATAATTAACCATTAAGTGTTCGTGAACGTGTGAGAGTGTAGGCAAATGATATAAAATTGAAAATCGTGACTTTTTGGGTTCACTCCTAAACTCCATCAAAGCCTCAATAAAGTTTCTACCGTTTAAGACAAGGCTGTATGGTTCAAACCTTTGCCTGCCTTTTGGCGAATAATATTAACAACAACAATAAAACGTTGAAATGTCAAAATAGCGCCCGGCAAAACATTGTCGGCCTGTTAGAGTGGCCGGCAATACTTTGCCGGCCGCTCCTTGAAACAGAACGGCAAGGTCGACTTTGCTCAAACAAGGTTGTCAAAATAATGACCACATTACATGCATTTTTGAGTAAAATATAAAACTATCATGTGATGCCCCTCCATATGATGCATCTACATGTAAAATGTTGAGATCTGCATCGACAACCTACAAAATAAAATTAATTTGTTATGTTTATTCAAACATAATTGGTATAGGCCCTTTAATATATGTATGTAGATGCCAGATTACAGACAATCCAAAATCTATTCTTGAACTTACCTTATTATTTCTTGCATGAAAAACTTTACGGCAGTAATACCTCTCTTCATTATCCTGAGGTCGTGTAAGTGCAACAAATGTGCCATCAATGCACCCAACCACCCCAGGAATGCGGAACTTTTCATAAAATCTGCAATTAATTTTATTTATTAAGATGAAGAAGTTATTTTAAAATAGATACATATAAGATCAATTATTTAAAATACTCAGACCTTTCCTTCAATAGCTGGATGATTTAATAATCCAACTATTTCCCTTATGCTTCGGGATACTGATGCTTGCGATAAATAGGTAGCTATGTTTCTTCCCAATATTTTTTGATAACTACCATTTGCCAAGAATGATAGTGTACACAGAATCTGTAAAAAATATATACTTAGAGTATTCATAATGCATGTTTTTTGTACATATTGATACCTTTCCTGTTAATGTTACAGGATACTAATACACATGAATGTACGTGTGTCCAGATACACAATTATGATATTTTAACATGATTGAATATTATAGAATAGAATAGAATATTATACGTCTTATTATTTTTATTCACCAGAATAAAGCGAACAAAACCTACCTTAGACCTAGTAGACAGCCCTCTCCCTTGGCGTCTAGATATTGGCAACAAAGGTCGAAGATCATCTTCCAAATTTTGGATTAGATCTTCCGATAGCCTATAAATATTAATAAATTCGTCACCGCGACTTAAAAGTGGTAAATTTCTAATAATTTTAAATTGTCGCCTGCTGGTATTTAAATCTAATTCATAAGCTTCCCTCAATAAACTGACCAAAAGAAATGATCGGGCCATCTGAAAAATAAACAATATTGTTTCAACGTGTACACGACGCAAAGAAGATAAGAAACCAATCACGCACACAGCGCAACTATATCATTACTGTTAAAACTATTCTGCACCCAATGACAGACACACACACATCGCATTCGCGGAGTGAGCTCACACCGACTGTACAAAAGCATATCATAATTTCGTATCTAACGTTAACAGTTCTCGTGGCGCAACAGAAATCTATTCAGCCTTCCATGAACAGGTATTCTTTTTGAGATTTTCTAGGTAATTTCGAGTAAGTATAAAGTAATAAAGCATATTTATCTACAAAATGAAGTGATGTTCTGACCGGTTTGAAACACTACTACAAGTTTCTCGCCTACCTTAAATTATTTACTAGTTTATAGCAGCAAACTACCCGCTTTACAAATAATTAAATATATTCTTGCGTTCAATTGTGAACTTATGTATGAGTCAGTCTGCATTAGCAACTACGCCTAGCCTCATCCTTTACTTGCACTTTTACGAATTTGGGTTAATGTTCTTTTTTCATTAAATTGTTTAACTTAGACCATGCATCATTTAACAGTATTCCAAAAAGCTCAGATTGTTGTTTTGCATGAGCAAAACATTACTGTTAGTGAAATCGCAAGGCGCCTAATGATATCGATGAGTAACGTTATTACTTCCTTTCGTATACTTAATTTGTTTCAATAATATTTATTTATAGTTGTTTATTATTAAAATGAAAGAAAATTATAGTTACTTTTATTAATTTAGGTATTATATTTATGTAACCGTAACCCGGTACTTAGTTAAAAGAAACAACTAACATATATTGCCGGTACTGAATAGTATTGATATAATATTATCTGTATTTAATAATTATATATCAATATAATATTATCGGTTGTCACGTTTAACTAGTAATTGTAGATAATGCTGAATAGTAGAAAATAATAGGAAATGTTTATATATTTCCATTTTTTTATTCTTCTAAAATTTTTTTTATTTTATTACTTAAGTATATAAATATTGGCTGCATACATATTGTATATAGTAAACATGTTAAAAAACAACTAACAAACAAAAATATCTACCTACTTAAATAATTACAATATTTTTTTATGCTTTTTAGATTTAAAATAATACATAAAATATTATGTGTATATATTTAGGGTGTATCTATACTAATATATAAAGCTGAAGAGTTTGTTTGTTTGTTTGTTTGTTTGTTTGCTTGAACGCGCTAATCTCAGGAACTACTGGTTCGATTTGAAAAATTCTTTCAGTGTTAGATAGCTCATTTATCGAGGAAGGCTATAGGCTATATATCATCACGCTAAGACCAATAGGAGCGGAGCATCAATGAAGAATGTTTCAAAATCGGGGTTTTTTCCTTTTGAGAGCTTCCGATGCATGCGCTGCGTAAACGATTAAAGTTTCGCAAAAATCATATATGACAGAATTGTTCCTCTTTAAAAGTTCTAAAAAAAAGTCCGCGACAGCATATGTCTATCTTTTAAGGTTGGCTCACTATAACCTTTTTTATGCTAACTTTGTTCTAAAATTCGTTATTTTTCCTTTTGTGAGCTTCCGATTCGTGCGCTGCGTAAACGGTTAAAGTTTCGCAAAAATCATATATGACAGAATTGTTCCTCTTTAAAAGTTCTAAAAAAAAGTCCACGACAGCATATGTCTATCTTTTAAGGTTGGCTCACTATAACCTTTTTTATGCTAACTTTGTTCTAAAATTCCCAATGCATTATTTGCGTAGGTGTTTTTATAAACATGATAGTAATCCTTATCCAAATAAATACGTTATTCATCAGCCTTTAGAGCGTTTGTTTTGTATCCGTGCGGACCGAGCTTGGGTCCGCTCGGACCCAACAAACGCTCTAAAGGAAATTATCCTCATTTAGCGTTCTTTTATTAGTCCTGTTCCCGTGAAAGTAAACATACTACAAGCCGCTGAAGGGGATCATCATCTTCTTACCACCTGTCAAGTGCCACCTGCCAAGTTTGCTTGAACGCGATAATCTCAGGAACTATTGGTCCGATTAGAAAAAAACTTTCGGTGTTAGATAGTCCATTTATTGAGGAAGGCTATAGGCTATCATCCCGCTAAGACTAAGTAACTATTCCACGCGGACGAAGTCGCGGGCGGAAGCTAGTATATTAATATATGTGCAATAAATATTATATATGTGGGATTGAGGCTGACGAAAACCACGATATTACACTTTTAACAATTTATTTCAGTTTTACAATATGCGAGAACGTTATACAGAATTCAGTCGTGCCGCCATTGTATCTTTCATTCTTCCGTCTCCCTTACACTTACATAAATTCACATATACACTCACATTCGGCCATCCTGCAACATGTCTGACCCCAGACATACCATCATTTAACAAATTTAAAAACATAATACCAGAAACCTGTACTTGTTACAGCAGTGTACAATAACATTCAGCCATCAACATCCATCCAACCATTTGACATGATGACTCACCTGATTCCCCATTACAGGTCCAGGCATGGCCACTGAAGTAGAGGTTCTATTAGATCCCTCTGTGCTAGGATCCACTTTTTCTACATTGTAACGGTCGTTGCCTTTAACTGTTATCACTCTATAGGGGCCAAGGTACTTTGGTTTCAGTTTAAGGCCTGCCCCAAATTGGGTCCTTTTAATGGCCACCAGATCCCCTTTTTCATACATAGAACTGGGTTTTCTATTTTTATTATAATTTCGTTTATTTTCTTCCTGTACCTTTAATTTTTTTTGTTTTGCTTTAATTCTCAGCTCTTCTCTTTCCTTATCAAACTGTTCAATTTGCTTCTGTTCTAACAGTTGTACTAGTTCCAGGTCTTTCTTTGATCTCATCTCGGTACCAATCATTAGTTGGAAGGGTGAGGTATTTATGCTACGCTGATAAGTACTATTGAGAGCACGCTGCAGGCAGGTTACATGTTTGTACCAAACTGATGGGTTATGTACACACAACTTTGTTAACACTGATATGATGGTTCTATGCACTCTCTCTACTTGCCCATTTCCTCGGGGAACTCCAGTAGTTATGTAGATATGCACAATGTTTTCTTCCTGACAGAACTCCTTGAACTCGTTGTTGGTGAAGGCAGTTCCTCGATCAGTAATTATCCTCATAGGGTTACCAAAATGTTGCTGGTGTACTTTTAGCTTCTCCAAAGTTTCTTTACTAGTAGTACTCTTGGTGGGAAATATCCAGGTAAACTTGGTGAAGGCATCTACTATTGTAAGTATATAATTGTACTGTTTCCTTGTCTCCGTCAATGGTCCAATATGATCGATGTGGAGTGTATGCAATGGAATACTCTCCTTTTCTAGTGGATTCAAATATCCTTCTTGCTCGCCGGCTTTCTTTGTAGCCAGTAAACATGGTATACAAGTAATAATGAATTCTTCTAGCTTTTTATCCAGATTTTTTATATAGTAGTCTTTCATTATAAGTTCCTTCATTTTCCTCACTGCAAAATGTCCATTACTATGAACTTGTTTAATAATCTCCTTCTCTAAGCTCTTGGGTATGACAAGTAATTTTTGTTCGCCTTTATACAGAAGTCCATTATCTAGCCAATAATCCAAATATGAGTTATTCTTTAATACCTCGCATATGTTGATGTATGATGTTACAGTAGTGATGGATGGTGGCTGTGTGAGATTTATGAGTAGGGAATGGCTGCAACTGGGATGTTATGCAAGCGATGTATGCTCATCTGGTTCTGTTATAGGTCCCATGGCGAATCCTGCATTGAAACAAGAAGTAATTCAGTGTGTGGAAAACTACAAGCCCATGCAGGTCAGAGAAGCACCATTGCAGTTGAAGATTATACTTAAGGATGACATTCCCGTGTCGCAGGCGCCCCGTCGTCTATCACTTAAGGAGCAACAAATAGTGGAAGAGCAGGTATCCGAGTGGTTGGAAAGGGACATCATTAGGGTGAGTTACTCCGAATATAGTAGCCCTTTGGTTCTAGTAAAAAAAAAAGGAAGGTTCCACTCGGGTATGTGTTGACTATAGAAAGTTAAATAGAAAGATTGTTAAAGATAAGATTCCATTGCCCGTCATTAAAGATTTAATAGACAAATTAAAGGATGCTAAAATTTACAGTGTATTAGATTTAAAAAATGTTTTTTTCCAACTTAGGGTTAGTGAAGAGTCTATTCAATACACATCATTTGTGAGTCATCATGGGCAGTTTGAGTTTCTCCGTGCCCCTTTTGGATTGTCTATCTGTCCAAAATACTTTATGAGATTTATCTCTATTATATTCAGAGATCTCCTAGTTAAGGGGGAGGTATTGATTTTTATTGATGATCTGTTAATTCCAGCAAAAGACGAGGAAGAAGGTTTGAACCATACAGCCTTGTCTTAAACGGTAGAAACTTTATTGAGGCTTCGATGGAGTTTAGGAGTGCACCCAAAATGTCACGACTTTCAATTTTATATAATTTGCCTACACTCACACGTTCACGAACACTTAATGGTTAATTATCCACCATAATTACACATTAAACTTGAAATTCAAGTTTTGAAAAATAACATAAGATCGACAATGTGCACTTTTCATTTTCCCGCCTAACCTCTTCAACGTTTTAAAAAATAAAATCCAAAAAGATTTTATTTAAAACAGCTGTTTGTATCTATAGAGATAGGTACAAATATATTTTTTATTTAAATTACTTGCTCGTTTTATTTAGATTAGGTACTTGCATTTTTGAGTAAAGCACTATACAAACCTTGGCCCACAATGACTGCTTCGCTGGTCACGCTATGATTGCCTCAAGCTAGCCTAGCTACGCTCTAAGCCTTTCAGCTTGGCCATCATTGCAGCCCTTGCTGTACTCGCTGTAAAGGCCTCTACCTACCTCACTCGACCTACGGTCTCGGCCTTTATCTCAGCTCGTCCATCAAGTGCTCCACGCTGACCGCGCTGTATCGGCCTGGAGCTGCGCTACGCTGCGCTGTCGGCCATCATCAGCGCGACCAGCAAAGTAGTCATTATAGACCGCGGCAGTAATGTACTGTTACGCCCAGGAGCTATTAGAATGACGTGGATGGGTCACGAAGGTTCTGGATAAATCGTAGAAGCATGTAGAATACTCGAAAGAAAGTACACGAATACGTACTCACGTAAAAACAATAGCTCAAGGTCGGGTTCAAAGGTCAATGTCCGTAAACAATAGACGATCTATGTACCTACCTGTAATGCGAGTACCTACTCGCATTTTGTAGGCTTTTCGCGATTATTTGATTCCAGAATCTTCGTGACTGATATAAATAGCCGTCGTGAGGGTCGGCTAGGGCAGTTTAGTTTTGGACAAGGTGAAGTGAACATCAAAGTGAAGACAAGT
Organism: Acronicta leporina; assembly: GCA_947256265.1. Taxonomy (NCBI): domain Eukaryota; kingdom Metazoa; phylum Arthropoda; class Insecta; order Lepidoptera; family Noctuidae; genus Acronicta; species Acronicta leporina. Next base: position 4,240,515 of record OX366533.1, on the reverse strand, counting down.
GATTCTCAGTGTGACAGTACAGTGCGACAAGTAATAGTGTAGTGACTTTATTTGTGATTTCTGTTGTGTGTTGTCAAGTTTATTAAAGTATTTGTTTATTTCGGTAAAATTTGCGTTAATTAATTTATCCCGAACCCCAGCTCGTAACATTTGGTGTCAGAAGTACTGGGATAAATTATGCCGGTTTTGCCGAAGGACGATACGGAAGGTATCCGTACCAGAAGTCAGCGGCAGCAAGAGATGGACCAGAGACGATTTGGAGATTCTCCGGCACTTCCTGCGGATCATCAACAACCAACAATAGACCCAGTTGCTGGAGAAAGGAGGATGGAAAAAGGAGAATGATAGCTGCTCCAAGATGTTATATATGTGGAGAAAGAGGTCACCTCCGGATGAGTTGCCCGAAGCAAAGCAGATTCCGTGCATGTTTTCCGAGTAGACAGTGCTCTGAAAACTGGAGGAAGAATGGAGATGACGCATATTCTGGAGTGAATCAAAAGGCTAAGGAAGCAGTACCCGTGAGGATGCTGACAGCGGATCTGAATGATGTACGAAACAGTAGCTCAGAACGAGTTGGTCAATCGGCCAAACCAACTTATGAGAGAATGAAGTCGCGTTATGAATGTAAGACGAACAACAAAGGCTTCGACGAGGGTTCACTAGTGCGGCTAAATAACCCGTTGCGCGTCAAAGGAAAGTCATCCAAGTTACGGGCAAAATGCAAAGGCCCCTGTAGAGTTGCGACTAAGATCAATGATGTCACCTACCGGATACAGCAAGGACCAAGAGGTGCTCCGAAACCAGTTCACGTGGATCGTTTAACCTGTTATTACGGATCTAATGATGCATGCTCGGGACGAGCATGTCTTAGGAGGGGGCAGTGTTACGCCCAGGAGCTATTAGAATGACGTGGATGGGTCACGAAGGTTCTGGATAAATCGTAGAAGCATGTAGAATACTCGAAAGAAAGTACACGAATACGTACTCACGTAATAACAATAGCTCAAGGTCGGGTTCAAAGGTCAATGTCCGTAAACAATAGACGATCTATGTACCTACCTGTAATGCGAGTACCTACTCGCATTTTGTAGGCTTTTCGCGATTGTTCGATTCCAGAATCTTCGTGACTGATATAAATAGCCGTCGTGAGGGTCGGCTAGGGCAGTTTAGTTTTGGACAAGGTGAAGTGAACATCAAAGTGAAGACAAGTGATTCTCAGTGTGACAGTACAGTGCGACAAGTAATAGTGTAGTGACTTTATTTGTGATTTCTGTTGTGTGTTGTCAAGTTTATTAAAGTATTTGTTTATTTCGGTAAAATTTGCGTTAATTAATTTATCCCGAACCCCAGCTCGTAACAGTACTATATCACAATAATATTTTAAGTCTTTATATTTTGCTGCATTAATTTTTAACAAAGTATTGTATGCTTTTCCGGGAAAAGGCTCCAAGTGGGATAATCTAGTAGATGTCTTTTTAAAACATTATATTTGGTTGCTATCGTTATCACCTAAACTATATTTATATTACAAGAACCCATAATTATCAGGAAAAGCTTAAATTTTTTTAACTTTATTCAACATAATTTTATCGTTATTTAAATTTTTGGCCCAATTTTTTTTGCTAATATTCGTTTTAAAATCAAATATCATGTTTTGGTTGACCCCGATAACATTATAAGGATTCCCATTGACCTCTGCCCATCGCACTAGTGAATACCATTCATCTGGTGAATATACCTCTCTACCTCTTGCAGTCTTTTCTATTAAAGCATGAACTGAATCGCCCTCATTCTGTGTATGGCCTTTTCCATAAAATGGTGGCTAATCTTCATTTTAAAATTTTTAGCAGCTAATAAGTACATATAGTAAACGATACGGTTACGATTTTGTCCCCCCCCCAGGTGTCTGACCATAGGTTAACTTCCTGAACTCCGTTAGAAGCTAATTTATTAAAAAAATCGTATAAACAACTAGCCACTTCATTAGCCCCCCTCTTAGCCGTTTGTTCATCCCACATATAACAAAATGCTTCTTTTGATTCCATATTGTAAATTGTAAAATTATATACATTGAGCTTACGCCTATAATAATAAACACTTAAATTACCATGCTTAAAACTTTTTGGAAATCAAATACAATACAAGCTACTTTGTCACTAGAGACGGCTAACAGTTTACATTCTAATTTTATCTTACGGGAAATTTCTTTTTCAGTTTGATGTATAGTGAATTTTTCTTTCAATTCACCTGTAGGGCTACATGTATTTTTGTTCTGATGACAAAGGTCGCATTGGTCTTTTTTTGGTAAATGAAAGCCTATCTTCAAATTAGTGTTAACAATATATCTATACTGTCTTACTGTCTGTACTCTAACATTATAATTATTAGCGGCACACCACTCAACATACATATAAAACATTTTTGAAAATTATAAGAAAGTATCTAATTATTTTTTACTCGTACGTTTTCTAACGTAGTGAGACTCGACAGGGTTGAAATAATTAACGTGATCTATGACACTTATGGTTTTTGTGGCGACTTCTGTCATCAGTAACATTAGTAAAATCATTGTTTTCTTGAATTTTTCGTATTTTTTGCAGTAAAAAAAAAATCTTTACTGAAATCAAAAGTGTTCAAGAACATTGTTTTGCAAACTTTTTGTAATGTTATGCCATTGTCAGAATTTATGGGAAGATGCTAATGCAAAGTGTGCGATCGGTGACTAGATTCGCTTTCGGAACGGTAGTGACGGTCTTTTTACTTTTTTGTATCACATATTTAGCGATGGTTTGCCATTGTTTCGCGTGATTACCAGTACCCCAGAACTTATCAAACAGCTCAATACGCACTTCTTGGCTTATTTTATAATAGCATTGCAGACGGCAATTGACACAACTGGCTTTAATGCTTCTCGCTGCTTTAGTTCTTCCTTTTGACGAGGTATACTCCAATCCTTTGTTACACAAAAGTTTTCTCTAACTATCCACTCATCTTCAGTTTAAGACGTTTGAGACCCAGATCAGTCCTTTTTTTTTATCTACGTTTATTCTAAATATTTATGTGTAATATCGCCCCAACACTATCTCTAAATCTCCTTGGGCAGCACCCATTGTGATGGCCCTCAAGAAAGATGGTGATTATGCTACAGGAGCCGTTCTCGTGCAGGGGGAGTGTCCTGACGAGAACCCTGCAACCCTGCAGAATACGCCAGTCGACTGTTAACTAAAGCTTAGCGAAGTCTAAGTATACGCTATGCCATAAACGCTGCACACTGCCTGTGCATAAGGTATAGGAGTTGAGGACGTATGATGATGTTAAACTCAATAAACACTACATAGGTCAGATAGCCTCATCTGAAAACTTTATCGCCGACATAACCCTGTTTACATCATTTTTCGTCGCCAGATGTAAACAGGGTTATGTGTGAGGAGACAATTAAAAGTCGCAATAACGATTTACAACTATTTACTATAAATAAAAGAATTAAATAAAAAAAAACAAAGAAGATGCTTATGGCGATAACAGAGAGATAATACCTAATATTACAATTATGCTACCTACCGCTAAAGAGACCTAGCGTGAAGTTAGTGAAACAAACAGAAAAAAAAATTGCGACAATAAAATGCCGAAGTAGGAAAAAATATATGAAGGTGGGTAGATACTTAGTTAAAACAAGTATTACTAAAAGCAAAACAAAGGGAAAACAAAAATAACCGTGGATACCTATCTATTAACGTAAATTAAAGAAAGCCCCTACGTTGGGACGCCAAAAAATAATAAACGTAGATCAAATAGAATAGTCACTATCATTAAACGTTGCAGGCGAAGAAATTGAATTACAGGGAGTGGATATTGCCGATACTGAATCTGTGTTATTGAGGACGCCGTTATCCATATACAAATCGGGAAGACTTTCCTGTGCGGAGGTCCCGATTTCAGGTGTCAGTGTTCTATCTTCGGTATTTTGGCAAGAAGTCGGCACCAAAGTATCGTTTAAACTTTGTGAAGAATCCGGAAAATCACAATAAGGTGAAGGTACGGGAGTATTATCTAAGCTGTCAGAGGAATCATTAGTGACGACCGAAAACAAAGGTTCGATACTCGGTGGAGTAAATGTCAACGGAGAAGGTTTATCGATGGAAGTACCCATACCCAACCTTTGGTGAATCAGTATTAAGAGGAGTATTAGGAGGCCCCACGTCATTTAAATTTATATCTTGTAATAATATATATCCTTTTCGTAATCTATATACTAATCTATACTAATATATAAAGCTGAAGAGTTTGTTTGTTTGTTTGCTTGAACGCGCTAATATCAGGAACTACTGGTCCGATTTGAAAAATTATTTCAGTGTTAGATAGCCCATTTATTGAGGAAAGCTATAGGCTGTATATCATCACGCTAAGACTAAGTAACTATTCCACGCGGACGAAGTCGCGGGCGGAAGCTAGTATATACGATAGTATATAAGATGTAACATTGACATCAGAAAATATTCACTGTTCTAATTCCTCATCGCTTGTTATTCCTTTGAGTACCCTAAGTAATGACACCAATTCGATGTCGGATGTAAATCCTTTATCTGTTTTTTCTACTGCGACGTCAAACGATAGTATGTCTTTTGAGAGTAGTGAAACAAGGATTCCTCATAATAAACGGTCATCAAAGAAAAGAACCGAAAAAGGACGAAGGCGCAATAAACATGTAGAAGACTGGGTGGCGACAAAAAGAAAACGTCTGTGTAATACTGGAAAAGAATATATTTCTAGAAGAGGGACAGTCAAAGAAGCGAGGAAAATGAAACCAAATTGTAGTTATAGTTGTCGCCTACGGTGTCGTGAAATTTTCAGTGAGGAAACGAATAGAACTATTTTCTAATTTCTGGGGTACTGGGAGCCATGTTAAGCAATGGCAACTTATTTCCAAATAGGTCTTTCAAAAAAAGAAAAAAACATGTAAACTTGAAAATGAAAATATTCGTCGATTCCACACGTTATATTATCATCTCCCAATTAAATCAAATGATAATGAAATAATATTAAAAAAAGTCAAAACTATGTTTCTAAATACTTTTAGTATAAGTAAGGATTTTGTTTATATACTGCTTTACAAAAAAGTAACGAATGTCAAAATTTCAAAGATTTCATCGATGGCAGAAGTCGCCATACGAATTATAATGTAGTAGTTACTAATGAAATGAAGCAAAGCGTAATTGATCATGTTAATTCTTATACACCCGTTGAATCGCACTATGTCAGAAAACGTTCAAGTATAAAGTATTTAGATCCCTCATTATTATTTCCAAAAAAATTTTAAAATGTATCCAGAATGGTGTGCAGAAAACAATTATAATAGTAGAGTGCAGACTTTAAGACAATTCAATGCAAATTCAAAGACATAGTCAATGCAAATTTAAAGATAGAATAACGTTATAATCACGACGTGGTTTATAGAAGTACAATATAGCAGAATATAGATAGGTACGTAAAGTTTTAGTGTTGCGCGAAAGGGAGAAGTGATAGCGGGTGGCTTCGATTGTGTTCGGAGATGCACTGGCGCGGGCGGCGGCCGACTGGGAGCCGGAACGCTTCCTCTCGCCCCGCGGTGCAGTTCCCGCACCTCGGGCGCCTGGGCCGGTTCGGAGCGTGGTGATGTGCAGCGCATCTTAGTGTTGTGCGACGCCACAACACCCCCCTGGGAGAATCAAAGTCCAGCCTGTTAACGTGTTAACCTGTTAAGGCCAGCAATTAACGTGACGGCCCGATCGTGTAATTCTGATCGGTGGGTCGTCGGTCTGTTTGCAACTCTTTGCTTCTGTTATATCATCGGCCATTATGTAAGCAGGCTTCACTCTGTCTATAGAAACGGTCACAGGTCCTCTGTCTAATAGTAGAGTGATTGTTTTGTCTGATCTTGCTGTGACTCTGTGTGGGCCTGTGTATGGTGCCTCTAGTGATTTACGAAGGGCATCTTTGCGTAGGAAAACGAACTCTGAGGCCTTGAGATCTTTGTGAACGAAAGTTGCCTTAGTTCCATGGTTAGATGCAGGTTTAGGCCTGATGCGAGAGATTTGTTGTCTGAGGTCGTGTATAAAGTCTGCCGGTGGTACTCGTGAGTTAGGTTTAGAATGAAAGAACTCACCAGGCATCCTCAAGGTCTCACCATACACTAGTTCGGCAGCTGAGCACCGTAGGTCTTCTTTCCATGACGCTCGCATGCCAAGTAAGACGCTGGGTAGCGCGTCAGACCAGCGAGCAGTGTTGTATGACATGATAGCAGCTTTCAACGTTCGGTGCAGTCTTTCCACCATGCCATTGGCCTGCGGGTGGTAACCCGTCATGTGCCGCAGCTGGGCCCCACACAGCTCACTAAGCGCCTTGAAGATCTGGGAAGTAAATTGTCGCCCTTGATCAGTGGTTATAGTCTCCGGACAGCCGAATCGAATAATCCAGGTTTCGTAGAATGCTTTTGCGACAGTTTCGGCAGTAATATCTTCGAGCGGTGTAACTTCAGGCCACCTGGTATACCTGTCAATAGCGGTCAAGCAAAGGAGGCACTCCCTGACATAGACGGACGCGTTACTAAACAGTTACTGCGACTGTCAAAGCAACAATTAAGAACAGTCACGGCAGCCCTCACCGGCCAAGGTTGTTTTAATAAACATCTTTCTGTTATAGGTTTTACAGACAGCCCCCTGTGCAGAGCCTGCCTGGGGGAAGACGAGACAGCGGCCCACGTGCTCCTATATTGTCCAGGGGTCGCCGCATACAGGGCAAAGTACCTTGGTAAACCGAGTACTCTCCGAGAGATCGTCAGCAACATGAACCGCTTGCTGGCCTTTCTTGAGGAGTTAGGGTTAGTTTCTATCAGCAAATTGGGTTTTAAGGAATTCTTTTAGTTGTTCCCAAGATATAAATTCTCTATTTGAGCATGCACTTTCGGCCTTTCCCGTCAGCTGGCATAGGATATATTTAAATACGATAGGTTTCTGTGATTCTGACGCAAATTCAATGGCGTTATTACAGTTTGTTAAAAAGGAATTTAATCTTTCTCGACTGCCGTCGTATTCTTTAACGAATTTTAACAAGATGTTTATTTCCATTTATGTTCCATTTTGGCCGTTTGTCGCTGTTTGGAGATGAATAAAAGGTCTTCTTCGATAGTAATGATGCGTATAATAAACGTTTTCAAGATAATTAACAAAATATTTAGTTAAGCGTATTGTCGTCGTGTCTATGTCGAGCGAGTTAAGCGAGAATGCCATAGTAGCGCCACGCCGCGGTGCAGTTGGGAGTTACTCCAACCGTCTCTGGGTCGTCCGTGGCGCTGAGTTCGATGACGTATGAAGATGATGCGTAGACAGTCGCAGAATTCTAGGGGATAAAATTGGAGATTTCGGTCCTGGAGCGTCTACTGCCGGAATATCGATTTGTAATTTCTTACTTACACCAGCACTTAACCCTACCCCTACCTCTACCCTCCTGGGGTAGTTTCCTATTTCTATCTGCGCTCATTATCATATTCAGTCTCTAACCCTAGACTAAGGGATCCTGGGGCTAATGGGGAAGGTTGGGAGGGGTAGGACTGGGGAGAGGGATGGGAAGGGATTTAGGAGTTTTGGAGCGATGGGACCGGGGATTGGGATGGGATAGGACTGGTGACCCATACGTTCGTAGTAAAACTGCAGCGTATCAACAGTATTTTTTTTTAATTTAACGTTGCCCCACACTAGGATTTTCTCCTGTATCGTGGGTACGTTTACAAACACAAATTCTCACATACACAAACACCCAGACCCAGAACAACTACCTGTAGATCATACAAATATTTGCTCCGTGTGGGAATCGAACCCACAACGTGTCGCACAAGCCGATCGCTGAGCCGATACGCCAAACGTGTAGTCACAATTTAAAACAACGCATCTATTTTTTTTTTTTGGACCAAAACCGCCATGTTTATGGCGCCTATAATTTCTATTCTCTTTCATACTGTATCTTTCTTTTACACATCCATACATTCTCGTGGGTGGGACTCCCACTTTTTAGTACTATCATCTTGTTTCTTTATTTATTTCTTTTCTTATTTTATGGTGGATAATTAATACGCAACACTTGTTTTTTATTGTACAGCATTTCTCAACTTAATATATGTCGGTGAGGTCACCACGGGAGCTGATTCAGCAACGAGGCGCAAGCGTTGTGACGTCATCGCTTCGACGGAGTCTAGGCTGCAGTCCGTGCGGGTCAAAATACACGAGGTGTCCACACACAGGAACACACTCCCCTGCCGGTAGCCGCGCGGACAACACGTCTAGGAACTGTCATACGACTCGTTGTGTTCAGTGTACCTACCTGTATACCTAGCTTAATAAATTACGTGTAACTCCAAATACTTTGTTGCTCGCACCCTACAATTCGCCCACACGATATGTCGTCCGAGGAACACTCCCACTCTGATCGGCCTCCTGTTCCGATATATACTTATTTCCTGTTTGTAAACACTAAAGAACTAATACTGCTAATTTAATATAATTTACAACGCTTCTATTTGGTTGTATCGCCTTGCAGTGTAACTTGTGATATCATCCACCACCGCCACTGCCACGTGAAGATACCTGTCAGACAAACTAAGACACCTACCTACCGATACTAGCGCCAACTCTATTCGATGAACTAATTAATTATTTAAATCACCTAAATTAAATTTATTTGTATTAAATATAAACCTAATTATGTCAATCTCTTTAGTTAGTTATACTTATCTATGTTTAACTTTATTTATCGATTTCTAAAAACGTATTTAGAATTATTGATTTGACTTCCATTGTTGTATATATAAGCAAGATGTCGGTTCATCTGATTGATTCTCTTACTGAACTCGATGTAAGGCGAAGCTTTGCCCGAATAACAGGTTACAAGCATTACAGACTGTTTATTAGGTTTCCCCGACCCGCTCTTCTGGAACACTTGTATAGTCCACCATATCTCCAGTAACGGTTACTGTCTTATTTACTTTCAATGAGCAGGTGATCATACGTGACTGAAAGACGCTCTTTGGATTCATGTCCTGCGCTGCTAGTACTGAAAACAGTTTTGTAGTAATCTGAGGAACATACCAAACATTTCTCAAATGATACCTACCTCTATATACACACATCAAAAAATAGTTTGCGATCACTAGCTTAAGCTGATATAATTGAACTTTGTCAAGAAAAATTATTTGTTGTGTGTTTTCTTTAACTGTTCTTTCTTAGGACACTCCTTCATAAAGTGCCCGACTTCCTTATAAATGTGACCCTAAAAGCCTTTTTGTTCTTCTCTTTACTATCTTCACTTTTCACGTTGCTTCCTTTCTTGGCACCTTTCGCAACTAACACATTCTCAGACGTAGATTCCATATCATCACGCCTGTATTCCCCGAAGGGTTAGGCAGAGGTGTACTAAGGTACACCCACAGTTCGCCGGTATGTTTAGGTCCCATGTAATAGGGGGCGAGCCTATTGCCATTAACCGGGCACAAATTCCAAACTCCGAGCTGCTACTGGGAATTTCATAGAAAAACCCAATAACACTTTGCTCGACCTGGGAATCGAACCCAGGACCTCTAGCGTAGCAGTCGCGGTCAGGACCAATTGGCTAATGAGGCAGTCTCAGACGTAGACTCAGACATAATCTCCTTAGCTGACAACTGTATTGTTATTCGGTTCGTGCAAATAAAGAATATCACTATTTTATATTAATATTATTCTCATTTATTATTAATAATATTATTTATTTTTATAATTACAATATTTAATGGCTCACTTCTTATTACCAGCAGGCAAGAGGGAGTGCGCGATCTCTGCGCAAGACAACGAGAGGTGTCATTGTCTCATTTGTCATTGACAAGTGACAACTGACGTTTGTCCATGACAATTGACATTCAATTCCTTTTTACATCTATTACAACAACGCCTTCTCGTGAGTACATAACTGACTAGTAAGGTTCTCCACGGTTCTACTTATTTTGTGTAATCGTAACACAAAAGTAACACAGATGAAGAGTAAAGCAACGAAGTATTAGAATTTGACAAAATCACATGTAAGAAACTTAGAAAGTAAATAAAAAACGAGGTATAGATAGATACCTCGTAAATAGATTTATATCTTAAACATAACAAGGCGGTCATAAAAATCACTTTTAAAAACGAATTAACGGTTTTAGGAGTCTACCGTTTTTAACATACGAATTTAATCATCTTATTTTTTAAATATTTAACAATTAATGACTCAAAAATCTTGTATTTAACATTATAGAAAAAATCCTTTATTTTTCTTAATCATCTGACAAGTTTTTATGTTAGAGTCCGCGCAAACTAGGCCCACTTGCACCAACTTCTTTAATGTGTTTAAATTGTATTTAAACACGAATTTTCTATGAAAAATTGTGTTAAATATGACTTAAACACATTTAAGAATTTGGTGCAAGTGGGCCTAGTTTGCGCGGACTCTAACATAAAAACTTGTCAGATGATTAAGAAAAATAAAGGATTTTTAGGCACGAAGACTTATCGTGCTATCAATATCGGAAATAATCATTTGCCGCCATCTCGACGTTTATATCAAGTGTCAAGAGAGTGTGCTGTGTTCCATATTTTCCAAAGTAAATATTCGCCATCATTATGCTGATTACGTGATTACAAGTGCTAGCAGGGATATAATCTTGAAGTTCAAACAGCGCAGTCTAAACATTTGTGCAAAAATCACACAAGAATTAAAAAAAAAATTACTGAGTAACTCAACATTAATTTAAAATGCTATAAGTGTTTAATCTCTTTATGAAAAAATAAAATTTGGTCCACAAAAAAAAACTCACTTAGAAATAATACAGTCTTGCAATAATATTTTTATATCGTTAAAATAATACGTATTGAAATGAAACTACTTTTTACGAATTTTATCGCGGTATATTGATATTATTTAGTTCCCGACGTTTCGGATCCTTTACAGCATCCATGGTCACAGGCAGACAGTGGCGTGCACTGGGACTAATCTTAGGTAAGGCGGTTTTTTTATTGATTTTTCGCATATCCACACCACGTGCATCATAGCGAAAGATCGAAATTCCGGTCAGAATGCTAGTCAACTGAATGAAACTGAACTCCGCGGGGGGAATGCTAGCGATACCTTATAAAAATAAACAAATTATATTATATGAGAACTCACCAGCCACCAGTAATTTAGTTTCCAAATTTTCAAGGCTCAGAATACATACTAAGATTACGTTGTAACTCGGGTACACACCTACCTTTAGACACAATTTGGGTCTTTTCACAAAAAGTTAGTTGAAAAACTTACTGTTTTTAATTTTTAATAAACACACATTGTCAACACAAACCTCACAATCAAATAACCAACGAAAACCAACGAACTGACTCGTAAATGCAAGAACTACAGTTATTATAGAAACAAACAAATAAACAACGAAATTTACACTACAATTACGTTTGTGATGTTGGTCGGGTATATAGAGAAATGAAACTCTTCAATGCTAGATTAAGACTGACTGTTTATTATGATCTAAACATTATATTGTATCGAGTACACAGATGCATAGTGCATACATGAATATATATACGTCACTACTACACATACACCCTTACATCTCCCTCATTTATGAAAAAAAAAATGATATATATAGTATTTTTTTTTTCTTATAAGTAAGTAGGTTTATATTTAATTTTATATAATAAAATAAAGGTTACACAATTCACTTATCTTTCTAAAGATGATATAGCTTAGTTCTATTTTTATGTACTAAATAAGGTTTTCCATTTTTGATAACTTCAACATTTGGAGACATTTCACGTAATACAGTATATGGTCCGGTATAAACATTTTCAAATTTATTACGATTTTCATTTTTTATAACAATTAAATCATTTGGCTTGTAGGTAATAGTCTTAACACATTTATCATACTTATTTTTTCTGTTTATTTTACTAGCAAGTAGATTGTCTCGTGCCTCTTTCTGAGAGGTTTGTAAACGGTATTTTAATTCTCGAGAATAATTGTCGTGATTATAAAGAGGTTCCACAATATCTCCTAACAAATTACTAGGAAGAATGCATTTCCTGCCAAACACTAATTCAAAAGGTGTAAATTTATTTTCCGAATGTACTGAAGTATTGTAACAAAAACACCAGTAGGGTAACCATGAGCTCCATGTTTCAGGATGGTTATCCGTTTGAATCCTAAGGTAACTACTAAGGTGTTTATGTGTGTTTTCCAACGCACCAATGCTCTGATGGTGGTAAGCCGTCGAATTTAATTGCTTGATGTTTAAAAGTGTGCATACTTCACTGAATACTGATGACATAAACTCCTTACCTTTATCTGTCGCAATCTCCTTTGGAACTCCATACCGTAAAATAAAATTGTTAACTAGAGCTTTTGCTATCTCTTCTGATTTCTTTGAAACTAAAGGATACGCTTCAATATATTTACTCAACTCGCACTGAAGTGTTAATGCATACGAGTAATTATTTTGATCTCTGTCTAACGGGCCTACCAAATCAAGAAATATTTTTTCGAAAGCCCATGTAGCTGTCGTCGTAATTGTCATAGGTTCTTTAATCGGTACCGTATGTTTTTGCGTTTGACATTTATGACAACGCTGAACGAAAGATTTAATATCTTTTTCCATGCCTGTCCAGTAATAATATTTTTTGATGTTATTATACATCCTTCTCATGCCCGCGTGGCCACTTGTGGGCAAGAGATGGAAATCATTCAGTATTACTCGTACATCGTCTTTATCTATAATTCTTTTTACATTCTTAACTATGCATATATTTGGTCCGGACCAAGAATTATTATTTTTTATTTCTTTTAACATTTTTTCTATAAAATCTTCATTATTTTTATTTTTAACTATGCATATTTCTTTCGCATTTATAAATTTACAAAACATATCCAACTCCTCCACAAATTCGCTTCGCGACACCCGTGATGAAGAGTCTAAGTATTTTATAAAAATAGTATTCATAGTCGGTACATAACAAAATATCTTACTTTCTCGACTAATAATCTTACTTTTCTTATATTTCAACCATTTATCCCTGTCTATAAACATCAACTCGACTGATTCTTTCGGCTTAATATGTGTCTCTACAACTTTCATTTGAATTTTGGTTGATCAGGCCGTTCGTCCGTAGGGACAATATCATCCGAAGATTCAACGGGTTTAGTATTCATATGTCTCTTTTGCGCTCGAGTCATGACATTAATATGTTCATGCATATCTTTTAAATCTTGGCTAGTGATTCGTGACAAGAAGTCTGCAGCCGTGTTTTCAATACCTTTCACGTACTCTACTATAAAGTTATATTCTTCTAACTGAAGTCTAAATTTTGTAAGTCGACTGGATGGGTCTTTCATATTAAATAAATACAATAATGGTCTATGATCTGTTCGAATAATAAAGGATCGCCCATATAAGTAAGGCTTAAAGTATTTAACGGCCCACACAACAGCAAGCAGTTCTTTTTCTATTGTTGGATAATTTTTCTCAGCTTTATTTAAGCTTCGACTTGTATAAGCTACTGGTCGACCGTCTTTGTTTGATACAACTGCTCCTAACGCAAAATTCGATGCATCAGTTTGCAATATGAACTGGTTTTGCTCTGTAAAGTCTGGATACTGTAATACGGGGGGTGTAATTAGGCTTTCTTTTAATGACTCGAAACTTTTTTGACACTCGTCTGTCCAAATGAAAGGTACATTTTTCTTGGTTAGATAATTTAGATTATAAGCCATTTTAGCAAAGTTAGGAACGAATTTCCGATAGTAATTTAGAAATGCAATAAAACGTTTTAATTCGTTAGCATTAGTTGGACAAGGGTAATTTTTTATAATGTTAGTTTTTTCAGGGTCAGGCAGTATGCCATCGCCCGATACAACATGACCTAAATATAATATTTGTTTCCTTAAAAATTCGCATTTTAAAGGGTTGAGCTTTAAATTTACTTTTCTTAGTCTGTTAAATACCTCCTGTAAATTTTTATTGTGGTTTTCTAAATTCCGTCCAAATATAATTAAATCATCCAAATATATAAAACATTTCTCGTATGTCAATCCAGCCATAGCCATGGTCATCATACGAGAAAATGATCCAGGACTAGTTTTTAACCCCATTGGCATTCGAGTCATCTGGTACTGTCCAGAGCAAAACGCAGTGTATTTTCTACTACTTTTATCTAAATTAACGTTGAAATAGCCTTGGTATAAATCAAGGTGTGTGAAATAAATGGATCCTGATAATGAATCTAAAATTTCTGATATATCTGGCAAAGGAAATTTATCATCTTCGATGCAATTATTTAATTTACGGTAGTCAACTACTAACCGCCATTTTTTATTACCGCTAGAATCAATTTTCTTTGGCACCAATAATATAGGGCTAGACCACTCGCTATTGCATGGTTCTATTATACCTTGACTCAACATTTTATTTATCTGATCTTTTATTTCACTCTTTTGTGAATGTGGCAATCGGTACGGTTTTGTAAAAATAGGACTCGTATTAGGTTTTAAAGAAATCGAATGCGTGTAAGTATCCGTGGTGGTCAGCTGGTCACCCGGTAAATAAAATATATCACTATATTTTGCGCATATTTTTTCTATAGAATCGCGCTCTTCCTCAGACAAATAATTTAATTTTAATTCACAAAACAATTTCTTCACCCTATCTGCATTTTTGTCCGTGAAAATAAACATAAATTGTACTCCTCGAGTTTGTGTAACTCACATTTAAAATTAGTCAGGGTCAATGCTTCATCTGTGGTATTTAGGATTTTTATTGGTATAACCCCATTGACCGGTTTAGCTATTGAACTTGCTAAGAAAACACCTTGTTGAATTTCAGTCGAACAAACTACACATTCTTCTGTCATAGGCGTCCGTATGTAATGAATGGATTCGCATCGTGACCCTATTTTTAAGGAAGTATCGGTAGTGATTAATGGTAATGTCAACTTCATATTATTTGAACAGAGGAAAGAAACCTTTCTGCTTTCAAAATCTAATATTGCCTTATAAGATATTAAAAAGTCTTTTCCTAATATACTGAATGGTTCGCAAGGTAAACTTTCAAACACATAAAATTTATGCTCAAAGTACATATTTTTACACGCGTATAATTTTAAACAAACATATCCTATTGCTTGGACTTTACCCCCAATACCTTTTATTGTAACACTTTGTTTAAACATAGGTATCTTATGATCTAGCACATGTTTATATTTAATGGCAGAAATTGATGCCCCTGTATCCACGAGCCACGAACATATTTGGTTATGCAAAGATAAATGTATGATGCAACTACTATCGCTAGCAAAAATTACGTCATTATTAGTCACGAAAAAATTTTGATTCATTATTTTCAGTTATATTTTCAGATTCTGATAAAACATGCATTTGTTCATTTCGTACCCTTTTGTTTCTCGGAAATCTATAATTACTGAACCTACCTCGATATTCAACTCGCCATGCACCACGTCCTCGCCTTGGTTGAGCCCGATAATAGCCTGGACCCTTGCTTTGCTGTGTAAATACTCTACCAATGCCTCTACCCCTCGGAGGTCCGTAACGTTGTATCTTTGATCTGTAATTATTAGAATACTTTTGAAAATTCATAATTTCTCCTGATGAGGACGGGGTCGCCACCTCCTCGTCCTGGGCCGCTTGAACCGCATCCTTTAAAGAGTCATAATTTCTCGCCGCTATAATAGTAGTGATCCTACGATTTCGCAGGCCATCGGCGAACCTTTTTATAGCATATTTCTCATTTAATGGTTTCAATACATCAAAATTGGAAGAATTTCCGTTTGCCTGTGAAATGGTAAGATCTACCATTAATTTAGAGATTTCATCACCGAATTCTTTCACAGACTTTTCATGTTGTTTACTATTCTGAAGTTGACTTTGGATAGCTGAGGCGGACTTCTTTGGCAATAAACGCATCCGCATATCGCTCACTAAATCATTAACACTCGAATAAGTTGAATTTAATTGCAATTTAGCCGATTGAGACAATCTACTTTTTAGAATAAATTGAATTAAATTATCTTGACATGGTTTATTTGTAAGCAACATACCATAGTATTCCACATTATCTATTATTTGTTTAATATTCGACTCATCATTTGTCATAGTAGGTATCAGATTCAAGGCCACCTTCAAATCAAAAGTATTCATTTTAGTTGTAATTTGAGACTCGCCTTTCACAAAAAAATCTGCAGAGATATCGCACAATTCTTTTATTTCCTTATACAATGTACGAAAATCAACACATAGATTATTAATTTGTAAAACATTATTTCCCTTAATATTACCACTGTTTATCTCCAAATCTAAATATTCTACAACAGGAAGATATTGCTCATATATTTTACTTGCCTCCTGTAATTTTAATTTACATATATTTGTTTGTCGTCTCTTTGGACCGATTTTAATCAAATATACTCTAATAGCTTTTAAATCGTTATATAATTCATTTAATATATCTGCCATTACCTAGATACATACTTATTTCTAAAATAAGTATACCTGCTTACATTATAGTAAAACATGCACTTAAAATTAAATGTTCTCTTACCCATTACACGTATCAGAAGGCTATTAACTAAAAAATATAAACATAGAAGACACTCTACACTTAAAAGTTATTAGTAAGATCCATATATTTTAAAGGTTTTTTTTTTTGAAATTGCGAACTTCCTACTTAATTTAATTCTGATTACCATCACAATGTTTAGGCACTTTTGAATATTGAAACCGCACTACTCGCACATATTTAATAAACACTTTTTGTTTTATTCACTCCAATGGGACATGAACTTCTCCATCATCTCCACGTTTGCCTCGGGAACGGTTGAAGGATCGTCGAAAATTATTTAGTACAATCTGCTCGCTGATCCACGTATGGTGACATTTTTTATACTGTTTGTACATAAAATATATAGCGCCTATACCCAACAGTGTACAAATTATCAGCAGCACAATACTGATAGTCGACATGTGCATCTTCAGTTCTTCCACCTGGGCATTATTTGAACCCGCAGCATTCTGGTTTATAAAGAGGGTCTCAGTTTCCACCTTTGATCGACACATAATTATTGTCCACAGATTATCACGACTTTTTTATGAAATACGTATGGATTTATTGAATACGCCGAATACGCTCGTTGGTTAGAGTCTAGAATAATTTTACTCAGAAGACACATCGCGATACTTATTTGTTTAAAATAACTCGTCCATATAGGGAACGTTACTTGACGCCAGGGCGGCACTCGCGCATGGCAGGGTCGCCATGTGATGTTGGTCGGGTATATAGAGAAATGAAACTCTTCAATGCTAGATTAAGACTGACTGTTTATTATGATCTAAACATTATATTGTATCGAGTACACAGATGCATAGTGCATACATGAATATATACGTCACTACTACACATACACCCTTACACGTTTCAAAATGAAAAAACTTGCAAGAAAACAATAACAATTACTCGCGGAAACAAAATAGTAATGCACGCCACATGAAAAAATCAATATGGAGTCTTTAGAAGAAAAAATTATATAATATCTAATATTTGAACAAATATAACCAATCTAAACAAAAATGCATCATTTTCTCTACTTACGTGATTTATTAGGACATCCATCAATGATACTTGACCGCATTATAGATAGACAAAGACTTCCGATTATTCACGAGTGTCTCCCTCTCCCGAGCCGAGCCGTAGTCGGAAGAAATACTGCGGCTGGAGTTGGTGACGTTCCGGCCGCGTAATTCATGTATGTGTGCAGTTCACAGACACGAAAATGTGCTCAAACTACTACTACATGCGAACGTTTTTTACACGCCGATCCCTGCCGCGCGGAGCCGCAGTAGTTGAAATTATAATATTACGTTACCTATTTTGTTTCAAGCGTCTATCAGCAAAGTGCGTTATTACTTGTGAGATTATTAGCTGTACTTGCGATTCGTTAGGAGTTTTTTAGTAATTCAACGATTTACGAATTTATTAATTACTAGTTTCCGCCCGCGACTTCGTCCGCGTGGAATACTTACTTAGTCTTAGCGTGATGATATATAGCCTATAGCCTTCCTCAATAAATGGGCTATCTAACACTGAAAGAATTTTTCAAATCGGACCAGTAGTTCCTGAGATTAGCGCGTTCAAGCAAACAAACAAACTCTTCAGCTTTATATATTAAAGTATAGATACTTTAGGTACTTATTGTTTACTCTTTGAGCGAAATTATCCGTGACTGCTAGGGTATGCAGTGCTTTTTGCATCATAAGCCGCGCCCGCGCCTGCAGGCAGACAGGTGTTGATACTGTAAAGGATCCGAAACGTCGGGAACTAAGTAATATCAATATACCGCGATAAAATCCGTAAAAAGTAGTTTCATTTCAATGTCTAATATTCGCGTAAGTGTCAGAAATCAGTATTATACGTATTGTTGTAACGATATAAACATATTTTCTTAATTAGGGTTACATTTTATACTTTTAACTTATTTATCATCTTATGACCCAATTTCACCAATTTCTATGTACGAGTAACAAGGCAAAAAAAAATATTAAAAAAATTAAAATTATTAAAATTAACAAAGCTGTTAAAATAGGATATGTCCCATGACGAAAATGTAACAGTGCGTTACTAAATCAAGCATTTATTGAATGATACACAAAGCATCCCCTCACATTCTAATACGACCAAAACTGTAGGTAAGTCATAGCAACGTATATCAATGATACTGATATGTCAAATATTGTAACTAGACGTATAATAATGTAATACGGCCGAATTTATTACATCGTTCTTTTTCTCTAATTCAAAAGCAACCGGGGTATTTTTAATTTTGATAGATAAAACGTCAACAATAAATTGTCAATAATCATTTTTGTGTTCTGTTAAGCAGATTTTTTTCATATTTTTAAATTATAATCTCAGTAAAAAGTACCTTCACCCTTAGCTAATTTTTCTTCGAACGAGAACTAAATTTTGGTATAGCTCATCATTGAAGACAAAGATGTTAGGAAGAATAAAATATGATGCCACTGCTAATAAAAACGAAGATTGGAGCAAACCACAATCACTTCTACGAGGTTTTTCAATGCCATGGTACTCAGCGTCATGGAACAATTCAATCATGTGGGGATAATAAACAATATAATATTCTCAACAGGTAGGAACTAATTTTGAGTTATATAGATGAACTAAATGTTTGTTACTATTTTATTCCAGTGTTTATTACTTAGGTGAAATGTTTAAAGTATTGCAAGTTTTTCAGATCAGATTTCAAACTTCGATAAATGACGAATTGGTGCAGAGCAAAACTGAATTACTTATTGATGACAAATCATGAAAAAACATGGTGAGGCTGAGGCAGCGATGACACAGTAACTAAAAGCACGATCGCTATGCTACAGGCTATGACTTCGAATCCCAGGTCAAATAAAATGTTATTGCCTTACTTATTGGTTTTTTTTTATGAAATTCGCAGAAGCAGCTCGATAGTTTGGATTTGTGCCCGGTTAATGGCAATAAGCTAGCTCTCTATTCATCCAAATTTTCTAAAACAAAATGATTCGCCTTAATCAGACCTTCATGAAAGGGTCTCCTTTGTTCTTTTAAATCAATTTTGACAGTATACAAGTCATATTAACAGTCTGTTAAAAATTTAATAGACCCGCAGAGCAGTGATTAGATTTAACAGCTGATTAAGCAACTTAACAAGCCATTAGCATTGGTGGGACACTCACAAACCTTAACAGTGTGTTGAAATATTAACAGGCTGTTAAATTAACAAACATAGTATGGTGAAACTGGGTCTAATAATCTTCCTTTTAACAATCATTAAATTTGTGTTTAGTTCAATAAATTTTATACGGACTATCTGTATTTTAAACTGACACAATTTGACTAACAGAAAGATTGACATTCTTATTATTAAAAAGACCAACAAGCGATGCCATAGATAGTCCAAAGTTTATTTAAAAAATCGCACATCTCACTAGTCTTTTTTTAAATCAAGTGATGATACGTTGTAACATTGGGCTGATTTTCTCATTTTTTGTAAATCGGATAATTTATAGTTTACTTTTACATTTGAAAGAATAGTGACTTTAGACGTGCTTGGTTTGTTAATATTAGTATTAAAGTAAGTCGGATTTAGAAAATCTGATGCGTTATAATCTGTTTTGGCGATTAGTCCATCATTATCACTGCTCTCGGAATCAGATGAATAAACAATTTTTCTTTTTTGTCCTACATAGATTCTCGTTTTTTTAGCAAGTGTAACGGTGGGTACAATAAAGAAACAGACGTATAATCACACTGACTTTTAACTAATTTTGAGTTATATAGATGAACTAAATGTTTGTTACTATTTTATTCCAGTGTTTATTACTTAGGTGAAATGTTTAAAGTATTGCAAGTTTTTCAGATCAGATTTCAAACTTCGATAAATGACGAATTGGTGCAGAGCAAAACTGAACAACTTATTGATGATAAATCATGAAAAAACATGGTGAGGCTGAGGCAGCGATGACACAGTAACTAAAAACAACACCAAATTAATTCGAAATAAAGTCGAAAATGGCTGGTTAATAACATAATTATGCAGTTTTATTTATTTTATATAATAATTATATCTTTACCAAACTATAAAAATAATAAGTACTCGTATGTATAATATTTAAAACTAGTATCCTACACACCAATAGGCCTTAGCCAAAACTTCCTGTTTAGGCTAAGTGTTGAGCTAAGTTAGTAGGTCTTAAGCACGATCGCTATGCTACAGGCTATGACTTCGAATCCCAGGTCAAATAAAATGTTATTGCCTTACTTATTGGTTTGACACAATTTGACTAACAGAAAGATTGACATTCTTATTATTAAAAAGACCAACAAGCGATGCCATAGATAGTCCAAAGTTTATTTAAAAAATCGCACATCTCACTAGTCTTTTTTTAAATCAAGTGATGATACGTTGTAACATTGGGCTGATTTTCTCATTTTTTGTAAATCAGATAATTTATAGTTTACTTTTACATTTGAAAGAATAGTGACTTTAGACGTGCTTGGTTTGTTAATATTAGTATTAAAGTAAGTCGGATTTAGAAAATCTGTTGCGTTATAATCTGTTTTGGCGATTAGTCCATCATTATCACTGCTCTCGGAATCAGATGAATAAACAATTTTTCTTTTTTGTCCTACATAGATTCTCGTTTTTTTAGCAAGTGTAACGGTGGGTACAATAAAGAAACAGACGTATAATCACACTGACTTTTAATATTGTCAATAATATTAGCACACAATAGGACAGAGTTTCAGCTTAATAATTATGGCGTTGCGAGAACCCAGAATGTGAGCGTGCTCGAGTTTATATTGGCTTATCCCCCACTGAGGGCATTCGGTGGCGGTAGTGGTGGCTTGGCTATGATTGGCTGGCTTTGGCGGTGCGCTGTAATTGGCTGAGGTGGTATGACGTAACACAAGCTATGTTCTTTTAAAGAATAGCAATAACAAAACCCCTTTATTACAGGCGATTTTTCATTATGGCAAAAGCAGCTCAATTTTCTATAACCAACTACATACGGTTCTTGCTTTACAAACAATTCAGACATACCAAAGGAACTTGTTATTTGATGTATTTGCATTGCTTGCGGTACAGCAACTAAGTCATAGAGCTTATCCCTCTTTCTACTTCATTAATATCTTCCTCTTTTATTAGGTACATCTTCACCGTAGTCTCATCTTTTAGGGCGTCACACGCTGTTTTCGCGTCTCCCATATCTGTATGGTATGCTACCTTCTTGTCCATTTATTTTTTTTAAAGTTTACTAGCAATGTGGGTCCCCTCGTGCTAAGCTAAATGCTTGTTACGAGTGGGTTCACGTCGGTAGTGCAATGGGTGGGTTTCGAACCGGTAACCACATGGTCGTAAGTCCGAAGCCTTAGCCAGTAGACTACCGCCGCTTATATATATCGCTCCTTAAATACAAAAGCACCACAAGTCAAAATAAGCAAATTATACAGGAGCGGCATTTGCAAAAATAATTTGGATTATTTTATGATTTTTGTATAAACTATGTGTATTACGTAGACTTTTTTTGTATCAAAAGATGCGTAATTAAATAGCCTATTTTTCAATAATGCAATCTTAACCATAACTCGAATGGACTCTGAAAAAAATGCAAATGAGTTAGTTTTGTATATAGACTGACTTCGAGAACATTAAAATTTTAAAAATTAAACTACCATTATTAGGAAAATTTGAGTTTTATTTTCAGTTGTCAACCGCACAAAAAGTTAATTTAAGAAAAAAATGGCACATTCTAACTTACTACATAGTAAACTTGCTAAGGGAAAACAAATAGTTAAATCTTATCATGAGATCATCAATTAAGTCTTAAATTAATATTACCTATATTAGTAGGTAAGAGTAATAAATTTAAGTCAAAAACTAAACAAACCTTTTAAGTTATAAAATCAAAGATGCATTAAACTTTTGCATAGAATTAATGCAAAAGCAACAAAACAAAACAAACATAAGAATTATTGTAAAAATAATTACAACTAAACTAAAAACTAACTAGGTATTTAGCTGGCTCCCTAAAAGATAACAGCTCTCAGTTACAACAATATAGGTACTTATAATTATTCTCACATAATAAATAATAATAATAATAATAAAAATGATTTATTTCTCACCACAACATAGGTATACAAGTTTAGTTTGAATACATGGATATGCGGTACATTTACTTATATTGTGGGAGACTGGTGCCTAAGCTAGGCGGTGAGCCTGTATTTCAGGACACCAGGTCTCCACCCCTTCGGTAATGTTACAATAATTCAATGTATTACTTATTTGAATACAATACAAACAACAATGCGGTAAGATAAGGCAAACCGTGTGTGTAGGTTGTGTGTGTGTGGTTCAGTGAAGAGTGTGATTATGAGTAGTTGTGTGTAGTGTGTGTGAAGGGGTGTATTTGCGTACCTACCTAAATGTTTGTAAAGCCTTACACCAGAATGGTTAATAGTCTTTCTGTTTCCTCATAGTTCTGTTGCAGAAGCCAGTCAGTGGTTTTCTTTTTACACATATTTTTAGTGAGGCTGAATATGGATAACCTCCGATTGATTTTGTTGTATAGAAAACCTCCCATATGGCAAAAGAATCTCTTAGAGAACATTGTATAGTATTTGGACGTAAAACAGCCCACTGGGTTAAAACGCCTTCTATTCTCCGCAGGGGTTTGAAAGGTCAAGAGTTTGTGTTGCCTCAGCACGGTCTGCAGTATATACAATTGACGCACTGTGAGGACTTTTGATTCTTTGTATAAAAGAGCTGTTGGATATCGATAGGGAAGGAAGTACGAGACCTTAAGGATAGCTCTCTGAGCTCTTTCCACCTCAATCATTAAAGATTTTGGAGCGCCTCCCCAAGAGGTTAGGCAGTAAATTAGCAGTGATTGTACAAGAGCGAGGTATACTTTCTTTTTCAGCTTTTCATCTGCCACATGTCTAAGGGTCTTAAAGACGTATATCAGCTTCCGCAATCTGCCGTTGAGGTTATGGATGTGCTCCTGGAATCTTAGGTTACAATCTATAGTCACTCCTAGGTATTTAACACTTTAAGATTTGCGTAGAAGAGTGCAATTACATGTGGTATCAGTAAAGTCTCGACACTTGTGTGCCACAATAGTGTAAGGTGAGGTTGAAGTGGCAGGAGCGTTATTTTTTATGTAAAACGTGACAAATTGAGTTTTTTCCGCGTTGAGAGTGAGCATGTTACTCTGCAGCCAGTGCGACACAGTATTCAGACCCAATTGTGCATGAGCAAAGACATCGTCCCAGGTATCTGCACCGAACAGGAGGGCTGTGTCATCCGCGAAGGTAACTATTTTGCCTTTGGGTAGAGGGAGCGTGCCCAGGTCGTTAATATGTATATTAGGAACAAAGTCGGGCCAAGGACACTGCCCTGTGGAGCGCCGTAGGTAACCATCCGTTCGTCACTGAGATAGCTATCTATTTTAACGCACTGAACACGCTCACTTAGGTAATCTTCAAAAAGATCTAGCTGTATCCCTCTGATTCCCATGCTTTCCATTTTGCGGATAAGAGTGGGGACAGAAACCGTGTCAAACGCTTTAGCAATATCCAAGAAAATACCTACTGCTTTTTGTCCCCTGTCCATGTTTGTAACTAAGTAGTTAGTCACATCATGGACCGCGTCTGATGTGGACTTGCCGTGTCGAAAACCATATTGAGATGGTGAGAGCAGGTTATATTTTTCAAGGTAGACAATAAGCCTATTATTCATTATTCGTTCGAGTATTTTAGACATGGCGGGTAACACAGCTATCGGTCTATAGTTATTGACACAGGTTCTGTCCCCACCCTTATAAATCGGGTGTATAATTGATTTCTTTAGGACTTTGGGGAATTTGCCTGTTGTGAGTGCGAGATTGCATATGTAGGTTAAAGGTGGTACAACTATCGCTATGTGTTTTTTAAGCAGTCCACTCGATATTCTGTCCCATCCCGTGGCGCAGTCGTTACGTAGGGACATGATCAAGTCAGCGACTTCACGCTCGTCTGTCGGTAGCAGAACCATTGAGTCCGCCCTACCACTAGTGACATTAGGATTTAGGAATGTCGATGGACTCGTTATTTTTTCTGCAAGATTTTTGCCAATATTTGCGAAAAATGTATTGACTTGGTTTACTGATTGCTCTGGTGTTGCGGCTAGGTTTAGTAGGTGTAAAGCGTTTTCTTTCTTTTTTACCCTATTTGTAATATTATTTATTGCAGCCCAAAGTTGTCTAGTGTTACTGCCAGCAGATTTAATTTAGTTTTTTTCATAGTCTGTTTTAACTTTTCGTAAGAGTTTGTTACAAAAGTTTCTGTATCTAGTATATGAAATCTTAATAATATCGTCGTTAGGTGTTTTTTTGTATCTCTTGTGCAATTGATCTCTGTGACGAATGCAACGTAGAAGCCCTGGTGTGATCCAAGGTTTCACAATTTTTTTTCTATTTGGAACCCTCACTGTTTTAGAATTTTTCTCAATCACCTGACTTATCAAATTGATCATTATTTCAGCTGCCTCATGAGTATTTTGTGTGTTATATACTGGATTAAAATCAAGAATATCTAATTCTGCATCTAACTTTGCAAAATCGACACGGACTATTGTCTTTTTTGCTGCAATTTTAGGCATCTTCTTTGCGAGGTACAACAGAACAGTGTCATGGTCCGTCAGTGCTGAGTGGGCCACTAAGGTGGACGCAGGCAGTAGTGTTTTTAATATGATGTGGTCGAGGCAAGCATTTTGTCGCGTGGGTAATGAGTGTGCTGGAAGTAAACCGTGTGAGGCAAGGATGTTTAAGTAACTGTGTTTATGTGTGTCTTGACATTGTGGATGTATGTTTATATTTAAGTCGCCAGTAACTATGATATTGTTAAAGTGTGTAATATTTGATAGTGTTGTGTTAAGAGAATCAAGAAACTTTGTGATATCCTTATATCCTGGTGGCCGGTATATAACCAACATGATAGTGCTCTTATCCAGTTGTATTTTAAGACAATTGGCTTCTGTGACTGAGGGTTCCGTCACTGAAACCTTCAGATTTTGGTTTACATAGACGACGACACCCTCATTCTGCGTATAGTTATTTTCCGTCACAAAGTAGTTATAGCCTGCTAGTTCTGGAATGTGGTGTATGTTAGGGAGCCAGCATTCAGTTAGGGCGATTATATCCCATTCGGTTTTTGTCCTAGCGAGTAGGGTGTGTAAACCCGGCATGTTTTTCAGTACACTCCGTATGTTCTGTGTGAGAATTTTAAGTGATTGATTTGGAGGGAAGTTAGGTGGCGTACAATTATCTAAGTCACAAGTGGAGGAGTCAGACACAGAGATACAGTCAATATTGTAAGTATTGTTTTGTATATTATCGAATTTTTGTTGTATATTTTTCATTGTTAATATTTTCGTGAGAGCTTTTTATTGTTATTAGCTGTAGATTAATATTACTTGTAAATCTATTCATGACGTATGTAGTCCGTTGGCAGATACAGGTAAGACTTTGTGTGTGAGTACGAAAGTTGCAATAGTATGTGTGTAATATGTGTAGCGTAATATTGGTGTGTCGTGTATGTGTGTAGTATTGTTTTAGAATTACATTCGGTTTATTGTTGTTAGTTTTAAACAAATTTGGCATAAAAATAACTGTGTACATGAAAAAGGATATTAACGTTAGCATGCAATATAAGTCTAAATTAATTGGGATGCAGCATACAATGTCTAGTCATTTTTCTTTTCGAAGTTTAGCTAGGTCTTCTTCAGTCCTTATAAGTCGGCTCGGTAGTCCTTCACGTTTACGCACGTATACTTTTCCGTTGGCTATCCAGCACTGTTCGTAGTCGCTACTTTTTATAAATTCCCTGGTGAGATAGTGTAGTCGTTTGGTCATGGCAGTTAGCGATTCAGAGACGTATATGGGTTTCTTAGGTGCGGCGGGTTGCAACATAGTAGTGTTAAGGCGGTTATCTTTGTTTTGCTTGTTGTAGTTGATAGTCGACTTCAAGAACTCCTCTTTAAATTTCGGCATCGTAAATTCCACGATGACAGACTCAGTCTTGCCCCTAGTGCGGAAAATATTTTTTATTTGGCTCTCCACCACTGGTTGGTTGATTATGGTGCCTATTTTTTGAATTGCTCCTGTTAGTGATTCTGTAGTATCATGGTTTGAGGTCGGTATGTCTTTTATTTCAAGCGATGCTACTTTTAGATTTTTCTCTAAGTAGTCTACTTTATACTCAAGGTTTTTAACGATTTTCTGATAATTTTCAGACTCTAATTTTAAGTTTTTTATTTCTATGATAGCGTCGTCGTATTTATCAGACAGATGTTGCATGGATTTTCGAATTTCCTCGTTCTGAGTTCGAATTTCTGAATTTTGGTTTCTAATTATTGTGTTCTGTGTTCTAATATCGTCTAGGGCAGATTGTAAAGTGTCTATTTTTTGGTTCTGTTGAGTTTGCTGACTTGATAGATCTGAGAACATAGACTTCACCTCGGCAATCACAGTTTCTATAGAACGTAACTCGTCGTCATCACGTCTTCTTTTTCTGTGTAATGTTTAAGTTGTCAAAGTTTTCTTTAACAGAACTAGTTGCTAAGTTCGATTCAGAACTACACAAGGGCAATGACAGAGTTGGGGTGTTGGGGGGCGTTCGACGAGTTGCCATGTTTCTTGGATATTATTATGTTATAACTTATTAATTGATAAGACAGATTTAGTAAATAAAAGTTAATAACTCACTCAGCTTTCTTCAACTCAATAACCACGCAGTAGCAGAACCAAGTACTTCGTCATATGTCTTCCAGTTCCGAGTGCTTCCGAACAGTTCCGAATACACGCCGAGTGAGTCCTCAAGTGTAGATGTATGCGAGAATTCCGGTCGTTGACCCCGTCGCGTCGCTCTGTGAGTTTGTTGACACGGTGACTCATGCGCCTCAGTGCCGATTTAAAAATTTTGCGGCCGTTGTATAATAAAATCGTGATTATTCTGCAATCCCTTGGCGGATTTTGAAATGGTTTGGTGCATCCAATAGCTTGTACACTACTCTTCACCACAGTGTATATTTTACTGTTATAGACCGAATTTAAACACTAGCAAAGATTTTTGTTTGGGAGCACAAAAGTGTTACGTGTTGATGCGTTCGAGACCGCGGGGGGGAGTGAGCTAACGTTCACTGAAACCTTTTTGGATAAGTGATTAAATAAACAATAACTAAAAAATAACTATACTTTAATAATTAAATTTTTTAAGCTATAATCACTTGATAATCACGATCAAATCAAACTTTTTAAACAGAATAACACTTACTATTTTGTACTGTTTTACCATACCTAAAACGAAACTAGACTAATTTATACGTTACAGGACTTAAACCTATGTCTTGTAATGTGCCGGGTAGACACGCCCTACATAAACACAATAAACATTGAGTATCTTCTCTTAAAAGCTGTATTAGCTTACTTATCACAGATGTGTGGAATGCAGTTCAATAATGAAAAATACTTAATATTAACCTGTCTAAACTATAATGACTCGTATCTAAATAGTGTCTCGCAGTTAAATAAAACGTTGTTTTGCCACTGAGTTACGATAAAATCATTACTCCTTTTCTACTATTTAAATGAAATATTAAAGCTAAGTTAATCAACTTGGTCCATAACTTTACCTTCAGAAACAGAGGTAACTTTATCATAAAATAGTATTAGCAGTTATGGTTTTATAAAATAAGGCACTTATGGAGTGAGACACCTTCAAAATTAACTATTTCCATGATCTACACTAATCACAACCGTATAAAGCACATAAAAGTGGTGTATATAGTGTTCTTACAAAAATATTTTTATAAAACGTTTACTTAATACTACATAGAGCGTAATGCTCGTAAAAGTATTAAAAAAACCTTAAACTTAAACATTAAAAATCAGTTCCCAACAGTAACTTATGTACTAATTTAGAGATTAGCATAAAAAGATTCATAAAATCTTGGCACGACGTTTTTTTGGATTAGCTTTAGAATGCCTTGCTTCTTTGCTTCAGGAACTGTAAGCTTTTCAGTGTAAAGTTGCTTTAGAACCAAATGATTATCAGGCACTGTCTTCGACTTGGTGCGGCGTTTTCTCAACGTATACCGTATAACGACCTGAACTCTACCTCTTCGTAGGATGTTTTAAAGATGTTTAAAAAAATATGCCATTGCTTACTTTATCCGCCTTCAGGATCTTTATATCGGTCTATTTGAATTTATTGCCATCGTCAACTATATTGTAGCTTCCTGTACACAGAGGTTTTAGGTCAAAAAAAATCTTGTGTCAGTTCTTCAACAGTATAAGGCTTTCCAGTTTTCTTTGCTGTTTTAACTAGAGTGATATATTGGTCTGGAACGTAAATTGGAGATGATTTTAATGCTCTCGTAATGTGACGTTGGATGACAGAATGAACACAGTCTCCTTCGTTTTGGGTATGTCCTTTTATTAAGAACGTATGAGTAATACTATTGATGTCCGGTAATTCTTGAGTCGCATATTGGTACATTGCCAGCATGAATTTGTTTTTTTGCTGGCCACAGCAATTATCGCTATAGAAAGTGACATCACAAGATTCCGTGGCATTATCATTCAATTTTCTAAGATACATTAGAACACAGGAGCCAATTTCATTAATACCTCGGGCGCCTTCTCCCTCATGGCATACAAAACAAGTTGTGTCCTTTGTACCGAGCTCGGTTATTGTGAAATTAAGTAGATTTAATTTAGACGTATAATAGAAATTAGACACATCACCCTGAGGACAAGGCATCACCGCTTGGAGGTCGTACACAGCCACTACGAAGGTATTACTCACAAGCTCTTTATCTCTATCTTTTTCAGCTCTAGCGAGAGTCTTTTGCTTCAAGTGCTCCTCGTATGTCTCTTGTAGTAACGATTTATCTTTAGCGTTTTGGTAAACCATGCAGTCTTCGCATTGATCCGTGTTAGGCTGCCAGAAAGATAAGTTAAAATCATGTGTCAATATGTTGTAGTATACTTGATATGAAACGTGTGGTGCACCCTCAGATTCACATTTGTCTACGTAATGTCGATGTAAACCCGCCCTCAATATACTCCCGAGTCGATCGCGCCCTACAGTAATGACTTTCTATGCGGGGTATTGAATTGATGTGTGCTTTGACACCATCGGTCAGCTCTGAGTCAGTCTCAGTCTTATGGTTGTTATGTTTTCCCCTGTTATCTTTAAGGTGCAGACCAGTTTCGGGCTGCTTCTTGACAACGGTTCTGATCATTGTGTCTGAGATTCCAAGGGTATTCATGAAGAATACTTTACATACCAGAGTTTTTTTATTATTTCGAGTCAGAAAATATGCGTGATTGTAATTTTTGCGACTGCTACCTTCACGAACGTATCTATATTTTGGTTCTATCTTCGTCATGTGATCGTGAATAAACTGTCGTTGGATTTCCAGATCACCGCACTCCCAGAACTTTTCAAAGATATGCTTTCGTTCTTCAAACGTAAACTCTGTTGAACATTTTAATTTACATTTACCGAAACATACAGGACCAAGCAAGTAAACCCTTTCAAGAAGTATTTATAGATACATTCTCAATTGAAGGAACAAGTTTCTTAACTTTAGTAGACTCCTTTTCAAAACTAGGTCAAGCAATTGAAGTAAAAACTAAATCAACACCTGAAATAGTTCGAGCTTTAATTAAATATTTTTCTACTTACGGAGTACCAAATAAAATCAGTTGTGATCCCGGCTCAGAATTTAATAATACATTGATGAAAGAAACATTAATATTCTATAAAATTGAACTACATATAGGAACTCATAATAATCCAAACTCTATGGGAATTGTAGAAAGATTTCACTCTACTATAACAGAAATTTATCGCATAGCAAAATACCAACATAAAATAACTGACGCCGCATCAGTTATGCTATACGCAATAATGGCATATAACAAATACTATTCGTAGTTCAACTAATTTAACTCCTTTTGAAGTAACGTTTGGACATACCAACTCAAGTAGTAATTTTGATGTTAACTTTGAGCATGCTTACACTCAACAGTTATTAAAGGAACATAAAGAAATAACTTCATTTTTATATAATTATTTAAAGGAAAAGATGATAAAGAATAAAATGAATAGGCAAAAGGAAGGAGAAAATATAAATTTTAATGATACAGATCAAATTTATACTGGATTAGTTAATAAACGAAGAGGAAAGGATAAACCGCGTTACGAAAAAGCGAAAGTTGTAGGTAGCATAGAACGTAATATAGTAGGTACCTGTGCAAATTAAAGAAAGAATAACTAAGGTCCCTCTTAAGAACGTTAAGAGACCAACTAAAGAATAATGTAGGGTAGGACATGCATTCACACACTTCCGAAACGAGATGGGAAAATATATAAATTGAGCAAATTATATACCTCCACTTCATTAATGTCCAATTACATATAAAATGTAATTAATGTAATAAATTTTAAATTAATTATAATGTAACTTAATTATATAACTTAAAAGTTAGGAATTAGAAATAAAAATCAAATAATGTATTTTTAAAAATTTATCGTACCTGTAAGTACAAACATAATATTAATTAATGTAAACTTATAATGTATAACAATTAATTTTTACTAATCTTCTAACAATTGTAAACGTCACTAGGAATGATATAATGAATCTTATCCCTAAATTGAAATTAACCTTCAGATAATTTCAATCTAAGAAGGGAGGAGTTAGGTAACCCTTTCTAATTACTTAAATTATTAGCTATGTGACCTTATGACTCCAATAAAATATATGATTGATATAGTTATGTGACCCTTAATCCTTGTTGACACAACACTTTCTGCATACATATTTAATTAGCGGAATTACCCACGGTCACGCACCAAGTTATCTTAGAGAGATTAGGCAAATTAGTTACGCTTCTAATATTTTATAATTTACGATCTGATTTTACGACTTCGTTTTACGACTCTTTGTAACACTGTTGCAAAACCAGTTAAGGCACTCCGCCACCTCCCTTAGCACCTGACTAGTATAAAAGACCAAGACACCAGCTACTGAAATCAAAACCGATTCACGCGCAAAGCCACGGGCGCCCCGTGGTTCGTGCGCAATAGGGAACTTCACGTAGACCTAAAACTGCCTACCATTAAGCAGTTTATGAAACGCGCCTCCAAGCGTTATTTCGATAGGGCCCCCCATCACCCCAATCCCCTGGTGGTCAGTAGCGTCGACTACATCCCCTCCCAGATTAGTAGAATTCGCCGTCCAAGGCACGCTCTAGCTTACCCCGACGACCCTATAACGGTCCTACAAGAGTCGAATAGAGAGACTAGCACTCTCAAAATACACTCACACAAACGCCGCCCGATTTACCGTCCTCGCCGGCGAGGCCCGTCGCGAAGACCCAGTAATGGTAACCCCCCCCGACCCTTGCTCGAGCCGGCCCGCGCCGAGCCAGTAGCTTTAAATTAGTCCCTAATAATAATTTAAACCAGATCCAGCCGTCCCTAGCTGCCCCCCCAGCAACGCCCTAAGCCGAGGCCCGTGTCCCGCAGGGGACGCCCTTAGCTGCTGTTGCTTAATTTTAAGTTGCTCCTGGCTGGAGGCATTCGGTGCCTCGCCACCAAGTTCGGTTACGCTGTCAAGATTCCCTGAATCAACAGCTAATGTCCACGTCGGAAAAAAAAAAAACTACTGAAATCATTCCTAGTCTCGTCGCCGAACAGTGTATTTTTATCTTCAAATTAAATAATTAGTCTTCAAAAGTAAAATCGTATTAATTCTCGACCGACATCACCGCAATTATCTCCACGACACTAAATTAGCAGCAGAGTACTGAAAGTCTTCATAAAAGTTTTAAATCATTTAACTTCGGGTTTCGTCGTAACAAACAAAAGCCAATTACGCACAGAAACTAAACTACCTTCCAATTACTACTTGTTGATAATTAAAAATAAGTACTTCTCTACCTTAGCAAAAAAAATCATTGATTTCTACCCACAAATATACCAAAAACCGTGTCATTTTATCATCACGGTGGCCTGTCCTGAACCCAATTCCGCTCATAAAATACCTTTCCCTACAAATACATTCGTAAAATGGATTTAAATCGATTTTGTTATCATTAAATTATAATATGTTCGATCAAATAAAACTATTTTTGTTTGTTTATCTTCTTTCGCATGGATTTGACAGGCAGTCAACTTTTGTCTGGAAAAATGTTATCATTTCAGAGGACAGTAAGTTTTAGTGGAATAGCCACGTCAACATTGCCTTGTTACGACCTTCTCACCTTTCCTCACTTCGGATCAGTCCGGCTCAAGCTCTCGGTGCGAACGCACAGGTCCCAACGTCTTACGGCTTCCCGCAAAAAAAGTAAGTTTATCATTTCAGTGATATGGGGACAAAAATAGTTTCATTTTGGTGGCTGTTATAACTCGTGCTAGATTTGTTTAATTTGTATCAAAATTGTGTATTAATTTCGCCGTAAGTACTGTTTTGTTTGAGTAGTATTCATACTTTTTTAATAATTTTATTTCGTAGTTGTGCGGGTTTTTTATTGCTCTTCCAGGAGTTCGGAATCTCCTCGGCGGAGCAGGCACACAGTGCATTGCGATCCGCCTCCTCCTGGGGCTGTGGGTCGCACACTCCCACTTGTGACGTGGCGTACGTTAGAGTCGCGGCTCGGAATGAGTACGTCGAGGCACCCTGTAATGCGCTAAGATTCCCGGTCGAAGGGAAGGAGGGAACACCATTACTGTACCCAATGAAACACACTACTACTGGCACAACACTGTTCCTCGGGGTTCGGTTCTCACTCGAAGTGTGTCCTCTTCGATGACTGGATAGCGACTGTGTCTGCCGAACATACGGCCATACTTTTTATACCATACAACCTTTTCGAGAATCATCTAGCATAGTACCGAACCCTTTGGAAGCCTTTTATTTACTTAATTCCTTACATAATGTACATGTTATATATATCATTAGATGCGCCATAACTTACTCTATAATATAACATACTAGCTTCTGCCCGCGGCTTCGCCCCCGTGGAATTCGGCCTGTCATCACATCCCCCGGGAACGGGACAAAAAGTATCCTATGTCCGTCTCCTAGTTCTAAGCTACCTCTCCTCCAATTTTCAGCCAAATCGGTTCAGCCGTTCTTGAGTTATAAATGGTGTTACTAACACGACTTTGTTTTATATAATATAGCTTCTGCCCGCGGCTTCGCCCCCGTGGAATAAAAAGTATCGGGAACGGGATAAAAAGTATCCTATGTCCGTTTCCTGGTTCTAAGCTACCTCTCCACCAATTTTCAGCCAAATCGGTTCGGCCGTTCTTGAGTTATAAATGAAGTAACTAACACGACTTTCTTTTATATATATAGATACATAACAAATGTAGCAATCATAACAAAAAAGTAATCATTAAACTGGAAATGTTCTATAAATTCTTACATATCTATTAAGATAATGCTATATTCTGTTTGTTATCATCTATTAATTACTTTCTACACAAGATTCAACTATTTATACCAAATTATAACGCGAATCTTGTGAAATAGCATATCTCATATCCAGAACTTTCTCGTAATAATATCGCGACATAGGAAAATTCTGGTAACATGATTCCGCTGTGCTACAATTGTTGTGACCTTACTAGATCTTTCTAAAAACAGATATCCTAACATGCTTATATACCAATCTTACATAGATTTCTAGATATTAACTTGTTATCACCTTATCATAAAAATATCAAACCTTATCAAATTACCATAACGAATAGCAAGGGGGTGATTAGTACGTGTTAGGAAAATATACTAGAATATTATAAACCTTTCAGATGCCTAATTATTACACCATAAAGCCTAGATTTAATTATATTATCACGAATATTCTAGATAAGGTACATCCTTTCGACAAAAGATGGCGTTAGCATGCTTATGTAAGGTAAGTATATAATCGAGCCATCTATATCTATATAATCTGTATAACTAATCATTACTATCTGTAACTCTTCTATTGGACGATAGATGGCGCTCACGAAAATGTACGCTAGTAAGGTAAATAGGAATATGTTACACAACTGTTATTTACCTATCTTACATTCTTCCATTCAATAATAAATGGCAACCATATGCTAGCTCAGGTAAAAATACATAAACTACATAAACCATGTATATAATTATTATCTACCTACGTATCATTTAATACTTTCGACGATAGTTGGCGCTAGCAGCCTATGTAAAAGTAAACTAAGTATATAATCGAGCCATCTATATAATCTATATAACTAATCATTATTATATTTAACTCTTCTATTTGACGATAGATGGCGCTCACGTACGTATACGCTATTAAGGTAAATAGGAATATATTACACAACTATTATTTACCTATGTTGTATTCTTCTGTTCAACAATAGATCTGTTGTAAAACCTACTTGGTCAAGAATACTTTGTGTTAGGTTTTATAATGTAATGTTGACAAAAAAGATATTTGAGGTTTGAATCGCTGTTACAACTTGAAGTTCAAAAATAGCAACCATCGTACAATTTTTACTGTTTTTCATTTCGCTATTTACACAGATTCTTGATTATTCAGACTACAATTACAACACGTTATCAGCACGAAGCTCTATTTATTTTATCTACGATCAAATTTAAAAGAAGATTGGTGGTGAAATTGTACCTAGTTAACATGTTGTCTGCAGTTTCGGGTATGTCCATAAATGGAATTCCGACACTTTGTAATAGAGAAGGATACACTGTGTGGAAATTTAAAATGCGAATGTTGTTAATCCATGAAGGATTGTGGGAAACCGTAAACGGAGTAGTTGTCGAAGGGAATAAGACGTCCGACGATGTACGGAAGGAAGAAAAGGCTCTTTCCAAGATATGCCTTACTGTGGATGGCGCTGCTATTTCAATTGTTCGACCAGCTAAGACCGCAAAGGAAGCGTGGGATGCTCTTATGAAATCCTACGAGGATCGAAGTTTGGGTCGTAAATTGTCGTTGGAACGCAAGTTGTACAGGTACTCCTTATCTGACTTTTCTGATTTAGAAGCTTACTTAACGGCAATAACCACAACAGCACTAGACCTGGCCGATATTGGCAAAACCATAGAAGATAGTTCTTTAGCAGCTATTATATTGGGAGGTCTGACGTCCCGATACGAGCCCTTGATAATGGCGCTTGAGAATGGGAGCGTTGAAGTCACAACAGATTTAGTGAGGACTAAGTTGTTGAGCGAAATGACGAAGACGACTAAAGATGATGTGGCTGCGTTGCATACAAAACAGGTTATTTGCTTTCGGTGTAAGAAGCCTGGGCACATTAGTCCTAATTGTCCTCTCAAAAAGAAGGAGAAAAAGGCAAAGGCGCGTTGCTCTACAGAAAGTTGTTCTGAAGATAAGGGACTGATTGCTTCTAGTACAGGGAATATGACGAATCAAGTGACGGAATTGGCTTTGGATAATGTCACGGAACTGGCTTTGTCCGCACCTAATGTTCAGTTATCTGAGAAGTGGATTATCGACTCTGGTGCGTCAACTCACATGACACCACATGCTGAATGGTTTAATAGTTATCGACACTGTGATGGGAAGATAACTGTCGCAAATGGTAAAAGTTTGTCGGCTGTGGGTTTAGGAGATGTTGCGATTGACACGAAAACCGATTTCAAGAAGATTTTTAATGTTGTACATGTTCCTGACCTAGATTGTAATTTACTCTCAGTCAAAAAGGCAGTAGAGAAAGGTTTCTCGATTGTTTTTGATAAGAATGGGTGTAATTTTTATAATTCTAATGATGTTTCTTTTATAAAAGGTCCTGTTTTACATGGCACTATTTGTGGTGGATTGTACACTTTAGATTGTACAGTAAAGCCGCAAAGCGTTTTAGCCTACAATGTTCACACTAATTTGTCCCAGTTTCAGCTTTGGCGTAAGCGTCTAGGACATCTCTGCCGTGTTGGTATGGATCTACTCAGAAAAGGTCTAGCTGTTGGTGTGGAGTATACTGAGGTTGACAAAGAACCATGTATACCTTGTGTAGAGGGTAAGCAGGCCCGAAAGCCTTTCAAAAGGATAAAGTATAAGAAGGCTTCGTCACCATTAGAATTGGTCCATACGGACGTTTGTGGTCCCCTGACCACTGAATCTTTTAAAGGTAATAAATATTTTATTATTTTTGTAGATGACTATACACGTTCTATATTCCTTTATTGTATGTCATCTAAGACAGAAGTTCAGAAGTCTTTTTGCGCTTTCCAAGCACTTGTTGAGAGACAGACTGGCTCTAAGATTCGAACTCTTCGGTCAGACAATGGTACCGAGTATGTCAACAAGGAGTTGACAGACTATTTGCAGGCTCAAGGGATTCGACATGAAACGTCTGTACCATACAGCCCTCAACAAAATGGGGTAAGTGAACGTTGTAATCGTAGTATTGTAGAGAAGGCCCGTTCCTTGCTAGCACAGAGCTCTCTGTCGAAAGCTTTTTGGCAGGATGCTGTTGAGACTAGTGTTTATTTAAAGAATAGGTCACCTCATCGTGCACTTGATGGTAAGACGCCATATGAAATGTGGTGTGGTAGTAAACCTGATCTGTCTCATTTAAGGATATTTGGTTGCCGAGCTTTAGTTCACGTGCCTTCATGCCAGAGAACTAAGCTAGACATGAAAGCTTCTGAACATATCTTCGTTGGATATTCAGACGATCCAAAGAGTTATTATTTCCGTAGCGCGGAAAACCCTCGGAGGTTGATTAAGTCACGGGATATTACGTTCTTTGAAAATATTTTTTCAGGATTGAAGGATAAACCTGTTCAGCCTGAAGTTGTTGTGAGCCCCAATGTCATTGATCTTTTTTCAAAGACTTCTTTAGATACCACTTCGCCACAGGAGATTTCTATCTCATCTGCTTCTACTACTACTTCTTCACCTACTTCAGAAGGTGTGGAGATGGAGGTAGAGCAAGTTGACGATTTTGTGGACGCGTCTAATGAAGCTGGTGGTGTTGGTGACACGGAGTTTCTACACTCGGGTGAACAAAGTGATTTATACCTTGTTCCTTCAGATGAACCCAGTGATGTATGTCCTGAGAGAAGATATCCAGAACGAGTTCGTAAACCTCCTAATTTTTATTCATACGGCACTCTCGGTGTTGAATTGTTGTGTGATGATCCGAAAAGTTATCGTGAAGCTATTAAAAGCGATGATAAAGATAACTGGATCTCCGCTATGAAGAATGAGTATGATGCCTTATTGAATAAGCAGACATGGACATTAGTGGATAAACCAAATAAAAAGGTTATTCCATGTAAATGGGTGTTCAAGATAAAGAGGGACGCGAACGGTGCAATAGTCAAGTATAAGGCGCGACTAGTTGCAAAAGGTTTTAGTCAAGTTTGGGGGACTGACTATAACGAGACTTTTGCCCCTGTGGTTCGAAATTCATCTCTGCGTACTCTTATAGCTTTGGCGGCAGAAATGGATTTGAAGATTCAACACATGGATGTAGATACCGCATTCCTCAACGGAGACTTAGAGGAGACGGTGTACATGCAACAGCCTGAGGGATTTGCTGAGCACGGGGCAGAAGGTAAAGTCTGTTTGCTCAGAAAATCCATTTATGGTTTGAAGCAGGCAGCTCGAGCCTGGTATTTCAAATTGCATCAAACTCTTTCGAAAATGGACTTTGCACGAACATCTGCGGAATCATGTGTTTACTTGAAAAAGTTTAGTAATGAAACCATAATACTTGCAGTCTATGTCGACGATCTAATTGTCTTTTAC
Organism: Acronicta leporina; assembly: GCA_947256265.1. Taxonomy (NCBI): domain Eukaryota; kingdom Metazoa; phylum Arthropoda; class Insecta; order Lepidoptera; family Noctuidae; genus Acronicta; species Acronicta leporina. The sequence goes on along the minus strand of OX366533.1, from coordinate 4,202,049 downwards.
AAAGAAAAAAGTTCATTCGACGCTGTCAAAAAAGACTTGAAAAATTTTTTCTCACTAAAAGATTTGGGTACATTGTCGTATTGTTTAGGCTTAAATATTAACCGTGTTGACGATAAAATCGTGGTCAGTCAGAAGACCTATATTCAGGCGGTATTGGAGCGGTTTAATATGCGAGATTGCAAGGAGATGTCTACACCTTTGGAGAATAACAAGTTGGAGAAAGCTAATCCAACATCTCTTGGTGAATATCCTTACCAAAACTTGATAGGATGTCTCATGTACCTAGCTGTTAATACGAGACCCGATATAGCTTATGCCACAAGCTATTTAAGTCAGTTTAATAACTGTTATGATAAAAGGCATTGGTTGGCCGCTAAAAGGGTGTTACAGTATCTAAAAGGTACTATGGATTACTGTATTACTTACAGGAAAGTCGGTGGATGTCTGTGTGGATACACGGATGCTGACTGGGCGAACTGTGTACATGACCGTCGGTCATACACGGGTTACTACTTCACGCTAGCAGGTGGACCTATTAGCTGGGAGTGTAAGAAGCAGCCGACGGTAGCCTTATCGTCTACAGAAGCTGAGTATATGTCCTTGACTAGTGCTGCAAAGGAGGCTATTTTCCTAAGACGGTTAGTGTGTGACATTACTGGTTTTGCTGATAGTGTGTTGCTATACAATGATAGTCAAAGTGCACAGAAACTTGTGCTCAATCCAATCCACCACAATAGGACCAAACACATTGATACGAGATTTCATTTTATTCGTGAAAAGGTTACTGAGGGTCTTATAGATATAAAGTTTATACCTACGGATAAAATGACAGCCGATGTATTAACCAAGCCCTTAAGGCGTATAGCTCATCTAAGGTGCGTTTTTAATATGGGTTTAGGGATAAATAGGTAGAATAATTTTCTATTTATTTATTTTTCGTCGGTTTATGTTTTGTATTTCTGTTTAGTCTGGTAGTAATGTTTTAGTCTTCTATTTTGTTTAGCATTACTACTTTATTTTTTTTGTTCCCATTAAGGGCGGATGTTGTAAAACCTACTTGGTCAAGAATACTTTGTGTTAGGTTTTATAATGTAATGTTGACAAAAAAGATATTTGAGGTTTGAATCGCTGTTACAACTTGAAGTTCAAAAATAGCAACCATCGTACAATTTTTACTGTTTTTCATTTCGCTATTTACACAGATTCTTGATTATTCAGACTACAATTACAACAAGATCGCTTTAGCACGCTATGTAAAAGTAATACATAATTGAGCCACCTATATAATTTATATAACTACCATTACTTCTACCTCTCAACTCTTCTATTCCACAATAGGTGGCGCTCACGTACTTACAAGTTCAAGAGGTAAATAGGAATATACTACATAATCTACCTACCTATCTTATATTCCTTCATTCAATAATAAATGGCGACCATTATGCTAGCTCAGGTAAATACATAGAATTCGTGCATAATTATTATTTACCTACGTATTATTTTTCCTTTCGACGATACGTGGCACTAGCGTGCTAGTGAGGCTTTCTACATAATCAATATTGCCCCCGTGTATTCCTCTATTCGGTGGTAGGCGGCGCCACCAGTACTTTCGTTATGAAAAACTACTAGGGTGAAATACCCAGTTGTCGACCTGCCTTAACGTAAAATATAACATTGTTTTCTTACCATGCCGACACCATGTGACTTAGACAGGATGGTCGCCAACAGTAGTTAAATGTAGAACTAACCTCTATTTTATCATCTCAGTGTTATCATTTCAGTGGATTCGGTGGACTGTTATACCAATTACAGTCCACCGGAATGAAATGTATCTCCGAAATGATAAAACCATAAGGTTTTAGAGATCCTTGTGTCAAATACAAAGTCATAGTTTTGTAATGTACTTTTACCTACTACAGTGTAGATTAGATTATTCAGGTGTATTTATTGTAGTAATTTAAGAATAACGTGATCTCAATTTCAGGTTTCTGTTATGTTTCATACGTTTATGTCAAAGGATTAAAAGTACTAAGCTATTACTACTAAGATATTTTTATAATGTTTCTTGTTCATTTATTGTGTTTTGAAAATATAAGAGTTGATTTAATTTTAGAAGTTTTACTTATATACCTGTAGAAACACTATTCTCGTATCGTTACCAATTTAACTAAATTATACCTAGCATTTTTCTCTTAGTGCAATAGGCAGACATTATGTATTACTAATGTATTATTAATGGCATAACATACAAATGCAGCCATCATATATTTAATCAGAAACTTTAAGCTTTCTAATCGCGATTCGTTCACTCTTTTGAAAATATATCAAGTAAATTAGTATTAGTTCATAAACAAACAAAAATATTTATTTATGGTTACCAGCATTTACGATAAAGTTTTCAAACATTTTCACACAACAACAACCAGAAAAATTACCAAAGGTTATACAAGTAAAGAAACAATTCATTCATATCATAATAAATATTACTTTACATTAATATCATTCTTTTAGGTTATTGTAACCTCAAAGAATTATAGGTATATGTAATACTAACTGTAATATCTGTATATTAATGATGATATTAAAATAACTGCGTACTGTCCCGTCTCAGTGTTTATCTAAAATTGGTGGAAATCAAACCTAACAAAGTACGGAACCCTGGCTGCCCGGCACGGTTATTCTTAGCTGTATCATTTCGGTGGATTTATTTCATTCTGGTGCACAGTTTATCATTTCGGTGGTCATTTTTATCATTTCGATAGTCACTTTTCATTTCAGTGGGCTCTTAAAAATTCATCCTTAAATATCTATGTAAGTTTTGATGATATTTGATGTCCACTCACGCATAACGTTATAAAATAGGCTAAAGTTTTATTTGTCACTAAAAATATGTAGATAGCATTGAAATAAAAAAATCCCACCGAAATGACAAATAAAAATCTCTTGTCTTCTTGAAAATACGAGATATTGAGACATTTGGATGAATTTTATTCACCCAAATGTATCTCGTATTTTCAAGACTGATTACTCTAATTGTTAATTTTTAAATATTTAATGTAAAATTTAAAAAATGTTGATTTTGTATTTTTTCTATGCCATTAATGTTTAAGTAAAGTTTCATAGACTGATTTATGTGAAGTCAATAAATACAGATAAATTTAAAAAATACTAATTGTTTTATTTATTTTAAGCAAATTTAACGTTAAAAATAGGCTAATTATATAATATGTACAAGTAAAATGGCTGCATAATTTACTTCTATAAAAATATTTGCTATTGAAAAGGTGTCTGGTGTACTACCACGTCAGTAAAATAGTAAAAATGGAGTCACGTCAGTCGCAGAGGGTTAAATGAGAATAAATTAGATAAATTAATATTAATATTATACCTTATTATAATAAAAAAAAATTAACGAACATTAAAACATTAAAATTATAGATTAAAAACAATTAAATATTAAAATTATTTTCATAGAGGAATTCATGAATACTATAATAACATTTATTGGCGAGTATTATTTTCAATTTATTTTTAAATACTTTTAAATTACTATTTTTAATATCATTAGGGATTTTATTATATATTTTTGGCGCCATACATAATACGCTTTTTCCTGCCAGAGTTGTTTTTGCCCTATGTAGATACAGTCTATTACTATTAAGTTTGTGCCTGTTCCTTTTTACCACATCAGATAATTGTTCAAATAGATGAGGGATTTTATGGACAAACAATGCTACCTCTAATATGTATAGTGAAGGAAGTGTTAAAATTGTATGTGATATAAAAAACGGTTTACAAGAATCAGTGGAGTCTCAGCGAAACATGGCTCGTATACAACGTTTTTGGGCCTTAAAAACCATCGCATTAACTCTTGAGTTTCCCCAAAAGATTATCCCATACCGTAAGATAGAGGCAACAAGGCCGTGGTAAGCCGTGAGTGAAGCATCGATGTTTACTATCTGAGCCAATCTGTACAGAGCATATGCAGAACTGCTGACTTTCTTGCATAATTTTGATATATGTGCCTTCCAATTCAGTTGCCCATCGATGGTTAGTCCTAAGAATTGCGCTGATTCTAACTCGGGTTATTGTCGTAATTTACATAAAGATTATGAGGCTGAGCTCTCTGGCTCAAGTGCATGACTTGAGTTTTAGATAAGTTTATTTTAAGATTGTTATTATATAGCCAGTTGATAATTGAATCCAAGCAATTATTTATATCGTCTTGATAGAGTTCTTTTGTCCTACATTGTACAGATACAGTACTATCGTCTGCAAAGAGGGACATTGGGTGGGTGGTAAATTTAGGCAGATCATTTATATAAATATAAATAATAAATAAAAGCGGGCCCAGAACGCTGTCTTGTGGTACACCAAAAGTAATTTTACGCGACTCAGATAAATAAGATTCTTGATGATTAGTCATAATATTGATCCTAGATATAGTTGTCATCTGAGATCTATCAGAGAGATCTATCTGAGATCTATCGTATACCATAAAACTAATTTATTTAATAGTATTCGGTGGTCCACATAATCAAAGGCCTGGGTCATATCGCAGTATAATGCACATATGGGAGTCCTTTTATCAACGTTTGTAAGCACTGTTTTGTAAAAATCATATATGGCTAAATTAATACTTTTATTTTTTCTGAAACCTTTTTGCTCATGACATAGTAGTTTATTAGATTCTAAATAGGCGTATAGTTGGTTATAAATATACTTTTCAAAAATTTTAGAAAAAATTGATAACAGTGCAATGGGTCTATAAGCTTGTAATAATAATTCTTTATCGCCCTTTTTGAACAGCGGTTTTACAATAGTTACTTTCAAATTATCAGGAAAAATACCGTTACTGATACATAAGTTTAAGAGATGACTCAAATGTCCACAAATATGTCGATTACCAACTTTAATAATTTTAGTCGAAATGTCATCAACACCTACGCTGTTAGTATTCTTCAGTTCAGAAATAATTTTATATATGTCGTTTGATACACATGGAGCCATGAAAATAGAATTCATCGCGAAGCGTCCATAATTCATTATCATATCACATTCGTTTTTTTTTTAATAAATGTTTCTGACCTGGAAACAAGTTCTTTTGGCTCACATTCGTTCTCAGTTCAGTGGTACCATATACACGACATTTACCCGAATATGGAGAAAATTTTGCTAGTTGAAGTTAAGTCTGTATATTTTTTTTAGATTGGATTGCTCCGGATCCTGCTGCAGAAAATAATGCATATTGCAAATACTGTCATGTGTCCTTAGTCCCGCATAAAAAGAGCTTACTATATCACGCTCAAAGTAAAAAACATGAGAAAACTTTCTTTTAATAAAACAGCAAAATCTTGTAAACAAATCACATTTAAAAAGCTAATACCAGATGAAAGGAAAATTGCTGAATTGAAGATAGCTGCATACATTGTGGAACATTCTTCAACAACTAATGTTGACCATTTGGGTGAAATGCTCCCCAAACTTGACCCCAAGTCCGAAATCTTAAATAATATTAAACTGCATAGAACTAAATGCACTATGTTAATAAAAAATGTTCTGGGTCCATGTATGTTTCACGATCTGCTGGAAGAAATTGGACACTCTCCTTATTCCATAATTGTAGACGAGACTACCGACATAACTACCACAAAGGTGTTATGTATGATGATTCGATTTTTTTCCAGGAAGAAGAATGATTTGGTTACAACTTTTTATAGAATAGTCAAAGTTACAGATTGCGACGCTACATCTCTATACAATTTAGTTTGTTTCACTCTGCAAGATGATGGACTTCGTATCGAGATGTTAGTTGGGATTGGTTTAGATGGAATTAATGTAATGATAGGCAGAAATCATTCCCTTGCCGCTCTTTTGAAGCAAAAGTTACCTGATCTGATCGTAATAAAATGTTCAAGTCACTCTTGCATTTATGTGCAGAAAAGGTGGCGGAAACGCTGCCACGTCAACTTGAGTTTCTAATACGTGAAACATATAACTGGTTTGCTTACAGTTCCAAACGTCTGGATGCATATAGGGATCTTTACGAAGTAATGAATAATAGTAGGAATCCAAAAAAAATTGCACGTTTCTGTGGAACCCGTTGGTTAGCGCGATACGACGCCCTTACTACAATCCTGGATCAATGGGAAGAGTTGAAACTTTTGTTCTTACTCTCAAAGAGGGAAGATAAATGTTACATGGCAGAAAAGTTACATGATATAATGAAATGTCCTGTATTCAAATGCTATCTTATTTTTTTTAAAGAATGACTGAAACCCGTTACCAATTTCAACATGTTGTTTCAAAGTGTGGATGTGGAATCTGTTAAATTACTGGAAGACGTTTATTTGCTATTGAGAGGGTTGCTACAAAAACTGGTTGTACCCGCACAACTTGAGAAAGTGAGTGACAAAGATTTGATTACATTTGACTTCAAACAATGTTTAATGCATACAAGTACTATTAACCTTGGACATGACACTGAGGTCATATTGCGTGAAATAAATGACAATGAAGCGCGCGAACTTCGTGACCGCTGCAAAAGCTTTATGGTCACTTTGTGCTCAGAGGTACAAAGCAGGACTCCTGAGCATATTTGCATTTAAGCGGCGGTAGCCTAATGGCTAGGGCGTCGGACTTGCGATCATGTGGTTGCCGGTTCGAACCCCACCCATTGCACTACCGACGTGAACCCACTCGTAACACAAGCATTTAGCTTAGGACGAGGGGTTAACAAGAATACTAGTAATGTGTGACCCACATTACTAGTAAGCTTTTTTTAAAAAAAAACATATATTGAAGTCAGTATCACTGCTGACCCCACAAATTTCCACCTCGCAAGTGAAACCTACTCTGACACTTTTATTGCAAATGTTCCAAAGAGAGGAGGTTTATGGTAATAAAACTGAAGCAGAATTTGAATGGCACAATTTGCATCACAAAGAATGGAAGAATACGTCGTCCAACATATAATTTGGGCCGAGGTTGATAACGATTTAGATGCAGGAGGAAATAAGAGGTAATTTTGTTAAATAAGCGTCATATTGAGTATATCGCCAGTGTTTTGTAAAATATGGCATCTACAATTTTTTTTAATGACATTATTATAGTGAATTATAACATAAATTATGTTTTCCTATTACTTATAGAGATTTCGGGAATAGTTTTTCCTATATTTGGATGTCATTGTTGCATTTGAGAAACGTATTTTCTTTCCTTGTTTAAGGTTATCGACATGAATCCGTCAAGAGATAGGAGTAGAAAAATATTAATGCTAGCAATTCAAAACAAGGAAAACTGTTCAGATTCTGAAGCCTCAACATCCAATTTAAACAGTTTATCAACAACTAGCAACCATACATATCCAGCTGACAAAGAAAACCTTTGCGACGACAATGATGGTGACTTTTCACCCGCTTCTGATGATGATACAACATACGTACCTTCAAAAAAAAACATGCCGTAGATCAAGCTCAAGTTCATCGTCGTCTTCAAGTTCCTCATCATCATCTTCATCTTCCAGCAAATCATCTGTTTCATCTTCAACTGCTATTGCATCCGATCCACCAAATATTCTTCAAACCACCACTCAAAGTACCAATGTAAGTGACAATAATTTAGAATTTGTTAATGACTGTACGGAAGTGATTTCGAATGACCAAAATTCTGGGTATGTAGATAATAATATTGCAGTATATATTGCACCAACTGTTGAATCTAATAACCAAAATGATGGGAACGAAGATAACGATATTGCAGTAGATATTCCACCAGCTGCGGAGAGTATCGAAAAACCAAAGAAAAAGAACCAAAGAGTTGCCTATATCTCTAAGACATTGAAAGACAGCGGAAAAGAATACGTTTCAACCTCCAAAACAAAAAAGGTTTTCCCAGCTAAGTTTCTAAAACCAACATGTGAGTCGACCTGCCGCTTAAAATGCTCAGAGAGTATTAATGAAGATTTGAGAAAGCAAATATTTGAAGATTATTGGGGCATGGCTTCACTGGTAAGACAAAGAGAATACATAGCTCGCAATATGGAAGAGATTAAGCCGAAGTATCAATATAAGAGAGTTGATTCAAGTTCAAGTTCAAGTTCAAATGTTTTTATTTCAAATAAGCTTTTACAAGCGTTTATGAAACGTTGTGATTCTAGTTGCACGGTTCCAAAAGGTCGATCCTATGGAGAAGAATCCGGCAAGAAACTCCATGGACACTCTTTTAAAATAAATGAATTACAAACTTCACTGGTACAATATTGCGATAACAAGATGTTGAAGGATGTCCAAGTTTGACCGAGGTCGACTATATTAAACGAAGATTCACGTTATTTGAGAATCCGATGTCATTTCTAAATAAAAACTATGTGGTAAAAACGCACACCATCAAAGCGACAAATAAAACTAGGTGTCTACTTAGACAAGCCACAACGTACACACATTAACAGTTTCTGTTGTGGTAAACAATACTAACCATATAAAGACATCTCGATATGTAAATAATATGGAATCTGTCAAAGCTATGTTCATCTACTTATAAGGTCCCTACCATAGCTACTAACTGACCAACATGAAAATTAATAAACATAATATATTAGTCTCTAATAATCAATTGTTTCATTTTGCCAGGGAGGCCACAACTGCATCCGTACTTAACGACCACACATTCTTATCGTCAACGTAGTCCTTGGTTTTATAATAGCCTTTCTTAAGAAGAACAGATTTAACGTGCCTTTTAAATTTCTTGCCAGTGAGATCGGTGACACATTTTGGGAGTTTATTGTAGAAACGGACGCAATTTCCTAGAAATGATTTATTTGTTTTAGTTAGTCTAAATTTAGGTACCACTATTTTATGTTTATTCCTAGTATTAAGGTTGTGAAAGTCACTATTGACACTGAACTTCTGCAGGTTTTTGCGCACATACATTATGTTTTCAAGGATGTAGAGTGACGGCATCGTAATTATATTAATGTTCTTAAACACTTCTCTTAGGGAATCGCGAGGGCCCATATCGTAGATTGCGCGGATGGCCCTTTTCTGTAAGATAAATATGGGATCTACGTCTGCAGCTGATCCCCATAGCAGAATACCGTATGACATAATGCTGTGAAAGTAGGCAAAGTACACGAGTCTGGCTGTAGCTACATCAGTGATCTGCCTAATTTTTCTCACTGCATATGCAGCGGAACTTAACCTGCTAGACAGGGCGGATATGTGCGCACCCCACTGCAACTTACAATCAACCGTAACACCTAAGAAAACAGTTTCATTAACTAGGTCGAGTTTGCTGCCTTCAAGAATTACATTAGGTTCAATTTGTGGTACATTTGGTAACGAAAATTTAAGACATTTTGTTTTGCTAGCATTAAGTAGTAAGTTATTAGCAGCAAACCATTTGGATAACGATTTTAGACTCTCATTTACATCAAAGAGATTGCTATTGTAGCCATCACACATCACAGCACGTTTTGACAGCAACGAGACAGCGACAAGTAGTTCTGATAAGAACTTTCTGGCGTCAAAACGACGCCAGAGACAGGAAAGCAGTTCACAGCAGCACGGGCACTCACGGCGTTGAAGCAGCAGTTCTGATAAGAACCTTTTTACGTTTTTGACCATCCACCAAGTCAGAGACAGGACAGGAGCCCCGCTGATCGACGAGCACGAACACAAGTCCAACCATCGCGGACGCAACACTGGGACATCTTGACTCGTCGACGGCCGGCGGCGGAAATGGGCTGCGCGCTCCGCGTCGCTTGTATTTATAACCTTGGCACCGCGCCCGACCGACCGCGCGCGCTAGCGACACTTCGCGGAACGCAGCAACAACAGTGCAGTGATGTGATTGGTTGAAATAATGTGAATATTTAGTTTTAAGTTTTTATTGGTTAATCATTTCTTGTAAAATTGTATATAAACAGGCCCTATTTGTAAATAAAATTATTATTCATTCTTCATTTTATTCGACGATAAGTTTTATTATTTGGCTGCTCCTCATCCCCAAACTATCATTTCTTTCAATTTTAAATATGTGTGAGGTATCGTCAGCAAATAATACTATATTCGTTAACTCAGACATCATATAAGGAAGGTCATTTATGTATGCTAAGAAAAGGAAAGGGCCTAAAATAGAACCCTGTGGAACACCAATTCTAACTGCAGACCCGTGAGAAGTGACTCCATTTATGCCCTATGCCTATTCACTTTTTGTAGCCTCTCAGAAAGATAGGACGACACAAGCCCCATAGATAGCCCTGTTATTCCGTAGTAGTTCAATTTACGGATAAGCGTATAATAAAGGTACTTACCTCAAAGTCAATGCCAGTCTTTCCTTGCTAGAAATAGCATCTCTGAACCTTGTATCTTATTTAGTAATATAAGGTTTGATAAGGTTATAAAACTCTTCAAAACTATCTGGAGTCATTCGGAAGTAAGAATAAAAGCGGTCTTCATGTGACTGTAACTCTTTACATAGTCTATTTTCTCCCAACTTCTTTCCTTTTTTTATTGATGTCATGCACCCAGGTACTGTTATGAATAAATTGTAATTTAATAACAAAATATCATGCTACTAACGCCATCTATTGTATATGAGTGTAAACCTGTCGACTTTCCTTTGCTGCCAATAAATAAGTCAGTCTGTTGCAAACCACCAAGCAAGTTTTATTTTATTAGGTTATGGGCCCAGTCCCATTTAAAAGTAAAAAGTAATTAGTGTTTGCAGACTTTCGGTGTTTCTTTTTATAGACTATCAGTGCTAAAATGTCGTCAGGTAACTACTCAGTGAACGTTCCTAAGCTAAAAGGACGCGAGAATTACGACGACTGGGCGTTTGCCGCCGAAAACTTCATGATCCTGGAAGGTGTAGATGTAACCAGCACCACGGGGCTAACGGAAGCTGAAAATAAGAAGGCGAGGGCAAAAATCATTATGACAATCGATCCGTCGTTGTATGTCCATATAAAAACCGAAGCCACGGTGCAAGAGTTGTGGGCTAAACTGAAATCATTGTTCGATGATTCTGGTTTTACGCGCAAGATTACTCTCCTAAGAAGCCTAATATCAATACGTTTGGAGAATTGTGATAGTATGACCAGTTACGTTAATCAGATTGTGGAAACGGCTCAAAGATTGAAGGGCACCGGATTCGAAATAAACGACGAGTGGATCGGCTCTCTATTGCTTGCAGGACTGCCAGAAAGATTTAGCCCAATGATAATGGCAATCGAACATTCAGGATTGAAGATAAGTGCTGATGGTAATGGTTTGCGTCAAAGAGACTGGCACTTTGTGGAGATAATTGGATGTCTTCCCGGTGAACATTGATTTGTGCGTCTCGTAGTATAAAATCCGTGAAACTGGGAGAATAGCCATCGAACAGTCGTGGTCTCTTCTTAGATGGGGGTGTACTGGAAAGGTCTATCGGTGCCAGATTATATTCGTTACCAACTGACTGATTCTTTGGTGTCGACGGAGGTTCAGGTATTTCTATCAGCGGAGGTGTTGGTGTAGGTTGCATTGTCGCAATACTCGTATTATCTTCGTTGTCTGTCATTGTAAGCGAAGTTATTGGGCTTGGCAAATCCATCATTTCACTGATGACAGTAGTCTCAAAGATGGCAAATTCTTCAGAGTATAGCTCGTATTGTTCTTCTGGTTCGTCGATAAAATCCACGTGTACTGCGGCACGTTAATGACCATACCCGCGTCCTTTAAAAAGCCAACACCCAGAAGAGTGCGATTCTCCTTTCTCCAGGTAACACGATGAATGTCGTTTGCAACTTTCGACCTATCAAGCGAACCTCGGCTCTGCACACAAGCACTTTTTGACATTTGCTTATGCCGTCAGCTAACGTTAGGTTGACTGGCAGTTCTTTGAACTTGCATCCGCCTTTTTCCAGTTCTAAGTACAAGGAGTGCGATGCGACACTCATCTTCGCGCACGTATCAATGTAGGCGGTACCTTTTATTCCCTCGATCTCCACGAACACAACAGGGCGTGAATATGCATCCAAATGTATGTCGATGGCACAAAACTTCAAGTCTTCCTTCTTAATGGGTGAAAATTTCTTGCAGGTGGCACAGTTGCTTCTAAATACTCCGGGTGCGCCGCAACCATAACAAGAGAATTTCGGTTGAGAAGGGGATGGTGCCTGCGTCTGGGATTCCGTAACCTATTTCACTGTCACTGAGCCTGTGCCTTCAGCACGCTTCTTCTTTCGGCATACGTCCACCGTGTGTCCCAGGTTTTTACAAAAAGTGCACCGCTGCTTTCCTTTTCGCGTTTGAGCTGTTTCGGTATGTTTAGCTCCATGTGCGTATTCTTGCAGAGTTTCTTCTATACCGCGTGCCGTTTCTAGAAGTTTCTCAAACGTTGGTACCGTATCTCGAGGCATGCGGTTTCGTATTTCCAACCTATGAGAGCGAACACCAAATCAATTTGTTGGGTTTGAGTCGGTGCGGGAGGAGGAAGTGATGCAAATAATGCACGCTTCTTGGCAATGAATGCTTCCGTGGTGACATCGGACTTCTGGACCTCGTCTGTGATCTGGTGATATATCATATACGCTGGTTTCCGGGGAGCGAACGTGTGGCGCAGTTTGTTGCAAAACTCTTCCCATTTTTCTACACCGCTTTTCACGCCTTGCTACCATACCGCTTCTTCATCACGTAGCAGGAGTGGAAGCCCTTGAAGCGCATCCGAGTCAGTCAGCTTTTCCACATTTTAGTAGGTGGTTGCTGCTGCTACAAAAGCCTCGACTGCGTCCATGTCCTTTTGCCCACTGTAAGTGATGTTGCAGGAGGCAAAAGTTCCCTGCTTGGAAGCCATGATGGTCTGCAGGAACATCTGGAACTGTTCGTTGGACATCGCCATCTTCAAAGTCCGATGTGGGAATCTTCGTAGATTTTCTAACTTGATTCCTGGATTCGGCTTCACGTTGTGCGCCAGATTGTAATAGGAAACGAAACGAGCGTTGGTTCCAAACTGGTATTTAATATTTTTAAACAAAGATTACAAAAAAAATTAACTAAGTACGTGGAAGAGATTTAAATATAAATATAATATAATATAATCTTTATTTTCCCAGAAAAAAGTACAATGCTATGCTAAATGCTATTACAATATAGATAGTGATAAGTACACAAAAGTTTTAGCATCTGTAGCCGAACTAGGAAGTACCTGTATTTCGGCTTACAGCGCCAACCCCCTCGAGTTACATTAAATGAGGTTTCTTAAATGCTAGCATTTACATTACTATGGAGTATCTATTTAGGAATTAGTGGTTGAGTTTGATTTGGGTCCTCTCTTTGTGTGATGTGCTAAGGTGAGTGAGTGAGTGTGAGAGGGTGTATCTATTGTTGAGTATGAGTGTGTGTGTGTGTGTGTGTGTGTGTGTGTGTGTGTGTGTGTGTGTGTGTGAGCTATTTTGATTCGTATTGAGATTTGTTTATATGATAATTTAGATATAATATGTATTATTTATTGTGTGTATAATATTACTATATTACTATTTAAATGTGTTTAGACAGGTTCTCAGAGAAGCAGACTGAGAGCGCGGTAAACACACTACGCTCGAATGTTTTTTTTTTTGACATGGACATTAGCTGTTGATTCAGGGAATCTTAACAACGTAACCGAACTATACGCTCGAATGCGCGCGTAGCCGTCTTTTATAGCGGCTCTGTGTGGCGGGGCGCGTCGTGGGGAGAAGACTCCGCCCTCTCGGTGACGTCTAGCGCTGCAAAGCGGAATGCCACCGCGTGCGCCGCACGATGACGAATTGTTGTTATATAACTAAATAAAAAAGAAAATATACAAATTATTAAACACACACATTTTCATCTAAAACATTTTAGAAAAGCAAATTTTAATTAATACTTTGAGAGAAACGTCAGAAGTAAAAAAAAAAATCTTTGACCGCCTTTTAGAAACCGCCGAAAGTGTCTCCATCTCACTTACTATATATATCACAAGCACGGCAGTACATTCCTAATTAATTCGTCTCTTTGCTCGAAACCTAACTGCCACAAACAACGCGTACTGAGATAGCTTGCATTTAATTTGTATACCTTAATGTGCTGCGAGGCATCCTCCCTCCATAGGATACGTTGTAAATCTCGGTCTTTTTCGTCTACTAAAACTTGGCGGTACATTTTTTCTATATCGCCAGTTAGTAGGTATTTACCGAATCACCAGACATTCAGTGCAATTCACGCTAGATTAGCTGAATATGGTATAAGGAGGCCTCAAAGTGAACGTAACCCATCTGTATCTGTGCATAGTGAAGAAGCGGTGTTGAATTTAATCATCAGTGATCCAAGACTCAGTGTCCGTCGTATTTCAACGCGTTTTGGAATATCACGATGGACTGTCTGGAAGATTTTGAATAAAGAAGGACTACATCCATATCATTTAAGACGTGTGCAGGATATAAGAGAGCCAGACAATGCTGCACGATCAGTATTCTGCTTGTGGATTACTCAAAATATGCGACGTACACCAACATTTTTAAAACGAATAATGTGGACAGATGAGGCATCATTCACAAGAAGAGGAATAACACATTTTAGAAATCTACACTTGTGGGTGAATGAAAATCCACATGCTGTTGGCCATCAACATTTCAGCATGAATTTTCAGTAAATGTGTGGGCAGCTATGATCGATGAGCAATTGATTGGCCCAGTCGAACTTCCAAGGAATTTAAATGGGCCAAGATTTTTAGAATTTCTAACAAATGAATTTTGGGAAGCGTTAGAATTGCCATTGTCATATCGGCGACGTATATGGCTTCAGTTAGACAGAGCTCCTCCACACTTTGCCCGAACGGTAAGGGCACACCAGACAAACATCATCCACAGTAGACTGGCCGCGGCGATCCTGTAGCCTGGCCACTGCGTTCACCAGACTTAACGCCACTGGACTTTTATCTCTGGGGTTGGATGAAACAGAAAGTTTATTTTGAGCCAATCAACACTAGAGAAGAGCTGCTGGAGCGTATTCGCGTTGCTGCTGCAGAACTTAAGGTTGATCCGAGTCAGTTAA
Organism: Acronicta leporina; assembly: GCA_947256265.1. NCBI lineage: Eukaryota > Metazoa > Arthropoda > Insecta > Lepidoptera > Noctuidae > Acronicta > Acronicta leporina. The sequence goes on along the minus strand of OX366533.1, from coordinate 4,186,999 downwards.
GACGGTCAACACAGCAGGTAGCGATCCGGGCTACTGTGTGCCTTCAAAATGATGGGGGGCATTTTGAACAATTATTGTAAACGGGTAAAATTTCTACTTTTGTTAATAAATAATTAATACTTGGTATTTTGTTTATCTTTGCGCATCACTGTAAATATCTAAAGAAAACCAAATCGTTATGTAATCACTACCTGTGTTGTCATAGAATCAAGTTTTTGGTATCATTATTTAGGTAAACTTACCAATCTGCGAGACACGTACATAAAAAGAGGTAGTTCCCGGGGGTGTTTTTTGTAATAACCTTAAAAACTAAAAAAACAATGTTAATTTTAACGTAAAGCTGATCTTTTAGCATTTATTTCAATATGATACAGTATTGCCTCAATAGCCAAGTGGTCCGGACCGCGACTGCTACGCTAGAGGTCCTGGGTTCGATTCCCAGGTCGAGCAAAGTGTTATTGGGTTTTACTATGAATTTCCCAGTAGCAGCTCGGAGTTAGGAATTTGTGCCCGGTTAATGGCAATAGGCTCGCCCACTATTACATGGGACTTAAACATACCGGCGAACTGTGCGTGTACATTAGTACGCCTCTGCCTAACCCTTCGGGGAATACAGGCGTGATGGTATGTTATGATACAGTATTTATTTAAATTATTTGAGTTATTTAGATGATTGGTAATACTTTTCCGTCATGGAAGGTTTTTTTTTACGATAATCGGGCATTAAATTCCAAAGTTACGTAACTTTTTTGTGTTTACCGATATTATTACCACATAAAACTCCTATTCCTGCCCATCGTCTAATCCCACTAGACATATCACCGGCAAAAAGACCCAAAACTATTTTTGACGGGTATTCACCACGCTTCAACGAGTTCATGATGCAAGATGCTGAACAGAATATAAGGGAAGCCGAAGTAAATTTGTTACCAGAAGAAGAAGTGCTATTCCCTGCTTCAATTCTGCCGGAGCATCCTACAAATACAAGCACTCTTGATTTATGTAGTGTCGAAATCAGTGATACGCAACAGATAGAACTTAATAAAATCTTGTCAGAGTATGAGGATGTTTTTGTTGATAATGGAAAACCCTCCTCGCTAGGGGAACATTGTATTGTTACAACCAATGATACTCCCATATAGATTGTCTCAGACGAAAAAGGATATCCTTAAGGCTGAGTTAGATAAAATGATTAAGAATGGTATTATAGAACCTTGCTCATCACCTTGGGCTTCCCCTGTAGTAATGGTACCTAAACCTAACGGAGAGGTTCGAGTATGTATTGATTACCGACGTTTAAATGCGATTACTGTTCCAGACACATATCCTATTCCTCGAATAGATGATTTATTACATGCTGCTAAACCAACTCTCTACATATCGTCACTAGACTTAAAAGCTGGTTATTGGCAGATAAGGATTCGGAAAGAGGATGAAGAGAAAACAGCCTTCATCACACCCTTTGGTATTTACAAATTCAAAAGAATGACATTTGGTTTAAGAACTTTTATTTGATCTGTTAGTAAAAGTGAATAGAAAAGCTCAGCGCCTATGATTATGTCAATAGTGCTTGGTATGTAGAATGTAGGATCAGCTAGTTTGCTCGTTAGTTTGGCAGGTATGTTCCAATTATGTGTAGCTAGGAAAGCGTGAGGTAATGGTACTGTAATGTTGTCCATTACTAAGAATGTGAGATTTGTTTGATACTCCGTGTGTCGAGAGGATATATTAGAAGTTATGCTCACTTGTGTAAGACTGTCCTTGTTGCCTATGCCTTTCACCGTACATGCATTGTAATTAAATGGAAGCTGTAATAATGCAGCCAGCTTGTGTGAAGCTATGTTGACTTCACTTCCTGAATCTAATAAAGCACGAGCCTGTATCCAATTTCCTGTTGAATCTTGGATCTTTATGATGGCAGTGGAAAGCAAAACATGTTTATTAGTGTTGGATAAGAGAACGGAGGAGTGGTTAGAATTGATGCTAGGAACATGTTGATTGTTGGGGATAGGGTGAAATTGTGGTTCTGAGGAAGAAGATATAGGTACAGTGGTAGGTAATAGCTTTGATCTGCTGTAGCAGAACCTACCAGTTTAGGACTTTCCGTATGTATAGATGTATGGTGCTTCCGATGACAAGTTAAACATTTTAATTTTGAACATTAATTTGTGATTAGCTTGGTAGTGCTGTAAACAATTGAAACACAAGGATTTGGCTTTAATAAAATTGATACGATTCGGGACACTCATTTCTAAATAGTTAGGACATTTATGTAAGCTGTGGTTTTGTTGACACATAATACAAGTAGTGGTTGTTGTCACTGCAGATAAATGGGCTGTTTTAAAATGTTGTTTATCATCTTTATCATGTAATACTTCAAAGGCTGTTCTTCTTAAGTTTAGAAATTCTAGTAAGGCGGATAAAGAAGCTAGAGTATTTTCTTTGCGGTTAATTTGCCAAGCAGCTCGTAGAGAGTTATCCAATTTTTGGGATATAATAAACACCAATAAGGCATCCCAGCTGTCTACGGGTAATTTAATTGCTCTTAAAGAGTCTAGACTTTGTTGCAATGTTGTTAGAAAATCTTTAAGGTTTCGTTTGGAAATAACGTTAAAGTTGATGATTGATTTTAAATGAAAGTTTACAATAATAGTTAGATTTTCATACCTCTTGAAAAGGATATCAAGGGCTTTGGTATAATTTTCCTCGATGATTAACAAAGATGATATCAAGCCTGCAGCTTCTCCTACTAGTGCTGACTTTAAATATTGAAACTTATTGACAATAGGCAGATCCATACTGTCCACAGATGCGTAGAATATGTTCTTGAATGCGGGCCATTGACGAATGTCTCCATCTTTAGGCAGCTCAAGTAGAGGCAGTTTGACACGTGGTTTTTGTAGATTTCTGGAGCAGTCATGATATACAGTTGTTGAATTCATAGCTTCGTACGAATGATGTGCAGGTAACTCTGATTGAATAATAAGTTCGGTTTGTGCTTTTATTCCATAATATTTTGACTCCGTGGTTTCTCGTTCCTGCTCATGTATGGGTTGACGGTCGACGCCAGAACGGACGTTTGACGGACGTCGGAGGAGGGCCGACAATGCCCTCTTCCAGCCTCCATGAATGGGTCCGGGGGTGGCAGACGCGGGTGCAGATGCGTAGTGTTTCACGCGCGCCCCTCTAAGGCGATGGGGGGGAGTCAAACGCCTCACTCGCGCCCTCCACAATCTTCGGCGGCAATCTGCGGCACCAGTCGGGGGCCGCAGACGATTTTTTTGTTTCCCGTAGCCCCCGACGAAATCGTGCAGGAAGGAACACTGTGTGGTTTTTAGTCGGTAGGTCACCCACTCTGGGTGGAGTCCGACACGCCCCGCTGCCTCCCCGGGCGGCGGAAGTCCATGAGGATTTTCCACAGGCACAAAAAAAAAGGGGTGGGTCAGCTGTTCCTTAGATTGAAATCTATGATCTGGTTAAATGTAAGTTTTAAGATTAAGATGCGCATAACTCGCTTGATTGTACTGATTTTTAATAACTTGATTATCCCAAAACTGCATTTTTATTACTACAAAATGAAATATAAAAATTAAAATTCCCTACATGGATAGGTAGGTAATGAATAAACATTTTCTAAAGCAAAACATTGTTTTAATGTATGAAATACCTATCTTAATAGATGTATATTATTTATTATGAATCCTAGCAAAGGCTGTTTCTCTTGTTTGCTGGTATGACTAATAGCCGTAAGCGCAGCTGCTTATCGTCCTAGGTGCGATCCTTGGGTCGAATAATGTTATCGAGATTTTCGTAATTCTCAGTTACAGCCTGGAGTACGTCCGTCCGGTACGATGTACGTCCGGATTTTGGAGGAGTAAACAAGCGAGATTTTATTATGTATGTAGTACAATACTATACCTACTTTATAATCACACGAAAATGAAAAAGTAAATCCTTAATAAAACCCTTGCATATTCATAAGACTCCCGACTCCTAGACTCCTAGAGTGCAATGTCAAGAAGCGCACATCTGTCAAGCCGACTCCTGGAGTTTGGTCCGCTTATAGCAGCAGAGCTGTTTTCGTAACAGTAGTTCAGAGTATTATGACTGACCTTACAGTGTGGCAATAAAACGTTAGCTACAATTTATAATCCAATGTAAGTACGTACTTACATTCAGTAATAAATGCTAAGTTATTGCTACATACCGAATGTTTTTATTGACGTAATTATAACCTCAAAATCCGAAAGTGGTTTGATTTTTTCAGAATTCTCAAAATTGTCCGTTGTTTTAATTTAGGTTCAATCGAATATATACATTATCTAAAACCCAAAAAGTAATTACACCTCCCTGTTGGATCTTAGGCGACCTATGTATGGACGACGAGCAATGTCCTTTCGTCGGTACATGTAATGAGCTAAGAAAATTCTTACAACACTCCAATCTTGAATACGAAGCTACTCAGGAAGGCATTGAATTTACTTTTGCGCCTCCCTATTCTCCACACTTCAACGGTATTGCTAAAGCTGCCGTGCGTTCCACTAAGCATCATTTAAAAATACTATTAGGTTTAACGCATTTTACCTACGAAGAGATGGTCAATTGTTTGACTCAGATAAAATCAAAGGGGTAAGAGGACGAGAATTCAAGACTGCCTCGTCTTGAATTCTCGTCCTCTTACCCCTTTGTCCTCTGATCCCTTAGATTTAACTGTCCTTATTCCATCACACTTTTTAATTGGACGACCACTTAAATCTGTTCCGCATCCACAGGTGACTGACATCACCATCGGGCGACTGGAGCGCTACCACAGGATGGAGCATATTACCTAACATTTTTGGAAGCGTTTTCATTTAGAGTATGTTTCTCTGCTCCAGCAAAAAACTAAATGGATCACTTCAACAGGACAGCTGTCTGTGGGAACACTTGTTCTCATCAAAGAGAAGGGACTGCCACTGGTGTGGCCACTGGGACGAGTCACGAGAGCTTCACGTGTGGTCGAGCTGAAGATGAAGAAGGGAAGGCTGCTGCGAGCCTACAACAACATCTGCCCACTCTCTTTGAAGTGAATACTTCAAGCCGGGGAGCATGTTCGGGAGCCGTCGTCTACCATCGGGTCAAGCGAGCGGCGACGGCTGCGCGGGCGCGACGTGAGGGGTCAAGGGCCGGCGAGGACACTCCGCAACCGACCAGCTTCGAACGCACACGAGCGCACTTTCCATAGATCATTTTATAATTTGTCGTCTTGTAATGTACCAATATAATCAGTTTTTACAGTCCGCTGCTTTCATTCAATAGTCCTAAGTAAGGTAGGTCCCTTACAGCGACTAGATCACGGAAAAAGAAATGTAGTACTGATGGAGACAGCGATATTGCCGAAGCTGTATAAGTTTAAAAAAATATGTCAGCTTCGACATTTGCTCGCGATGATGTTCTCCGAATATTGAAATATTCGGAGAACATCATAGCCAGTAAAATACGAAAAAATGATCCTATAATAATATCTACAGTACAACATCACATACAAAATATTATTTATCAGGCTGAAACGGGCGCTTACTCAAGACTTTCCACGATGTTGGGACCTCAAGGATATATTACCACTTCGACAAATGAAAGTGCACGCCCTTCCACTTGCCATTCGAATTATACCGACAGTTCGGATACTCAGGACAGCCTTTTTTCATATTTAGAAAATAATTAATACACTTTATTTATGATGTTATTATATTAATGATTAAAAAAAATTACATCGTTTTAATTAATAGTGAGGCGAATACATACTAATTTAGTTAGTATAGTTACTTTAAATGTCAGTTAAAATAAGAATAGGAATAGAATAAGAATAATTTATTGTTTAAGAAATTACATTCACTGTATTGATTCCTGACACTCACTAGGATTCCCTGTGTCGTGAGTTCCAGGCACCTTAGTTCCGTTAATATTTTTATTTTTAAATAGATATGTCCGTTAAAATAATAAATATCTCAAGCTACTGATCTACTCGTTATATAAAGAGGAAGGAATACACAAAGAAAACAGTAAGCGAGAGAAGTGCTAATTACATACATCATGTTTAATTAATAGAATATTTAATAGAGAATTTAATATAGCATTTTTCCAACCTAAGAAGGATCAGTGCGAGGATTGTTTTGCCTACAATAAAGGAAATGGAGAAAATAAAAAACTACTGAAGCTCAAATATGAGAACCATCTAAAAGAAAACGAGTGTTCAAGAATAGAGAAGGTAAAAGACAAGAAAGAAGCAGAAGTAAAAGAATCAACTATAGTATTTCTCCATTAGCAGTTTATCACTTACAGGCTGTGATGTCATGTCCTAGGGGAGATGTGTCAAATTTTTACTACTGTTTCCAAAACCAAACTAGATATTATATTTTATTCTGATAACTGCTGTGGACATCAAAAGAATATATATTTATTATTAGTGTACGCTGTTTCTACTTTTGATTATATTCATAGTATCACGCATAAATTTATGATAAAGACACGCAAAACGAAGGTGACAGTGTGCATTCTGTCATTGAAAGAAGCATCAAAGACTGAAATCAGGCCCTATCTATACACCAGATCAGTGCATTTCCATTATTCGCACTGCAAAAAAGAAAGGATCTCCTTACAAAGTCATAGAAAGTAGAAATTTCGTCTGATGTGGGTAGAAATTTTAATAAAAATACTGATAATGAGTGTGAAAATAGCAGATATAAAGATTTTAAAAATAGATACTGATCACAAAGGGTTCTCACCTCGGTTCGTCTGGGAGCTTGCTCCGCTTACTGGGTATTCATCAGTGGCGTGCACTGGGTCTGATCTTAGGTAAGGCAGTTTTTTTTATTGATTTTTCGAATATCCACACCACGTGACTAGGGCTTGCAATATCCGTTCATTTTTATTATCCGGATATTACGAATATTAATATTTTACTATCCGGAATATCCGGATAATGCGCATAATACGGATATTTTTTCGATTTTATTATAAATAAAACTAATAAGCTTTTTTAACACGTTTTAATCAAACTCTCAAACAAAATGACAAAGAAATAATAAACTATACCAATAATTCAAGTAACAATCACATAAAAAAATCAAATTAACCTAATCAAATCAACTTATTTAAAACATAATAATTAAATAAAAATATTATTTTCCCTAGCAAATTAGCTTAATTATTAAACAACAATAGTATAAATCAAATATAATTGAACAAAAATTAACAAAATATCTCAAAATAATTAAATAGCTCTTTATAATAAAATCTTACTTTTAATTATTTTTTATCAAAATTCTGGTAATATGATCTTAAAAAGCTTAAACTATCTAATGAATCTTCTTTCATGGAAATATCCTGTAGCAGAGAACACTCTTTCTGCTTCAACGCTGGTCGGTGGTATTGATAAAAGTAGATTGTAAACCCTTTCTAAATTCCTGCTTCTCTGACCATTCTCATAAAATAGTGCCATCTCAATTCGAATTGTAGTGTCTAAATCATTTGTTGAAGAAGTCGGTCGCTGCGCAGAAGATGGCTGACTCATAAACCGGATGATTTCTTCGCGTATTTGTGTTTTAATTGATACGCTTACAGTTGAAGAAGAGCAACCTTCTGAATCTTGTGTATTATCGGTGCGATACAATACAATCTTGAAAATGCGTATAGTATGGATGTGAGTTAAAGTTAACGAGTGGTCAATGTTGTTATGATCTCTGTCACTAAATTGACTTATTGTGATTTGTGAAGTGAATAAATAATTGCAAGAGTCATTAACTACATTAAAATAATAAATAATGTAATAACAGTTATGTACTTTACAGATGACAGCTTTTTATTTAATATTTAAAAGAAAAATACAAGTATCCGTAACATCCGAAAAATCCGGATTGTGATGCAAGTAAAATCCGGATTTGAAATTCGGTGGATATCCGGATAATACGAATATCCAGATATCCGGATTGCAAGCCCTACACGTGACGTCATAGCGAAAGATCGAAATTCCGGTCAGAATGCTAGTCAACTGAATGAAACTATGCTCCGCGGGGGGCAATGCTAGTGATACCTTATAAAAAGAAACAAATTATATGAGAACAACATCGATCAGCCTTTGAAAAATGTTTCTATTGCGATCTACTTTAGCATTATGCCTTTCAATATCTAATCGAAACTGGCTGTTAATACTTGTCTCAATACGAGATCTACCAAAAGTATTTAATTTTAAGCAAGCCTCCAGATGTTTTTCTGAGTTGTCATGCTTCTTTGCCGCGGAATAGAAATTATTTAAATCTGAATAACCAGAATCCGTCCACACTGTATGGTAATTACTAAACAAAATGCAAGGGAAACAAAATAATTTACGTGTGTGTACACAACCACAGAGCCAGTCATAGGTTTCATAACTTCCTGACAACTGATACAGTGACCAATCGGTCCAACTGTCATTTTTATGTCAAATTCGGTACACAGTCCAACGGACCTATCGGTCCGAACGCTACCTATCCATTTCAAACATTAACTGCTAGAGCTTATTTCTCTTCGGCAAGTTTTTTACCATAGAAAAAAAAATATCTAATCGATACAACTGTCAAACATTCAAATGATTAGTTCAATTTTTTTGTACCAACCTTCTAAACTTGACCATTCATTCGACGACGCGACGCGACATTATTCGGAGCTCGGGAGTTACAATATTGTGATTTACACGGTAAGTGCTATATTTATTCATAAAAGTGATATAAATTGTGTGATTTTACTAATGATGAATAGTTTTACTTAGTTGGTTTTTGAAATTTCGTTGTAATTTTAGCTATTTTCAACTCTGAAAATCGGCCGTCTAAATCCGACTTTTTCACGTGTTTTCTTTAGAATCTTACCAAAATATGGTATAAATAAGCTACATACATATGTTTACAGTTATTATCTCATCAAATCAACTATAATTTCAGTAAAACTTGCAAAATATCAGTGAACAAAGAAACGGAAAAAATTTGAATACGGTCGCGTGTCATGACGTCACCAACTGTCATATTTCATGCACGCAATACTGGCCTGTATCTGTATGGACATATGGCATATATTTGGTTGAATACTAGTGAATTCCTATTTGGTCGGTTGTAGTCGATAGTGAAGATGCTTGTATCGATAAAAGTGTTTGTTGGTTTTGAACTTACGATAATATTTTATTCATATTGATGTTTTTTATTTGCGTTCCACAATGTCATATTAGACATTTTAGGTACTACGTAGATAATATTTTGTTTTTATATTTACTTTGGTAAAATATTTTTTTACGATACGATGTGTATATCTTGCGTCTAATTGTTATAACTTTTTTCCTTTGTACTTTTTTACGTATTATATTTGTATGTATTTTAGACTATATCGGTCCTGGGTTCGATTCCCAGTTGGAGAATGTTATTGGATTTTTCTATAAAATTTGTAGTTTGGGTTTGGGTAAGTAGTAATACGCTTGCCCACTATGATGTGGGACCTAAAACATATAGGAAAACTGTAGGTGTACAGTCGTACACCTATGCCTCGTCGGGGATTACAGGGTCATACTCAGAAAAAGTGTACATTTGGTATCTTTTCGTGTCCCGCTACTTCATATATTAAAGTAAATGTCCAAATTATAACAATGGCTCTTTTTTTCCCCTAATTTTTATGTTAGTCTATTATAGATACGATTTTTCTGCTATTTTGACTTTAAATTTCATTAAACGAGTAAATTTTTTGAGTGTCAAAATATTGTTATAAATTTCATCATACATTTTTTTAGTGTCCCAATGACGATTATACATTTTCAGAGATGAATTGTTACGAATTTTCATCGGTTTACTTAACATAAACTGTGGCTATATTATTCATGATGAATCAAATAACTAAATAGGCCCAAGTATATTCGTGAATCATCTAGAGAAGAATTTATTTTTATTTAACTAATTTTGTCCCAAAATTATGAAGTTTCGTTACTCAGGGTTAGTAACACGCAATTAAATATTTGAATAAATACTATACTTTAAAATAAATACTTTTTCCTATTCTGGCAACACTATAACTTACGTCAAAGTCACTGTCGCCGCAGCCATTACGTTTTCTCGGTAGTCGTGAAGTAGAGGTTTATCAAGTGAATATTTACAAAAAAAATCCTCAGGGTGATAAACGACTATTATTGTGGTAAGTTTATTATATTTTTTGATTACTTACTATGTTATTTTCTATTTTTTTCTATTGTCTTAATGAATACGCTTAGTGCTTGCATAGTATACAAGTGGTTTACGTAAAAATAATTTTAGAGGTTATAATTTCTCAGATTTTGTTCTCATTTTCGTTATTTTGCGTTACGTTACGAAACTGAAAAATTGTAAAGCTTAGTTCACAAAGACAAAAAGTGCTTAAATTATAATTAGGTACTGTCATGTAAGTTGGCTAAAGATTTGTAGTGAGGGAAGTTCGATTTTAAAAACTTTTAAGATACTTAAAAAATGTTTTTTGTGTTTTTTACGTCATTACTCCGTCATTTATTATTATTAAATTATTATTATTGTTATTAATTTATGAACCGAGCAGCTTATGGCCGCGGCTTCGCTTGCGTTATTTTAATATTTTGTAATCAATCCAGATTAAAAAAGTACTTAACACACTACTCAAGTTTCTATAATAATATAAGTCAATCATTATTCAAAAGTGTGTGGCGCCATCTATTCTCATAAGAACGTTATTGTTGTTTTCCTCAGGAACAGTGCTTTCTTTTGGGATGAAAAGTTCCCCAAGTCCTTTTTTGACCACCTGACAACGTATGTATGCAATTTCAGTGTGATCAGTTCAGTGGTTTAGGCGTGAAAAGATAACAAACAAACAAACTTACTTTAGGTTAGGAAATTGTGATTTGAATTTTTTTTTTTTTATGTCAAAGCATATATTTTCCGATTGGTCTCAGAGCAATTCAAAATCGGTTCAGTAGTTTGTTTTTTTCTTCTTGGCCCATGTTGACTATGTTTACATGATGGTTCTTTTATAACTTATAGACAACAAATACAATGTAAATAATTGTTTCGTCACAATAATTTGTGTAGTAAACGACAACAGTGTTTTTTTGGAAGTCGGTTTTTGCAAAATCGTTTATGCGCCTTCCTCCACTACGAAAATCTTTAGCCTACTTACTTACCTGTAACTATACCTATGTACATATTCACAGATATGTCGATGTGGTTATCAAAGATACCTAACTAAACTTACAGTAGTTTCTACCTATGCTTAAAAATAACATTAAGAAAATACGTAAATTTATAAATAAGTAAAACGAAAGCATCATTTGCAAGACAAATTATAAACCACTTATATTCGTTTCAGTAAAACACCATGGCTCCTGTGTCAAATGCTGAAAGACAAAAAAGATACAGAGAGCGTCTTAAACAAAACCCAGTTAAGTATGAGGAAATGAGAAAAAAACATTTAGAAAGAGTTAAATTAAATAAACTAAAAATTAAGGACCAGAACCAAAGCCAACAAGAAAAAACAAGACAGAAGTGGAGAGAATACTCTGATCGCTACTATAAAAAGAAGAAAAATAAATCTATTAGTGACGTAACTGCAGACAATAGAGTAACAATTCCAAACGAGCTTAGTATAAAGAGGTGGAAACTTAAGACAATCAAACTTCGAAAAGAATTAAAACGTTGCCAAGATGCATTAAATATGTCGTTAAAAAAACAGGAAACAATGAGAAAGCAAATCTATCGGCTAAAACAAGAAAGGATCATTAACAAAAACCAGACAAGACAAGAGACAACTGTAGACGAGCAGCCATCGACACCTACTGAATTTGAAATTCTATCCGAGTCCCTCAGTTCAGTTTACAAAGAGTCTACACATAAGGAAAAAGCAGTTATTAAAAAAGTTGTTAATAATTCTGTAACTAAGAAGTATCGTATGGCCACAAAAATGGGACTAGCTATCGGAATAAAAGGGAGAATACGCACTAAAATTTCTTTTTCAACAAAAAGGAAGCTACTTATTCAACAGATTCACAATTTTTATATGCGAGATGATATAAGTCGTGCTACAGCAGGCAAGAAAGAATGCAAAACTAAAGAAAAAACCAAAATGCAAATACGTTTTTTAAATGACTCTATATTAAATTTATATACTATCTATAAAAAAGAAGGTGGTAAAGCATCTTATTCCACGTTAGTAAGATACCGTCCATTTTACGTGTTGCCTCCTAAACTGCAGAACAGAGAAACGTGTGCCTGCATACGCCATGCAAATATGTCTTATAAATTAACAAAGCTTTACAAACGTGGACTTTTAAAAACAAATAAAATTGAAGAACTTTTGAGGGATATTTCTTGTGATCTAAATCGTAAAGATTGCATGTACGGAGATTGCCAATTATGTGACTAAGAAGATTGAAGTTAAGGATTCATCATCTAATGAAAGAACTGTGTCTTGGCTACAGTGGTGCGTGAAAACGGTTCCTTACAGAAAGAAAAATGACGAAGGCGTAGATATTGAGGCATATACAAAAAAAACTACAAGAGAAGTGGTGACTGACAATTTGAAAATTTTAGTGCAAAAGTTTCAAGAAGAGGCTAAATTGTTTAAAAGACATTATTACAATATGATACATCAACAAAAATCATTTCGACAATGTGTTGACAATATTAGAGAAAATGAAGCTGTTATTATAGTTGATTTTTCTGAAAATTACCAATGCAAGTACAATGTAGAGGTACAGAGTATGCATTTTTCATCTTCACGTGATCAAATAACTTTGCATACTGGTGTAGCATACCTTAAAAATGAAAATCCAGCAGGGTTTTGTTCAATATCTCCAAATACCGAGCATAGCCCTCTAACCATTTGGGCTCATCTTTTGCCAGTTCTAAATTCAATAAAATATCAACACCCTGAGATAAATACTTTACATATGCATTCTGACGGCCCTACAACACAATACCGGCAAAAGACAAACTTCGCACTTTTTGATAAATTTACTAAACAATTGGGGTTTAAACATGCTACATGGTCTTATTTTGAGGCTGCTCACGGTAAAAATGCAGCAGACGGAATAGGTGGAGTGCTAAAGAGAACGTTAGATATGCACGTAGGATACGGGAAAGATGTTCCTAATGCCATTGAGGCTTTTAAACTGCTTAAACAAGAGACAAACGTTGCACTGTATTATGTGTCAGATACAGATATAAACGTTATAAAGGAAACTTGTCCCGTACCTAATTTGTATCCTTTAGTAGGAACTATGGCTGTCCATCAAATTGTAACCACCGATGAGCCTGGAATAATAAAACATCGACATGTGAGCTGTTTTTGTGGCGATGATAGAGGTAACTGTTCTTGTTTTGACGTTAAAATGCATAACCTGTTTAAAAAAGCTCAAAAAAATACCGAGACTCTTGCTAATGTTGAAGGAAAAATAAGTAATGCAACCCCAAAGATTCGTGATAGGAAGAAAGAAGATAATGATAGAAAAAAAAGTGTTAAAATACAAGAAAATAAATCGGATAATGTTCAGAAAATAATTGAGCCTAGTACATCTGGTATAATAAAAAACAGTAAAGGCAATAAAACACCGGTATCTCTAGGAAAGACCACTATTCAGAAACAAAGGCCGACGGCCGATAAATATAAAAAAGTGTCAAAAGAAAAAGAGAATAAGCCACCAAAGAAAAGTAAGAAGTGTATACGATTTGATTGCGACTCTTCTGATCTTGAAAGTGATGAAGAAGTCGTCTATGCTGAGAGTGACGATAGTCCCTATGTTAATGAAGAGAGTAACTCACTATCACCGGATATTACAATGGAACCCAAAAATAAAGTAACTATTTTGTCGGATATCCGAATGCATCCAGACAATCAACGATACTTTCATTTTGCTTCACCAGGACTTTCGTCCATGCATACGATTGATCCTAACCATGACATATCTTTGTTTAAAAATAATAGCAACGATTCTGATGATGATGACTCAAATTTTGACATTTTTTAATAATTGTATTCAACTTCACGCATTCATTTTGGTTTATTCCCACTATTTCGACTGCTTTTCAAACATACCTACATTCAACTAGCCACTAGATATAGGTATATATATTTTTAAACAAAGATATTGGACCAATAAAGTAGGGGGTTTGATCTTCAATTTTATACTCAAGAAATTATGTTCCTTCCACATTATAATATTTGAGATTTTTATATTGAGATTTTATTTTATGAAGATATAAAATATTAGTTACGAGTGTGGTTAATCTAATGTAGCTTCTAAACTAAGTCACTCTAATTTAGCCTTCATATTGTTTCTAAGTTTGATCTGATTATAAATATGTCTATTTAGCTTACTCGTGTAAGTTTAATTAAAATTAGTTCATTAATTAGAAAAATTAGGGTTGGTAAAAAATATGGGAGACTGTGATTGATAAGTACCTACTCTTAGTATACGATTATGAAACATTATGTTCGTAATAATAATATTGAAAACTCGTGTTGATATTTTGAAATGGCTTCTTAACTTTATATAAATAATATTTAATTTGCTAATTTAAATAATCTAAATAAGACTGCTTAGCCAAATATAATCGTGTTTTATTCACTGAATCCATGTGTACTATACTTTATGACATCAGTTTCGTGACGGAGATTCTCAGTATCTCCTATCAGTTTAGTTACAAATTTAAAAATGTACACTTTTTCTGAGTATGACACTACAGGCGAGATGATATTTTTTTTATATCAATAGAAACCATGGCTGGAAAGTGCTGGAATGTTGGGGAGGGGGACGCGTCCGCGTCGTTTGTGGAGGACGCCGATGAGCTGCTAGCGGCGTATGGCTCGTCTACGGATGAGGAGGCGGGAGGAGGAGGCTGGGAGTCAGAGGAGGAGGAGGGGCCGCCTGAAGATAGGGTGGCAATCGAGGCGACGTACATCGGGGTATGTACATTTATTTCATTTTATAATCAATTCTTTTACTGTATATGAATATATAATTATAGGTATATATGTATAATATATTATATTCTTATATATTGTGTATTGCATATGAATTGATAAATATTTTATTTCTTTACATGTAATATAATGTGTTATTATGTATCATGTATGTTCCTTATAATATATAATAATAATTACTACTTCTTCTAATTTTAGGAGGGAACAAACATTCTTGTGGATGATAAAATTGTATAAGTATTGTTACCACAATCAATGGATCTTTTCACGCAGGCTTCTTTGATTTCGTTTCGACATTTATACATCATGTCATACACATGCTCCGTTTGCAATTACTTTTTTTGAGCACTAGCACTTGATTTTTTGTGATTGTGGGTGCATGTATGTCATGCTGCTTTCAGTGATGGTGTTATGGTGGTGGTGATGGTGTGTTTATGTTACTTACTATGTGTATTTTATATAGATGGTCTCCAACGCCCAACCGTCTGCGCCCTCGCCGCAAGCTCCTCCGTACTCGCCTCTGACTCCCAGACGTGAAGGTCCCGTAGACCCTGAGGCGAGGCGGTCACGGTCCCCGCTGTGGCCCTCCGATCCGTAAGTGTTTACTATGTTTAGATCAGCTACATATACACATTTAGTCATTGTCTTCATGTACCGATATTGGTGTATTTATTTTAGAGAACCGTCGACTTCTGGGATGGCGACTGTTCGGCCACAGCGGCGTACCGCGATCCTCGTCGGGCGCCCCGATCCGTAAGTTTTTACTATGTTTAGATCAGCTTGCTACATATCTACAATTAGACATCGTCTTCATGTACCGATATTGGTGTATTTATTTTAGAGAACCATCGACTTCTGGAGAGGCCACTGTTTGGCCACAGCGGCGTTCCACGATACCGATCCGGCGCCCCAATCCGTAAGTTTTTACTATGTTTAGATCAGCTTGCTACATATCTACAATTAGACATCGTCTTCATGTACCGATATTGGTGTATTTATTTTAGAGAACCATCGACTTCTGGAGAGGCCACTGTTTGGCCACAGCGGCGTTCCACGATACCGATCCGGCGCCCCAATCCGTAAGTTTTTACTATGTTTAGATCAGCTTGCTACATATCTACAATTAGACATCGTCTTCATGTAACGATATTGGTGTATTTATTTTAGAGGACCATCCACGTCATCGTCGTCAGGCATAGTCTTGGCGATCGGTGACGCACGGGAGGAGGAGGTGCCGATCGCCCTGGATGCCCTGGAGGAAATGTTGGCCCCAGACTCGCACGAGGTGTTTGAGATGCGTGAAGGTGGACTGCTTGTGTGTGTGACTGAGGAAGGAATAGATGGTGAAAGGGAATCCGTAGAGAGGATCGCCAGCGTGATGGATGCAGACGAGCTTAGCGAAAGGGACAGTATATATGAATTGCCTGGTGAAAGAGTGCGGGCTGGACGGGGAGGGCGTGTTAGGGACGCGGGCGTGCGAGTCGGAGGGGGCGTGGAGGTGGACGTAGTCGTTCTGGTCGCCAGGAAGCCGCGTGGGTTGCTTGTGACCGTCGACCGACGACGACGTCCCCTCCGCAATAAGGGTAAGTGCGATGGACGCTATGAGGAGGCGAGAGGAGGGAGCGCAGGAGAGGCGTGCGCGTGCGATTAGGAGCGCGAGAGAAAGAAGGATAAGCGGAGAGACAGTAAGCGAGAGCGAGAATGAGGACGAATATGAGGACGTCACTGAAGGTCTGCTGTCTGAAGAGAGCCTTCGGTTTGAATGGTCTCCTAAGGAGACCTTCAACCCTACCGAAGAGCTCTTCACACAACAGCATACCGGTTCGGTCGAGTGTCATCAGACACCCTATGATGCCTTTCGTTCCTTTTGGAACGATGGCATCTTAGAGCACATCGTCGACCAAACGAACCGGCATGCTGAGAGAATAACATCAGAACCTGCATGTACCTGGTGAAGATGGTAAAATAAACTGTATACAGGTGAGAGATATCTTATATGTTCCACAATTGAGTACTAATTTATTATCAGTTAGTCAGTTGGCAAAAAATGGCTGTCAAGTAAGTTTTAATAAAACTGGCTGTTTGATTTATAATGCACAGAAGCAATTAGTGGCAAAAGCAATATTAATAAATAATATGTACAAGTTGAACAGTCTTAAGGGGAATGCATTTACTACTACCTCTGGTCAAACCCTTGATATTTGGCATCGGAGAATGGGACATCTCAATTATAGTGATGTAGCTAGATTATACCTATATTAGGTATACCAATATTAAATATCGATAAAGACAACAAGAATTACAATTGCATCCCCTGCTTAAAGGGTAAACAAACTAGATTTCCATTTCACAGTAGCTTGAGGGCAACTTTACCACTACAAATAATTCATTCAGATTTGTGTGGTCCGATGGAGACCCTATCAATGGGAGGAGCCAAGTATTTCATCACATTTGTTGATGACTATTCTAGAAAGGTTAATGTTTATTTTTTGAAAAATAAAATGAATATAAAAGAAGTCTTTACAATATATAAAAATGAAATGGAAAATCAATTTGATAGTAAAATAAAAATTCTTCGAACTGATAATGGTTTGGAGTATGTTAATAACCAATTGAGTAAATACTTGACAGATTCCGGCATCAAGCATCACACTACGGCACCATACACACCTGAACAGAATGGACTTGCTGAGCGGATGATTCGCACTCTTGCAGAACGTGCCAAATGCATGCTGTTTGATGCTGGATTATCAAAGAAATATTGGACAGAAGCTGTGTGGAGACAGCTGCTCATATAATTAATCGTTCTCCAACTCGTGTTCTCAATCACATGACACCACTTGAGAAATTAGCAGGTATAAAACCAAATATTTCCCATTTGAGAATATTTGGCTGTAAAGCCAAATTCCATGGTGCATGTGCCGAAGGAAAAGTTAGAAAAAATTTGAAATGAAGGACATGGGCGAACTGAAATACTGCCTGAGCTTGCATGTACGCAGAGATAGGGAGAATGGTACTCTATCTGTTGACCAAAGTAATTACATACAAGATATACTAGATAAATATGGAATGTCAAACTGTAAGGGTGTAAAAACACCCATTGATCCAAAAACAAAGTTTACCATTAATGAAAATGAAGATTCAGTCTCAAAAATATATCCATATTAGGAAGTCATTGGATGATTGTTATGTTTATCGCAAGGAACCCCACCTGACATTTCATATGCTGTAAATACTCTCAGCAGATTTGACAGTTTGCAGTTGAAACGAATTTTAAGATATTTGAAATTTACTAAGAATTATTCACCTAATACTAAATATTAATACAGAATTATTTCCTATATGTTAGGAAGAATATTGAAGAAAAAACCGTACATGGTTACTGTGACGCCGACTGGGCTAGCAACGACAGCGACCGAAGATCATGTACCGGCTATGTATTTATACATCAGAGTGGTGCAATTACGTGGAACTTGCGTCGGCAACAAACTGTTGCGCTATCCACGACTGAGGCTGAATATATGTCTCTATCTAGTTGCACCCAAGAAGCAATGTGGCTTAAACATATGCAAGAAGAGTTTTGGCCGCATTTGGTCAATATACCTGTAACAATTTTATGTGATAATCAGTGCTATTAAACTTGCAGGTACTGAAAATTATCATTCCAGGACAAAACATATCGACCTACGGCATCACTTTGTTCGTGATAAGGTGCGCTTAAAGAAGATTGACATTAAGTATGTCCAGACAGGCGAGATGGTGGCTGATGCATTGACAAAAGGCACTCCTCAACTGAAGTTTGATTACTGCTCCTCGAAAATGGGTTTATGCCTAAGGGAGGATATTGGAATGAAGGCATAGAACCAATTTACTGAACGCAGCTTAGGTTTCTATTTTGTCTGTGATGTCTGTACTTCCGTCTCTGGTCTTGTCTCTTCTCTGTGTAACGCGTGCTATAACCGATCTCTAAAATTAAAACTAGTATTCAATCTAACAAATTGCTTTTATTATTTCAACAAATAAGATGATTGTTACATTTTGATTTTATTTTTTAATAAAACCCGTTTTAATTGTGTATTGTTTTCTAATTTACAATACTTTTTCTCTGATATAAATAACTGTTTCAGCTCTCCTCGGTCCCTGTTTCATCTTACCTCGGTATTAGGAGAGTTGAAACAAAATGACTTGACACATTTAAGTTTAGATATCTCGCCAGCATTCATACTCATGCTATTTTTGTTGGTCTTACTTAAAAGTGGAAGAAATAAGCTATCGAATGATACCAATCTCGTACGATTCTTTTGTGTACGTCATAAAATCTGAAAATTGTTTCAACTCTCCTCGGTCTCCCCTACTCTGGAATTCTTGCAGACTTAGAAGCAACTAGCTTCGCAGACATTTTCAATTCTAGTGATGTTGAATGGGCCTCTGAGCGACTTGTTAATATACTTTCAACTTACCTCATAAAGCACTCCATGAACCATATTTAGGTAACAGAGAAATAAAAACTGTCACTGTAATAACTTATATTTTGTGCTTGACGGTTTAATTAAATTACAGACACCAGGCATTATTTCACTTTTGTAAACTGTACTTATAAGCGCGATCTATTGTATTTACTTATTTAATATTTGCAGAGCCGCAGATACACGACTTGATACCTATTAAACAGAGAAAAATTATAACAAAGAAAAGAATTTTGACTATTAGAAGCAGTGTCTGCGCTGCAATTAAATATAGCTCTGAGAAAGGAAACGATATTTTTTATACAAATATACTTTTTGAAGCATTTGCCAGGCATTTGCATGCCTTTGGATCTCATACGAAATGCAAATCCTGTTTTTGCAAATATTTGAATGAGGCAGACGAATTAAATGAAATACCAAATGATTTTTTCAGTAGTCTTCTATGGCAAAGAATTGGTTTAATTATGAACAATCTTGCTAGCCATTCGAGAAGTCTTATACATGATGTAGACAGCAATATTGTCGAACGATTTCACAGCGTCGTTGCAAAATTTGTAGGTGGAAAAAGAATCAATTACTGCCTACGAAGGGGATACCAGACGAGATGCACTGCAATCTCAATGAGATGAGCTGCAATCTCATTTAATTGCCAAAGACCTCTATCAAATCTCTTTAAATCTCTGCAAGGACGGAGCCGTCGAGGCAAATGGATATTTTCGAGGACAGAAAAATTAAAAGATTATATTTACTTAAAAAGTACTCATATAAAAAAAGACGAGTACCATTAGCAACCAAAAATGATAAAAATTATGGAGAATGCAGTCAAAAGCCAGATATATCACAGGATATTTTGGAGAAAATGAAGAAGGCTTTCATTTCAAACTTAAAGAAGACAGATGAAGAGAGGAAAAATATTGAAGCGAGAACTATACTGCAAAGCAATTCAAGTGAATGGCTAGAGCTTCGACGATCACTGCTCACAGCATCCAATTTTGGCCGCATTGTAAAAAAAGAGAGGACACTAGTTGCTCAAACATAGTCAAAGAATTGTTATACAAGGCTAATAATTTAGAACATGTTAAGGCCATAAAACATGGTCGCGAAAATGAAAAACTTGCCCTTGACCAATTGGCAAGGCAAGAAAATATAGTAATAAAACCTTGTGGGTTATTTATAGACCCAGAAATTCCATTTCTGGGAGCGACTCCAGATGGCTTGTGTGGTGACGATAAAATCGTTGAAGTCAAGTGTCCAATAACGGCACATAAAATTGGAATAGATAAAGCTATTGAAACCAAAAAAGTTAATTTCTGGTTACAGGACAAAAAAGGCCGAATAACTGTTAATAAAAACCATGATTGGTACATGCAAATACAGGGGCAACTGCATGTCACTAGAAAAAATATCTGCTTGTTCGCCGTGTGGTCCAATCAAAATCAACCACTTAAAACAGAGATCATATACAGTCTATCCCAGTTAACTTGTCTTTTTTGGTAAACAAATATGGCGCCCTAGTAACCAGAGATAACTGATAGTGGTTAGATAATGTTGGGAAATCATGAATGAAGGACTGAACTAAATACTCTTAGCCAAGACTATTGAAGAATGATTCTCACCTTGACGAGTACTGATTTGTTTTTTAATTTTAAATATGAAGTGAATGTGTGAAGTGAATATGAAGAAATAAAACGACTACTGCAAAACATTAATTTATTAGTAGTTCCTCTAAAATACACGTGTCAGAATCTGATGGCTCTAAAGAGTCATCAGATTCCGACACATGTATTATGAACCTCTGGTTCGGTTCATCTGATGCAGTATCATTGTACCCGATAGAGTAAACCCACCCCCACCAGGTGCCCGACAAGGCAGTCCACAAGGACTTTCGATTAGCTTGCCGACGCCCACCTCGACGAGCAGCACTAGGATCGGAATGCCTACGGAGAATCTGCAGGGCGTCCCGGCTTCGCAGAGGATCTGCTTCCCCGTTTTCCATCGGAGTGGAATTGGCCCCTCGTGCGCTAAGGAACTCCCTCAATTGAGGCCCGAGAGCCGCCAAGGCCGGGACCCACTCTTTGCCATGCAAGCCGTCGGGTCCTGGAGCAGTATTTCTGGCCTTGAGACTTCAACCACCACTCATTTCTACGCCGTTCACCTCGGGAACAACGTCGTCACTGTGGTCCGCATCAGAATGTCTGCCCCTTCTTGACAAAATTCCTAGCTACAACTATTATTGTTCTTAATTCTAATTCTTGTTAATTCCATCTGTAATATTTCATATTTTGATGTCAGCACAGGGTTCATGGTTAAAAACGTAGTATGTTAAATAGCAAAAAAATTCTATGGATAATATTGTACAATAACAATATTATTTTTGTGAAGATAAGAACTTTTTGGATTTTTTGCTCATTCACTTAAACAAAATCATTCATTATTTTGTCACATCCCCTAAAATTCGTAGATAATCTAGAGTTTTGAAATGTCAAATTGTCATGATTATTTTATTCTGTGAAAATGTAATTACATAAAATTTAGTTTTTATTAAAAATAATAGACTTTTACAGTGATTTCGAAGCAGTTTTTGGTGTAATTTAGAGTGTATGTGTATAGTGTAAGTGTTAATAAAATCGTTTCCTACATCAAGTGCGTGATTAAAGAAAATCTTGTGATTTTCGCATCGGGCAGGGTTTGTTTACCAAAAAAGACAACTCCAAAAAAACGGACTGTACAGAGACGATGACTATTTTGAAAAGAAGATAAAACCTAAACTCCTTGCATTTTATGAACATTGCATCTTACCCGAAATTGTTGACCCACGACATACGAGGTATTTACCAATAAGAGAACCACAGTATATAAAAGATGCAATGGAAAAAAAACAGCACAAGAAAGCTGTTAAAGAAAATAAAAAACCTTCGTCACCATCTTTACAAAATAATGACCAAGAAATTTTTCAAACCCAAAATCTAAGTCCTAAAAACGATGAACAATCATTTTTATATACTTTTCGATGTAGAATAACCAACTTGTTCTAGATACTTAAATTTTGATAGTTTTTAAAATCAAATCATTTTGATTTGATTTTAAAAGTTCAGTTCAGTCAATTTTTATATTTCAATAAAACTCTATACATTTTTAAACACGCTTTATTTGTACGTACATTATTTCTAATGCGTTTATTTTCCACCACAAATCCAAGATACTATTTATACAATATGCTGATAATTCAAGAGTGGACTGGAGCCTAAACTAGGGAAAATCCTTTATTTCAGGACTCCAGGTCACCCGCTTACAGAACACAAATTTGTTATTGTGTAAATGTGTTATTATTTGAACACAAATGTGTTCCGTAGGCGAGTGACCTGCAGTAAAAAAGGTCAAATGCAAGATACTATTTATATAATATGCAGGACTAATAAGCTTGTATTATAGCCGAGTTAGTTTCCGGGTAATTTCAGGAAATTCCCATATTTTTCGGGATCGAAAGTACTGAATATGATAGTGCTAGTCACGAACTACCTATGAGTTACTAAACTTCACTCAATGCCCAAATGTAGTTCTCGTATAACAGTTTTCTGGGATTTCCGGGAATTTTCCCAGGATAAAAAGTAGCCTATATTCCCGGTCTATACTATACTACTTTTGTGCCAAATTTCATGCGAATCGGTCTAGCCGTTTTTGCGTGATTGAGGAGGCAAGAAACAAGCTTTCAGATTTATAATAATAAAGTATGATGATTAAAATAATACCTATTCTTTACATAAGAGCTATGAATTCAAAATTTGAAACAAAAACACGATGCGTGACGTGTACAGTAATCCCCAATCTTTTCAGCCGGGCTGAAGTTGTTGCAACCGCTTTCTTGCGCATGGTACAGTCGAGTGGAAAATTACTAACACAAATATCCTAATTAGTATTAGATCAGTACGTAAATAGATCATTATTTTAAACATACGCAAGTAACACCTATACATAGGTATGCAAATTAGTAATTAGCAAGTAAATAAGATTTAAAGCAGGGTTACCCCCTCCATAAAAGTCAAACCCTTATGAATGTCCATTGTACAAGGGACCTCTTTATCGGAAGAATGATCGTCTTCGTCTTCAAAATCCGTTTCTGATTCATCCGATTCATTTCGCTTACACGCATGCACAATTCATCAGTCAAATTAATACTGTAACTGTGACGCTTTACCATCGTTTATTACTTATAGAATTTGTTGCTTATCTTTAAACTATTTTTATTTTAAATTTATCTATCTTTTTTTTTTGATTTATTATATTAATTTATAATTTATAGGTTTATATATTATGTATATATAGGTAGTATGTTTATATATATAGGTATTATAGAATTTATAATTGCTGTTTTTTATATATTATGCATATGTATAGTTGTGTAGGTATATGTAGGTATGTACACCGTGGTCAACCCCATTTGTTGGATCAAACCTAACTTTTTGGTTCGATATGTCCTGTCCTATGTTTAATTTGGTGTACAATAAAGAATATAATAAATAAATAAATAAATTTATCGATAATTCTGTCGCTTTCCTTATATTCTTCCTTGATATTTTTTACTTTATTGCATAATGCCCTCCAATCTGATAACACGGTACCGACAAACAATAATAACAAAACAGTAAAGAACAATAATAATTTAACAGTAATGGCAAAAACGAAACGAACGATTCTGAACTCGACTGTATTCTCAGAACGCAATGAGCGTGTTGTTCGCGTACGGACACAATTGTGTGCGTAGCGTAGCGTAGGAGGCAGCGCGCGGGTGTCTGCGGTGGTCGCCCCGTGCACCCGCGCTCCTCCATCTCCCCATAAGATACCTACCTTATTTTGCATTCTACACACCGTCTTGCGCCTTGCACTCTCCAATATTTTTGGCCGGGCTGAAGATATTCAGCCCGGCCAAAAATATTGGAGAGTAGTGTACCTACCTACACTGTAAATCTAAACCCTGAGCGTGAGCACTAGCCGAGCCGGTATAAACTGGGTTATCCCCATACGCGACGAGGCCGCCGGTACTCACGCACTCACGCTCATACTTGTAGTAGTGTACCTATCATATTGCGTGTATGAAGTACTATGAAGTTTAGTCTCTTTACGACTGTTCTTTATTCTTGTCGTATAACCTTTGACTATATCTATACTCTATACTAATATATGTATAGGTACTCTATATTTTAATATATATAGCAGAAGGGTTTGTTTGTTTGTTTGCTTGCTTGAACGCGCTAATCTCAGGCACTACTAGTCCAGTTTGAAAAATAATTCTTTCAGTGTTAGATAGCCTCTTTATTGAGGAAGGCTATATATTATAATAAATAATAAATAAATATTCTGGGACATTTTTACACAGCACCATCTAAGTCCCAAACTAAGCAGAGCTTGTACTATGGGTAGGTACTAAACAATGGATAATATATAATACTTATATACTTTTTTTTTGTATATACCTACATACTTATAATACAATAAGAAACACACAGACGAAATCGAACCCACCTGCTGCGGTCAGCAGTCCGCTGCTCGAACCACTAAACCACAGAGGTCGTCTGATATTATTAATATTTATATATGAAATATTAAATAAGTATTAATTTAAATATTGAATAAACATAAATATGTAATATTTATTTAATTTAATATTATTTATTTATTATTATTCAATATGAATATTAAGTATTTAATATTTGATAAATATTAATTATTTAATAAATATTAATATTTAATAGCTAGTCCTTTATAACTATCAATACTTTTGTAACTCTCGTCCCGTTTTACGATACGAAGATATTTTTTCGTGTTTTGACATGTTTCAATTTCATTAATCGCGATCAGTTCTGTTTTCTTAATCATTGAGGACATCAACAATCAACTTATTTATAAAAAATATTTAGTTACTAATGTAAAAATAGTAACAAACCTAAGCACTTCTATTAATATGTATAAATATTTACAAATGAGTATAAAGTCTTCAAAAACTAAAATGAATGCTAGCAAAGTCACTTCAACACCGACGTGCAGTCCACCCTCGATGATGTCCCGAACCGGACTGCAGTTAGTCTTGTGTAGTTCGCGAACGACCTAGTTCGGAAGACCGCTCTTTCGTACGAACTACGCGAACTAGGTCGCAGAGAGACCGCTCCTTAGTTCACTAAGAGGAGCGTCTGTTCAAAAGGTCGTATTTCACTTTCCAAGTTTTTATTTTTTTTATTCGACGTCGACAGATGACACTGACAGAAGTTACTCCTAACGTTTTGTCTTTCGATGCGAGTTGATGGATTTTGTGAAATTTTGAAGTTTGGAAGTTATTATAAAGTAAAAATCAGAGTGAAAATGGATGAGCAAGGTTTAGTCGAGACCTTGAATGCTGGTTCAAGGAAAAAAAAGCGTAAAGAACGTTCGGAATACCGTAAAACGTAAGTGACATTCTAATGTAGGTTCTTAGTTCGATATCCTGTTTTCTTATTAAGATAATAACTAATTAATATACTTTTTCTATGTATTTTTTCAGGACTTACACAGATAAAGATCCCTTGTGCATAAATTATAGATGTCCATGTAATCACAAGTCGCTAAAAACTTTCAAATGTAAACGGTTGACATTACAAGATATCATAGAAAACAGAAAGTTGTTTTTTAAACGGCGTGGGAAGGTAGATCAAGATATTTATCTTTCTAGGCTCTTAGCACCGTATGAGCCACTAAATCGAGGAAAGTCAAATCCAAGAGCGACAACGAAAAATCGAAAGGTTAGTTGCACCTACCATCTATTTATAAATAAAAAACTGACAACAGTGTGTAAACAAGTGTTTCAAAAAACTTTTTCAATTGGAGAAAAAAGGCTAAGAAACTTAAATGTTAGGCTGAGTCAAGGGGAAACACCTACAGAGAAGCGAGGTGGGGACAGGAAAGCAGCCAAGTCAAGAGAGAAAAAAGAAAAGTTAAGAGAATTCTTGAAAAAGTTACCTGCTCAGGAAAGTCACTATAACAGACAGAAAAGCAAAAGAATTTATTTGTCATCTGACCTAAACGCTGCTAGATTACTCAGAATCTATAACCTGTCAGTGCCTAGAAATTTATGGGTTTCCCGCACCATGTTCCACAATATATTTTGCAATGAATTCAACATTGGGTTCAAATCCCCAGCTACTGATGCATGCAGTGTTTGCATATTGTGGACGAATAAAATAAAAAATGAAACCAACAGTCAACGAAAGCAAACACTGATGGTTGAAAAGAGGGTTCACAAACTAAGATCCAATGCTTTCTATGAACTATTGAGAACACCAGTTGCCAACAGCATAAGGCTGTGTTTTGATTTGCAGAAGGTATTACCATTACCAAGAACACCTATACAAGACGCATTTTACAGCAGGCAAATCAGTTTTTACAATTTTTGTATAACTGACGTAGACAAAAAGCAACCTGACTTTTTTGTATGGGATGAGACACAGGCTTCTCGTGGGTCTCTAGAAATTGGATCAGCATTGCTGACATACTTAACCAATTTAACTATTCCTGAAAATGTCACGTCACTGAAGTTGTTCTGTGATGGATGTGGTGGACAAAACAAAAATAGCCACATCCTACATTTACTAATTTACTGGTTAGCTAATAACAATAACACAATTGAAGAAATCACAATAACTTTCCCTGTTCGTGGGCATAGTTTCTTGCCAGCAGACCGCATATTCGGTAGAATAGAAAAAGATATTAGGAAAACACCTATTATTACACACAGGACAGGATACATAGAAATCATAGAGAAACATGGAAAAGTTCATGACATTGGCTTTGATTGGACTCTCAAAGATATAAAAAAGTTGGAGCTAAATTACAAAAAGCTTACAAAAATTCAAACTGCTAAGAGAATTAAAATTAAAAAAGTTAAAGGTCCAGGAGGTCGTTTCAAAGATGTCAAAATTTGTGCATTTCAAAACTATCGTTTTGAATCGGGTCAAGAAGAATTTGAATCATTATTGAAACGTGGTAAACGACATCCTAAACAACTGCAAGAACAACCAACAGGCAAAGGTCTTACTGGAAACAAAAAAAAAGATGTCACATTATTATTAGTAAAACAATTTGGTGAAGATTGGGCCTTGATTGAAGATTTACAATGGTATAAAAACATTCTTCATGAGCATAACGCACTCAATGAGAATGAGGATGAGGATCATGATCATAACCATAATGAGGACAGTGAATGCATTTGCATGGAACCTGACATTGGGGATATTAGAGTTTAAGGGATTGAATAATATTTTGTAATGATTAATGATAAAAAAATAAATGATGTGAAAAATAATTTTGTATCTGTCTCATTATAAAATCTAATTTCAGCTCAGAGTAGAAGTAGATAATAAACATCAAAGTATTGCTCATAATTGATTGATATTTTTATTTTCACAGAATGCCAAAAAACTTCACTAGTATTTCTCTTTATTTTGTATTTCCAAAAAGTCCATTCACAAAGCCTTATTTCTAAAAGTGTTAAATCAAAAGGGCATATTTCTAGAAGTGACAAATCAAAAGGTCGTATTTCTAATTTGTCCGATCAATAAGTCGTATTTCTAAACTAAAATTAAATTTTAAAAAAAAATGATGTATTTTTTTTATTTTTTTATATGCATGTATTATTGTAGTCTTAATCCTCACAATGAGCTTACATTTAATTAAATTTTAGCATTTTTATAATAGAAACTAGATGTTTTTGTCTGTTTTTGTGAAGTTTGTTTATCATAGAAATACGTCCTTTTGAACAGATGCTCCTCAGTTCCGACGCGGCGCGCGGAGCGCGGATTTGTTGTGAGCGAGAGCGGGCACTGACTGACTAACCGTTTGCCGCGCATGCATTCCTCATCGTTCGTTCATTTTCGCTCTTTAGCTCAGTCAGTCAGCGGTGCGCGCGTCGCGAATGTTTTGTTATGGTAAATACAACAATAACTGATAACAGGTAACTTCCTTGTATTTGTAATGTTAAATGGTTATTGTTACTATTAAAATACTTTATACATTGAAAAATTATGTAGGTACCTATTACTTTTAATATGATTAATGTGAAGTAGTGTACCCATTACTTTGTTTATAGGTTATGTCATGTTTGTTTTAGGTTCTTTAATCTTTATTGCGATGTCATCAAAACGAAAACATAGTTCCTTGTGGACACATTTCATTGAAGACACAGATAAAAAAAAAGCAAAATGTAACTATTGTTCGACAATAATAAGTATTGCAGGAGGCTCAAACGGAAACTTAACTAGGCATATGAAATCAAAGCACTCTTTGATTCCATTAGTAATTGAAAGACAAACACCGATTATATCTAATTCAAACTCACTTGAGTCGAATCAAACAACATCCGAGTCGGAGAATATTACCTCAGCATCGCCAAGGGTAGCAGATACCCAACAATCAATGAGCCAATACATTCGCAGACCACCGCCTATTCGAAAGGTTGAACAAATAGACAGGCAAGTTGTAAAGATGGTAGCCAAAGGTCATCATGCTCTGCGAATAGTGGAAGAAAAAGAAATGCGAAAACTTATTGAATTGGTTTCTCATTGCTCAGGCTACCAACTACCGTCAAGAAAAACTTTATCAGAAAATTTAATGTCGAGGGTACATGAAGAATTAACGGTTGGAGTAAAAAAGAAAGTGCAAGCTGTATCTGCATTATCCCTCAGTACCGATGGCTGGACATCTAGAAATAATGAGAGCTATATAGCTATCGTAGCTCATTTTATAGACGGAGATACTAAACTTCAGTCGGCATTACTTGGCTGTATAAATTATAATGAACGGCATACCAGTCAAAACTTATGTGATTTCATGAAAAGTGTTATGGCAGAGTGGCATATTTCACACAAAGTTGCTGCAATAATTAGCGACAATGCTGCAAACATCTTATCTGCTGTCAGACTTGGTGAGTGGCGGTCAATCGCGTACTTTGCTCACTCTCTAAATCGTGTTGTACAACAAGCCACTACTGAAATAACTGACGTTATAACGCAAGTTAAAAATATTGTTGAATACTTTCATCGTAGCACGCAAGGTCAAAAAAATTAACAGCTACACAACAACAAATGAATTTGCCCGTGCTCAAGCTCAAACAGGACGTGAAGACCCGTTGGAACTCTACATTTGATATGCTTCAGCGAATTGTACAGGTAAAGGATGCTGTTATTGCCACGGTTGCTCTTCAACGTTCTGACCTCTCTATTAAAGAACAGGACTGGGAGATAATTGAAGGAGTCTTGCCTTTACTAAAGCCATTCTATGAAATCACAGTAGAAATTAGCGCCGAAAAAAATGTTATTGTGTTTTGCAATTTGCTCAAAAGTTTTCTCCAAAGACATGCATCTAATAACGAAAAAGTTGTCGCAGTGCAGTCAGCGTTAAAGAAAGGCATGGAAGACCGATTTAAATACATAGAAAATAATATTTTAAACGCTGAGTGTACCATTCTGGACCCCCGGTTCAGACAAAGAGTGTTTAAAAACCAAAGAGCTTGCGAAGTTGCGTTACAAGGTCTTAGGCATAAAATAGGCAGAGTGCAGTGAATACAACAGGATATTCCAGAACCTGTTCCTAATCCTAGCGAGATATCGGCGTCTAGCAGCAGCGGAAATTTAAATAAAGAAGAGAGTATATGGGACGAGTACGACAAAGAAATTAACAAAATTATTAGACCAGATAATCAATCTGCCGCTGGTATTCGCGAGCTCGATAAATACCTAAATGAAGAGTATTTAGATACGAAAAAGGATCCGCTTCAGTGGTGGCATGATCGTCGTCAGTTATATCCTCATGTTTACGCATTTACGTTAAGGAGATTTTGCATAGTAGCTACATCAGTGCCATGCGAACGCGTTTTTTCGGCGACAGGACAAATTCTAAACGAAAGAAGAACATTATTATCCACAAGTAAAGTTTCCAAATTAATATTTTTACATAATAATATGTAAGTTGTAATAAGTGACTTGATAATTAGAAGACTGATTAATGTTTAATGATGACTGATTCACTAATAATACGTAAGTTAAAAAGTACCTGTACTTGTAGTTTATGATCTCACTCGAGTTTTTGATTATTTTCTCTGCCTAATTGATAGGTACTGAAATATTATATTTGTGTTATTTTTCTTAAAAATATAGTTAGATATTATTTTTTGTTCGTAAAATGTTAAATCTTAGAAAATAACAAAAACATGATAAATAGCTAATACTGAACCAAAGTATAAGATTGTCTCTAAAAATAATATATAAGTATATTTTTTGTACCATTGTTTGTGCCATGTTCAAAAACTTAATGAATATTAAAACGTTGATTATTTGCAAAATAATATATTTTTATTTATTCATTATCTATCATAAATAAACACATTCGTAATATTAATACAGCTAATATAATTTTCTTTTCTGCAATCAACTAATAAACGAATCCATTTGCAATATTCATCCACTATATTTTATTTTAATATACTGAAATAGTAAGTAATTTACTACTGCAAGCTGATTGATGAACATTATAATAATAAACAAAACAGCGCGACGAAGCGAACGCCGAACGACTGATCTATTTAACCGGAATTTGTGAAAGGAGCGGACGAACTAAAAGAACGACCTAGTTCGCCCAAAGACCGGCGAACTAAGTTGATCTCGCTCCCGGTCGCGAACTAAAATGCGCAAGACTAACTGCAGTCAGGACTCGCGGGTGATTACAGGGCGACGGAGGAGGCACGCTCGCGCAGAGATATTCAATTTTGGAAAGAAAAATACTTTACAGGAGTTATATGCGGAATAAAAATAAAACTCTCAAGTCAATATATTGGTATTATTGAGACCTTTTTTCTGTGTAAAAAGTAACTAAAGATCTTGTGCCGTTCTCGAGAAATTTTGCAATTTATGACAAAAATATGTGTTCTTTAGGGATTTTTTTTCTAACAAATGGTAGATAAATATACAATTCTGTTCAAGTCAATATGTCTATCAAATCTTTATCTGTCATTCCCTATTTTTTCTTTACGGATTAACTTAGCAGTTATTGTGATATTTTTACTTAAACATACAGGACTTTTGGCGTTTTGAGGGTTCTTAGCGCCTTAAATATATATCGAGAGCAAGGCACGCACCCTCAAAAAAGATATGAGTGATATTTTTGTTGGTCACCAAGAAGGTAATATAGATGCACACATTTATCAAGAGCACATAACCATGGGGTCTCATCCCGAACAAATGAAACATAGTTCAAATGAATTGTTAATAGATGGCATTGCATGTATCGATTCCCAAACCTCGTGTGTTTGGCTTCGAAATTCTTACGAGGCAAGACCTTAAAAAAATATGTACTTACTTAAATCAAATGTTTATACATAGGACAATATAATTTAAGTCTAATTTCTTCAATTATATGATATTCAATTAAATCCTCGTGATTCTCGCTTTCTTTGGTAAATAGATGGCGCTGTTTGCAGTTTTCGCTCATTTTACAAAAAGAAAAGATGGCGCTGTTCGCAGTTTCTGAGTATATAATTATTTCTCTTTTTTTTTTAAAATAAAGTATTATTATAAGAATATTATATTTCAGACGAAGTTTTTCTAATGATGTATTATCTTTTTGTACCATCGGGGGCGAAGCACTAATACATACGATAGTCTACTATGATGACAACACGAACATACCTAGGTAGGTAGGTACCTAGAAAGCGACTTACACCTAATGGGTACCTTAGCTACCTACCTAGTAGTACCTTCGTGTAGGTGCCTTGTGCCGAATATACTTACATAATAAAAAAGGTAGGCTAGTAGATACCTACATAGTTCAAGTAGGTATCTACTAGGTATATATATATATATGTCGGTGAGGTCACCACGGGAGCTGATTCAGCAACGAGGCGCAAGCGTTGTGACGTCATCGCTTCGACGGAGTCTAGGCTGCAGTCCGTGCGGGTCAAAATACACGAGGTGTCCACATACAGGAACACACTCCCCTGCCGGTAGCCGCGCGGACAACACGTCTAGGAACTGTCATACGACTCGTTGTGTTCAGTGTACCTACCTGTATACCTAGCTTAATAAATTACGTGTAACTCCAAATACTTTGTTGCTCGCACCCTACGGTTCGCCCACACGATATGTCGTCCGAGGAAGACTCCCACTCTGATCGGCCTCCTGTTCCGATATCAGAAGTGGGATGCGAGCAAACAACCAACACCGCACTGAGAAGACACCACGCGGCGAAGATAATGGCACCAGCGTTGACAATTGGCGGCTATTATTCGAAATGCAAAATTCGAATACGAAGACCGACGCAGATGCACGTTCATCATCACCATCGAACAAATCGTGGTGGCAACGACAGTCGCACACATTTCCCAGTTCGACTCAAGATTGTAGAGAATGGCCTTTACATCAGATTTAAACAACCGCCAGTGACTACAAAAAGAATTGCAAGCTTTCTCTTATCTGAAGTGCAAGTCAAGTGTAGCACCGGATCACAAGTCATTAGAAACCAAACACGAGAAAACATCTCAAACGTCATCAATCAAATATTTCCACTGTGGGAAAATTGGACATAGACTGGCTGATTGTTGACATAAGCAGGAAGCAAAAGGAAAACTAGCGAAAACAAATAATATTCCAACTTCAAGAAACAACAGCAAGTCACTACAAGGACACATTTCTGCCAGGTGCCCTCTAATGGAAGCGGCGGCGGCGGCACAGAGGCAACACGCAGCGAGAGGCGGGTCGAAACCTGCGTGGTTGATGCCCAGACAGGAACCTTAAATCATCAAGGTCAGGTATTCACTTTCCATTATGATTTTGGTGCTGAGTGTTCACTTATTACAGAAGGTGTATCGTGTAAATTTTGTGGTAAACGTGAATAAAACGTAGTTACCTAAAAGGGCATTAACCAGTCAAGTGAACTCAGCACTGTTCAAATTATTTGTGATATCGAAATTGATAAGAGTTTAAACCGAGATTTTATTGCATGTTTTGCCTGATGTCTATTTGCGATGTGATATTATATTAGGGCATGAGATACCTAACAAGGATTTCGTGGTAGTATGACCGCAAAACATTTTAAAATTTCCAAAGTTTACGATGTAAACAATTGCAATGTACAATCACCATCTGTTGATTCAATGAATAGCGTCCCGTATTGTAAAAATAATGAACAGGCCTCTATAAACAATTTTGTCGGTATCGATACCGACGTGTCTTTCGAACATAAATCGACTATTGTTTCTGTGTTGACCCCTTATTCAAACTATTTTATTACCGGTATGCCACAAACGCGCGTAACAACAGGTGAGCTTGTTATTAATTTAAAAGACCCTTGTTTGACAGTACAAAGGCGGCCTTATCGCCTAAGTGCGGATGAAAGAAACATAATGCGTGAGCGCGTAGATGAATTGTTGAGTGCTAACATTGTTCGAGCGAGTAATTCCCCGTTTGCGAGCCCAGCACTTTTGGTTAAGAAGCGCGACGGTTCGGATAGAATGTGTATTGATTATCGCGAACTAAATAGGAACACTATACTAGACCGGTATCCATTACCGGTTATCTCAGACCAAATATCACGATTGCATGGTGCGCGATATTTTACTAAATTAGATTGTGCGTCAGGTTTTCATTTAATCCCCATTAAATCTGAGGAATCAATACAACGTACAGCGTTTATTACACCTGATGGTCAGTACGAGTATTTGACTATGCCGATTGGACTTCGAAACGCGATATCGGTTTTTCAACGGGCCATTGTTAAGGCGCTAGGCAATCTAGCGAATACTTACGTCATTGTTTAAGTAGACGATATAAATAATGGACAGTTAAATGACGGTCTAGGAAAAACGTATGAGATTCGTAAAGGTATCCCTAATCAAAAAATTCAGCGTAACGGCCGTACTAAGTGCTTGCCAATACTCCCTAGAGCAATTAGGTGGTCGGTAGTGAACAATGTACATGAGTCACTCATTCATCTCGGTTATGATAAAACTTTAGAGAAACTTTATGATGTCTATTGGTTTGAGGGAATGTCCCGCTACGTTAAGAAGTTTATTGACAGTTGTGTTACGTGTAAAGTAGCGAAATCACACTCAGGTAAAGTTCAAGCCCAATTACACCCAATACCTAAAGTAGGTACGCCTTGGCATACTATACACATTGATGCGACGGGAAAATTAAGTGGCAAGAGCGATCGGAAAGAGTACATTTTCGTCCTTATCGACGCGTTTACTAAATACGTTTTATTGTTTCACACGGTTAATATCGATTCTAAAAGTAGTATTAAGGCTGTAAAAGATAGTGTAGCGTTATTTGGAACTCCGACTCGAATAATCGCGGATCAAGGACGTTGCTTTGCTAGTAAAGAATTTAAAGAGTTTTGCGATTCTAGTAACATTAATTTACACTTAATCGCGACGGGAACTTCACGTGCGAATGGACAGGTAGAACGTGTAATGTCCGTGTTGAAGTCGATGTTGACAACTATAGAGACAAAGGACCGTTCATGGCAGGATGCGCTAGGCGAGGTCCAACTTGCAATAAATTGCACGGTTAACCGAACGACAAAAGCTAGTCCATTAGAATTGTTAATCGGTAAAGTTGCGCGGCCACTATCATTGATGACAGCCGACGATGTAGAACCCGAGGTTGATTTAAATACCGTAAGAGATGTTGCATTATCCAATATAGAGAATTCTGCATCCTATGAAAAACGTAGGTTCGACCAGACAAAGGCAAAGCTCAATAAATTTTCGGTGGGAGACTTTGTTTTGATTATGAACGAGGAGCGTAATCAAACAAAGTTAGATCCAAAATTTAAAGGACCGTTTGAAGTCATAGAGGTTTTTGACGGTGATCGCTATAGTTTAAAAGCACTTAACTGTAACCGTACTTACAAATACGCACATGAGAGGTTGCGAAAAATACCGGAAAATCAGAGTATAACTGACGAAATTGAAGTAGAGCCGAGTAGCTATAACAATGAGGAGCGTAATTAAGTTTGCATGATGATCGGACCGTACCAGAGGTTGTCGTGTAGCCGTAGCTCAATAGAAATCGGTGTCTACTATTTAGTAGTCCGTGAGTACGCGGTAAGCAGTCAACTCTGGCGGAGGTCGGGTTTCAATGAAACCATAGAGTCCAGGAGAGGCTCGGCGTGCCCGTGGGGGTCCGCAAGGAATGACGAGTAACTGGAGGTTACTGGGCTATGCGTAGCCATTGATCACATGTAGAGCTTAAGTATGTTGGTTTATTTGATGATTGTATCTCTTGGGAGATAAAGTTGTATGTGATAGTCAGTTGTACCATGATTTTCCTGATTATTGATTTACTTAAGGGATTGTCAACAAACAATTGTTATTGACGTTAATTGGTTTCTTACAATTAATCAGAGTTCTGTCAAAATTAGACTTTATAGTTAAGGTCAGGAGTGACCGAGCTATGTGATACTGTGTGACGAAAATTGTTTCAGAATAACACACAGAGACGTGTGTCCCGTAGGATGGCCGTGTCGGTGAGGTCACCACGGGAGCTGATTCAGCAACGAGGCGCAAGCGTTGTGACGTCATCGCTTCGACGGAGTCTAGGCTGCAGTCCGTGCGGGTCAAAATACACGAGGTGTCCACATACAGGAACACACTCCCCTGCCGGTAGCCGCGCGGACAACACGTCTAGGAACTGTCATACGACTCGTTGTGTTCAGTGTACCTACCTGTATACCTAGCTTAATAAATTACGTGTAACTCCAAATACTTTGTTGCTCGCACCCTACGATTCGCCCACACGATATGTCGTCCGAGGAAGACTCCCACTCTGATCGGCCTCCTGTTCCGATATATATATATCACAAAATAGGTAAATATCAGTATTCTATCATCAATAAATCCATCATGCAGACGGTCGGAATGGAACGGAACGCGAGTCGTAGGTATCATACCATCGCGTCTCGCTCGAGTTCGGTAGATATACACTCGGTAGTCCGACAGCTGCGAATGCGCCGTAGTAGGTACCTACCTACCTACGTAACGAACGAACGGTGTCGTGATGGTTTTGTGTTTGAAAGCCGTAAGCATACCTATATATACCTATATACCTACCAGAGAACGAAGAATATTAAGTAGGTACCTACCTATACGTACTAGTACCTACGTACGTTTAAGTAGGTATTTGTTTTTTTTAATAGATCGGTATTTCGCTTCTTCTACCGAACAAAATACCTACCTACCTAGATAGTGAATATTGTGATATTACGGGTTATTCAATTTGTATGAGGTAATCAGACTAGCGCTACTCGATGACAAATAAAATAATAATACAGACTACCTACTACTACTACTACTCGTTGTTTTAAAGCGACTTGTTCAAGATAGGCAAATATTATAAACTACAGTTGTGCCAATTTGATCTTTAACACGTAACGTTAGGGTAGGTAATCTTTCAATATTGTTTTGTCACATGATTGAGGAGTTGTTAATTTCAATAATACTTATTAAGGTGATTTGGTCTGGTGGTTGCAACTGTGTATCTATGTTAGCATGGTTATGAGTTCAAAACTAGCCCTGCGCTTCTTATAGCTTTTTATGTTTACAATATTCAAATATATTGTTTTTTTGAATTCCAAATGTTTTTATATGATATTTAAATACTATTTAAATAAAAATAACAACAGAAATGAAAAACATTAATTATTATGATAACGATTTTATTAAATATAGAATACACAATTACTTGTCATAGATATATAATTATATATATTATATTATTTAAATAATATATATACTTATATTAAAAAGCAAAAACGTAAAAAGAAGTTTTAATACTTATGAAAGCTTGATTTTTTTGATTAAAGTTGTTACTTACTAAATATTTTCTTTGTTTTAATTAAAGTTGCCTATAAAATACCCATTTTTATTTTTAAAGTAGGTAATTAATCTAATACATACCTACTTTAAACAGTAGTCAATGTAGTGAATCAACATGTTAAATGTTTAGAAATATAATATAATATTTCTATTTTTATAACAATAACATCACCACATAAACTATTATACCTACCTACTTTAAAACTTATGTGACAATAGCACTATACTTTGACCTACTTTATAGGTTTTTAAATATTTATATAATAATAGTTATGATCGTAAAAGGACATGCTTAATCACTGTAAGAAACACTTCCTTAGAAATTGTGATAACAACAATTGATTTGACACACTGACACATAAGTATTGTTAACTCCAGTGGAGCACCATCTCTTTCTATAATTTGTTGCAAGGGGCTTCGCATGCCGCACATCATGTTTCAGCAAGCATTACTTCCTCTCATCAGTTCCCATGTTGAAGTCACAAGTTGTGCCAAATTTTCTTTTGTCCTGACTTCTAATGAATCCCAATTTAAAATCATTTGACCCCACAAATTTTCTATTGGGTTTAGGTCAGGCAGGGCTTTTAGATGGCCAATTTATTGTCTTGACACCTTCTTGACTGGCCAGCCAATTTTGCACCACAGCAGCTCGGTGTATGGCGCAATTATCTTTCATGAAGAAAATATCCGTGTTGTCACGTAATATTTCCAAATATTAGTGACTATTTAATCGGCCATTTCCCGTTTCTTCAAAACGTCTCAACCACAATCTGACGGTATTTCTCTGAAACAAAGAAGGCATATAAAAATAGGTTTGATTAAAGCAATAGCTAGGTATAATAATGAAATTTAAAATTATAAAAATACACTTACTGCTATATAAGTCTCCTAGCAATTTCTCTGATGCCAACATTCTCATCGTGTAAATAGTTTATTTTGTATTTTAAATAATCACAGACAATGACATGATAATAAAACTACTACAAAACATAAATAAAAAAATTGGAAAAATACGTTGTTTTTCACAATTTAGTAAGGCAAGGTAAAAAGTGTTCGCGCGTAGTCACTGCAATTGTGCGTAGACTGGCTTTAGCTTTGTTGTCACGGTTTATTTTTATTTTCCTACCCTAAAACTTAGTAACATTTGAATACCAGTTTTATAATGAACGCGTATTTGTCTTTCATCTACCCACTTATTACAAGTTAAGTGAAAATATAACCAAGTTAGAAACTTTATATTTGGAGAATGTGTCCGTCTATAGTTCTTTACAATAATGTAAGAAATACTTCTTGAATAAATTCTAAATTGAAAACAAAATAATATACGCCATGCAGGATTTGAACTCGCATCTTGCTCTGTGTTGTTGTGCTGCTTGTACTTACGAAGTACTTACCTATCATATTGAAATAATTACTTATGATAGGTACTTAGATATTTTAAATGGTAGGTAGAGGTACCTAGGTACATATCTAATAAGATTTACGTTATCATTTACTTTTTAAGTAGGTACCTAAGCTTTTGTAGTGAATAGTAAGAGGTTTTCATTGCTGTAGGTAGCTCACACGCTATGCAAGTAGGTAGGTAGATGAAATTAAAATACTGTGGGCCGGAAGCCCTATACCGTGTTTACGTCACATGAGTAGATACGTTTATCTACTCATTGTCATGATGTCATATGTATGCGCGTAGAGATGAGATACACTTACCAGTGTCAAAAACCATGTATCAAAATAGGTAGGTACTTACCTACTTGAAAGTATTTGGCACAGCTAGAGTTCTAACCCTACTATATAATATAAATATTATCCTACAATATTTCTGAAAAAAGTATAAGTATTAGTAGGCAAAACTACTACATGTTTTCGTTATCTATTATATTTTTATGGGTATTAATTTTAGAACTAGGTACCTACTATTTTTGACCGACAAAGAGTTGGCAACCCTAGCCACAGCCCGCCTCGCCTCGCGCCCGGCGCGCGTCGCGGCGGCGCGGGCGGCGCGGGTTGAAAATACTCGTAGTTCAAAGTTTTTTTTTTGCCAATACGATTATGCACGTTGGGTGTATCGCAATATGGATCAATTTTCTATGCATGCGAGTATTTGAAAACTGTGAGTGTTCCTACATTAGCACGCCTCTGCCTAACCCTTCGGTATATGTATTATAATTATGTTAGATAAAAATGTATGGTCCCGGGTTCGATTCCTAACTAAACATTTATAGATCTATCTAAATTAAACCTTAATTTAAAACTTTAATTATTTAGTTAGGAATCGAACCCTGGACCTCATAATGTTCACCTGTCACGTTCAACAAATACTAGACTATTTTTGTGAACCCCATGAAAAAAATTCACAAGCCGCCTAGCTGCATGTATGTGTCTGTGATGAACTGATGACTGTGATGTACTTAGGTATAAATAGCGAGGCGAACGAGTTACACAGTATAAGCTCTAATCTTAGTGACTTTAAGTATAAATTCCCTTAAAATTATTTGTAGCAGGTCACAAAATTTTTTTTTGCTTTCGTTATTTTAAAATTAATCTTTAAAACAAGCCTATTTTGGTATAAATTCTCTTGCATTTAGTAGCAGGTCGGAAAATCATGTTTGTTTTCGTAACATTAAATTTATTTTTTAAAGCAACTAGGTAGGTAGGTACCTACCTCGTTTTTAGCACATGAGTAGATCCCTTCCCAATCCCTTCCAAATTTTATTTTATAGCCTATAACCTTGCTCGATAAATGCACTATCTAACACAAAAGACACCTA
The DNA here is from genome assembly GCA_947256265.1 of Acronicta leporina. Lineage (NCBI taxonomy): Eukaryota > Metazoa > Arthropoda > Insecta > Lepidoptera > Noctuidae > Acronicta > Acronicta leporina. The sequence goes on along the minus strand of OX366533.1, from coordinate 4,146,902 downwards.
TTTTAAATTCGAACCAGTAGGTAGTTCCTGAGATTTCCGCGGTCAACCAAACAAACAAACTTTTTAGCTTTATAATATTAAATAAAAAATAATAATTAGATGTTCACAATCTTGGATTTTAAACATTTTGTTTTTTTTTTCACACTCAGAAACTGTGAAATTGACACCCACGTCATTTTATATTTAAAAAAAGAATGTCAGTCATTAAAAATATATTATGTCATTTATGAAATCAGTAGGTATCCTGAGAAACCTTGAAAATGACACCTACATTTTTACATGAATTTACGTTAAATAATAACGAAAATAAACTACGCGTAAGAAGATAGGTAGTTTTATAAAATTAAATGTATTACATAAGTACATACGCGCTACCGAGAAGGAGGTAGGTACCTGTTCGGGGTGAGCGACCGTAATAACAATAAGTAGCAACTTTAGGTACCTACATCCCGGCGCACCAGCGCCATCTATTGGTTAAATATATAGTAAACACTTGATATACAACCCGAGGCGATAGATGTCGCATGCAACGCGCATGGAACGCGCATGGAACGCGCTTGCTACGTGCGACATCTATCGCCTACAAAAGAAAAACAATTCTGCCCGAAGAATCTCGCCCGATAGGAAGGTCCCATTTCTTTGTATGGGATGAGGCATCTGTACTAGTATTCTTTTATCTGTGACATAACCAAGAAAAATAGAGCTAGAGAAGAAAAAGCTAAAGATAAACAGGATGCAGAATTGGGACACTATTGTAGGTACTTACAATGGACTTGGAATCGGTCAAAGTCTGCCCTTACTCTACAGCAAGCGCGTTTTACTTCAAAACTGACATGGCATAATTTTACGGTTTTTGATCTGGTATCTCGCCATTGCACATGTTATTGGTTTACAGAAACGACCGCAGACCTTACCGCGAGTACTTTTACTTCATTTGTAGTGGACTATTTAGAACGACATTGCTTACATAAAAAAATACCGATAATAATTTATTCAGACGGATATACTTACCAAAACCGAAACGTTATTATCGCCAATGCGCTTCTTAACTTAAGTATTATTCATCGAGTAAGCATCACTCAAAAGTTTCTCGAACGTGGTCATACGCAAATGGAGTGTGACTCTGTCCACAGGGCGATTGAGCGAAAACTCACAAATCGTGTAAGTAATTAATTTGCCCTGCGATTATGTTTCTGCTACTTTAGAAGCAAGGCCAGCAAATCCTTATGAAGTCATTCAGGTTTATCATAATTTTGTTAAAAATTATGCTGATCCAACTACATGGATTTATAAATCCATAAGGCCTGGGCGTAAAGCGGGTGATCCCACCGTTACCGACTTGCGGGCTATTCGTTACAACTATGAAGAAAATATTATTGATGTGGAACTCCATTTTGATTAAGACTGGTACGCTTTGCCACAGCGACCAAAACGTTTAAATCATGATTTATCATATTCTCCCTTACATTCTAGCATGATTGCCATAACTGCGTCAAAATATCAACATCTCCAAGAACTCAAACAAGTACTACCAATAGAGTGTCATAACTTTATGATTCTTTGCCTCATTTGTAAATAAGCAGTTCTTTTGTTGAAATTGAATGTTTATCTTGCATTTATTTTAGTTAATTTGATAGATTTGGAAAATAACCTTATTCCGTGGTATTGATTAATAAACTATTATTAAGCATATAAAATATTTGATTTTTAACTATGATGTCTTTGTCCAATAACACCTATCTAGCAGATATAAAAATCGTTTTGATTAAATTTGAACCAATACCATCTAACTCGTGGTATCTTGCTATATAAGTATTTATGAATACAATCTATTCTATTTTCTATTTATATTTCGGGGACGCCGGCAGGCACCAGGCGGGCGATCAGTCCTCATGTTGGGATTATTTCGCCCAGTTCCCCATTTTGGTGGATCCCGTCATGGGTTACTGGCACTTGGCGTCGCAAATCTTCCCATAGCTTTGCAGAAGTCCACCAGTTGTCCGATGGAGAGTTCTGCTAGCTGTTCTTCATTTATCTCATCGGTTCCTAGTATTTCCCATCTAAGTAGCGCATACATTGTGCATTTTGCTATTAGATGGAAGCTTGTTTCTTCTGCTTCCCCGCATGCTGGGCATATAGGGTCCTATATACAATCTAAGTTTATCCATCTTTTTCCAGCATTTATTTACTATTTATATCAATTTTCACCTTTCGAGTAACTTATTATCTGAAGCAAAGAAATATTTTTTTATCTACTGTAAGTTGACTTTTGTGGGATAGACACTATTGATTCTTAACTGTCGAAAGTATCATCACATCAGACCTAAAAACAATGACAAATGAAGAGAAACGCATGAACAAGTTATAGTACAAGCAACACAAGGGCCAGAGGTAATGATACCTATAACAGTTTCTGAGACAATTCTACTATGTTGTTGAAATATTTTAAGTCATGAGACTAGCAAGAAACATCACTGTCTGGCATAGAACAATTAAAGGTATAGCCAATATTAACACAGGAGATCAAACAACAACACCTATACAAGGAATTGATTTTCAGAGAGTAGCCTTAGGGATGAACAAGTCACAAGAATACAATAACACAAATCAGTTTCCAATGCGACTAAAGTGGCTCTCAGAACAAAGTGTTTTTTAGACAGCAATTAAATACCAACTTACATACTTATTAAACTCTGAAGTCAGAACCAACTGAATCGAAATACATAATAAGCTCTGAGGAAAGAACCAATTGAATTAAACCAACCAGCCAATGAGTCAAATAAAACTAGGCTCGGACAACACGTGTAAGTCAGAGAAACGGAACAAACGGACAAATTAGTAATGTAATTTAGTAATTTAATATTCTTGAATAGAAATAGACTCTATATAACAGAAACCAAGACGGAAGGTTGCTGACAACAGATAATCGTTCTTCTGATCACTAGATACTAGTGAGTGATTGTCTATTGAAACGTCAAACGAACCACAGACTACAAAAACGACGGTCTCTAAGTAAACTCGACTAACAAACGAGTTGAGCCCAATCACGAACAACTTGCGAAAATGTTTCCGAGTTGAATTCTCGAGTTTGATAGATATAGATGGGGGTGCAAAGAAATAACGAGAGTACATTCGTCCGATGTGTGTACGCCATACACAGAAATACTTAGGTACTAAGAATATATGATAATTAAATTAACTTTTAATGTCAATCTTGCTATCGTGTTTTCCTCGTCCTGCGATTCTAGAGCCATTGCTCAACAACCATAGTATGTAAACTGGGAGAAATTTATACCGAATTCAAAATCCATTAAATTTTCGCAGTATCGCTTAAACTAGGGAATGTTCGTTGAGCATTGACAACAGTATATTCTATCGAACGAATTTATGAGAGATAACCTGAGGAGATAACCGACGTGTTTTGTTTTTGTTGAACAAGCTAACTGCCAAACCCTTGATATTTAATTGGCGCAAGTATTTATTTTCTAATTATCTTCTTAGCTAACCACCATATTTCAAAAAAAAACGGGAGATTAAAGCGACAATATGTCCGGCGAGGTTTGTTTGGACGATTTATATTAAGCGCCGTCAAGGGAAAATAGTACTAATAACTAATACTACTAATAATAAAGTCTCGGAAATGTGACCTAAATGTATTAAATGATATTCTTTTTTCAGAGAACCTACTATTTTAGGCAAAAAAAATTGATCAGGCCAAAACCGGCTAACGTTCAAGCAAAAAAAAATTAAGCAAGCCTAAAACATGAGAGACTTGCCACAAGTGTCAAGCAGTCGTACACTGCTTATTGCTAATAGGCTGATTTGATATGATCCGCTTATTCGCGACTTGGGATGAGTTTAGTATATTTAATCACAAGATATTATGACGATTAGTCGATTACCTTGTCTATGACTTGACATTTTTGTAGTTCTTTATTCCGGCGACAAATCATTACGTGTGGAAGGCCTTCCATTTTCTGAACTGATTTTGACAGTCTTAGTTGATTCGCGATTATAGAGCAATTAACCCGTGTTACTAGTTTACTTTCTTAACCTATATGAATTAAAATTCTACTTGTTCTTACGTTGTGTGAATAGAATATTGTTTATAAGGTTAATATAAACACGACGTGTAAATCTTGTGTATCTCACCAAGAAAATGGAAGAATCTCCAGATTATTACACTTCAGAACAAGTCGTCCTTATTGAAGTTCTAAAGAACTATAAGAATTACGCGTATTTGTGGGATCCATCTCACAAATTTTATAAAAATAAAAATATGAGGGATCAAGCTTGGCAAGGTTTATTAGAAAAATGGAAAGCCTATGACAGTGATGCCACTGTAGACAGCATTAAAAGGAAAATAGAGAATTTGAGAGCGACTTTTAATAAGGAATGGAAAAAGGTTACCCAAGAATTTTATTTGCTTAGCTTACATAAACTAATATATACAGTACTCCAACCTTTTTGGCCGGGCTAAACATAGGCGCGAGCCGCTGCGCAGAATGCATAATTATTAAGATATCATAGGGGAAGATTGAAGAGCGCGGGTGTACGGGGCGTCCACCGGCTCGACCGCGGTCACCCGCGCGCTGCCTCCTCCCGCTCGCGTCCTTGCAACTGTGTGCGTGTTACGTCCGCATGTGAACTACACGCTCATTGCGTTCTGAGAATACAGTCGAGTTCAGAATCATTTTAATCATTCATATCGTTTTTAACCGACTTCAAGCAAAAAGGAGGAGGTTCTCAATTCGGCCGGTATATTTTTAAATTAAAATTTCTATTGGTTTTTCGCAATTTGTAGGTCTATAACACATACAGCAGGAGGCAGCGCGCGGGTGACCGCGGTGGGCGCCCCGTGCACGCGCGTTCTTCCATCTTCCCCTATGATACCTTAAAATGCATTGTGCGCAGCGACTCGCGCCTATGTTCAGGCCGGCCAAAAAGATTGGAGAGTACTGTACGTAATTATTATTACGGGCCGTTTCGAATAGCCGCGCGGGTAACATAACAAATGTTTTAAGCGCCGTTATTTCAACCGTACCTATTATTGCTTGAAATTATCGCCTTAAGGCTGATTGTTCACCTGAGCCCACCAAATTCAAATTTCAATTGTTTTTTTGCAATTTGTAGTTCCATAACTAGATTCATGGCAGTAGTAATTTTTGCGACATAAACTATATGGGCATTTTCACTTTTAAGTGTACTTTCGATTTTGAGACTGTCCCACTTATTCAAAATTGTATAGCATGATAAATCATGGGCATATAGTTTAATTTATGGAATAAAAAAGTTATTATTCATTATATTGACGAATTCGTCTGAAATCCAGCTAAAAGACATTTTATTTTAATTATTAATATATGCGTATTTCAAATATTCAGAGTAACTGTTTTTGGCATGTCCCACCCCTTGCCAACATTGAATTGACCGAAATTACTACTACGAATACATTTAAAAGTTTTGGTGTGTTCATAGTGTATGTCTTTGTCGTCACATAAATTAAATTTATACAATGTAAACTGTAATAACACAAGCCAAAATACGTTTTCAAAAAATGTTCTAAATATAAACCGGTCGGACAAATAATTACTAAAGGAACTAATAATAATTTAAATGGCAACATTGAGTTAAGAAGATCAGGGCCAACATCTTTAAACGTAGTTTATGCGACAGTGTCTCGGGTGAAAGGGTGTCTTGTGCTTGTGTCGGCAGCTGTCTCCAATGTTTTGTCAGGTTAGTGACGTTATTTCCTTGTTATTAAAGAACGTTTTACATCCTACAACTGTTTCAACCGAATCAGATACAACTTACAAATATTTTGACATGTTTTATTCTAAATAAATATTTAACTGTGATTAGAAAACATTTTTCTTTAATATTTACCCGCGAATGTGACGTCATTTCGGTGACATTTTATTCCGTCACTTAAAGGACTGACTACAAATGTCACCAAACTGACACATACAGCCAGGATTACATAGCTACAATGTGCAATATTTTATTTTCAGGTTTTTTTTTAATAAATCTCACTATGCCACTAAGTGGCGCTGACAGGACGAAACGATATACCTAGGGAAAAACTGAAATTAGAACGCCCTCAGGAATATGAAAATCAGAGGAAGAAAATCAAGTTTTCTTACGTTTTTTGTAACTTTTTGCAACAGGTCAGTTTCAGCTTGCAAATCAAGCAAACAAAATATAATTTGCGACAAAACCATATAATATTTACATGACCATTAAGAATCGTCAAGACATCTCCGTAATTTAGATTTTCGGTATTATGATCTGATTTGGAAAATATTTAGATCAACAAGCTGAAACTGACCTTAGCAAAAAACGGGCTGGGATAAACTTTGCGGGCTAACACAGCCTATCCGGCTTCAGATATAAAAATATTAGTTTAAATACTTTTAATAGAAATGTGAAAGAATAAAGACTTTTAATTATCAACGCTATGTTTTATTTTGTACCATGTAATCTCAGCTTAAGGTTTTTCAATATGTCAGTTTGGTAACTGTCCCAATTTATATGTGAACAAAATGTATTTTTTTAACTTTTGTTTCATTGTATAAATTATATTTGTTTGAATATTGTTTAAGCCTGTTGCAATATTGAACAATACAAAATACATTTATTAAAAAAACTAAGCTCTTTATTAAGGGAATTAATAAAAAATCGTAGCGTCACTTGTCACAAAACAGAAGTTGAAACCTCATTTTAGGGAAATGAGATTTCAATTTAAATCGTATCTCGTACCTTCAACCTTGCTTGATTGATTTATTTAGGGTTACATAATTAAAGCTACGTTCTATAAACGCCATCTATTGACAACTAGATGGCGTATTATCTGACGATTTAGTTGCGGGCCTGCTTGAAGTGGCTAATAATACAGGTCACGTTCAGTCATTTCAACACTACTATAAGGTAGGTATTTACTTGCATTTTGTCTCGAAAAACGTATATAAGTACAGTCAACAGCACATCAAGTCACTAAAAATTTCAACTGTTAAATTTCCATAACATATAATACAAATAAACTATAATTTGAAGCTTAAATTGAAAAACGACTGCAAAAAATTTACCCATGTGCTGTTGACCGTACATTAGGTATGCGAAAAAATAGGCATAGCTAATATCAAATTATATATTCTCAGAATGAGTTAAAATTTCGTGCATATACAATAGGATATCTACGATGTCGACGACACGTTTGGCGTAGCAGCTGAGCATAGTAGAATTGTATATATTTTCGCAATTTTACATAACGCTAGCTGCTTTACAATTCTCTGTTATGTAAAATAGCTGAATGACGCCCAGCTGAATTACCATTGCAATACGTTTACCAAACCGCTAACCACGTTTATTTGTTTTGTAGAATGACTTATTTGCAGTTTGCAGCTAAGCGATTTGTAGGAAAAACCTATGACATTTAGTTATATTTTGGAGGATTTTACAAACCAAATTTAGTTTTGCCGGGGTAAATTCGGGATGAAATGTTGTTTATATTGGTTAGGTTAGAGCTGTGACCAAACGACGCCAGAAACAGAAAACAGAAACCGAAATGTAACCATTGTGCATAATATAAAGAAGAAATGTTGGTTACCTTGACGAGCTTAAGCCATTGTAATTGTAATGCCACACAACGCCCCTAGCGCTGAATTTTGGAACTAAAACCTACAATCCAACATTTCATTTTTTTACAAGACAGCTAAACATTAACCCGCTATATTGATGAACGTAAAACGTTCATTCTATTCCGCGTGTTTGAAGGTCACAAATTATGCAAAATTACTGAACGTCATTCAGATATTTTACATGACAGAGCCGTTTTGTAAAGCGGCTAGAGATTACGTAAAATAGCGAATAATACTTACAATTACACTGTGTCGTTTGGTCACGGTTCTAACCTAACCTAACCACTTTAAAAATATTTCATTCCGAAATGTAGCCTACTACACTAAATACGTGGCAATGAAAACTGCCAATAGGTACATACTTCTGCTTTGCAAGTTGCAACTAAACCAAGTAGGTAGGTACTTAGGTAAGTATCCATTTGTTGAGATTGGCGTGTAGGTTGTAGTCTCTTAGCTATTTCTTCGATCATTATGATTTAAAAATGTTTTACTTGACAGGTTGAAAGCAGTAAAAATTCTGAAGTCACTAACAAATATGTACCTTCACTGTGGTATTACAAATATCTCACCTTTTTAAATGAAGAACAGAAAGTCCATCAACCATCAAAAAGAACAAGAGTTGACTCAACACAGTATAATGATAACAATGTAAGTTTTTCATACTGGGTCACATGTGTCTTTAGTTGACATTTTGTCCTGGAAATGTACACCACCAGGTCCATTAAAATAATTTTTGAACATGTCCTTCACAGTGGGATCATCTCCAGATTGTAGTTCATCACACTTCTGCAGCGGCAACAAAGAGTTCCGTTCACGCCATTTTCCTAGCTGCAATGTAAAATTTTCAATATCTTCATATTCAATACAATCATTTGTAAAATAATTTGCAGAATGTTTTTTCAAAAAATTATGAAGGACACAACTGGTCATAATAATTTTATCGACATTTTGTATGTCCACCAGTATTTGCTTCTGAAATACACGAAAACGTGACGACAGAATTCCAAATACATTTTCCTCTACTCTCTTGGCTCTGGCAAGTCTATAGTTAAATATTTTCATTTCTCGTGAAATATATTCATGTGGATATGGTTCTAAAATATATTTATCCATACCAAAGCCTTTGTCACCAATAAATACATATGGAGCCACTAATTTTGATTTTGGCAATATGGAATCTTGAGGTAGATCCAATACAGATAATTTATCATAAAACATAGTACTTTTTAAAATAGATCCATCTGAAAGACTTCCCTTAGTTCCCGTATGAACATAGAGGAACTCATGATTAGCATTAACTACTGCAAACAACACAACACTAAATGATCCTTTGTAATTATAATAATGTGATGGCCTTTGCGTTGGCTTTTTAATTTGAATGTGTCTTGCACCCACAGATCCCAAACAATGAGTGAACTGCCACTTTTGCTGATATTCTTCAGCTACTTTCAACCATTCATTTTGTGTTTTAGGTATCTGAAAAAGAGAAAAAGATCAAAGTTAACAAACACAGCTCCAGTGATCTGCGTCAGAAACAGGAACAGCTTATTGATATTGCTTTGAATGCCCTTTCTGCTGAAGATGACGCCTGTGATAGCTTTGCACAAGCTATGGGGGACCAGCTTAAAGAAATGTCCAAATTACAAAAATGTATAGCTGAAAAATTAATTTCTGAAGTGATGTTTTATGGCAAACTTGGTCAATTGAGTATGAAGTCTAGTGTTAACTTAGATAATAATGGGTGCAATTCTTACTAAGTACCATCACTTACCAGCTATGACACACCAATTTATACTTATAGTATAATATATTACTTATAGTCCATGATTTCTCAAGAGACATTGATTAGAAAATTAACATTATGTTAGGTGCAGTTAAATAGGGCAACTATCAATAGCAATTAACTAGTAACAGCTAGTACTTCAGTAAGTATATTAGTAATGTTTTATTTTGGAATAATTGTACTGCTTCAATAGTCTAGTGAACCTATATAAGAGCAACTGCTATTCCGGACGTCCTAAGCTCCTGCTGTGCTAGATGTCCTAGGTTACATTCCCAGGTCAAACATATAATTTTTTTATGAAATTCTCAGTAGCAGCTTGGAGTTTGGATTTGACCTCAGATAATAGAAAAAAACTCACCACCTATCACAACTTACAGGTTTATCAAATACAGGTATGGTGTTGTTATGTTTAATCAGTTCTAACTAATCATGTGTTGGATTTCCATCAGTGCATACATTGAACACTTATCTGATGCATGATGAGATAGTTAAATTTGATTAAAATTAGTTAATAGTTTACTGAGCAAATAAAATGACAACAAATTGAATATTGTTATATAAAATGCAAACTTTTTTAGGCTTGTAATGTTTTACTGCCTCGTTAGTTTAGTGGTCCCAAGTGTGACAGCTACGCCAGAGGTCCTGCATTCGACTCCCAGGCCGAGCAGTTTTATTGGGTTTTTCTATGAAATTCTCAGTAGCAGCTCGAAGTTTGGAAATTGTGCCCGGTTAATGGCAATAGGCTCGTCCCCTACCTATTACATGGGACCTAAACATACTGGCAAACTGTGGGTGTACCTTAATAGACCTCTGCTTAACCCTTTGGGAAATACAGGTGTGATTGTTATAATGTTTTACATTGTAACCAAATCTTTAATAATATTTGGATCACACTAGAGGTGAGGCAACTTACTGATTAAGGAGTTAATTATTTTTTTGACATTTATGTGAATATGACACATTGAAATAAACCTACATTTTACGAATTTTATTGCATTGTATTATTTTCTAAATCCCAATGTTTCTTATCCTTTACAGCATCCACGGTCATAGGTAAAATGTTGGGAAAAATAATGTAACACTACAAAATCTGTAAAAAAGTAGTTTTGTTTCAGAGTTAAATATTGTTTTATATGAATATACATGAATGTTAATTATTATATGATTTACCAAAAAAAACTCACTTGCAAATAATTATTCAAAACTTTACAGATGGCTTCACAGGTTTCCGGCACAATTTTACACACTGACTGTACTGATATACCAGAACTGTATCCAAGATCAGAATAATCTTTTCCTAGTGCTAAATATTTTAATGTAACAAGTAGACGCTCTTCTGCCGAAACTGCTTGTCTCATAATAGTATCCTGTTTAGTTATTAGTGGCCTTACTAAATTCAATAACAATTCAAAACTATTCTGTTCCATCCTTAAACAGCTGCAATATTCTTTATTATCCAGTTCTCTTATTGAATTCATGTAAGTTATTTGTTCTTCCTTTAGAAGCTGCTGTTTTGACCACAACCTTTTCTTTTTACGTTTATTAGGCTCAATGGCCATGGTTAAAGCTATAACTAGGGCAATTTTTTGTTTTTTCTTTAGATATAGTGCCATAATAATAATATACTTTGTGGGCAGTACCCTACTGAGTCTACTGACACTCTGACACAAACTACTACTAAGTACAAAGTAAGAGCACAGAACACATATTCTAAACCAGCTATATTATAGACTATGAGATGCATACGCATCAGACCAAAGAGTATCATAATATAGCTCATCAGACTGCTTAGTGATTACGATTTTACAATTTTATCACAGACTACTTACTAGAAAACAAAAATCAAAGTAAAATATTTTTTCAGTTTCATTCTCTATTGCCTCATCTGTTCTTCAGTATTTTCACACTCATTATTAATTTTAAAATCATACTTCATTTTTGTGGAATTTCTTCATGTACCTTTCTGTGGCTTCAAATGAATAGCAATCGGTTATTTCGGATTTAGTGTGTACTACTCCTTTAATAAATAGTTGTTATAAAGTACCTAGTCAAAAATGTTTGATAGTGTAATAAGTGGCTCTGAAGAACGCTAGTTGAAAAACAGTAAAGAACAATTAGGAATGAAACAGAAAACAGGGACATCAATGTGAAAACAGCAAATCTACTGTTAAAATAGTAGGGTTGGTAACATTGGGCAGCGGTTGTGCTAGTGTCCAGGGCCCTTGAGTCGAAAGTTACGTTTCGTTTCCTGAAAAGTAACATTTTTGATGCAAAAGTAAAATTTTTCATTATAATTCTACCTACGTGTCTTTTTGGGATCTGTGATATCGAATGACCTTTTTTTTTAGCTCCTGATTTTTTTCATTCCATGTTCTCTTACCAGGAAGCAAAAATGTGAGTTCAATTTGGATGCGTTCGTATATTGTTTGCAATAAAATCTAGTATTACTAATATCATTGTTCTCAAAAGTTACCTACGAAAAATACCTTAAATATAAAAATTACTTACATGTTACGCGAGGGGGTCAAAAGTTATGAAAAATGTAAGAAATGTAACCATCTGGCAACACACTGCTAATATACAAGTCTATCCCATTTAGCTTGTCTTTATTAGTAAACAAATATGGCGTCCTAATAACCAGAGACAGTTGATAGTGGCTAAATAGTGTTGGGTAATCATGAATGATGACTGAACTAAATACTTTTAGCCAAGACTGAATGATTCTCACCTTGACGAGGTACTGAATTAATCTTTTAATTTTAAATATGAAGTGAACGTGTGGATATGAATAAATAAAACGATAAACAGCGAAATGTTAATTTATTACTCGTATTCCTCTAAAATGCACGAGTCAGAATCTGATGGCTCTGAAGAGTCATCAGATTCTGACACATGTATTATGAACCTCTGGGTCAGTGCATCTGCTGCAGTGACTATTATGTCATCGAGCTTCAACATTTTATCCTCTTCCTTGATTACATGATTTATGCAATTGGTCCATGACACCGTGCCTTTTTATTAAGCCTTCTTTAGTCAATTCCTTGACTTGAGCCATTTTAAAAGATTTATTATTTTTGCCAACATGGCCTTTTTATTGTGCCTATATTCATTCTATGGGATTTAATTCGCAATGATAAGGCGGAAGGCGTAATACAATAACATATCTCTTAGCTCAAAGTTTCTCTTTGCTAGAGGTTAGTACAAGATTGTTGTAACTACTGGATATTGCACTGAGAACATTTAACTGAAGACTTCAAGTATACCTTTACATCAATATTCATTTCAATTTTCAGGATTACACTTACAATGACTTTTACGTAGGTACAGGTTTAGTAAGTTTTTATAACTGTGTAAGAACAATAACAATGAGTGGATACCGTAATAGACTATTAGTGAAATTGTCACAAAGCAATATACAACATCACAACAACTCATCATGTACCACAATGGTTTCAGAGCTGAACAATGTGTTAAATCAAATAGAAAATATCAGTTACAGTAGTAAGGATCGTCCTGGTATCAATACATTATAGGTTTATGATAACATTGAATTTGATTGTTCCACGTATGTATTCGATCCACGTAATATCAAACCCTTGATGATACTCCTAAGCGAATCTCAAATAAATAAATGTATTGCTGAAAATCTCGGTGACGATGCCAACTACGCAGATTTATTACCAGTACCTGCTTCTAATACCATGTAAGAGTTACCTAAGGATTTACGAAGCCAAACCTGCCGAGAGAGTCCATCATTGCAAAGGAATAATTAATGTGGACAAGGTTTCGTCTTTTACTTTTAACGCAGAGTGCTCTGATACGGCAAGTGCTGTATTGTCTGTCGTCTGAAACGACAAACAAATCTTTTTCTATACCAGCCAAAAGAAGTCGAGATCCTAAAATTATATTGGCCAATCCAAAAAAAAGCATCCCATGAGACCTCCCTACCAAATTTGTAAAAAAAAGAGGTCCATAGACAGAGGTCCATAGACAGAGGTCCTTTTCTGAGATGGACAATCAGTTCTGGAGAAATCCATACTCCAGAACTGATTCACAATCAGTTCTGGAGTATCGATAGACAGAGACGATGAGATTTCTTGTCAAGGCAGGTGCACAAAATGCCCACGGTAAACTACTACACGGTAAAACTGCTGGCCCTAACTCAAGGAGATACCATACTTTAACATGGACATGGATTTTGAAATTTCTGATAGATTATATTTTCTGACGAACAGGAATACTTTGCATCCTAGAAAGCCTTGAATATTTCATTTCCTATATTTATGGTATAATTTTATTTTTTAAAGCATAATTAGTTAGATTTTAATAGTTATATATTCTTCAGAGTAAAAATAAGCAATAAAAAAAAACCTGTTCGTCACAGGGTCATTTTTTCTGGAAAGCACCCATATAGCAAAGTGCAGATGTCACTCGCTTGCTCTACTTCTATGGTATAGTGTTTTAGTCGATTGGTATCGCCTTGGATACTATCGATATCGACTAAATGAGTCAACACTAATATTTGGGCGGAACCGAGCCGAGTGCGTGCCGACTGCCGACGCCAGCCGAGCCGACGCCATTTGTTAAAATTTGTGCTGGTTACACTTGTTCACCCATCGTTTAATTTTCGGATTTCGTTTGTTTGTTGAGTGGTTTGATTATAAAAAATATAATCTCATTTAATTTCAGACATCTCAACTTAAAGCTACACTAGTATCTCTTAGTAGTCTGCGATAAAGATGTCCGACAAGGCGTCAACAACTGTTTGTCTTGTGTCTTACTTCGACCGTCGCGCTGCATACATTTAATTCCCACCTTGTTCGCCATACCTATTTAAAGAAGTAAGTTGTGGTATTTTTCTTTTATCGTGGTGAGGGTTATAGAGGTAATAAGATAAAAATATATTAATGAAGCGGTATCTTTATCGTATGTGTCGTTGGGGCAGCAGCATTTTAAGTCATAGAATACTGCTGCATATAAATGCTAAATGTCAATGACATTTACTGAGAACATAAATAGTCATAGAATCTATGACTATTTAAGTTGTCAATAAATGCTTGCAGGTGTTGATTTAGTCACCTAACTACGCTAATAATACCTAGTTGTACTTGCAACAGATTGAATAAGGTGCGTTGGGGTAATACCGAATGTATTTTCGAATAGTTGCGAGGATGTGACAAAAACATATTTTTCTTAATTTTACTATACACCACATTATAAACAATGGTGCAAATTGATAATGATTAAACTTAGTGTCATTTGAAATTTTATTTATTAATAAAGACATTACTTTTGTTTTATAAGCCTGTCAAATCAGGACACATTTTTTATGAGTAGAATAATGACAATTTAGCATTGAAGGGGTAAAGTCGGACAACAATTTAAAACTACTTCTACTGCTAGAAGAAGCACTAGGTCCAAAACAAGAATTTATCTGATCTTTCCTGATCTTTAATATGACATCAACAAAATGTATATAATAAATACTACAAAATATATATCGCACATCTGCTGAAAAACTGTTGTATCCCAAAATAACAGAAACTGAGACAATGAGTCTCAAACTTTTCACTAAATTGTAAATCAATATTGTAGCAAGAATTTTAATGAAAATTTCACACAATAAACAAAAATTACTTCGCATATTCATGCATAAATAATATCCTAATTGATAATTTTTGGTTTAAATTGACAGAAATTAAGATTATTTCAATTAGTCCGCATTTTATGACTCTTTTTAGGTAGAAATATTAGTCTAATTAGAAAAAAATACACCAAAATTACCTTTAAAATTGTTATATTTATTCACAACCTCACATAAATCAGTCAATTATGTAATAATACTTTTACATGGCACATTGGCACTTTGGTAACTAAAATAAAAAAAATCTGTTATAAAATAATTAATGTTTGTCTCTTTTCTATATGCTAGTTAATTAATATTCAACAATAAATATCAAAATTAGTTATAAATCATCTCAATTGAACTTCAAAAGCTGGTCAGATATAAAAAATACCATTAATTTAGAGTAATCATTTCAATAAAGCCTAGGTTTAGGTAGCTAGGTAGATAGTTTAGTTTAGATGGTTTATAAGTAATATAGAATTTTAAGTTTCCTATAATAATAATTTTAAGTAAGCTAATCAGTCTTATAATCACTCACTAAAAATGTGCGAATACAATAGTATCTGCAAATTTTTTATATTTTTGTTTTAACGAAAGTTATGTTTTGTGGTACTTAACAAATAGAAAATGAAGAAAATACAAAATTATCAGGGACCGTAGATAAACAATTGGTAATCAAATTAGGTAGTTACCTAATATTAACATACCATTATGTCTGTATTCCCCGAAGGGTTAGGCAGAGGCGTACTAATGTACACCCACAATTCGCCGGTATGTTTAGGTCCCATGTAATAGAGGGCGAGCCTATTGCCATAAACCGGACACAAATTCCAAACCCGAGCTGCTACTGAGAATTTCATAGAAAAACCCAATAACACTTTGCTCAACCTGGGAATCGAACCCAGGACCTTTAGCGTAGCAGTCGCGCTCAGGACCACTTAGGTACCTAATATTAAAAAGTTATAATTAACTTTGATTACAAAGATCTATGGTACCTATTTAAAAAATATTCTGCAAACATGTAGGTTCATTTTTAATAACCTTAAACATTTTTACCTCCATTACGTTAAATTCTTTGTTTTTGGTAAATCTGATATCACCAGCGAGTATTTTCATAGAATGAAAGTCCTTGAAACTCATTTCATTAATTGAATAAGGATTTCCTTTCTTCTTTGCCAATTTTATCATCTGTGCATATTTGCTTGTAATATGGGACCAGATTTGAGAGAATGTTTGATTTGTTTTTCGATCTAGAGTGCACAGCATCACCCTCACTTTAAGTGTGACCAGTTATGAGATATTTGTGGGTGATGGAATTTAACATATTTTTGAACAGCATAGGTATACATCGACAAAATGAAACGATTTTTTTTGTTGTCCACAGCAGTTATCGGAATAGAACATAAGATCCAAATTTTGCCCATTATAATTATTCATAGTTTTGTCAATAAATTTAAGATCACAGCTTCCGATTTCATCTGCTCCTCTGGCAGCCGCAGCCTCTCCTTCGTGCCATAAGTAGTTTTCTGTATGATCAGCGCCTAGTTTTGATACGGTAAAATCAAAATTATTAAGTTTAGATTTATAATAAAATACTGATACTTCTCTTCGTGGGACTTGTAATATAGCTTGGAGGTCATTAACGGCTACAATATAATCCGAGGACACTTTGCTTTATCATTTTCTTTTCTTGATAAAAGTTTTTCTTTTAGATGCAAATCATATTTTTGTCTATCTTCTTTTGAAATATCTAACAAGAACCATATCCCGGTTACCTATCTTAATCCCGAACTTTTATATTCCGAATATGATAATCCCGAAAACATTTGGACATTCTTTCATAATCCCGTTTTTTAAAATTCCGAAGTTTTGTTTGCCATATAATCGCAACTCCGAATTTCATTTGCCCATTTATTCATTTGTACGACGTTTTAGAATCCAGACGAATGAGTTCCAGACACACGAAATCTAAATGCACAAAATCTAGATGACCATAATCCATATGCACGAAAGCCAGATTTTTAAAACACATTTTTTTTAAATACAGTTAATTGATATCCTGGAAGAATTACAAGGTACTTCACCTTAACCTATCTGTAATGGGCAAGTAAATCAATAGCAAGTCGGTACTGGCACTCGCCGACCGCTTTTTGGAAATTTGGTTTTAGTGCACCTGGAAATTGATTCATCTGGGAAATTTAAAAAGTTGTCATTCATTACATCTGTCTTTGAAAAGTTCTACCAACCGTTTTCGGGGTTTTAAGATTCGGGTAAACAGAAATTCGAGATTTCAATAGGTTACCCCATATCCCCTATATTGTATGTCTTCGAATCATCGATATCATTTTTGGTGGCAATGTCATCATCTTTATCAAGGTTGATATCAAAGTTTCCACTAAAATCCTTTGATTGTTTGTCGTTGCTTTTGTAGGACAATAAATTTTGATTAACATTTATTTTTTTGAAAGAGGTTTGTGTTGGCAAAATGTGTTAATAATTTTGTATTGAAAGTTGTCTAATATGAAATTATGTAGTGGTCAGAGAGTTGTCATAAGGTATCATGGATAAACTTGGTCTCACAGTTGGAAACATTGAAAATCTTTTTCTTTCTGTTTATAATTACATTTTGGGAGTCGGATTTTGGTCAGTGTGAAATGAAGGAAATATTACAAGATTTTATGGTCAGAGTGACTCAGCCTTAATTAAACTTTAATTATGATATCTGGCTGACACATTAATGAGGCCTTGAGAGCAAACACGGCCTATTTATTATTTATTATATTTTTATAAGGTACAGTAGAATCCCGATTATCCGGATCAAATAAAACTAGGGGTATTCCGTATAATCGAAAATCCGGATAATCGATTTCAAAGCACTTTGTTGTTAACCCCAATTGTTGAGAACGACGAGAAATAGACAAATTTGGATCTTCTTCAACACTGTGGCTCACGGCTGCGATGTTTTCAGTTAAACGACCCGGTCGAACACGCGTTGGTGTTACCACATTTTGTACCAAGCCTGTCGACTCCAATTTAGCTATCAAATTCTTAATAGCGGTCTCAGAAGGACGATTATGTTGTCCGAAAATATCTCGAATTTTACGATATGTAACTATAACAGAACCACAATTTTCGTAGTGGATTTGAATTATTTTAACGCGATTTTTGAACGAAATTGAATTCATTGTTACAATTGAGTCGTATATTATGCGACCAAAGGCGGCAAAGTAGGGTTGACCTTAATTTTGGCAAATGGACAAAAACCGTTAATTATAAATAAATAAATATTCTGGGACATTTTTTTTTTTTACACAGCACCATCTAGTCCTAAACTAAGCAGAGCTTGTACTATGGGTACTAGATAATGGATATAATACTTATATACTTTTTTTTTGTAAATACATACTTATAATACATAAGAAACACCCAGACGAACACAAACACTCATATTCATCACATAATTTTTTGTCTTCTGTGGGAATCGAACCCAACCTCATGGTCAGCAGTCCGGTACTCGAACCACTAAACCACAGCGGTCGTCAATGTTCAAATTAATCCATAGATAATAATAAAAAATATGTAATCATGTTACTGTAGCGTGTACTGAGCCAGAGAAAGTCAAATTTATGTGTAAAAGATAAGCAAAAAGGTTTAAAAGGACATTTAATTTGCTAGATTGCCGACTTTGGTTTTGAATTTTAAAGATTGCCGTCTTTGAACCCAAACCAAGGCAAGATGGCCGTCTTTGGTACCAAACTTTGGTCTAGATTACCGTCTTTGATCTTGAAGGATTTCATGCGAATTAGGGTTGCAAACAATGAAAAACAAGTGCAAAATATGTTTTGCTACAAAAATTTGAGCCTTTTAATTAAAAGAAATAATAACAAATCAACAACATCTTGTTACCTAGATAAACTTCTAGAAATCAGGAACATCATTTTACTACATTTATTATATATTTCGATGGTCAGTAAATCAGGTTTAAATAATGAAAAAGTACACTTTAAATAAAAAAAAACTAATTTGTTTTTTAAAGGAAAAATAAAAAGAACCAAAAAATTCTAAATGATTTTTTTTTAGATATGAACACTTATTTTCTTCTATGAGTTCTGTGCAGAAACAATGTTCTTTGTCAGTTGTTAGCGCTACTAGTGTCTCCTGACTTTCGAACAGTTTATTGAATCCATTTTTCATCGCAGGTAACAATGCGGTTCAAAATTCCTTCATTTGTGTGTCTGTTGACCAGTGCAAGGCACGTTTCGACGCGTACTTCGCGCTGGCGATCGTTGAGTTCGTGGGGCACCCATTTGTCAAGCTTTTTTACCTTGTCAATTTGTCGCAAATGGACCAATATTGTTTTGACGCTAACGTCGAAAGCTGCTGCTAATTCAGCCGTCGACTGTGTATCATCAGCTTCCACAATCGCCTTTAATTCATCATTATCGACCAAAGTCTTCGGACGACCGCGAGGTTCATTTTTCAGGTCGAAACTCCCAGAACGGAAGCGAGCAAACCAATAACAGGTGGTGCGTTGGTTTGTAGTGTTAGCTCCGTAAACGTCGTTGATGTTGCGTGCCGCTTGTGCTGCGTTGCTGCCACGACGGTACTTATATTCCATAATTACTCGAAATTTTTACGTATCCATGATGACGAAAAAGATTGAAATGCGATGAAAATGTAACACTAATCAATAAACAAATGACTACTTTTGGAAAGAGAATTCCATGTTTTTAAAATAAAATTAATTTGAAATTAGAATTCTTAGCCAAACAAAAATTATTTTGAATTAAAATGGCCAGTACTGCAGAACGGCAATTTCATAGGTAAAGACCTATTATTATATAATATATGTTTTATATATTATATAACATAAAAAAGTCCTTTCTTAGAATTAAGATGCCTTAATATTTTTATGTTCATTCGCGGTTTCTGCGATATCACATTTTGTAAAGTCTACTCAGTTCCGATGGCAAATATTGTTTACTTTTTATTTTACTTCTACAATAATGTATTCCTGAAGGCTCAAGCTTTTTTATAGTCTTATAAGAGCTTTCTTCTTAGGCGCATATTTCTGTGTGTTAAGCCGTCGTCCTCTATTTTCGTGTACAGATTCACACATGGATCTAAAATGTCGACCTATTTTTGGGGTACAGGGTAGAGGCCTCCTAGTGCGGGCTGGTGGGGGCGTTCCGTTGAGGGTCTTGGGTTCACGCAGCTGACGGGTGGGCCCAACAACCTCGACTGAGTGCCACCCCTAGCTCCGGCGTATTCCGGGCAACGTCGCTGGAGACTTACGTTTGAGTTTCTTTCCAGTCACGGCAAACTTCTACCCATCTCCCCTCCCTCTCCCAAGCCACATTATCCTATCACCGGTTTCCTATCAAATCCTATCCCGATTCTCATAACTCCCGTCTCATCCTATCCTTGTATGTAACCCAGTTGCTGGGTTCGGAGGCCTTCTGGCGCTATCACCGTTGGGTGGGTGGTTAGCGCTGATGTGGCACGCAGTGGACACCCAAATAGCACTATGGAAGCGAGACTCAAAAAGGAATTACCCCAGGTCGGTACCAACGCAATCGTTGGAGAATCCGGCCCCGAGCATGTCTCGGGCAGACCCGCGTATTCTGGGGGGGTCACAGGATCGCATCCTATGGCTGGCGAGGCCAGCTCAGCGTGGACGCCGTCTAACGGTGCCACAAAAGGACTCTTTGAGTCAATTAGGGACGTCAGAGGGACCGTCTCAGGTCGTGGTGCTCATCGAGGCGGGAGAGGAGGCTTAATTTCTGGGGCCCATATGGGAACCGCAGGGCCGAAACCCAGCCAAAATGATTTGTCTGCGAATGGGGCAGGAACCTCATGGCAAAACGCTTCGAAGAGACCGTCCGGCGCTGAACAACGCAAACGCCGAAGGCTCCAGAAAGCAGTAGGGGCTGGGACCCAAGAGGGACCCGCCAAAAGACAGTGGGAGGTCAGCGACGAGGCAATTAACAGCGGTGGGCCACCCAAAAAGACCAATACCCAGCCGTCTGGGTCTTTTCGGGATGCGGTAGCAGCAGTTAAACTTGCCATTGTCCCTCACAACCAGCCCCACTCTTCGCTTGAGGCAGAGGATGTGGATCAGCTTAGGGGTCTCATTTTAGAGAAACTTACGGTTGCTCCGGATCCTCTGCCCATTCTGCATGTGGGTCATGATGTCGTGGCAGGAGCCATACACGTCTCCTGCCACGATGACATGGCAGCACAGTGGCTTAAAGCCACGGTGAATGGAGTCCGGTTGAAGAGTGGGGTAGAAATTAGGGTGGTCTTGGCTTCGAAACTTCCACGACCGGTGAAAATGGCCTGGAAGAGCCAAAACACCCAACTAAAGGATGTGGAGCTGGACCTGAAGATGCTCCAGAGGCTGAACCCGTCTCTTAGGACGGTGGACTGGAAGGTAGTAGGCACTCAAATCGAGAGCCACCACATTCGTCGTGTCGTCCTGATGGACCGGGTCTCCTCTGAGGTTATCCGAGGGGCTGGTTACACGTTACCAGGAGGATTAGGGCTGGCTGTATTTAAAGTCCTCGAAAATTCTGAGAAGAGAGGGGAAACACTGACGCAAGGTGATACAACGCGCGCAGAAACCATCGGATGGGGAGGGCACGGTGGTTCAAGTGCTCCAGGGGGGGTCCGGTGTCACCAGTATCGGTGAAGACTCATGATCTACTCGGGAAACTGGACCTACTCGATCTTGGTTCCTCGCCTCACCTTGCCGCTTTGCCCCATGGCATAAGGCTCGGGATGTCGGCGCGGCATGTGTTGACGCGCCCTACTTAAGTGGATTGGCAGGTGGGGGACTATAACAGTCCCCCACAATTTCGTTGCGAGACCATGATGGCGGTCTGCCACTACTGGAGCCGCGGAGGAATGAAACCTGGCTCCCGTGACCCCACCAAAAAGTGGTAAGGTGAAAAACCCGTGTGGTTTTAGTCGGTTGGTCACCCACTCTGGGTGGAAGTCCATGAGGATTTCACAAAACAAAAAAACTGTAGACCCATGTGCCGACGATAAAATGGAGGGACTAAGGTGCTTACAAAATCTTCCTAAAGTCATATGACGAAAGGAAATCCCAAAAATTACTGAGGATGAGCAGAGAAAACATAAAGATAGCAGTAGGGATCGCAACGGGACACTGTGGACTTAACAGACACCTGGCGATCATGAAAATTAATGAGGACCCTATATGCCCAGCATGCGGGGAAGCAGAAGAATCAAGCTGCTATCTACTAGCAAAATGCACAATGTATGCGCTACTTAGATGGGAAATATTAGGAACCGATGAGATAAATGAAGAACAGCGGGACAGAGGAAGTAATTTATCAACGTTCCGCTAACGACTTGCGAGTCTGAATCTATGTCACAAATGGAATATGGAAGCATTTATTCCATTTGTCGTCCAGTTGTACGTGATTAATGTCATTGGGATTGGGAAGAGGGCACACAAGATCCCGTTTTCCTCAGCATACCTTCTAGGAGCAAGTATCACTAATCATCAAAAAACTGATTGAATATGGCAGCCAAGGGAACACAGAACTGGTAATTGGCTGTAATGCAAATGCGCATCATTTCGTCTGGGGCAGCAAAGATGTGAACAGGCGAGGAGAGGGTCTATTGAGTTACGTGGTAAGCGCAGAACTTCAGATTCACAATAAAGGCAGCAGACCTATTTTTGTTAACTGCAGAAGGGCTAAAGTTATTTATGTCACGCTAGCCACTAGCAGGGTTGGTGCACAAATTGAAAATTGCCATGTACCGAATGAGATCTCCGGATCCGATCATACACTTTAGGTAGAGGACCCATAATGATGCCTGC
Source organism: Acronicta leporina (assembly GCA_947256265.1). Taxonomy (NCBI): domain Eukaryota; kingdom Metazoa; phylum Arthropoda; class Insecta; order Lepidoptera; family Noctuidae; genus Acronicta; species Acronicta leporina. The sequence continues at coordinate 4,124,004 of OX366533.1, read as the reverse complement.
ATGCAGCATGAATAGATAACTGTTCAGAAAAGAAGGCACTTGTAAGAAAGGGCCGTGGTGGACTCCGGGGATACGTCGAGATACACGACAGGCTTTCAATGCTACGCTAAGGCAAATAACTTTTCGGACCTCAGTACTACCCTCCCAAAGTTTAACTCGGTTGTTCGAAGAGCCAAGCGTAGCAGCTGGAGGGGACACTTTCGGGCAATCGAGTGTTTCTGATGGCATGAGGCATAGCAAAGCAATTTCTACGGCTCAGACCTTTCCACTGGCATCTATAAAGGATGGAAATGGTAAATTGGCTGAGACTGGGGAGGAGGTCATGAATGATTATGTTCAAAACTCATTTCCCAGGATCAGTAAAACTAGATGATGACAAGCAGGTGCCAGTGGCCCTGGAGTAGTCTATTCGGACCACCACTGACTGGGATACTGCTACGAAGGTGGTAGATGAACATAGGCCCAGATGGGCTTGCATTGTTTCAAGGGCCCTACACCCTATGGGATCTACTCTATTTTATTACAGGAGAAGACCTTGATACCGCATGTATGCAGACTACCAGGCGTGCGTAGCGTTTGGGAAACTTACACATACCTAAGGTTGGCAAAGGAGATGAACAATTTGATTTGTTTGCCAATTGAAATAGCCTGTGTGGAACTGGAGCGGCGTGTTGTATTAGGCTGTACCATCATCATTGTATGGTTGTTTGTATTGAAAATCTCATGAATGATATATCTTTAAATAAATATGTAAGTTAAATAAAACAATTGTATGTGGTGACTTCAATGTTAACATGTTGGAGTAAACTGTACTGTCTAAAATTTAATATAATATTTTAGCATATAATCTTGATGATCTGTCTCTGGAGCCTACTGGAATTATTGCCACCATAGCCACATGTATAGATGATGTACCAAATAATAAAGAAATTATTAATTTACTTGACTGATTTCTGCGATAAATGAAATTTCATACATCAAATAAAAATTGGCATAGAATTCCAGTGAAAATGAAACTGCATAGTTTATTGAAATCATAATTATATTAAAAAATATATAATAAAATGCTAATTCTATTGTTTAACGTGTATTTTATTTATTAACATACCATCACGCCTGTATTCCCCGAAGGGTTAGGCAGAGGCGTACTAATGTACACCCACAGTTCGCCAGTAAGTTTAGGTCCCATGTAATAGGGGGCGAGCCTATTGCCATTAACCGGGCACAAATTCCTAACTCCGAGCTGCTACTGGGAATTTCATAGAAAAACCCAATAACACTGCTCGACCTGGGAATCTAACCCAGGACATCTAGCGTAGCAGTCGCGCTCAGGACCACTTGGCTAATGAGGCAGTTTTTTTATTTATTAATAAAGAAATAATCAGTTGCAAGCTTAACTTTCATATTATTATTTTTTTAAATAACAATTGTAATGAAGTTTGTTCGCTTAGTGAAAGTTCTCATTTGAAGGCCTCCATATTTAATTCCTCCAAACAAACATATCATTTCGTCTTCTGTCTTCATGAGTGTTACGGTCATCAAAGTGGAGACAACGCAACAAGAACTCAAAACGTTCTAAACTCATTGACGCCATATATTTTGATCCACACAGGGTAGGATCAAAAAGTTCTCTTGTTGGCAAATCATTATTGCCCATGGCACCATTGAATATAATAAGTCCGTGTTGGGCGTAACTCCAACAAATAATAATAAATTACGATGGTATAGAAAATACACTGGTATATTAAACTGGTAAAAATGGTAATGGTGATATGGTAGTGGTAAAAATGGTAGAGTTAACGCGGCTCGGTTGGTGGCTGTTCGTCAACTAACATTATAACAATTTAAATATTAAAACTAAAGATTTGGGTCACTGCGCAGCGTGGAATTGCTGACTGCGCGCGCGTTTATGTCAATGAACTGTAATTTGTACATATTCCCGAGGGAAAAATGGCTGATGAGGGTGCATAGTGATACAAGGTGATAAACAATAATATGGTGCATTATATGTACAAGATGAAATTATACAAAATTGAATTATACAAATCTTAAAAATTTCATTTATTAAAGTCTATTCCACTAAACTAAAATTGAATTAATTTGGCAATTTCACTTTATTTACTCTAGCGTACACATGATTATTCGCGCTTGTATTGGGATGGTTAACTACGCTATTGAATTCATCACTAATACTAAAACACTGGTTATTTTCACTATGGCACTGAGGGCGCGGAGCGCGGGCGCGTGGTTGGGAAGGCGCCCGGGACGTTGCTTCGATGCCTCGTTGCATTCGTGCGCGGATCCTCCGCACGCCGTACGCCAAACATGCTGTTATACTAGCACCCACTAGTATGTAAATCACGATGTAATGATGAACATCGTGGTAGTTGAGAGATGTCTCGTCCTCTAAATCTGACTTGGTGTTATTTTTTACTTGTTCGATTTGATAACCGATCCTTTTTAACTCTAATTGAGTGTCTGGCTGGCGGGTGTCGGTTTCATAAACATACAACGGCATGGTGACATTTACAATATTATTAATGGTAGGTATATCAATGTGTATGATATCTGGTTTCAATTTTATATCATTACTCGATTGTTTCCGAGAAAGTAAGGTTATCCCGCCATCCTTTATGACGCATCCACTTTCCAATGCGAGTATCCCGACCTTGTCTAATCGCTCGATGATAATTTGATAGTCACATGATTTGTATGGAGCATTGACCGCAACATGAATACAAGTAATTGTTTACTTTATGCAATTGCACCCAGGTATTTTTGCACATACTGCTTTCTGTCTTACAACTTAAAGACTCATTTTCTTTAGCACAGTAATTTTGTTCGGTTTTGGTAATTGAAATTGGTATTTGATGGGCACAGAGTAACATGTCTAAATCATAATTAATACATTGTTGTAGTTGTAGACTAGAAATTGGTATTTCTAGGTCCTTGTGGATATTAATGGCCAATAGATCAGATCCTGGAACTATTTGTTGCATTTTGTGGCCGATTTCCACAGGAATTGGTATTAAATTGTAGATTTCAACGGTGTCTCTGCCTACTAATGATATTTTTATTTCGAAAATCAAATGTTCTTCTGTAAATTTGGTTTTAATAGTTAATAAATGGTAAATTTTGTTTAAGTCAGTCTGGATATTATCGATGGGTAGGGATAATGCTTTAGAAATCTGCCCTGAGATAATATGAAGTTCTTTGGTTAATTGTTCTGGTTGTAATAGATGTATGTTAAATTTGCCATGGAAAATGTCCGTGATGGTGTTCAATAACATTTGCTGTACATCTTTCAGATTCATGAGTATGCCATTGGCTGTGATTGAAGACAAGGCGAACTCATTGGTATATGTATTATCGGTTATCTCCTTTTGCATGGTATTGCTTAAGTTGTCTAATTTATTTATGTGCAACCAGCACATAAATAAATAAAAGTTTTATGTTGTTGTCTTACAGTTGTTTCCATTCTCTTGAGAAAATTGAAGTCTGACTCGATTATGGATGTTTGGTTTTTCAATAATTGGTTAAAATATTTATGGTTACTTAGAAGTTGTTGAAATGAGTGACAGGCGCTAGTGGAAATGGAGCTTCTTCGTAACGATTGTCGAAAATAATTACACCATGATGTAGGCAGATAATTTACACATATATTCATCAAAATATAGATTATTATCTACACTGATTAATTACAAACAATTAGATAGAATTCAGGATTGACCGAGATAACAACCATAGTCCGGGGAACGGTTTTAAGCAAGTGACGTTGACAGTTGAAATTTTAGTGTTGCTCGGTTACAACAATTTAAAAATAAAAACATACACATGAGTCATTTACTACTACCATATTTTCTAACACGCAGTGGAAGCGTGCTGGGCCCATAACCTGTTGAAATGAGTGACAGGCGCTAGTGGAAATGGAGCTTCTTCGTAACGATTGTCGAAAATAATTACACCATGATGATGTAGGCAGATAATTTACACATATATTCATCAAAATATAGATTATTATCTACACTGATTAATTACAAACAATTAGATAGAATTCAGGATTGACCGAGATAACAACCATAGTCCGGGGAACGGTTTTAAGCAAGTGACGTTGACAGTTGAAATTTTAGTGTTGCTCGGTTACAACAATTTAAAAATAAAAACATACACATGAGTCATTTACTACTACCATATTTTCTAACACGCAGTGGAAGCGTGCTGGGCCCATAACCTGTTGAAATGAGTGACAGGCGCTAGTGGAAATGGAGCTTCTTCGTAACGATTGTCGAAAATAATTACACCATGATGTAGGCAGATAATTTACACATATATTCATCAAAATATAGATTATTATCTACACTGATTAATTACAAACAATTAGATAGAATTCAGGATTGACCGAGATAACAACCATAGTCCGGGGAACGGTTTTAAGCAAGTGACGTTGACAGTTGAAATTTTAGTGTTGCTCGGTTACAACAATTTAAAAATAAAAACATACACATGAGTCATTTACTACTACCATATTTTCTAGCAGAAGTAACCATAAATATTTTAACCAATTATTGAAAAATAAAAAGATTTGACTAAGCTTAGAAGCTTATTCAAATCTTTCTGGTATTGTTGGGCGAAGTCACCGTCGAGTACTCCGAATAAACTATGAGCTATCGACCCTATAGCATTCACTAAGCCTCGGCGACGACGATGGTAGCTTACTGGTAACTGTCCATGGTTGGTTAAAATTTCGTTATAATGACCTAGTTCGTCTTGGCAATGGTGTAGATGTAACAGAACTACTTGACAGTGAGACGTAATTTGTATTTTCTGACACAATTTTGCCAAATGGTTTATATATTTAGTAGTTAACGACACACCTTCCCAATAAGCATTCAAATCATAAAATACTACAAGTTTCCATTCGTCTCGAATCAATCTCATGTTACTGATTTTATCAAAGTAGATAGTTTGATTATCTCGCAGTTTTTTGGTGTGAAGATTACACTGTGATGGTGATACTAACAACGTAATCATCATAAGTGCCATGGTTATAAGGCTACACGTTGTCGATTTGCGAGTTCTTCGCCGTGGTGGTGGGTCACAGAGGTTGACTGGGTCCACTTCAGTTGTAGTGGTTGGGTTAGGTGGTACATCTGGCACATTTGATTGATTCTCGTCTTGGTGGATTGGAAGGATGGATAATTTGGTGATTGGTCTTTTCAATATACCTCCTTTGGTTCTTAGCGTGACTACTCTTACAAGACCGTCATTGCCAGGGTGAATTTCTAATACTCGTCCGAGTGCCCTCTTTCCTGGATACACGTTGTAGCGAAAATAAAAAAATATTTAGTTTTCACCACTAAATCGTATAATTTTGACAATAGAAAAACACTAAATATAAGAAAAAAAAAGGAAATCAGGTCTGTACTTTAAAAATGAGGAAAATAACCAAAAAAGGGCCGCGTCCTATCAAATCGATTGCAATCGCTTGTTAGGTCCGCGCGCACGTGATTAACGGTAAGAAATAGGAAAACATAAACGCTAAAAAAAACGCTAGGAAGTAAATTTTAAACATACAAAATAAAAAATGTAGAGTAGGTGGCACGCAAGTTAGGAGAAAAAAAATAGATTAATTATGTGTTGTAGTCCGCTGCTGCTGGAATTTTTTATATTAAATCACTTGGCGGGCAGTCTTCGCGGCTAGACGCGGCTGGTCGTGGCCTTTTTTTTTTTTTTTGTGCGTGTGGAAAATCCTCATGGACTTCCGCCGCCCGGGGAGGCGGCGGGGCGTGTCGGACTCCACCCAGAGTGGGTGACCTACCGACTAAAAACCACACGGTGTTCCTTCCTGCACGTTTTCGTCGGGGGCTACGGGAAACAGAAAATTCGTCCGCGGCCCCCGACTGGTGCCGCGGAGCAGCGGGCCCCGTCCGCTGATTGTCTCGCCTTAGAGGGGCGCGCGTGGAACACTACGCGCCACCGCCTCGGGTCCTATAAGGGGGGTGTGGCGGACGTCCCCGCGTCTGCCACCCCCGGACCCATTCACGGAGGCTGGAAGAGGGCATTGTCGGCCCTCCTCCGACGCCCGGCGCGCTGGCTGCGGATCGGGTTAGTGCTAGCACTCTCCCTCTCCCGTTCCGCAGCTTCCTTCTGCGAGATGACCGTTTCGCAGAAGGCGATCACTGCGTCCCAAGACGCCGCGCTGCCGACCATGGAAGGCTGGTCGTGGCCTAATATAAGTTGTTGACAGCCAATGACCCACAAGGCTCGACTGGGCCCAACCCAGGAGGCCGAAATACGGCTTGTTCACTGCTGACTAATCCTAAGACAAATGAATTAGGGTTAGACCAGAGAGATCAGACTGTACTCACGATTAAGGAAAATCATTTAAGGATACGTACCTGGTTAGCGTTGAAAAAAAACACCAAACATGGAATTTTATCGCAATTTTATAAGAACAAGAGGCGTTGTAGAAAGCAATGTAGTAATTAGTAAAATATGATGTGTTAAATCATAGGTACTTTGAATTGCTCCGTTATTTTTCCAAAAAAAATCTCTGCACAATCAACTTTTGTCACTCCTCTGCTGACGGAAAAAAGTGAACCCCTGTCAGAAAAAAATAAATCAAATCCCGAAATAAAAAAGAAACAAATATCGACCAGTAACATTAAACAACAAAAAAAGGTTGACAAAAACGACTAAAAAAATTCTGACATGCAGCGTTATGCTGCAACGTGTACGTCTTGAATAATCACTATATCATTTACTTTTAAATTTTTGTGAGGGTGTCGCCACTTTGATCGCGTGTTTAAATGAGTTAAATACTCAGATTGCCAACGTTTCCAGATATCATGGTAGATTTTTTGAACGAGTTGCCATCTGGTGCGTTCGTCTCTCTCTGCCTCTAGTATGGTTAATATTGGTCCACTGGAGAGGAAATGCGAAGGTGTCAAAAAATTTAAATCATCTGGATCTTCAGAAATGGCACACAAAGCACGTGTGTTCAAGCATCCCTCTAACTGTGTCAATAGAGTTGTAAATTCTTCGTAGGTCAGTTTTTGTTTATCTAGAACTCTACGAAGATGGTATTTAAGGCTCTTGACTGCGGCCTCCCAAAGGCCTCCAGCGCTTGGCCATGATGGTGCATTGAAATGCCACTCTATCTGCATTTCTGTGAGATTTTGGTAATATGATATGATATGATATGGTTTGCGTCAAATTAAAATATTCTCGTTGTATGGTGTTGTTAGCTCCAACGAAATTGGTACCGTTGTCGCTGTATATATGCCGTGGAGCTCCTCGTCATCCTCGACATTCTGCGAAGTGCAGATATAAATGTTGATGACGTGAGGTCAGACACAAGCTCCAGATGTACTGCTTTTGTTGTGAGACACACAAAAACAGATGTACCCAGTGTGGCTATTTCCACTACAGAAGCCGAGATTGTTGCAGCTAGTGAGGCAGCGAAATAAGGCATTTGGCTAGCTCGTCTTATGCAAGGCATGACGAAAATGGAGGCTTCACCTGTTCTCTATGTGGATAACGAAGCGGCTGTGAGATTAGTTGAGAATCCTGAGTACCATAGAAGAACCAAGCACATTCGAATACGCCACTGCTTTTTTGTTTTTTTAATATTCTTCGACATTTTACACAGCACCATCTAGTCCCAAACTAAGCAGAGCTTGTACTATGGGTACTAGACAATGGATATAATACTTATATACTTTTTTTTTTGTAAATACATACTCATAATACATAAGAAACACCCAGACGAACACAAACACTTATATTCATCACATAAATATTTGTGTTCTGTGGGAATCGAACCCACGACCTCATGGTCAGCAGTCCGGTACTCGAACCACTAAACCACAGAGGTCGTCAAAGTCGTCGTCAAATCTTTGTGCGAGAACTGGTGACTGCTGGAGATCTGAAGGTGAATAGGATCAGCACTGAGAAGCAGCTGGCAGATCTCTTCACAAAGCCACTGGCTAGGCCAAGGCTTATCAGCCTACAAGAACAGCTAGGTCTACACATCGAGAGAAGGTGTTGAAGTAGCGATATGAAACGTCTTTCTCAAGGCTGATATGTGTCTTTGTCTGTGGTGTTTTATTTAGACTATGATTTTGTTTAAATATAGAATGTCACTGTTTTTTTTTTAAAGAAACGAAAAACGTATTGGTAACTAAAATATATTTTTTCATGTCTGCAAACTAACGTTTTAATTCTCTTCCACTAATAAACTTTAAGTCTTACGTGTGTGCGTGTACGGGTGTTTTTGATCATAAAACGACGGCTGTTTTAGCGAAGCATTAAAGTTTCATCGTTTAAGATGCATTTTATGCAAAAAAATCATTTTTGATATTTTTTGAAATGTGTGACTTTTGTATTTAAGGAACGAATATGCTCTATAGGGTTCAGGTCAGGGCTTCTTCCTGGCCACGACATAACCTTCGGGTTATGTCGTGGCTTCTTCAAGGTATCGGTGACAATACACGCTACGTGTGGTAGGGCATTACTCAAAATTTTCTTCAATGTAGCCGGCATATGGCACCACATGGTCTTCCAAGATCTCTGATGTATCGTACCGCGGTTAAAACACCATCTATAATACAAAAATTAATCGCCATATGTGTTGCTAAGCGCAAATCTTGAGAGCAGCTGAACCGATTTCGCTAATTCTTTTTCTATAATTGACATTTGATTTTGACAGTAGTTTATCGATTTAATTATTTGTCTGTTTGCAATCGTTATATTTTGATGACGCTCATTTAGTATTTTGATGCAATTATTAAAATCAAATGTAGATAATCCTGTCTTTAAATCCTTGGATGACATATCGATATCTTGGTTTATGTAATATGAGTCAGATCGCGTATTTTGTACTAACTTTAATAGTTTTATGCTTGCCTGATATAAGACCTAGGCGCTTCATTGCATGTCCTTTTTGGTGAAAATTTGGAACAAGTAGGAATAATGCATCCCTGCATTTCTTCAAAAAATTCAAAGATTTTCATCATTTTGTTGGCTAGCTATCACGCGTCTTGCAGTTACGTACGGGCAGATGTAGGCCTCGTAGGCGTTGTGAGTTACGGCATTAACAGCCCCAAATGTTCCTGAAACTCCGTCAATTGGCCCTTGGGGTATTGTATTTAGGGTCGGTACATATCTGACGGAAAATGCGTCGAGCGTATCATCGGTCGCGTCTTTTCCGTCAAATTAGACCTGCCACATTACGCGTCTAGTCAGTTTCTGTGTTCAGCGTCTACAGAGCGGTTGTGTTGTGTGATAAATAATTTTAAAATGAAGCCTATCGAAATAATAGCTATTTGGGAGGCTTTTGAACAAGATCGAAAAAGGAAACGTCGACATTGGGTGCATCCTTTAAATACTAAAAGAATATCAAGCGGCCAATTTCATTGTCTATATGCAACTTTAAGAGTGTATCCATCAAAATTTATTCAGTTTTACCGTATGTCCGTAGAATCTTTTGATGAACTCCTTACGATTGTAAAATGTTTCATAACTAAAAATGATACGAAATTTCGATGTGCCATTACTCCAGAAGAGAGACTGACTATTACATTGAGGTAAGAAATTATACTAGAGTAGGTATACTGTTTTTATGTAATTACGCGACTGCACTGGAACTATTAGAATGAGACAATTTTACGGATAAAATCGCTGTGTATTTATAACTTGTTTTACACTTATAATGATATGTAGGTATCTATAAAATAATAATTTAAAAAACTAAAATCAACCAATTTAAAATAAACGCAGCGCATTAACTCTGCATTAGTGCTTCAATATCTTCGTCAGTAGAAACCCGCGAGGACGCTGATTGTGGTGAGTCAGTATAGTAATCAGTTGTATAATAACCACCGTGTTCAAACTGAGAAGTCTGTGGCAATGGTAAACAATTTTGTTCGTAATTACCTTGATCGGACAGGATATTATATTGTTGCACTGTATTTGTTGTAACAAATCTATATTTTTTTACCAAATTCATAACATCTAAACGGAAGTCAAAATTTTGCGCTTCAGACATTTTTTTCATTTGTGGGAGTAACGACAGCAAAAACTGTTTATCGGAGTCATTGTCGTCTTGTGAAGACTTTTCCATGCTGTTGATTAATGACCTCTGAAATAGTGTCATACTTTGGGTTTTGCGACTTCCAGGCTTGGAATTGGAATTTGATGTTTCGCTTCCAGTCTCTTGAAGTTGGTTCTCTTCACCACTTGTTTCATCAAATTTATCATCTAAATTACTAGTTGTAGGTCGCATTTCTCTCACGACATCTAGGAAACGAAGCATTTCTACGTATGGCGTCTTCCTCTTCTTTGCCGCAGCTGCACTTCCACTGCGGACATCGGACTCTTTTTTTCTCTCTCTAACATAGTAATCACGGAGATGTTTCCATTTTTTCTGGAGGTCAGCAACTGAAATAAAAAGTGTGCATGTTGTTTAAAACTGAATAATTATTTATTTATTACGTTATGGATTAGTTTATGGTTAATTAAGTTTAATTGGTTTTCAGATATTTATCAACAGGAATGTGTTTTAGAACTGTTTCGACGTACTGAGGCTTAATTTTTGCTGATAAGGATATAGCTAGCCAAATGGACAATAAAAATGCCGGTAAAGAATGCGAGATCTGTATTGCAACTAACTTAATAAAAAAGTATGACAGAACATAGAAATGAAAGTGACGTTTGACAGTTTGACATTTGATGAGTGATAATTTTAAATATACGCTTGTGCGTACTATAGTGATATAAACTCAACATGCCGCCCACCAAAGGACTAGGTCCTTTCCTAAAGATACAAATACAATTTTAAACCAATAGTTCACAAGGGCTAGTGGACTGTAATATTTAAATAAGTAAATAAACTATGGCTTGACTCTATATAAAATTACTTTGAGGTGGGCTCTTTACTATATTTTTACTTTACTATTTAATTTGTATACAAGCACAATCTATTGTTATGTAACAAGCAAAATAAAATATTAATTAATTAATCTTTATCTATTGGTAATGCACAAATTTTTGAAATAGATCTTCGAATAATGCCATTACGGTACTTAATACTATACACCCTAGTAAGATTATCTTCTCCTGGATGCTTAGCGACGATTCGACCAAGAGCCCATTTTCCCGGTGGCAATTGATCATCTTTCAGAAGTACTATGTCGCCAATCTCATATTCCTTTTGCTTCTTCATCCATTTAGGCCGTGTCTGCAGGCGTGTTAGGTACTCATTTTGCCAACGATGCCAGAAATTTGCTACAAGTCGTTGACACAGTTGCCATCTGGATAAATGATTGGTATTAATATCCCCTGAATATGGTCTTGGTATGGTAAAAGGTGCTTCTCCTATTAAAAAATGACCGGGGGTCAATATCTCCAAGTCAGGATCAGCAGAATCTACTGGTATTAGCGGGCGCGAGTTGAGACACGCTTCAATTTGGCACAAGATTGTAGTTAATTCTTCGTAGGTTAGGTGAGTATTTAAAATCCTTTTTAGGTGGAACTTTGTAGATTTTACAGCGGCTTCCCACAGTCCACCGAAGTTCGGGCTGTACGGCGGAATGAAGTGCCACTGCGTGCCGTCTGCTGCGAGGATGTCTGCGAGATGACCAGGTAAGTTTAGATTAGCTTCCTTCCATGCTGAGTGTAATTCTTTATTTGCACCAATAAAGTTTCGCCCATGATCACTCCAGATTTGCGTGCATTTCCCTCGTCTTGCCACGAATCTATTGAATGCGCCGATAAAGGCTTCCGACGTGAGATCACCCACCAACTCTAAATGCACAGCCTTTGTGGCCATACACACAAATATAGAAATATATGCTTTGTGCAATTTAGCACCTCTACCTTTCGACATTAATATTTGCAGAGGGCCGGCGAAATCAACTCCGCTGTGAATGAAGGGACGAGAAGGTGTAATACGAACCTTGGGAAGATTACCCATAAGTTGAGATTTGGATATAGCTCGATGACGAGCGCATATTATGCATTTGTTGACATACGCTTTTATGATGTTTTTTACTCTAATTATCCAATACTTTGATTTAATGTAACTGAGCATTAACTGGATTCCTCCATGGAGTGTCTTTCTATGTGCTTCGGCTACAATCAATTGTGAAAGTTGACTCTTTGAACCTAAAATTATGGGATACTTTTGATTGGCACTTATATTTGCATTGAATAATCTTCCGCCCACCCTTAGAATATTTCCTTCATCCAGGTAGGGATTTAAAGTTTTCAAACAACTTTCCTTCTTTACATATCCTCCCTTCTGTAATCTTTCTATTTCTTTTGAAAATTCTTCACCTTGATCTATCTGTATACATTTTAGTAATGCTTCCTCTATTTCTATAGTGGTGATTGCCTTATCTACATTTTCTGGATTCTTCTTAAATCTCAAAAATCTCAAAGTATAAATTATTGTTTTTAGAAGTTCTTCCAATGTTATAAAATCTTCAAATTTTATTGTTGTTTTTTCTACATCTGTTTTAAAATTAACTGATATTTTCTTCATTTCTACCTCAGTAGGTGTAATGTTTAATTTTGTAAATTGTATGTCTCTGTTCTTAAGCCAATCTGGCCCTTCCCACCATAATTTATTATTGATTAAATTGTCTACATACATGCCTCTAGAACCTATGTCAGCTGGGTTATCTTTTGATCTGACATGAAACCATTGTGTATGAGAGATATTGTCTAATATTTCGACAACGCGGTTGCTGACAAATTGTTTCCATCTGTTGGGATCTCCTGAAAGCCATGACAACACGACTGTTGAGTCAGTCCAGGCATAGACTTGGGATTCTGGTAGTTTCAATGCGTTTCTTACTTGTGTTAACAATTTAGCTAGAAGTACTGCGCCACATAACTCCAGGCGTGGGAGGGAAATTGTTTTAACTGGCGCTACTTTAGTTCTAGATGCGATTATTCCTGTTTTAATTTCTCCATTTTCTGTTTCTACTCTATAGTAAACTACTGCACAATATGCTTTTATGGAGGCATCACAATATCCATGCAAATTTATTTTCATGTTTTCTTTACCTGTATATATCCATCTTTTTATTTGTATATTATGTAAATTACTAAAACTTTCTCTTATTTTATCCCACTCTTCTTCATGTGTTTTCCCAACATTTTCATCCCAATCAAGTCTTTCCTTCCATATATTTTGTATTAAGATTTTAGCAGGAATAATTGCTGGTGATATCCACCCCAGTGGATCGAATAAGTGCTGTATGTCACCAAGAATATTTCTTTTAGTTGTTAAGATGGATTTGGGTGGTAGTTTGATTTGATAGTGAAATGTGTCTGTTTTCATATTCCAGGTGAGACCTAATGTTTGGGTCAAGTCTTCATTAGTATCGACACATTTGCTTCTAAGTGATTGTGGAATTGTATCTATAAACTCTTTGCTATTTGAAGCCCACTTTTGCAAGGTAAATCCTCCACATTTCAATAATTGTAATAATTCTTGACTATCCTCTATAGCCTCGTTAACCGTAGCATGTCCACTAATGCAATCATCTACATAGAAATCCTCTTCTAGGATTTTTGCTCCAATAGGATACTTATCCCGTTCATCAACTGATAATTGTTTTAAAGTTTTGATGGCTAAGTAGGGAGCTGAAGCTGTCCCAAATGTGACCCTTAGCATGCGATAGTCTTCAACCTTTTGTGTGGGATCTGATCTCCATAATACTCTTTGATAGTCTGCATCACCTTTTGTGACAAGTATCATGCGATACATTTTTTGAATATCTGCTATGAAACAGATTTTTTTCATGCGCCACCTCATGATCAAGCTACGCAGATCTTCCTGTAGTTGAGGTCCAACTAGTAACAAATCATTGAGTGAATTGTTGTTTGAGCTTTTGCATGAGGCATCAAAAACAATTCTGACTTTAGTAGTTTCACTATCTCGAACGACTGCGTGGTGTGGCAGATATATTGAAAGATTATTCATATCTTCCTTGGGAACCTTTTCCATGTGATTAAGCTGAATGTATTCTTCCATGACTCTACAGTATTCTTCTTTCAATTGTGGTTTATTTTCTAATCTTCTCTCTAATTGTTCTAATCTTTTTAATGCTATGTCTCTGGTGTGTCCTATTTCTTGTGGAGCTGTCTTAAAGGGCAGTTTGACTACATATCTTCCATCTAAATTTCTTGAATGTGTAGTCTCATATATTTCTTCGCATGTGCGTTCCTCAAAGGTAAGGCTGCGTTTTGTTGCATCATCAATGCTCCAAAGATTCTTCAATAGGTTGTCCATGTATATCTCTACATGTTGATGCATTACTACTAAATCATTGCTAGTTTGTTTGCATTCTGATACATTGCCAAATAAAATCCAGCCCAAACTTGTTTCTTGAGCAGATGGTGAGCCTGATGGACCCTTTACTAAATTATTCCTTACAATCTCAGTGTATACATCAATGCCGAGTAATAAATCAATCTTGTTTGACATGAAGTATTGTGGGTCAGCCAATGTTAGGCCATTCAAATGCAACCAATCTGATTTTGGTTCAATAGTAGAACTGGGTAATTTTGATGTTATGTGTGATTTCAAAACATATGCTTTAATAGGGAGATTGAATTGCTTATCATACCTTGAAGAGATCTCCAATTGTACCACATAACGAACTGGAGTTGTAGTGGATCCTACTCCTGTGATTGAACCTTGTATATGAGTCTTCTTAAGTCTGAGTAGTTGAGTTGCATTCTCACTTATAAATGATGCTTGCGAACCAGGATCGATTAATGCCCTTAACATTGTCTCATGGCCCGATTCACTCTTAACCGGAACCAATGCTGTTGCTAATAAAGCTCTCTTCTGCTTGCATGCAAAGTTCACTATAATAGACTCATTCTGAAGATTTTCTTGTGTGTCAGTATGTGTATGCATTGAGGAGATTTCAGGTGTGTTATTATTCTTCTCTGTATCCTGAGAATCTTCTCCCTTCTTACTGCGATGAAGAAGTGAATGGTGCCGTCGTCCACAAATTCTACAAGAAGTCTTCTGTTTACAATAATACACTGAATGGCCTGATGACAAGCAGTTGTAGCATAATCGATTGTTTTTAATGATCTCACTTTTCTTTTCCGGGTCTAGCTTCACAAATTCTTTACAGTGGCATAGAAGGTGCTGGCCATTACATAATTTGCAAGTCACTGTTACAGCTGATGTGTGAAATGAGCGCTCTTTATGTGGTCTTGAAGTGTTTGTCGAAGGTGAGCTAGTTAATTCAAGTGTGTGTATTCTATTATCCAAAAAGGTAATCAGATTTTGCAAAGTAGGTAGGTTAGTTTGGTGTTCTCGGCTTACATGTGTTTCCCATTCTTTATGTGTATCAGAATCCAATTTTTGCACTGTTAGAAAAATTATCAATGGATCCCAGGAAGATGTTGAAATATCCATAGAATTTAAACTGTTTAAACACTCTTTTGTACTATCAATGAGAACTTTCAACTGACCAGATGATTGAGTATTCACCTTTTTAAATGTAAATAATTTTTTCAATATAGCATTTACAATAAGTCGCTTGTGACTATATCTGTTCTTCAAAGTTTCCCAAGCTCTTTCATAATTTTGCTCTGTGACTTGAATGTGTTTAATTGTATTTTTTGCTTCACCCGTCAAACATGATTTAAGATAGTGTAACTTCTGCACATCACTTAATGTCTTATTCTTCGATATTAAAGCCGTAAAGGTATCCTCAAAAGATTGCCATTCCTCATATACCCCTGCGAATGTAGGTAAGTTAATTCTAGGGAGCTTGACCTCGGTGTTGATCGAACTGTCTTTTCGTGGTGAACTTAATGATACATTTTGCATTGAATCTTCTACTGTTTTCGTGTTTAATAGCTGAAGCGTATCCATCATATCAGTTTTTAAATCCAAATAAGTTTCTTCACACTCACTGTATAGATTTTCATTGAAATAGGTTATGTTTTGTCGTTGTTCCTTTTTCGTACTTTTTAATAAATTTTGGTAACTGTTACGATATGAATTCCAATATTCTTCTAGACATTGCAGTCTTGCTTCTAAAAAACTTTTAGTTATTCTAGATTTGGGTGTTTTCTTGAAGTTTGTTTTCGTTTTGATGATATTTCCAGAATAATGTTCTAGAACATCCAGTGTTTGTTCTATGGATTCCATCGTGATTTTTTGTTGGAATATCTTCGTAGAACGTTTGCTTCGCTATTAAAACGATTGAATGCACCATATAACCGTAATATAACTGCGATTTGTAACCACGTTGAGTTCTTTTGCTTGATGTTTGTAATTTTTACACAAAACTTTTTGGCGGCGATCCTTAACAGTATGGTGTCGAAAAGTTCTTGTTTATAAGCTCGTATGGACCATGTTTCGACGTACTGAGGCTTAATTTTTGCTGATAAGGATATAGCTAGCCAAATGGACAATAAAAATGCCGGTAAAGAATGCGAGATCTGTATTGCAACTAACTTAATAAAAAAGTATGACAGAACATAGAAATGAAAGTGACGTTTGACAGTTTGACATTTGATGAGTGATAATTTTAAATTATACCGCGCTTGTGCGTACTATAGTGATATAAACTCAACAAGAACATTATCCCACGACTTCCTGGTGGGAGTATCTACTATAGCCGGTATAATTAAAGAATGTTGCAAAGTGATATGGATGACGCTGCGAGAAACAGAAATGCCTTGCCCGAACGAAGAAATGTGGTTAAAAATAGCTGATCAATATTATGAAAGAACAAATTTTCCAAACTGTATTGGAGCAGTAGATGGGAAACATATTCGCATAAGAGCTCCGAGTCTTAGTGGTTCCCAATATTTTAACTATAAGAAGTTCTTTTCTATTGTTCTTATGGTTATTTCAGATGCAAACTACTATTTTGTAGCTATTGACGTCGGTGCTTATGGCAAAGAAGCAGATAGCAACGTATTCAAACAATCAATTATGGGTAAAAAACTATTAGAAAATGACTTCAATATTCCAAGAGGTAAAACTTTACCAAATTCTAATGGACCACCACAGCCCTTTGTATTAGTTGGAGACGAAGCGTTTCCTTTACAGATAAATATAATGCGGCCGTATCCAAGTGGCAATATTGATAGAGAAAAACGTATTTTTAATTACAGACTCAGCCGAGCACGTAGATGTGTTGAGTGTTCATTTGGATTATTATGCAATAAGTGGAGAGTACTTCACACATCCATCCTTACTGAACCTGATTTTGCTATGGAGATAGTGAAGGCTGCTTGTATACTTCATAATTTTGTTCTTCGACGAAGAGATAGCTATCTTAATGACCTTCAAATATGCCACTTACAGACTTTACCCACAGCAACATCAACTAGAATAACGACTGCTACCAATAACAGGGATTTTTTTAAACGGTATTTTAGTAATGAAGGAATATTGCAGTATCAAGATCAATATATATAAGAATATTAATATGTAATAAAATAAACATTAACTTACGTGATTCATTTTTCTTTTTTGTGTCATATGTTTCCCACTCATCTAATAATATTTCTGCAATTTCCTCCCAAGCACGTCTCTTGGCGGGTCGATCGCTGTAAGATTTTTCTTTTAAGTTCCACAGACATAATCTATTTTGCACTTCCGTGATAAATCGTTCTGTATCAAACATTTTTAATAAAAATAACTTCGAACGGCCTGTACACAAACGATCTCTGCTGATGTTGCGTCTAGTCTGAACGCGTTAGTCAAAATACACCACGTGCGTAGCGCGCGCGACGTTGCCGCTCTTACGTCGACCGACAATGCGTTGACGGAACGGAACAGACGCTGTACGCTCGACGCACCAACGCATCATCGGTTAGGTGTGAAAGGTTGAATGTTTTATCATATATTTGTCTGTTTTGGCGTTACGCGACCGATAAAACGCGACGCATTTTCCGTCAGATATGTACCGACCCTTAAGTAATATTTTTTGATGCATGAACACGGGATAAAAAGGTGTCACGGAATTCAAGCCAGTGCTCGTGTGAACCATCGAATTCGGGCAAGGCAATAGTAAGTAATTTTACAGATAATGGCTTGTCTTCACAATTCAAAATAACCTCATTATCAAGCATACATTGGACTTTAGCTAATACTGTATAATATTCTAGCTCAAAACATTCTCGAGATTCTATTTGCTCTTGTAGCTTAGTGTCAGTAACTAGGTCATTAATTTTATTTTGAATACTGTGAAACTGTGAATATACTATTGACTCCCTTAATACGCAATCTCAACTCGGCACGTTGTTCAGTTGATAATACAAAACCGATTGACCTTTTTCTAACGTGGAAACGATATCTTTCACTAAAACTTTTCTTGTCTGTCGTCCGCAGTATTTGCATCCTCTGAACATAATAGTGACCAATACGACGATGACCACCAGGATAGTAACAAAACTGTATACTTCCAATTTTCCTTCTAACGTCGATGTGCTTGCTCCGTTAGCACCACTTTGCGCGATAACCACTTCCGAAGTCTTACTTTTCGAGTTGCCCATTTTATTAAAATTTAGGCTGTTACAATTTCCTTATGCAAAAACAAACTACTGCAATTGGCGTCCGTCTATGAAACTGTGCGAAAATAATAACTGAGCTAACTTAAATACCAAACAGTATGCGCATACTATGCTAAGACCCAGTTTCACCAAACTATGTTTACAGTACAGTAGTAGGTAATAAATTCTGCCAAAGCACTCTTGATGTGTCATCAGGTATCTTGTCGCGCGCCAAATCTCTCATTCGCCTTAATAGCTGTGATGGCTTCTGGTCACCAAGCTGCATCTCACTTAATAATTTTTCAATTTGCCTATTTTTCGAGTCTTCAAATATCGAGATCAATTTATTTTTAAGAGCTTCGTACTTGCTAGTTTCCGTTAGTTGTGGGTTTTACTAAAAATCCGTTATCTGATTTATTGCGTCAAGTCCGAGTTTCGAGACCACAAGGTCATATTTTGAGGCTACTCCCAGCTTCTGCGGCGCCAGCACTGCTTCCGTCCGTATAAACCACACTCGCGGCTGATGCGTCCAAAATTTAGAAATTCGTGACGACACCGTTATTGCTGCAAGGTCAGGGATCCCGGCGGACGGCGATGACGTGGCCATGGTAATTTGGTAGAATTTCACTCGCTTTGCACCGAATACTGTTCAAACACGGGTCACCACTTTTGTGTATTATATGCGTGATGGTCCAATTATAGAGAATTCACACAATTTACTTGACTCCAAAATAAAACATCAGAAGGTTAGGTAAAACTTGTTGTCTATATTGTTCGGTAAATTAATAACGTTACATACACTGCTCACAAAAGCTGGGAGACGACTGGAGGCGGGGAGCGATCGCTTTGCTACCAGCGTTTGCTAACTTGCAATTTCAATTGCGATTGTGTCACTACACAGTAAAGTGCTCAGCAGCAGCAGCCACCTGTGAACACGTTGCAGTCTTCACTCCCATTTTTAGTTGCAGTAGACTGTGGGAAGCTGTGTTAATTGCTTTTAGAATTAAGACTAAAGTGCAAGTAGAGCAAAATATATGTAATGTGTGCAAACTAAGGTGAACTCTCTCTTTATTCGCTATAACTATCAGAGGGAAAATTAATCCAACGAGAGCAGAGAGAATTTATTTTTAGGAAAATTCTAAACAATCATTTTGGTAGCAATAGCAATACCCTGAGATTCACTTGATAATAATAATCAGTAGTATTTGGTGACAAAATAAAAAGTTTTTAAGTTATTTTATGTACAAAATATGTGACATGTTCAGCAGACGTTAATAGGATGAATAGTATGTCGAATGATAGACACAACCACTTTCGGTTTCGTTCATCTAATTTCTTTAAAATATTGGTCGCAGACTCACTTCTTCATAAAGTATTTGTAATCCAATGGTGTTTCCAGTTTTCCACCGACACTTCACCCAAATCCAAAACCGGTCAGGGGACTTGTTAGGGTTTGGAAACACATGGAACAGAATCCCTGAAAAATGCATGTTGGTTATTCATAAAATAAATTATTGCAGAACAGTGCCGACTTCCCATACATTTCAAAACCTCTTAATGAGTAATTTTATGTATAGTTATAAGTTCCATTCACATGTGTTCCATCAATAACCCAATAATGATTTTTTTCCATAAACCCGAAAACAACCATACAATGGGTTTTAATACAAATATGGGTCACATTCAAAATAATTGTAAATAACGGATAGGAAACAAATATGAATATTATTTGATTGTAACAGAAAAATAACAGAAAGGAATTATTAGGGCAAGTTTAAATAACACGTTTGTAAATTAAATAATTAACGTTGAGCTAATTACAACATCTGGAATAGTAGAATACCATCATCACTATCATTACTTATACATACCTATTGATGATTAAACGAACTTACCTGTAAGTGAAGTTCTATCCCAATTATATGAGTACGTTTCATTCGAAGATAAATATTAGACACATGTAGTACCCTCATTGTACTGGCAACTCCGCACTTAAAAATTATGGGGTAGATTGAAAACCAATTCCCCACCAAATTATGCGCTCTGCCGCGGCTCACAGTGTTCCTCATTTTTTAGAGTATGTAGGTAACTGTTACAATTTTTTAAGTTATGGGTTTTGGGAAGGGAGGGTCCTTTATCTTCGAATGAAACGTATTCATATAATTGGGATAGAACTTCACTTACAGGTAAGTTCGTTTAATCATCAATTATATTTCGTACGTTTCATTCTTCAGATAAATATTAGTACACAGTACACATGTAGATGTTTAGAGATTCAAAAAAAAAGTATAAAAAGGCCTGATGTTTTTAATAACCATCATTTATTTATTCAACAAAACTGTCCAATTCTTGGATTCTTGGATAAAGGAAATCAGGAATTGGATACGTATAATCAAAGGTAAAGTATTATTATTGATCAAGACGAAAGATGGATCTTGCGAAACGAGCATCGTCGCTCAATGGGCGATTATAAAATTTAGCAAAGGTCTGTGACGATTGTGACCAACCAACTGTCTTCCTGATAACGTCCAGAGTGACGCCCTGCGCATGCGCCGTGGAAGTGGCGGCGTGACGCGTGCTGTGCGCGCCCCACGCCGAAACGTCCACGCCGCTCTCACACAACACCAGCTTTATCCACCGACTTATGGTTTGTGTACAGGTGGCTTTATAAGGTCGCTTGTGCGTTATTAGAAGGATTTCCACTGACTTTGGTCTAATGACGTCAGTCAGTAAGTAATCAGTAAGTAATCTTTTAAAACTGTTGCTGGACAAATATGTATATTTTCAATTTTTCAGTGAAGTAAGGTAAGAATAAGATGGGTTGGTCACGACCAGCCGCGGATGTTTTAAGTATATCGGTAATAACTATTCTAACCCCGTCTGAGCAAATATTAATATTTTTTAATTTAATAGAAGTGTTTGTGCTCTGTGAGCTGTACATAGAGCTAATAACATTACCAGTTTCTGAGAGATTTTCTGCAATGATAATTCTTTATTAGGACCCCACTGAGCTATGTGTTGTAATACTATCTGAGAATCCCACGTAGATGCGTATTTTGGGATTTTTGGCCTCAATTTGTATATCCCTTTTAATAACCTTTTGACCAGTTCACGAGACCCTAAATCGTCACCAAAGAGGAAACTTAAGGCCGAACGGTGACTGTTAAGTAGGCGGCACCTTTATCAAATTGTTCTGTTAGGAATGACAAAACTGATGGTATATGAGTTACATATGGGTCTAAATGATTGTTGAGGCAGTACTGCCACCATTGTTTGTATGCAACACTATATTGCTGTAAGGTATTCGTGGCCAAAGACGCCATCATTATATCCAGGGAGGCCATAGGGACACTTCGCTTTATAAATGCGTTCCTGAGAGCTTCGTTGCACCCAGGGTAACTCCTTTCAATAGGCATGATGACTGATTTTCAAAAACTGTTCTAAAATATTCTTATGTATATACTATTTCCGAAAAATTAATTATTTCTGCAATAAAAAAAGGTTTTTGATACAAAAATGCTATTTTAATACAATGTTTTTAAATTAGCGCGAAAACGGCGCTGGTGTCATGGCGTCTGCTTACGTTTTGGCATCGTATGCAATAGGAGATTAAACAACTTAACAGATAATATTTTTGTTATTTTTTATTTAGACATGACTTCGCAAGTGTAAAGTGGTGTGCTGTTCCCCAGTGTGATAATACCTAAAAAACCCTGATAAATTAATTGTTTACGTGCCACACAACAAAACAATAAGATATAAGTGGCTTAATCTCGGCTTGCAAGATTTTTATTTAATTGCAAACTAGGTTTACTATTGGATAAATCTTTTGTTGTAATATATTTTAATGTAGTCCCAACCCGAGATAGCTTTGATTTCATCCAGTAGCATTCAATGGATGTAACGCACGGACCCACATGAGAAATGCAATGGCATGTTTGCAGCCCTCTTGTGAGGCAATACAGTCATGGCATTCTACCGATATAACTTCTTCCTTTACTTCGTCAACTATTAACGTCACTGCATATAACTTCGCGTGAACCTTGTGTTCTGGGCAGATTTTTGATTTAACTATACACAGATTTCCAACGCGTTTTAACTGAACGTAGCTAATCGCGTCGTCCCCATAAGATGGCCTGGAGGATCTAAAACAAAGAAATCGATAGGTAAGCAATAAGCATATTTTATAAAACAAAAACATTAAAACATTAACTAAACATACGAAGCTGTGCTTTATAAAGGGATTTTATTTTTTAACTATAGTAGGTACCTGTCTCTTGTTGGTATTACTACAACAAGCTATTACTTCCTTCTTATTAGTGCTGGGTTCCTTAAAATTTTTCTTCACTGCCTTAAGTTTAGTGTTAGTAGGTTTCTTCTTTTTGTTTTCTTTTTCCCTTAGTTCCTCTTTTACTGGTGTGCTTGTTAGTATTTCAGCCTTTTGTGCCTTACGTTTTCGTGTAGTTATATTCGGTGTGATTTGAGGGAGTGGTCTGATGTCTATTGGATTTTTATGCTGTTTTATTGGTGGTGACGGCTGCAATTCCGGAGTTGTGGGCCTGTTGACTTCAGTAACCTGTAACTCCAAGTCTGTGTCAGATACTAGTGGCGGAGAATTGTTGGACTGCATCTCAGATGCTGTTTCTTCAGTTTGTCCTGCTGTTTCGCTTAAAATAGTCGGTGTTTCTGTAATATCGGTGTTATCGTTAGTAGGTATCTCGATATTCAACACAGCGGGTTGAATATTTGCCGACTCCTCATTTCCAGTAACTGGCTCCGGCCTGTCTGTCAAAGTAGATGGCATATAATCACTTTCGTCAAATACGTTCCGATTGGTTGGCCAAATGCCAGTAGATGAAAACCCTTTTATTGCGTTATGGGCACTGGCCGCTTTCATGTAGGCTTCACCAAACAATCTGGCCACGTCATACTGTGAAATAATGCGCCCGACGTGGGTACGCTGAAATACCGAAACAGCTTGTTCGAAATAATTTTTAAGTGGTCCGTAAACACACGTATCCAAAGGCTGTAATCGGTGCGTTTTGTGTGGTGGAAAAGACACAAAAATTACATTGTTCTTTCAAGCATAATCCAGGACTTCTAAATATTTATGTGACACGTGATTGTCCATTACTAAAATTATTTTCTGCTCACTAGTTGGCCTAGTCATAGCCAATTGCAATGGTAGTTTTGTGTCGCGGTTGATGGCGCTTTACTGGGTTATATCGTCTTTTCCCTCTAGACAGTGACGAATTATAAACCAGGGCAGTATGCTGTTTCAGTAAAGTGTTGAGTATGAACAATTGACGCACTGTCAGAACTTTACTCTCTTTATATAATTGGTCCGTGGGGTATCGATATGGTCTAAATTATGACACTTTTAAGATAGCTCTCTGGGCTCTCTCTAATTCTATCATAGTAGTTTTAGGTGCTCCACCCCAGCAAGTGATGCAGTAGCTTATAATTGACTGAGCAAGGGCATAGTACACTGATTTCATGATATTTTTGTCGAGTACGTGCCTCAACGTTTTAAACACATATATTAGTTTACGCTGTCTGCCGCTGAGTCAGCTCAGTCAGTCTGCCGTTCTTGAAATCTTAGGTTGTTGTCGATAACTATTCCTAGGTATTTTACATTCTCTGTCTTGGCGAGTGATGTACAGTTCTGCGCAAAAGTGCGCTACGATAGTATACGGGAATGTAGATGATGGTTCATTGTTCGTGCAATAGAAATTGCGCGTAGAAAAACAAGGAAAACTAAAGCAGGCGCAGAAAACGGCGGAGCTCTGTGCCAACTCACCATGTCACCGCCTCAGAGTTAAGGACAACAACAGTGGACTATATTTTCTAGTTGATACAGGTGCAAATGTGTCGGTTCTACCTGTCGTTAAAAAGCAAAGTGATCGCGAGTGCAGTGAATACAAATTATTTGCCGCAAACGGGACAGAGATCAAAACATATGGAGTAAAATCATTAGCTTTAGATTTAAATTACGGAGACCTTATCGATGGGATTTCGTAATCGCTGACGTCAAACAACCAATCTTGGGCGCAGATTTTTTAAGCCATCACAAGCTTCTGGTTGACGTCAAACTCATCGACCAAGTGAGGGATCTGAATGTCTTAGCATCAATAGTAAACATGTGCGTACAGCATTACATTGAAACTACCGGACCACCGGTATTTGCACGGGCAAGACAAATATAAACTCGTTAAAGCCGAATTCCAGAAAATGCAAGAATTAGGGGCAACTTGCACCAACTTCTTAAATACGTTTAAATTGTATTTAAACAAGATTTTTGATTTAAGTCAAACATTCGTCTTGCACCAAAATAATTTCCGTGTTAAATACGTTGAAAGACCTGTCAAAGTTAAATACGCCGAAGACCCTATTTAAATCATACTTAAATACGAATGGCCGTTTATTGAACTGTCATCTGACGAATGGAGTTTATTTTGAGATAAAATACTACTTTGCCTTGTAATTATTTCTATGAGAGATTATTCACCTATTTAAGATTATTTTTTCATTTTATCAAATAAAAAACACAACAAATAAATATGACTTTGTTTGGATTGGTTGTCATGGCAGCGAAAAGTCAAAATAATGGTGTAAGTTTCGTTATATGCAGACTATTTTCAATAAAAATCATCGATTTATCATTAATTAAAATTAATTAATTAAAATAATTATTACATTTGATATGATTTGATTATATATCTATTATTCATAACATATTTTTTTAATAGATTTTTCACATAACTATGGGCCTTGTGAGGATTACCGCCGACTAAACGCAATCACGAAACCCGACAGATACCCAATTCCGTGGTTACAAGATTTTACGTATAGCATGGCTGGCAAAAAAATATTCTCGAAATCGATATAAATAGAGCTTATCATTTCATTGAAACTGCACCAGATGACATAGAAAAAACAGCAATAATAACACCTTTTGGCCTTTTCGAGTTTCCGCGAATGACCTTCGGTTTGCGTAATGCTGCCCAGACATTTCAATGATTTATGGAATCGGTATTTCAAGGGCTTGATTTCGTCTTTAATTATATTGATGACGCGATTATAATGAGTGAAAATGAAACACAACACCTCGAGCATTTAGACATCATTTTTCAGCGATTAGATAAAAACGGAATAACAATAAACCTAAATAAGTGTGCCTTCGGTCAAACTAATCTAGAATTTTTAGGATACCAGGTTTCATCTCAGGGTATTCGACCAACAGAGGAGAAGGTCAAGGCCATCATCGAATATCCAAAACCTCAAACAATTGCGGAATTACGTCGTTTCACAGGCATGGTAAATTTTTATCGCGCTCATTTGCCCAACGCAGCATCCTATCAGTCCTTATTCAATAAATATCTCGGAACTTCAAAAAAGAATGACAAAAGTATAATTCAGTGGACAGATGAAGCAAGTGAAGCTTTTGAACAATGTAAGCAAGGTCTTAAAATGGCCGCTACATTGTCTCACCCGCGGACTGATACGACGCTTACCTTGATGACCGACGCTTCTAATTTTTGTGTAGGAGCAGTTTTGCAACAACAGGTGAACGGTATTTGGGTCTAACAAGCATTATACGCGTATTTTTATACAGTTTTAATCTTTACAAGAAAAATGGGAAATCATATAGCAAACAATAAGAAATTATAATAGCCCAAAATGGCGCTAATAATGAGAGCCAAAGGTCGTTAGAACAGAAAATAGAAATGTATGGGATTGGTATCGCCGTAATAATGATAATTCTTTTAATATTCGGCGCCTGTTTCATATACAAGAGGTGTAACAAAGGTATGAAAAAGTGGGCCAGGAAAGAAATGATATCTGTCATATCATTAAACCATAACGCTAAACCTCGTCAGCAGCCCGCTACAGCTAAGTACGTATAAGAATAACTGTAATTATGTTATGTGTAAAGTGTGTGTGTGAAGTCAATCAAACCAATTATAATTCAAATCTAAATTGATTGTAATATGTTCTACAGGTTCAATATGGCAAAAAAAAATTCTATTGAAATAAAACTATTTTTTACGGATTTTATCGCGTTGTATTAAATTTTATTATTTCCCGACGTTTCGGATCCTTTACAGCATCCATGGTCACGGGTAGAGTGAGGTTTTAGACGTCTTAATGTTAAAATTACTAACAGCTACCTTACATTTTTGTTAATTATTAGTGATCCGATTCACGCAGAACGAGCTCACCGTATCCTTTGGTCTTGCAGTTTTGGGCTTGGATTTAGATTTAATAGATTCTACAATGGGGTTCCAAGCAGCAGCAGTAAGAGGAAACAATGCAGCATATGTGAAGGACTCATACCATTTTGTCAGTGAAATAAAACATCTACACCTCACCGACAATGAAACTAGGGTCAGTTTTGATGTTCAGTCTTTATTTACATGTTTACCAGTGGAAGATTGCATCAGAATTGTATCTAAGAAACTATTAGAGAATAACATGCCTATTGAATATGCTGAACTACTAAAACATTGCCTAACATCTGGCTATATGTTGTGGAATAATCAATTCTACACGCAAGTGGATGGTGTAGCAATGGGTTCTCCAGTATCTCCCATTGTTGCTGATATCTTCATGGAAGATTTTGAGGAGACTGCCTTACAATCTGCACCTGTAACAGCAAAATTCTAAAAGCGGTATGTAGATGATACTTTCACCATTTTACCATCTAATAAAGTAACAGCATTTTTAGACCATCTTAACTCCTTAAATTCTAAAATTCAGTTTACTATGGAGGCAGAGGCCAACAACTCTTTAGCTTTCTTGGATGTCTTGGTAATTCGTACCCCCGATAATACCTTGATTCACACTGTGTATCGAAAGAAAACCCATACAGACAAATACTTAAATGGTGAATCACACCACCACCCAACACAGTTATCTACCGTCGGTAAATCTTTGTTTCAGAGAGCGCGTGGGATCTGTGATGAGCAACACCTGGCTGCAGAGCTTCAACATGTCAAGCAAGTGCTACATGACAAAAAGCTCCGAATACCGCGCCCTCGTCACAGAAACCGCTTGAAACGTGCCACAGTCGAGCGTCTACCTGCTGTATTGCCATATGTTAGAGGAGTCACAGACAAGATTGGCTATATCTTGAAGCGAGCTTCAATCAAAACATACTTCAAGCCGCTGAAGAAGATTAGTCAGTTCTTACCACCTGTCAAGTGCCACATACCTCTTCAAGATGCAGGAGTATACAAGCTTGATTGTGATTGCGGTCTCTCATACATAGGCCAAACTAAAAGAAGCATAGGGACCCGCGTAAAAGAACACATTGCCGATGTCAAACACCGCCGTTCCAGAAAGTCTGCAGTTTGTGAACATACCCTAGACAAGACCCAGCACTACATCAGATTTGATAACCACAAGTCCTTCCAAAAGAAAACTGATTCCTACCTAGGATGATTCGTGAGGCTATTGAAATTAAAAAACACCCAAATTTCAATAGAGAAGATGGTTGGGTCTTACCAGCTGCTTGGAACCCCATTATAGAATCTATTAAATCTAAATCCAAGCCCAAAATTGCAAGACCAAAGGATACGGTGAGCTCGTTCTGCGTGAATTGGATCACTAATAATTAACAAAAATGTAAGGTAGCTGTTAGTAATTTTAACATTAAGACGTCCTACACCTCAGTCTACCCGTGACCATGGATGCTGTAAAGGATCCGAAACGTCGGGAAATAATAAAATTTAATACAACGCGATAAAATCCGTAATAAATAGTTTTATTTCAATGTCTAATATTCGCGTAAGTGTCAGACACCAGTATTTTTTTCTATGTTAGTAGATTATAACTAGTTAAGGTCCACCAGGTTCAAACATTGTAATCTGAGTCCATTATGTACTACCATGTTGTTATCAAACAAACCACGAATAGATTGTGTCATCACTAAGCATTATGTACTACTGTTAGAAATAAGTTATGTTTGTACGTCATGATATTGATTGTATATTGATTATATATTTTGTACAAGCTCCGCGCGTTGATATTGCGATGGAACCTTGTCACAATAACAGCTGCGTGACGTCATCCACCGCAAAAAAGTACAGATAGCAAAAAGGTTAATCTTCTTTTCGTGTGAAAAAAATTAATAACCTAGGGTTATAGGTATTTCTATTATATTATGCACGTAATATATTTATAGGTAAGAATTTAATTATAAGTATTTTTTATTATATTACCTACTATTATTATACACGTGAAAGAAGTCTTGTCTGTTTAATAAATTTTTAATAAACCTCCCAACCTATTTTAATGGACAACCAATAAATAAAACCAAGTATTGAAAAATCAATGTTTATTAATACAATTTGATCATTCTAGACTAATTCTTCAATTTTTATTTTATTTATTAAGGGATAATAAACAGCTACAACATAGTACATAAACAAAAAATGAAATTTAACATAAAGAACAAGTAATGTTGCAGCCCACTACATTATCCACAGATTAACATAAATAATAAATCGAAGGGTGCCACTAGATGAACAATAACATTATGGTAACACTGAAGTAAGCTAAATAACTAATTCTATACTATAGCGCTAGCAGTAACATTTAGCTCTATTTTAAAATGACTTAATACATACTCATAATTCATAAACATGTTTTCATGACAATAATATTAAATTTAAAATTAGGACAACTTTTTGATAACATTATTTATTACAACCACTCATATTATCATCTGAATCAGAATTAGTTTCAGAATCCGTTGTGTCAGACTCACTGTCGTCTGCCGTATTAATGATAAATAATTCGTCAGTTATTCGGTGTTTACGCCAGTATTCTTCTTCAAGTGTCTTCACGTGATTAACTTCTTTCGACCAATCATCTGGAGTTATTGAAGCCAACGCATTCAAGGTCAAAGATTCAATCTTGCTTTCTAATTGTTCCACATTCTTTTCTAAAACTCTCTGTTTAACTAAGTTCCAAATGTATTCGATAGGATTGAGTTCGCAATTATGCGGCGGCAATCTTACTACTTCATGGCCATTGTCAGCTAACAATTTGTCGATTTTATAATTTTTCGGCGGTTTATGCTGTTTTATTAATAAATATAACTCCGGTATCAGTTCAATCAGCGTTTCACAGTCTTCGTCAGAAAAAGTATTCATTTTTAACACTAAATACACGTACTTTTCGAGCGCGACACGAGACACTACTGGTCCGAGGCAGCGACCGTTTCGCTGTCTCCTGTCTCGCGTCTCTGTCTCCTTTCTCTGTCTCGCTCGCGAACTGTCGCTTATACATTTCCTAACGTCAAGTAACGGTCGTGGTCGCCGGTCGCGGTCTCTGTCGCGGCGCGAACCGCCACCTTTAGGCGGTACGAAGTTCGCCGGTCAGCTTGTATCTAATAAAAATAGCTTCTTTAACACATTTTACTTATAAACATAACTAACAAAACGCTGTCCAGTGTCCAGTAGATACAACTAAAACTACATAATTAAACCAACTCTTGACCACGAGGGACTGTTGACAATTTTTTTTTAAAAAAAGCTTATTTTCAATGTTGGTTGCACATTACTAGTATGCTAAGCTATTTTGCCTTTTCTTCCTATTTTCGGCATAGAAAAATAAAATCATTCTCTTAATAGTATATTTTGGTTAAAAGTAGGGCATTTATAAAAACTTACACACTATTTTACATAGAGTAACAAACAAATAAAATTAATATTTTATGGAAGCTCCAACCGCATCTATCACTGCATCTAAGCGGCTTCGCATAGACCGAATAAGGACTTTACACAAATCCGAGCCTCGAATTGACTCCCAAACTTCATCACAGTGAGTGACGAGTGCTAACTTACTTCTTTCATTTCTGATATCCCATCTTTGCATCATTATTCCCCATAAGTTTTCGATTGGGTTCAAATCAGGGGACCGTGAGGGCCATGGAACAGACTGCACTTCTCGGTGCTGGAGAAGCCAATTTTGAACAACGCCCGGTCCGTGTCTCTGGCAATTGTCTTGGAAAAAATAAAATGACGGGATTTCATCTCAAGGGTACACCGTTCGCACAGTTACTTCTTCCAGCAACACTGCATGCGACTGTCCAGCAGCCCTTTGGTCAATATAAGTCAGTTCACCTGGTCTGTCAGCACTCATCCACCCCAACATATTAACAATGATTCTCCCCGATTCATTGTTGGGTTTCACATTCTTTGGCTGGTATCTAGTGTTATTCACATACCATAAATTCGGACGGATTTTTCGTCGAAAAATATAGCGTGTGAGAAGTCAAAATCGCTATAGTTTTGTTCTGTTTGTATTAATTTTTTAGCTGGCCGTCTATGATGCACTGCAGCCCGATGCAGGGTTTTCCTTATGGTATTAACACTGCAGTCATATTCTACACCTACAGCAATCGACGATGTCTTTGTAAATGGTTGCTCTTGGTATGTGCTCACCATATGCGCCACATGATCAGGTGTTATACGTGGCGGATACAAACGTGGTCGATCTTGAATGGCTCTCTCACTAGCATCCCGATGGATCCAACGGCGAACCGTATTTCTCTGTAAATATAAAAAAAAATAAGAGTAACTACATTAATGAATGCCCAGTATTATGTAGTGAAGCAGAAAATAATTAATACATAATAACAATATTATCGCTGTTGTTGTTACACTTGTGCCTGACAGATTTATTATTATTAAAAAAACAGATTTATTATTATTCAAATCAGTGCAAATTATATTTACTAAATTATAACTTTTTTATTAAATGTAGTAGTTATTAACAAGCTATAAGGTGCTATTTAAGAAGACGTTGAAAAGGTGACATGATTCAATATTAATTTTAACTTTTTTTCTTACAACAACACACAAACATATTGTTAGTATTAAAACTGGGTGGCATCATTGAGTTGTATTGAAAAATGTTTTTTAATACTAGAATCGCCGAGGGATATTACCTTAATTTGTGTAGATTATAATATTATATTATGATATTCTTATAGATAAAACATTAATAACATTTTAAAAAATATAATTTTAATAGCTGAAAATTAACATTACACGAAGATAAAGTTACCCTCAGATTAATAGAAAGCAATAAAAAAATGAGAAATGGGAAAAGGCAGAAACGCAATGTTGCCCCTTCGACGGCTGACGGTGAAATGGACGATGCCATTTTTTTTTTTTTTTTTTGAAATGGACAATAGCTGTTGATTCAGGGAATCTTAACAGCGTAACCGAACTTGGTGGCGAGGCACCGAATGCCTCCAGCCAGGAGCAACTTAAAATTAAGCAACAGCAGCTAAGGGCGTCCCCTGCGGGACACGGGCCTCGGCTTAGGGCGTTGCTGGGGGGGCAGCTAGGGACGGCTGGATCTGGTTTAAATTATTATTAGGGACTAATTTAAAGCTACTGGCTCGGCGCGGGCCGGCTCGAGCAAGGGTCGGGGGGGTGGACGATGCCACGTGTTCGGCTTGAATTTATAGGAGTGGCCGCGCTGGAAGTGTACGCCCGGTGTTGTCATCTAACACGGCCTCTCCTGACATAGCAGCGTCCTCGCTGCACTCGTCAGCCCTTGATGACGGCCCGGCACCAGCGTCCCTGTGGTTGGACACATCTTGATCTTCATCGCAGCCTGTAACCACACTCAATTGCACTTTAAAGCTAAAATATTAAAAGTTATTGCACTAAATAGCGAAAGAGCCAAGTTCCATCAAATAGTAGTCACCTATGTACCAAACAACACAACAATCGTACAACGATATCACAACACCAGTAGGGTTTACTCGGGTCATATTCCTGCTCCAAATACCATGCACGCATCAGGATTTACATTGGCTATATAATTAACATAAACAATAAACATAAAATTACACTAATTGTTATTTTCATAACATATTATATATAAACTTACTTTTGCAAGTTCACTATTCTGAATTTCGTTAACAGTACGAATTGCTCGCGTGAGAGGTGCTTTGGCAAGCAGGTTGGTTCTGGCAGTTGGCACAGCTAGTAGTGGCGGGCGCCGCCGCCTCCACACGTAGCGGTCTGGAACAGAAAACCGGAAGCACTGAAGTACTCCCGGATTGTGCTCCTTGACCCGGAGTAATTTAATTAAATAGACGACAATAGTGAACTGTCGTCGCACCCTTAATTCATTGTACCCGACCATGCCCAGTACAAACAGGGTGGGGTACATCAGCGGGTACAATGGATAAACCCCGTACAGTCTGAAGTACAAGTGATGCGTGAACTTGTTCTGTACGCGCTTCAGCATGACAGAATATTTGGCTTCATGTGGCGCCCATATAACAGCACCATACTCCAAGTGACTCCTGACTAGAGCGTCGTATAATACCCTAATAGTCGTAATATTAGTGAACCCCTGTGACTGCCTAAGTACAAAGCCGAGGTTTCTGTACGCTTTCTTGCATACCTTAATGATATGCTCACGAAACGTAAGATCTGGAGTGAAATATACTCCTAGATCCCGCACTTGCGTTACTCGCTGCATGGGTACCGCTTCTGTTTTGTACTCATAGCGGACAGGGGTGCGCGCACACTAAAGGACATTACCGAGCATTTGGACACGTTGAAGTATAGCTTATTGTCATGGCTCCACCTCACCGCTCTATCAATGTCACCCTGGAGTCGCTCACAGGCTGACTCATCCCTTACCTCGAGCAGCAACTTGAGGTCATCTGCGAACAATAAACATGAGTCATGTCTGACGACCTCCGGCAAGCTGTTTATCATTATGATAAATTCAATAGGGCCCAAATTGCTGCCCTGGCTTACTCCGGATACCCAGATTTACAGGTACAAAATCCTGAACAAGAACCTCCCTCACTTTATCCATCAACAACTCCAAGGTTCGTCGTGGAACTTTTACTAACGTAGAAATCCTTTCATCAGAGTCACCTGTTCTCGTTTTCAATAATAATGTTGCTAGGCTTCCTCTTCTTATTTGTGTAAGGCGAGGTACTTCGTGAATTAAATTATTGAACTTTTCTTTTGTGAAGCCTATCCAATATTCGAAAACTCTATCATCCATTTCCTGCGCATTTTCAAAGTACAGTGTTCGGTTGAATGTGTTTACAAAAGAAAACACACATGCTGCACCTGCTGAGCAGTGAATGTTTCGATGCTATTTTCGGAGTGGAATAGTGTGTCCCATGAATTGCTCATTAAATGTTCGGAGCACATACGAGCTAGGCTTGGCAGGTAATATTTGTAGTTGCTTAGTATCATTGGAAGAAAATTATTTGAAATACTATGCAGTGTGGTACTACCCTACAATTCGGGAAAACACAATGACTATTAGCATTAAGAGATCGCTGTTAGCCATAAGACCGCTCATTGTACCACTCTATGATTTATAAAACTGTACTTTACATACATTTTGCAATAAAGAATATTCTATTGAAGTCAATTTCTTCTAATATTAAATCTGCTATTTCCATTTTTTTCTGGTTCATTCTTTGAAATCCTGTGCACATGGTGACCACAAGTTCAGCGTGTTCATTGAATGAATGAATGATTTATTTGCGAGAATATAGGTACATTTACATGGTAAAATAATTAGAGTCTCACTACATTCGACTTAATAGCCGTGCAAATATTTTAGTTTTACAGTCATGCTAAGTTAGTATTCGTTACTTTAAATTAAAAATATCAATTAGATTAGTTTATTACATTTGTCATATAGTCAAGACAGTCAATTTTACTATATAAACAATGTCAAAAAAAAAAAAAGTTTTAATTAATTTTGTCGCTATGTCAATTTGAAATTTAAATAGTCATCTATTGAATAAAAACATCTGTCACAAAGCCAATTGTATAGTGCTCTACTAAATTCTAAGTTATTCAAGTTTCTTAATTTTTCGAGTAGTTTGTTATAAATTTTCACCGCCATGGGGTAGCAATTTTTGTTACATAGCTTTAATCTACTTCGAGGCATTATTAAAGGTTTTTGTGTTATTTTCCTTTTAAGTGGAGCCTTGTCATCCTGCTCAAAAAGCGATATGTGGTTTCTGACAAATTTGCACATTTCAAAAACATATATGGATGGAAGTGTATCTGTAGAATTTCCCCATATGATTATCTATATCTTAGTACTGAGCATACATGACTGTGATATACCATTAATGCTGTTTCTGTATTGGTAATGTTTTTTATTTTGCGAAGTGCATATACAAATTTATGAACTTTTTTACAAACAATATCAACATGAGATTTCCAATTACAGAAACTGTCAATACTTATTCCTAGAAATTTTATGTCATTTACTTCATCAATAATATTATTATTATATTTTATTGGCAAGTCTTTCTTTAAGTATTATAGGCTTACGCCTATTCCAAAGAGGTGTTCTTGGTATTTTAGAACATAATGGTGTATTTGATTCTTTGTTTTCATCTTCCTTTACTTCATTTACTAACTTGTCCTGAAAACATAATCAGTTTAAAGTACAAGATAACAATCACTGCAAAAGTTTGTAAATATGTATAAAGTATGGGTATCTGCCATATTTATAATAAAAGTTGGTACTTACTGTAACTAGTTCAGCATCCAAAATTATAGTCTGCAATTCTTCATCAACAACTTCTAAATTGGTGACATATGTATCAACTGGTATGGTGATGACTGAATCTGAATCCAGAACATCAGCAATACCACTGCAGCCTCGACCCATTAAATCACAAACTTGTTCAAGTATTGGGTAGTTTTTGAAGTAGATGGTCCTTCACCCGTTCCAGTGGTACAACTTCTATTTCTTGAGTTGTATTTTTTGCTTCACTTTTCATTTTCTCCCAGAATCGTATGAGAGCATCTTTAGTCCTAAAAAAAGTAAAGGTACACACATGTTATTATTCATATTGTTAAAATAATGGCATGTTGATTTGTGCCTATTTAATGATGATGACTAACCTGTACATATTTCCCGTTGCATTATATTGTGTAATGAGGTTTCTCCAAGCTTCGTTCTTGGCTTGATTAGTGGTACCGTCTGTTCTTTTATTTAGAATAATGTTACTGAAGGCACAACCAATTTCACAAACTTGTCTTTCTCATCTTTTGTGAAATTTTGGCTATGCTTCCTCTTTTCTGCCATTGTAAACCGTAACGATATTATGTATCGTTAAAAAACGCAGTAAAATAACGAATAATAGCACGCAACGATCACTAAATACGATAAAATAAAACCTAGGTTCTGTAAGTCAAAACGTCAAGAAAGGTTAATGTCAAAATATATGACCGTACCGCTTTTTAAATTGTTTGCACCCCAAAGGGGTAAGAAATATAGGGGTGGGAAAATTTATGGGGCAATAAATATATGAAAATAAGTGTTTATCAATTCTATTTGTTTGTATACAATGTGGAGATGACAATATGACTTTAAATGAAAACACTGGCAATACTGGTTTATAGAAACATTTGTAAACTATCAAATAAATCCGAACATCGAAATTAAAAAAATATTTTTTTCTAACAAACTAAATAGCTTAAAACTGCAAACAAAATAAAACACCATTTATGAAATTGGTACACTGACCTGCGATAAGAATGGCAACGCAGCTTGGTTTCATTCATGATAAAGCTGTGGCCGACGCAGCGACGTAATGTTTGGCGCTATTATTCTTATTATTATTAATGCTCAATTACACAAATCAAATCACAGAATATTAACCAAATAGTCGGGCATCATTCACCCGCGAGTTATTCACTAATCAATGTATTATTCACAATCACTTTTCGATCACATAATCATGTCGCCAGTCATTAAATTATTTTATTTTCAATAAGTCCGCCGTGTTCTTGAATACACAAACTACACCGACGTATAATGTTATTTCTCACTCTTGATAATAGGTCACCATAAGCAGCCATTTCTTTCAATTTATTAAAAGATATTATTATTCTATTTTTTTATTCCTCAACGGTAGTAACTTCTGTTGAGTATATCTCATTAGCCGGATCCACACCAGAGGATCCAAAATGGATCGGCGATCCTGCGATCCGCGATCCAAGATCGTGATGCGTGGAGCGTGGATCGTTCTAGGTCGATCCAACAGCAATCTTTTGCGATCCTGATGGCCTGCTCCAACGCGCTCCTGCCGATCCAGCTGAATCAGTTGAATTTTGTCTGGCTATGGAGTCACAAGTGCAAAGACGGCGACGAATAGCCGTAGCAGCAGCAAGCTACATTTTACTTGTATATTTACGGCAAAAAATACGAAAACGAAAAAGATAGTATTGGGTTAAAACAATTTTTAAAAACCGGTTGGAATATGGGACTCGACTTTACAAAGAGTTAATTGATGATGTGTATGATGTGAGTCGTTCTGTATATGACGAAGTTGAAGAGTAATATCCATAATTTTCTGGTCTGTATCTGCCTGTGTCAGCTTCAAAAATAATTTGAGATATGGCATGTTTTACATAACTTAACGTTATATGATCATATTTTCGTAGTTCGGTAGCAATGTATTGTCCAAAAGCGGTGTATGAATCTGTCTCTGGTTGTTGTGGTTGAGCACATTGATTAAGTAGTTGAAATTCTTCCGCAATGGATTCATCTGTTATCATAATATCTTCGGTACCATGTGAAGATGTTTTTTTTCTTCTTTTATTTTGATTCCTTTTTTGGGTTTGAACATTGTGTTGGGTGTTTTGCACATTAGATTGGGCAGCAGGTTGTTCAGATGGTACAGAAGGTTCAGTTGGTATACTCTGATCATTCATATCTTGCATTTGATTATTAACTTTCTCAGTTGTGTGATTGTCTACGTTTTCCAGAGAATTTTCATTGATAGCATGTTCTCCGCTACCAGTGGTGCTATTACTTTCTTCCTGTAACAACAACAATAACAAAGCATATTAATCATAGTTACACTTTTTTCAGATGCCATCAAATGAAGAAGAGTGGCTCGCAGTGTCTCAGGAATTCGACGAAAAATGGAATTTTCCACATGTATTAGGAGCAATGGATGGTAAACATGTCGTTTTGCAAGCGCCTTTTAATAGTGGCAACGACTATGACAACTATAAATTGTTTCCAAGTATAGTTCTTTTTGCATTAGTAGATGCAAATTATAGGTTCCTTTATGTGAATGTTGGGAGTAAGGGCAGAATATCAGATGGAGGCGTGTTTAAAAGCACAAAGCTATATGAGAAACTTGAAAAAAAGGAGCTAAACATCCCATCGGCAAAAATTTTGCAAGTTCCTTATAAAATTGAAGTGCCCTATTTTATACTTGGTGATAAAGCTTTCCAATTAAATGAGTATACATTGAAACCGTATGAAGGTGATCCAGAAAGGGGTTCGAGTGAACGAATATTCAATTACAGATTATCAAGAGCACGTAGAGTTGTATAAAACGCGTTTGGAGTACTAAGCTCAAGTTACAGAGTTTTGCGTAAACCAATGCTGTTGGAGCCAGAAAAAGCAACTAAAGTCGTGCTAGCGACAGTTTACCTGTATAACTATTTACGAAGTAATTCTAATTTAAGATCACCGGTATCTTTTGATACAATACAGGGGAATGGAGAAATAGTTCCTGGAAGCTGGCGAACGGAACAGGCACCAACATCACTACTACCGATAGATGCCATACCACGAAGAGCATCACAAAATGCCAAAGATATTCGGTTCCACTTAGCAAGACACTTTATAACAAACGGGGCCATTGTTTGGCAAAATGAGTACCAATAAACTTATATAAATTGTACTGTGTTTATATGTTTTATAAGTTAGCTACATTAAGAGGAATATAATGTAGTTCAGTTCATTATACTTAAGTAAAAAATAACTCACCTGTTGAAGTGTATCCCTTGTTGTCCCGGGGTCATTCTTCTCCGCCATGAAAGCAAACTCATCGTAAGCAAACCATTTTGATTTGTAAGTATCTTCAGCACCTGAAATAAACAATAAATTAATATAACCGGCAAATATCAATGTCCGTGAAGTCACTCCCCTACCCAAAACTTTTAAACATTTAAGTATATCTTTTTATCACAAACTAAGTTACGTTACTACGTTGTGGGGTTTTAAACAATACATTTTATTATTATTTCTAATAAATTAAAATTAAAGCTTCACTAAGAGTGGCAGGTTATGTACTGAACTATAATTATAAAACAAAAGGAACTATAATTTCTTACCTGATCCGGTAATACGACTCTGTTTTTCTCTGAATCGTTCTCTTCTGTAGCCACCCGACAAAGACTTCATTTTTTTCTTTAGTTCTGTTGTTGGAATATTGTTCATTTGCCGACTAATTTTCCGCCAGGCATCTTCTCTTACACCTCTATTTGTGTAATTGGTATCATTAGGATCCCATAAACATTTATTCTCCCTATATAGGGAAATTAAACGGATACATTGCGAATTATCCATAATGGCGGATCACGCGATTCTACACAACCGTCCAGACCGCGCGCGCCAAGCGACTGAGGGCCCTTTGTGCGTGACCAAAAAACCGACAACAAATGGATCGCACGCGGCGAGGAGCGTGCGCTCTCCGCCGCGCACATGGATCGCGCGCGGCACGTCTACACCTCACGCTCCGTGGAACGCGCTCCATGCCGCGCGCGATCGGAGCGCTTTGGATCGTCTGGTGTGGATCCGGCTATTCTTTATGTGACCCCACAGAAAGAAATCCAGGAGCGTGAGATCTGGTGACCTCGCTGGCCACCGCACTGGTCCAAAACGGCCAATCCACTGCTGTCCGAACATTTGAGTCAAACGCTCTCTTGCAGACACCACTGAATGAGCTGGTGCTGCATCTAACTGGTACCACGTCTGCCTGTACACGTCCAGCGAAAGTTCGTCCGTGTACTCGGAAACGGATCCGTCGAGGAGTTCAATGAACTTTACAGCATTTAAATTGCCATCAATAAATACCGGACCAATAATGGTATTTCTGTGTATGCCAGCCCACACATTGACCGCAAATCTGTACTGGTGCGAAGACTCCCGTACTAGATGCGGATTCACGTGGCTCCAGTACCGAAGGTTCTGTCGGTTCCATAAACCATTCCTTGTGAATGTACTCTCGTCAGTCCACAGCACATTGTACAGGAAGTCAGGATTCTCGAGATGTTTGGTTTCCAACCAGCGACAGAAAGTTTCTCTTATTGGCTTATCTCTCGGTAACAATGCTTGTACTTATAAGGTCTGCGCTTGTCACGTTTCAAAACTTTTTGAATAGTTTTGTGATTTACACGAAAATGTCGACCTGCATTAAGCAGACTGGACGTCGGATTGCGATCATAATAATTAATAACTCTTTCGTCTGAAATCACATTTGCACGTGGAGGAGCACCATCTACGTGCGGGATCAAAGATTGATTTCAAACGGGCGCGGGCGCATCCGAAATTCCTGAGAAAAACAAAACGCGTCACAGGCAGGAAGGACGTCCGGTGACACACTGACCGCGTAACCTAGACACGTCGACAAGTAAGCAAAGAGGAAGCAAGCAAACTTACCTATCTCTTTCGCACATACATATTTTTCGATTGACATGAGTGCGTAACAGGAAAGTAATAACTTTCGCATGCATTTTTTCTTATCTAGCTGTGATGACACGCTTTATGACTCTTATGGCTCGGGCATAAAGTATAATTTGCATTGAGAAAATAAATTTGAAAGAAATGGCGTAGGATTTTAAAGTAGCGAGCTGGAAACGTGTGTCGTTAACCTGTCGCGTGCTCTCCTGTTTACAATACATCATGTAGAAAATACTTAAAATGAAAAATAATGTCCTGTGGCTAAACTACTGGATATATTCATTTGATTTTTTGTGTGACGGTTGGGAATATCATGACTTATACTAAGTTTCATTTATGATCATATTGTCCTCCCCACATTGTATATGTATATTTCTCACCCCTTTGAGGTACTAACGATTTAAAGCGTGGTACAATGCGGTACATTCCGATATCTCGGGTTTTCATCGGGTCCTCCATCAGATGAAATCAGAACAACTGGTTTAAGGCGTCCTTCTTCATCCCGCATAATTTCCTTGAAATTGTTGAGTGTAGCAAGCTTATTGAAGTCCACAGCATGAGTAGAAGCTGTCGAAGAGGAATGTTTGCCACTTCTAATCGCCACGTATGTTGGCCCTGAATAAGTAATTGCTTCAGCACGGCCCATATCATTTCCTTTTATGATGCACCCAGCATATACACTAGGGATCAATTTGTGCCTTGTAGCAATCACCCAATCATGATCAGGCAATGAGACACGATATTTGACATGCATCAGGAGAGGAGCTTGTTTATTTGCCGCTGTCAAACCTATAGGTACCCGGGCTTTATCATCTTGGGACAAAAAAAACACTTGTTTTGGCCCGAGAATAGATGCCAGCGTTTCCAAGGATCTTATTGTGGCGACACAAAAATGTTGATCGACATGAGCCTTATGGTGATCTGCCTCAGGGCGACTCAATTTGACAGGCACAGTGACTACATGCCTTTTACCCTCCAAGGTGGTATAATTTCTTGGGAGCAATCGAAGATA
Source organism: Acronicta leporina (assembly GCA_947256265.1). NCBI lineage: Eukaryota > Metazoa > Arthropoda > Insecta > Lepidoptera > Noctuidae > Acronicta > Acronicta leporina. Next base: position 4,082,933 of record OX366533.1, on the reverse strand, counting down.
CGTGCCACTCTTCGAAATTTGAAATCCGTGCTCCTTTAGCTTTTCATGGAGGTCAGTAAGTGTTCGGCAACTGAACAATTTCTGAGCGACGCCGTTCCTTCTGAGAAGCACCAAACATAGCCAAATCGACGATAGTTTTTAGCAATTGCGGTTGTTGCTCTTCTAGGCGTGGGCGACCTGGGGCAGAACGCGCCTTAAGAAATCAGCTACAATCGGACTCTGATTGCAAGCAAGTTTAATCTTTGATTTTATTGATAATCTATGTGACTGGGAGTGACGCATATGTTGCTCCTTCTTCCGTAGTTCTTTTGTGCATTTATCAATTTCTCGGCGCAGTTTCGTCACATCACGTGTCTCATTTTCAGTGGCGCCCAGAAAATCCCTACGACGAACAGCTAAGTTAAATTCCATTTGAAGAAGAGAAATCTGATTCTTCAACTTATCCTGTGCAGGAGTAGCACGTACAGGCTGCAGTATAGAGCTGCTTGCACTTGGTGTATCGGGTGAATTCTCGTCGCTACAATCCAAATCTTCACCTTTACGTTTCCGAGCACCTGGAATGACCGACATTTAAACAACAAGAAAACATTGAAATTATGATTATAAACTAAATTACTAATTCTTATTTAGAATTATAACAATACTAGCTTTTCGCCCGCGACTTCGTTCGCGTGGACTTCAGGTTATATCACGCTTGGAAAAATTGCGCGCATTAAAAAAAAATGGAAAAAAAAATTTGACTTCGAAAGCGTACCAGACAGACAGACTTTCGCATTTATAAGATTAGTAGGAATAAATAATTGACTGCTTAAATAATTATTGATATTGCGAATTTGGGATGTTTATTACCTGTTGAGGTGCTTTTAGTGTGACATTGATTTCGTCAGTAATTTCGGTACCGATCGGTGAGACGCATATCTCAGGCGTAGGAAGTTTTACAGGTAGATTTGGCTCATTGGATGTAATTGGCAAAACATAAATTTTTTCGCTGGCATTCTGAAAATTAATAATTTAATTATTATCGTGTAAGTAAAGATAATATCGTGCAAATAAATTAACCATCTCCAGTATTTTTTTTTTCTTTTATTAAAATAAGAGTTCGAAACGGCACACAAACCATGCACAATCCTCGTATTTTCACTAGAATAATGTGTATGTAATTATATGTAGGTATGCAATATCATACTGCCACCGTTCATTAGTAGGCAAATTTTTCAGTTCAATAGTATAATCCATAAATAGTTGTAAGTTTTCACAAAGCGACAAGATATTAATATATAAACAAGCGCAAAATGTGTAACAATAGTAATATAACCTTCACCTTATAACCACCACGACTTACGGTTTATTTTGTTTTTTACGTTAGATAAACCCATGCCTCATAGACAAGGTTCAGCTCAATACACCTACTTTTTTAGAGTTCAGCGATCGGTGATATGTAGGCATATGGGTCACGTGATGTTTATTCAGCATTTTTTAGGGAATGGAATATAACATCCCTGTGCGCCAATGACTAGCTAAAACTATTAAAAACCTAGAGATTATTTAAATAACTTCTTTATAATCTAAAAATAAAAAAATATCTTTTGGATTTAAGTAATACTTAGAGTACGCTATACATATTTTATCTATATTTTTTCCTTAAATTACCTATAAAAAATGTTGGAAGATTTAACAATAACATTGATATTACAAATAAACTATAGATGAAGTCGTATTTATTAGGACAATGCCCTTAAACAGACAAATAATAGTTATAACTTACCTTTTTAGAATTAGAACAATAATAGAGAATATTGGAAGACTTCTTTGCTTGGTGCTTTCGGCGGTAATCTGCTAGAAGATCATTCGCCCACTTCACAAATTCTTCTTTTGTAGAATATTTTTGTTTTGCATTAGCCCACAACTCATTAAATTCTTTCTGAGGAATACTAGGTTTTTTTCCTTTCTTATACTCGGCGAAAAGGTCTTTATACAGATCACCTACTTTAAACATTGTTTTAATGAAAAACGTACAAGGTAACGGTTTACGCATGTATTCGGCGCCAAAACAACAGAATAACTGGCGACTGCATGCCGAGCCGGGCGGCCGGCGGCGCGTGCGCGTGAGGCCTCCGTTCTTTGCCTGGCAACGGCGAGTCAAGGTCACTACACGCCGCGCCGTGCCGCTTAATATTTGTTTAAAAATCGCGCGTTTGACGAAAAAATAAATACACGAGATATCTTACTACACCCCTTGTGTTATTTTGATTTTTATCAAACCCCTCCCCCCCCCCCCCCTTTCAAGCCTCTCGTGATTAATGGACAACCCCTTTCCTGACGAGCCCAAATTCTTAGAGCAGTTAAAACTTGAAATTCAGGTGAAATGGCACCGCCTCTTTTATCCTTTGACGTCGTCTTTCACCAAATCGATTATATTCCTTGCATAGGCTTTCGTGAATCTATATTTATATTTAAAACTTTTATCATCCAGATCAAATGGATCAAATCTATTTTTGTAGGATTTTGTCTTTCTTTGATTTACTTGTCTGTCCTCACTATCAAACATATCAAATAAACTAACGTTCTGTAAATAATCCATCGCTAAATAAAAATTAAACTCTCACAAATACTTTCACAAATAAAATAATGACTACTGAATATCCCTAACAAATGAAACTGACAAATTGAAATAGCCGCCATTTTGCATTTACGCACTCATAATACAAGGGTGCAAGCGGGTGTAGAGCTTGTGTAAGTTTGTGATGTTTTTTTATTAGTTTCGTTTTTGTTACGCAGTGCTTATAGTACTTGTATACACTGTGTCGTAATTTTTATTAGTAAGGCAGTAAAAATATAATCATTTAAACACAAAATTGCGAGGGGGCATGAAAATCTGTAACAAATACACATAGGTATATTATCATAAAACTTTAATACCCAGTCGAACTAAACAGCATGAGAGACAGATACAGTTATTAGCGAGATAAATAAATATAAGTTAAATAACACTCACCTTTTATTTCCTTGTAATTAGTTATTTTGCACTCAAATCTCGAAACAAAACCCCAAACACGTATGTCACTATATATATATATACTAGCGACCCGCCCGCGGTTTCACCCGCGCTGCCCCGGTCCTAAGAGTCATAGCGTGATGTTATATAGCTTAAAACCTTCCTCTTGAATCACTCTATCTATTAAAAAAATTTGCATCAAAATCCGTTGCTTACTTTTAAAGATCTAAGCATACATAGGGACAGACAAAGGGAAGCGACTTTGTTTTATAATATGTAGTGATATATAGTGATAAATTAATAAGTCTTACAGGTGTTGTTCCTTGACTCAAATAAAATTTTAGTCATTCAAAAACACCTGTATGACGACAATACTACAAACGAGTCGTTGTAAAGTTATGATGCGACTTCTGCGCGACGAAAGTGGTAATTCCATAACGTTCATACGACTTTTGAATGACGTTAACGAAGTCAGCTTGAGACGTATGTCCATTATACGTAAATTTTGGTCGTATAACTGGGGCCATTTTCGCGTTTAGTAAACCTTATTATAACGTTAGTGCAAGTTAGGTCTCTACTAACTTAGGTCTACTCCACGTCGGGCGTTATTAAGAGCACGGAGGAATAAGAGATTGAGTCCTTTTGAACGGGCGGCAGATCTATTTGCGACCGTTGAGAGGAGGCGCCTCGTGCACGAAGAGGCACGTGACATGTGCCTTCATGAAAGGGAGATGGAGAGGTTACGGCTGGAAGCTCGGAGGATAGACGTTGCAAGGGAGCAGAACAAATTATTGCATCAATTAAGTCTTCTTGGTCAACAGCTCATTTTGATATTATTAATATTTAAATAAGTATAATTTTTAAGTTAATGTAGTATACTAACAAAATTCTGTAGGTTTAGGATACATTAACTATTAGACTAACTGAGTAATAATATATTAAATTAATAAAAAGATATGAATCCATATCCTACAATCTATTTATTAAGCAGCTAAGTATTGCTCGGCCACGCATGAGCTCTTCTTGAGTGCTAGGCACAGACAAACCAGCAGGCACTCCATCATCACCATCATTATGTTGTTCAGTTACTACATCAACTGGTGGTGGTAGACAAGCTAGTACAATTTTGCTGGCAACATGAGGATAGTAATGAAGACGTGTTCTATGTTTTAAAAAACATCTCCAACGTGCTTTAATTAACCCAAAGCACGTTTTCAATGCAGTTTCTTGCTTGGACATGACGGGTGGTGTATATTTCTTCCCGAGTACCTGGGCCAGCATTTTATATAGGTGTCATTAACCATGCTCTCTGAGGACATCCGGTTTCACCTAAAACAAATTCTTTTTATTTATTCTGTGGTGAATTTTGTTATTTTTTTTAAAAAAAGCTTAAGACGCTGACAACAGCTAAATGAAATTCGATGTTTCGGTATTTTAGCCACGCCCATTATTGCTCCGATAACTTAGCGCTTTTTTAAAACAGCGGTGATACAGCGAACTACCTAATAAGAAACAGTGACGCGATCAATAATGTTGTGTATTTATTGCTCTGTATGAAGAACTAGGAACAAATTAGGCAGGAAGATTGAAAAAACAAGTAGGTTATTATATCTTTATATTTTTAAATATTTTATGAAATTGTATTTACAATGTATTAACAACAATATACCTCAACTTAAGGAAAATAAAATCTCAAACTACTTAGATAAGCACAATTTTTCATTATTTTTACATGATGTACTATTTATTTGCTGTTTTATATATATTATTAATTATATATAAATTAATAATAAGACAACAATAAATATATAAACATTTTCGACTCCACATTCCACGTGCTGGGGACCTCCTGAGGTAGACCAATATATTTTTAACCGACTTTAAAATAAGGAAGTTTACCCCTTTTTATTCTTTAAAATAAATTAATATTCTGGGACATTTTTACACAGCACCATCTAGTCCCAAACTAAGCAGAGCTTGTACTAAGTGGGTACTAGACAATGGATATAATACTAATATACTTTTTTTTTGTAAATACTTACATACTTATAATACACTAGCTTCTGCCCGCGGCTTCGCTCACATGAAGCTATAATATATCAGGAGTAAAAATAGAAAACCAACATTGATGACCTCTTTTTTGTATGGGCTTCTATACATTAGGGAGGTCAAGCTGTATCTCAAGATTCATTTAATTAATTCAGATAAAAAGTTCACCTGTTTTTAAGTTGGAGTATACTTTCTAACAGTGATAATAAAATTAAAATATATTCAGTAGTTTTTGCTCCAACCTGTAACAAACACAAACAGACAAGAATTGCAAAAATCACATTTTCGGATTCGGAGACGTTTTATACCATAACCCACGTGTAACGTAACCTACTTTTTTACAATTTTGTAATAGTAATAAGAGAGAGATAAGAAACACCCAGACGAACACAAACACTTATACAGGCTGTTTGGTAAACACTTATACCAGGATGTTTGGTAAACACTTATACAGGATGTTTGGTAGAACGTTGAACATACGAAAATGGTGGTAAGTTGGGGTCATCTGCTACCCACTTGGCCCAAATTATTTGACCTTGGCCGCACCGTTTTATTTTTCTTTTTTTAAGTTCATAGAAAATTACCAGTTTTTTTAACTTTAAATTCGAATATCTTTACTTGTGACGGGTAAAACAGACAGGATGTTGTTGATTGCGTATTTTTTAAGGGTTATTCGATATTAGGACATGTGGGTTGATCGATGTGTTGTCTCTTATAGGCAGTTTCCGTGTAAATCTGGGGTCTACTATTTCAGGAAGTAGGTGGTTTAGGTAAAATGATTCTAATTTCTGTTTCATCTTGTGTTGCCAAAATAACTCATCCTTTTCTATAATTTCTATCTTTAATTTAACTTCTTCTCCAGACCATACTGCAAACAAGCATTTTTTACGTCTTGTAATATGGAGCTGGCCCTGAATTTGATAGTACCAATTGTGATTAGTATTTATTTTTAGGTATCCTTCTTTATCTTTTAGCCAAAAATTTACTTTTTTTTTACTAATAGCCTCATTTAGGCCCAACTTGAAGGCAGTGATTGGGCATTTAATTTCAATTATAGTATCTTCACCACAGATACCATCAGGTGTCGCTCCAAGATAAGGCAACTCTTCGTCTATAAACAACCCACATGGCGTAATTTTAATACCCTCTTGTTTCGACAATTGTAGTATGGCTATTTTTTCATTGATCTGGCCATGTTTGATTGAGGAAATGTGATCCATATTTTTTTTGTATAAAATGTCTTTTACCAATTTCGCACATCCCGTATTTGGTCGTCTTTTAATCACGCGGCCAAAATTGGAGGCTGTCAGCAGTGACCTCCGAAGTTCGATCCACTCACTACTATCTTTTTGAAGAATCGTTTTCTTTTCTATCAAATTTCGTTCTTCGTCAGTCTTTTGTAGTAAATGGATAAAATTGTCCTTCATTTTTTTAAGAATGTCTTCTGGCATATCTGGTTTATTACATAGCTCTCCATAACTTTCATCTGTTTTTTTAAATATAATTCGTCTTTTTTTCTTCATGTTCTTGCTATTTAAATGTCTCTTTTTAATTCTTCTTTCTTCTAACATTTTTAGTTTTCCTTGAGGACTTCTTGCTAAGATGTGTTTATAAAGTCGAGATATTGCTTTGTTTGTGTTGAATGACACAGTTGCCGCAGTACATCTCGTAGCATATGACCCCTTCATAGAAAAATTAATTATTTTTCCTCCAATATATTTGGATATTATGCTATTGTAGCGCTCAACAATATTACTGTCTACGTCATGGATGAGAATTCGAGCATGGCTTGCTATATTTTGTATAAGTAGTCAAATTCGCTGCCATAATGAACTCGAAAAAAAGTCGTTCGAGGTGTTTTCTTGTTCGCCCTGTTTCTGGCAGAAGTATGATTTGCATCTTGTGTGGTTTCCAAAAGCATGGTAATGAGCTAGCATTATGTCGTCGAATAGACGTTGGATTTCTGGACATTCATCGCTTTTGTTTTTACCGATAGCTTTTTTTACTACAGACCTCATGCTCATTATTGTTTTTTTGTTTATAAGTTTACGATGGCTGATTGGGTATCTGGTATCTGTCTGTAATTGTTGCAGTTTGTTACAAAAGTTTCTTAGTAAATGATTTCTACATTCTATTTTTTCTACTGTGATACCTGCATGTTGATAAGGCCGTGATTGGAGAATTTTACTGTAGGTGCTGGAGTCACCATCAGATATCAAACGTCCATAAATTAAATTGTGAATGTTCACAGACTGTTTAAACCCCTCAACAATTATGTCACTCTCCATGCCAGTCGAAGGACCCGTGTAGTTTTTAAAACATTTATGATCTTTTATGGGTACTTTCTGTTTTTCTGCTCGATCACAAGTATAACAGTATTTGTTACGAACTCCGTATTATAAAACTTCACCGGTAGTCCTTCCAATAATAGTACCAGCACCTGACAAGACGGAATAATTTGTTCTGTATGATCTTTTGGAGTAGCATCCGTCTACAATTACGTCAATAATTGGGATACCATTTTTACTAACTCGGCCCTCTGCTATAGCGCAATTTCTTTCTTTTTCAGCTGCTCTTTCCATTGTATCTTGTGCAACCAGTTCCCACTCTTGAGATAACTCATTGTGTATGCTTTGGTATTTTTTATTAGACATAACAGGTAAATTTAGGGCTGAAGAAAGTTCTTGCAAGTTGGAATGTCCACCGCCAATTGATAACATGCCTGCCACAGCACAATGATTGATTGGTAAATAATTTTCATCATTAGAGTCACTTTCAATGGTAAATTTTAAATTGCACATCCTACACAAAAAAGTGAACTTCGACGATAGTCCATTTATTTTTTCTCCCACCAAATCAATATGATTTAAATTACAACCCAAAGGTCCATGGGCAGAAATTTTTTGAAGATTTTTAAAAAAATGCGTTAGGCTGATAACTCGTCGTCCAATGTGGATTTCTTGTTCTGGAGGGGACCTCGATGCGATCTAAAAGAAAACCGATACTTAAAAATTTAATCTATGCGTAAGTAACTAAATACCAACTACTAAATTTGATCTGCAACAACAACAACAATACTTGGCGAAATATATGATAATTTAATATTTACCTACCTCAAGTTAAGGGAGATCATTGTTGGATTCAATTGTCTCAGATAGTTTTGATTCTTGATTATTGCTACTTTGTAACACCTCGCATGATTCTTTTGCTGATTTTTCAAACCTGTTATGAACAAAGTATAACACGATAACATATAAGAGTATAAGAACGATAAGGAGAAAGTTTCGTAACACTGAGCGATAAAGTATAGGGCAATTTGTACTCATCTCATTCTTGGTACTGACCTAATTAATTTTTTAGGGGTAACTATAATTTCACTTTCTGATGTAACTGCAACTGGCACGTTTTCTAATCTGCAAAAAAAAATATATTCAGACTTGGAATACCTTTTTTCAGCACTAAACGTACCTCTCATGTCTAATAAAAAATAACAAAGCCTACACGGTGATTTATAAATTGGGTCAACATAAATTAAGTAGGTACAGTATCTCCGCAGACGTTATGGGTATCGATATCTAAATAAGTACGCCAAAATAATAACTTTGTTTTTTTGGGGGATCAGTAACCGCTGGTGTTGTTACTTCAAATATTAGCTGAGAAAATTATGTTACCTTGTTGTTTAGATATCAATATTCATTACGAACTGTGAAGTTTAAACAAAAAAAAAACAGATTTTTCAAAAAGACGCACCTGGATATGTCTTTTTGATCATGTATAGACCCATCACGACTGCGGAGTTTCGCTAGCTAATTTTGACCTGGTTCAGTAGGCAAAAAACAATAATAATAATATATAATAATTGTCGTTATCCCCGCTAAATAATAAAATTATTATACCTACGCTACATATCTTACTATTATAAACTTATAAAATTGTAAAATAGCTGTGTCTGTACATTGAAGATATTTAAAAAAAAGCAAGTGGGTTAGGGTATACAACGAACCCAAAAATGTTATTTTTAAATTTCTTGTCTGTTTGTTACGGGTTGGCGCAAAAACTACTGAATAGATTTAGATTTTGTTATCACTGTTAGAAAGTATGTGCTCCAACTTAAAAACTGGTATACTTCTTATCTAAAATAATTAAACGGAACATGAGATACAGCTTGACCTCTCTAATGTATAGACACCCATACAAAGAAGAGTTCATCATTGTTGGTTTTTGAGCTTCAAGTGAGTGAAGCCACGGGCAGAGGCTAGTCTCTACTATTATAAAATTGTAAAAAAGCTGTGTGTGTACATTGAAGATATTAAAAAAAAACAAGTGGGTTAGGGTATATCAACGTCTACGAACCCAAAAATGTCATTTTTAAAATTCTTGTAATAGGTATATAAAATTACAAACTTACTGGTGAATTACAATTTCCGACGCTTCACCGGTTTCTAAATGTTCTCCAAACGTCTCTTTTTACTGTTAAGAAAATTAAATAATTCAAGGAAATAAATTAATAATTATTCTAAAAGAGTAAAATCTTAAAATAAAATAAAAAGTTATTTAGTAAAGGAAAAAATCGACTCGCAGGCAGGATTCGAACCTGCGTCTTCTGGTTAGGTACGCCAGACGCTATGACCACTAAGCCACCGCGAGTCCCACCTGCCGTGTCGAAATTTGCCTTTACATTCTCAACTTACGTCCATCTATTGAAAGGCAAGTTACTTTGCCTCTCAACCGTACGATGTTACCATACCTAATAACTAACTTTATGTGATTTTTTGCATTTTTTATGCTAATTTTTATAAAGTTATTTAGTAAAGGAAAAAATCGACTCGCAGGCAGGATTCGGGCTAGTCGATACCTGCGAGTCGATTTTTTCCTATAATAAATAACTTTATAAAAATTATCATAAATAATGCAAAAAATCACAAAAAGTTAATAAAATAAAAAGTTCATAATAGAAAATTCCATTAGTCGACAGCAGGTAGCGAACTCTATACTTCTAAACCCCGAGTCTTTGCATTTACCACTAGACCAATCGAGCACTGCTGCTAAAAATGAATTTACGCTATCGGTTGTAGTGAATAATGTATAGTTTTCATACCTAGTTATTTGGTTATAATTTCATTTCTGTTCGTGTACTGTTTTGTCAATATGAAATTATAAAAACTGTACTTACTTTACTACTTCCATGAGATGTTTTTGTTTGTTAGTATAAAAACGCTTTTTAGCTGGCTTCCGGGATTTTTGTTTGTTTCTCATTGTCCAAATGTCCACCGCAAATATTTTCACTACTTACCTAGAACTTTATTATATAAAATTTACTCTAAAGGTTTATATACAGCTTAGAACTATTTATAGTACAATTATATCGTTTACCTATTGTCAATTTTATAGGGAACAAAATAAAATAATGTAAGTATGTTTATGTTCGAAATTGTCATACAGCAAAATACGTACGAGTAGGTAATGAACGGATAGCGCGCGGGGTGAAGCGACACAGGTCCGTCTAGCAGCGCGTCTATGCGATCACTGTCGGACTGCATATAACAGAGAGAGAAGCTCGATGACGCGACGCTCGCAACTTTTAACAAAACCTTAAAACATTTAATTACTTATAAAAAAGTTAAGTAGTCGAAAATATAAGACAACGAAATTATGTATTTAAATATGATACGTTATTGTTATTAGTTTTACCAACTAACATTGACTAGTAGTACAGATATTTTATTTGGAAGGTCGTTTTAAGAGGTCAGTTTAGCTTTTTTTTGTATCGAGAAAACTTTTCAAAAACGTGTTTTAAATTCAACGAAATTTTCCGGAATACGTTCAAGATTCAACATACATTTTTTTCGCTGTCACAAACTGTATGGATTTGGCTAAAACTTATTCGAGATATGGCCTATTTAGCTGTTGTCAGCGCCTTAATAGCATTTTGGTCCGCACATTACTAGTATTCTTGTTAACCCCTCGTGCTAAGCTAAATGCTTGTGTTACGACTGGGTTCACGTCGCGCGTCGGTAGTGCCATGGGTGGGTTTCGAACCGGCAACCACATGATCGCAAGTCCAACGCCCTAGCCATTAAGCTACCGCCGCCTTATCAATTAGATTAGTTAAATAATGAATAGGTAGTAGTTTTATCATAGTACTAGCTTCTGCCCGCGACTACGTCCGCGTAGCGTGATGATATATAGCCTATATCCTTCCTCAATAAATGGGCTATCTAACACTGAAAGAATTTTTCAAATCGGTCCAGTAGTTCCTGAGATTCAAGCAAACAAACAAACAAACAAACTCTTCAGCTTTATATATTAGTATAGATTACTATACAGAATGTCTTATCGCATCCAGTGCGAAGCCAGGTGGAGTCGCTAGTCTAAAATATTATATACACACAATAATTGACACAGTTCACGCATGTATGGTTCCACTTGACTGGATGCCCATATAAAAGAATCATGTGTGGCACCACCATAATTAAAAGTATGAATAAGAAGTATGTTGTGCGATATAATATAATAATAGTTACCAATCTAGCACATTGACTGCCATGTAGGGCACCGGTGACCGGAGGCGGTCTTGTATTAAGGCGCCCCGTAGGACACCGGTGACCTCACGGTAAACCTGTTTTCAGAGTTGATTTACGCCCCGTAGGACGCGTTTTCTATAGATTTCTTATTAGTAAGTGACCGTAATGGCGCTCAGGAGTAATACTTTCGCGTGGTTTCTATGTAACGTAAAAATATTTTGAATTATTGAAGATAAATCTTCAAGAACGTTAAAAATCCCAGAACATAACATTTTATTTTCACATTCAGGACAATAGGTTGCCACTTTTTTTGCCTTGTTTTTAGCAAGTCTTGATCCAAACGTCGTGACACTGGTTTTATAGCATTCTACACAGAAGCGCCTGGATTGCCTTACTTTGCCTTCCTTTGCTTTTAATGTATGTTTCAGTCTTTTATGTCTCTTAGAAATACATTTATTTATTTATTTATTAAGGTCTTCCCATAGCTCGTGCATACAATATATAATAAATTAAAATATAATATAAAGGTAACAGGCTTACACACTAGCCAATTACGGGCTAACCAGCATTCTCCATATTACATCAACAAAGTATTTAGGATTAAGTAAGTAAAATAATACATTCATTTTCGGTTTCGTTTTTACCAGAGTCTACTAGATATTCCACTAATTGACTTCGGAATTCTACAATTCCTTGTTGAGTTGTATTTTCGCTAAACATGATCCAGGCATTTACTACAGCCGTATTTAAAATTAATTCAATGCCTAATTTCTTATACCATTTTATGGTTTTCCTTAATGGTGATGAATACGCGCTCATCTGATCGCTCATTTCTACAGATCCTTTTGCTTTATTATATGCTATAACCATTTTCGGTTTTCGAATCACTTTTCCTTTTGTATGCACACTAGCAAATCCTCTAGAGTGTTTAGTGGAGAGCATGAATACACTTCGTTTCTCCTTCCAGTGCAATACTGTTATACCGCGTTCGTTTTCCATTGCTAGAGATTCGCCTGGTTTGAGTTTTGCATCAATAACTTGTTTGGGCAGGCCCTTTCTATTATTTCTCAGTGTGCCTACTAAATGAGTATACCTATCTAGAAGTTCATTGGCTAAATCCAAAATCGTATACCAATTATCCGTAGCTACGGTGTGCCCCAAATCAAGTATTTCTTTACAGAGTGACATTACAACGTTTTTAGACATTACAACGTTGTATTCAGCTGTTCGTAGTTTTTACCAGCGTATAGTTCCTTTTTTGCAATTTGCAAGTATAACCTGGTATTGTGCACAGTTTGAACAGCTTCATTCCATATTTTTGCCGTTTGCTCTTATTATATTGCCTGAAGATCAATCGCCCGCGGTAAGGCACTTGACTTTCGTCGACACAAACTTCTTCTTCTTTAGGCGAATAGTAGATATAGATAGGACCTTTTTTTTTTTTTTTGTGGCCCCGTGGAAAAATGCTTAATGCACGAACACCGCCGCGGGGGATGCGACGGTGAACAGTGTCGGACTCCTCGCCCTGAAAAGGGCGCCCTACCGACTAAAAAACCACGGGAGGTCTCGTAACACCACTGTAGCGCCGGAGTCACGGGAACAAAGATTCTTCCGCGACTCCGGCAGTGGCGGGTCGCCTGAGACGGCGACCACCTAACCTTAGGGGGAGGCGTGCTGCACGCTCTCCCCACAACTCACTCCCACTCCCGGAGTGGGACGCGGTTGCCAGCCGCGCCACTTACCCGGGCCATAGTGCCGGCGACACGGTCCCCCTGCGTGTCACCGGCGGCCCCTTCCTACTGGGCCGTTCTCTGATCGGGCGGCCGACGACCCACGTCGGCCGCCCGCAGGCCACAGCTCATGGAGGCCGGAGGTCAGTGAGCGCCCTCCGGCGCCCGGTGCGTCTCCTTCGGGACGGGAGAGGGGTTGAGATTTCTCTCTCCCTCTCCGCCGCCTCCTTGGCGAGCATGACGTGCTCGCAAAACGAGGCGGCGGCGTCCCACGCGTTCTCGCTCCGGACCATGGAGCGAACCAAGGTCGGAAGCGAGAGGTCACCACCGGTGGCCGCAACGAGGCCACGGCGTTGCTCTGCCCAAGCGGGGCAGGCGGTCAGCGTGTGCTGCGCCGTGTCCTCGGCGCAGCCCTCACAGTGGTGACAACCGGGCGTTGGCTCGCGACCGATGCGACACAGGTACCTGCCGAAGCATCCGTGTCCTGACAGCACCTGCGTCAGCCGGTAAGAGAGAGCGCCGTGGCGCCTCTCGAGCCAATCCTCCATGACGGGTCTTACCGCCGCTATAAGGGCGTGCCCCGCGCTGGGTTGCGCAAGTCGTTCCCTCCATTCCGCCACTAGGACCCGGCGGAGCGCGTTGCGCCGCTCCATAGTTTCGCGGGGCAACGGCAGGTCGCCCCGCTGCAGGTCCTCCACGCGCCGCCGATACAGCGACGCGAGGACCATTGCCTCCAGGTCCCAGGGCGCGGATCCGGCAAGGAGGCTCGCCGCCTCGAAGGAGATCGTGCGATAGCCCCTGACCACTCTGACGGCCATCGCCCGCTGCGGCCTCCGCAGCAGAGCGGCATTGCGGGCCGTCAGAGTGTACGCCCACACTGGCGCCCCGTAGAGCGCCATTGATCGCACGATCCCCGTATAGAGCCTCCGGCAGGAGGCACTGGGCCCCCCCAAGTTGGGCAGCAGCCGCGACAGAGCTGACGCGGCGCCCATCAGCTTGGGGCCCAGTCTCCGGAAATGGTGTCCGAAGTCCCATCGGCCGTCGAGCACGAGTCCGAGGTACTTCATCGTCGGCTCGACGCCGATGCGGACACCCCCCACCACTATGTGGGATCCCGGTGGTGGCGCCCTCCGCGGCCCGTGGAAAAACAGGGCCTCGGATTTGCAGAGCGCCACCTCCAACCCCAACTGCCGGATCCTGCCAACGACCTGCGCAACCCCCGCTGTGGCCAGAACGGCCGCCTGCTGGTGCGTTCCCCCCCTCGCTGTGACTAGCGTGTCGTCGGCGTAGCAAGTCACGCTGACGCAGGGGGGGAGTGCACCACGCAACACCCAGTCGTACCCGATGTTCCACAGGAGCGGACCCAGGACCGAGCCCTGTGGAACACCGCACGACATCTCTCGCCGACCCCAACCTTCGCGACCCGGGTAGATGACGGATCGCTCCGTCAGATAAGCCCCGACAATGCGGCGGAGGTAGGTCGGCACCCGGTGATAGATGAGTGCCGCCCTTTTTTTTTTTTTTTTGTTGATGGGGTTGGAAATGCTTTATGCACTATCCACCACTCCGGGGAGAGCGGTGGGGTGTGTCGGACTCCGCTCTGAAAAGAGCGATCTACCGACTAAAACCAACCTCGGCGTTTCGCGTCACCACTTTGGTGCCGGGCCTACGGGAGCGCTGTAGCATTCGTCCGCGGACCCGGCAGTGGCGGGCCGCCTTTTGCGGCCCCCTTCGCGTAAGGGGAGACAGACGTGGACTTCTCTCTCCCCTTCTTCTACCGATCCGCTGAGCGGGGCGCGGAAACTGCAAACCGCGTTGCCAGCTCGGGCCTTGTGAGTGGGCGGTCGGACTTCCCCAAGTCCGCCGCCCGTAGCCCTTTATGGTGGTTGGAACAGGGCGTTATCTGCCCTGTTCCTACGCCCAGCGCGTGTGCGCCGGGCGCGGATCGGCAGGGTGGAGGCACTCTCTCTCACCCTCTCTGCATCTTCCTTCTGCGAGAGAACCTCCTCGCAGAAGGCGACCGTTGCCTGCCAGGCTTCGGCGTCGCCGACCATAGCAGATACTACGGCCGGCAACGCAAGGTCCACTCCAATTGCATCCCTGAGGACACGGCGCCGCTCTGCCCACGCTGCACACTGCTCGAGCGTGTGCTGCGCCGTGTCCTCAGGGCAGTCGCTGCAATGATGGCAGCGGGCGTCCGGCTCCCTCCCGGCGACGCGACACAGGTACTTGCCGAAACACCCATGTCCGGACAAGACCTGCGTCAGCCGGAAGGTCAGCACGCCGTGACGCCTGCCCACCCATGCCGGCAGGACCGGTCTGAGTGCCTCCACGATTCGGAGGCCAGCGCCCGGGCGCTCTAGGCGCTGCCTCCACTCCTCCACTGCCGCTGAGTGCAGCCTCTCCCGCTGGTGTTCCACCTCCCTCGGGGCGGGCCAGTCACCGCGCTCCGTCACCCGCTTCCGCCAGGTGTACAGCGATGCCAGAACGCGGGCGTCTATGTCCCAAGGGAGGGACCCAGCAAGGGCGCATGCCGCCTCCGCCGATATGGTGCGATATCCCCGTATCACTCGGATGGATATCGCACGCTGTGGGCGCCGCAATAGTGCGGCACCGACGCCGGTTAGCTCGGTGGCCCAGACAGGGGCTCCGTAGAGGGCCATCGAGCGGATGACCCCCAGGTAGAGTCGCCTGCAGGTGACGTTCGGGCCACCGAGATTCGGCAGCAGACGCCCCAATGCACCGGCTGCACCCAGCAGCCGCGGTGCAAGGCGCTGGAAGTGGGAGATGAGTGCCGCCCTGATGCAACTCCAAGGCAAGGTGTTGAAGGCGTTGGCGATGTCTAAAGACACCGCCAAAACAACCTCGCCCCGGGCAACAGCATCCTCCGCCTGGGCCCTTACGCGCATGATTGCGTCGATGGTGGAGCGCCCGCGACGGAAGCCAAACTGGCTTTCCGCCAGATCCGGCCCAACACACGTGAGGTGTGCGACGAGGCGGCCGGCAATGACTCTTTCGAAGAGTTTGCCCGCCTCGTCCAGCAACACGATGGGCCGGTATGCGGACGGACTGTCCGCAGGGCGCCCCTCCTTCCTCAGCAGGACCAGCTTCCCGGTCTTCCACCGGCTCGGAAACTGGCCGCGCTCGAGGCATGCGCTGAAGAGCCCCGCAAGTCGGGGCCCGAGAGCCTCTAAAGCCAGGACCCATGCACGGCCTGGAATGCCGTCGGGCCCTGGGGCGGTGTTTTTGGCTTGAAGCCGTTGCACCGCCACTCTCATATCTACCCGGGTCACTTCGGGCACGTCGTCGTCGTCGTCGTCGTCCGCGTCGGGCGCGGGAGACGGAGCCATTGGCGGGGGTGAGTGCTCACCCCGCGAGGGGAACAAAGCGCTCACCACGCCCTCCAGGAGACCAGGAGTGAGACTCTGGGACAGCGGGGGGGCCCACGGGCGAAGTTTGCCCCGTACCATACGGTATGGGCGCCCCCACGGATCGAGGTCCAGAGTCGCCACCATCTCCTCGTGGGCCAAATCTTTGGCCCGCGTGATCTCTTCGGAGAGGGCGAGCTTCGCAGCCACGTAACCCTCGTACAGCTCCGCCTCTACGGCTTCCGCATCCGGTGTGCGGGTGCGCTTCCTGCGATGCCTGGTGTACTGGCGTCGCACCGCGATGCAGGCGCGCCTAAGGCGCTCGATGCCCTGCGACCACCAGTACACCCGACGTCTCGCGGCTCCGGGACGAGCCCGAGGCATGGCCGCATCACAGATGCGCGACAGGGTCCGTTGGAACCATTGAGCCTCCTCCTCGATGTCGGCGGGCCTGCCCGGTGCTGTCACCCAGGCCCGCACGATGGAGGCTTCCAACAAGGCGTCCCTGTCAAGCCGCTTCACAACCCAACGCGGACCGACCCCAGCAGGGGCCGCTCGAACCGGGGGCGCGTCGGAGGTCTGGGCGGAGACGTCGAACCGGATATACCGGTGATCGGACAACGTCTCCACCTCCTCGACGACACGCCAGTTCCGAACTCGGCGCGCCAGTGCGGGACTGGCGAACGATATATCGACGATCGATCCGCCCCGCTGGCGCACGCACGTGAGGACGGAACCTCGGTTGAGGACCAGTAGGCCCATTGAAAGGGCCCACTCCTCCAGCTCCTCGCCCTTGGCGTCCGTGACCGGGGAACCCCAGGCCGCCGACTTGGCGTTGAAGTCCCCGAGGGCCAAAATGGGGCGAGGGTGGCTGCGACCGATGACTGTGCCCAGTTCCGCAAGGAACACCTCCATGTCGGCGAGAGATTTGTTGGGGGAGAAATACACCCCCAACACCACCACCCCATCCAATTCCGCCGCAACGTATCCCCGTCCCCTGGTGATATTTCCGAGGAACGGGGACCCGGCGGCGGAACTAGAAATAATGATGGCCACCGAGCCATCAATGTCCGCGACCCAATCGTCCCTGGACGGGACGAAGTATGGCTCGGCAACCACTGCGACGTTTATCAACCACTGCGCCATGCTCTGGAGAAGGAGATCCTGAGCTCTGGCGCAGTGGTTGAGATTCGCTTGGAGGAGGCTAAGGTTTTGGTCCATCACTGGGTGTCCATCCTTGCCTCCTCTTGTGCCTGGCTTGGCACAACAGCGGCCGCTGTTGACTTTGCGGCCGCTGCGTTGGCGGTCAGTCCGTCCTTGCGCCGCGCGGGTGGGACGCAGGCTTTGCTGCCCACGGGATGATTGGCCGGCTTGCCAGCCGCCGCGCACACACGGCAGTGTGGCGCGGCGTCACAGAAGCCGGCCGTGTGCCCAGTCCGGCCGCAGCGGAAGCAGCAGCCGCTGCAGTCCACTTCGGAGGTGCACCGCACACCAACGTGACCGCTGATGTGGCAACGGTAGCACCTCCTGGGCCGGGCCTTGAGCAGCTTGACCCGCACAATACTCCACCCCACCACCAACGTTTTGCCGTCCAGCACTCGGCGGACCGCATCGACGGGACAACTAACGACGGCTGTGCCCGAACCGTCGAAGGTGCGGCGCACCGGTCCCGTCTTGACCTGGTCCGCCGTGCAGTTGCCGGCCTTGGCAACTGCGACCCTGATGTCCTCGGCGGTCACTGTGTCGTCCAGGTCCAAGAGGCGCAGATCCGCGCTTTTGGTTGGCCTGGACACCTTGACCGCCTCGGACTCGAGTGCCGCCCTCAGCTTTTCGGCGAGGGCGTCAGCCTTTGGGCCACTGGTGCTGGCAGCGCCGGGGATCTCCAACATGCGGGCTCCGGTTGCTGTCGTCTTGACCCGGATACCCGCAATGCCCAGGTCGCCAAGGCTGATATCAGCCCTGGCTTTGGCCAAGATCCCCAGGTAGGTGGCGCCCCGCTCTGTTGCCTCGGGCTGTAGCGTGAGTACTACAGCCGAGGAGCGAGGGGCGCGGAGCCTGGCCGCCCTCCTTTTTTCTGCTTCTTTGGCCTCCTTGGCCTTTTTGGAGGCCTTTTTATTCTGTTTTTGGGCCTGCTTCTTG
This sequence comes from Acronicta leporina, assembly GCA_947256265.1. Lineage (NCBI taxonomy): Eukaryota > Metazoa > Arthropoda > Insecta > Lepidoptera > Noctuidae > Acronicta > Acronicta leporina. Next base: position 4,064,128 of record OX366533.1, on the reverse strand, counting down.
GCGCCCACAGTTTCCCAATTGTCCTGGTTGGGAGTTTGGGGCGCCTGGCCCTGGGTCGCCTGAACCCTCTGTCCCTCCTCCTGTCCCTCCTCCTGGGTAGCAGCTGCTGCGGCAGCACTCGCTTTGCCCCTGCGGCCTCTCCTCCCACGCCCCTTTCCCTTTGGTTGGGATGTGGCAATGTGGGAGGCCGCGGCCGCGGCGGCGGTCTGCGCCGGTGGCGGCGGCGGCGGCGGTGGCGCTGTATAGATAGGTCCTGACTTAAGATGAGTCCCAGTTTAGCACCATGTGACCCCATAGGTTTTCAATGGGGTTCAGGTCAGGACTTTTTGATGGCCGTTCAATAACAGTAAAGTTTTCTTGGACGTTTAACCAACTTTGTACGAGTCGCGTGCGATGCACAGCGCAGTTATCATGCACGAAGTAAATGTGTTCTTGCGGGTATGCAACACGCACAGTTGTTAGCATCACGTTTTGTAAAACATCCAAGTAACCTTGACTGGTATTGCGACCCCCTACCTGCACTAATTCACCGATTGATGACATCCATCCTCAATAACCCAACGTAATGCGGCCACTAGACCTGCATGGAATAATATTTTTTTTGTTATAGCGTTCACCATCTTTTCGCCATAATATTTTACGACCGTCCTTGTCCGACTTAAAACATTTTTCATCGCTAAATATAACTATATTATTGCACCAATCAAAATGCAAATATTCTCTTGCGAAGCGAACCCGGTTTTGCATGTGAATATCAGACATTAATATTTTCTTGGCTGTACTACGACATTTCACACCAGCTGCACGCAAGTGGTTCCGCACAGTTTGTGACGTCACGTCATGTTTAGTCGCCGTGGAACGAGTAGTGAGGAAGGGCTCAGCCAAATGCGTAGCAACTATATCACGGTGCCGTGCATTGGTATCTGTATATGCAAATCCAGCCTTTGGTCCCGGTCGGCAAGGATCAATGCTTCCCGAATCTGCATAACGATGGACCCACAATTGCACAGTTCTTCTCTGTGAACAATAATTAAATATTGTTACATAAAACATCAATAAACAAGATGTGTATTATTGAAACATAATAAACTTCTAAACGTAATAATAATATTTTGTTACTCACCGATATCTTTAAACGCCTCGCAATTTCACTAATTGAAACGTTTTGCTCATGCAAAATAATTATCTCAGCTCTTAAAAGTGTAGTTAAGTGATTCATATTGATTCACAAATAATAGCACTTCTCAAAATACGCAGGGTATAATGTCTAAAAACGTAACAAAAGCTCGATAGTCACTAGCATTATGACGATGAAATTAAACTACTAACATATTATGATTTGTCATTTTTAGAGGGGAGACCATTTATATAATCAAAACCAAATATAAAGAAGACTTGCTAATACTATACAATGAATTGAACAAACAAATGTAAAATATTTTTTAAAACATACAAAAAGTTGAGCCGTTGGTAATAAGATTCGATCTTACGGTGCCGGCGACAAGAAGTATTGTTCGCACGCTCAACTAATGCGCCACAGTGGAGTCTGATTCATTAGCTAAATTTATGCATCATATTCCCTGCAACTTTAAAATGACAAGAAATTGCAAATGTGTGCTTGGACAACGGGTTATTGTAAAGCTAACACTAGTAAATAGGCGAAGTAATGAACGCATTGAGTTTACGCACACCAACATCTACGTTGGTGTGCCCTGTAAACCGATCTGTTTTGTTTTGTGTACATAGAAATTAGTTACTTACTCTGGTCTTATATTCGATCTTTCTTGTGATGTTTTGGGAAAGGCAATGTTTCTTAACATATAACTACTGTTGAGTGCCTCTACAACTTGTCTTATACACCGACTCGCTGTTCTTTGGGGTAAATGTTGAGTGACACCCACGATCCTTTGATACGACCCTGTAGCCAAAAAGCTCAGAGTACATAGGACCTAGAAAAAGAACAAACAGGCACATAAGACACATGCCTACGTACGTAATTATTTACTCATACATAACATTACATGACGTACCTTTTTCAGACACATTTTAAAAAAACATTTCAGTCTGTCCCATGGTGAATGTAGGATCGTGTTAACGTAGATTTGTGTTTAGCTTACTGTTATCTATAAACCCAAGCGTTATCACTTACTGTTCTTTGATTAAAGGCCATTGTTGTAATGTCTGTGAAAATTGAATCCACTTCCTCATGATTGCCGGGTGATTAAGAGCATCAATGACTTGCCGGCCACACCGACTTGTTGTTCGTTGCGTTATTTGCTGACTCACCCACTATCCTCTGATAGGAACCGGTAGCTTGGAAACTGAGAGCAGTGAGCACCTAAAAACAAAGTAGATTGGTACTTAAATAAAACACGTTGAAATCAAACATTATGTCCTACCTAAATAAGTTCATCAGTTCTACTATATTGTAAGTTTTCCAAATTGTAAACTTCCCTTAATTTCCACAGGGATTTCTTTAGATCCCCTTAATGGTGTGTGAACACGCAAATCATTACAAAGCCGCCGAAAAATACTTTGATTTATACGGAAATGCTCTATATAGTGACTCCGGTATATCTTCCAATTTTTCCATTTTTTGCCGGTAATTACACCTTCTTTGACGCCGTAACCACACACTTTCATTACGTGCCGCCCATAGCAAACGCAATTTATGCATTTTAATTAAAACAATCAGGACAAACAAGAAACAAGCAAAAATTGATACAAATAACACCAACTAATAACTAACAATCAGCCATATTGTTTGGTTTTCTACAGGGTCTAAGCATTCGCTAAGTTGTTGATCGAACGCTTCGATTACTCAGCGATTTCAATTGTGAAATTATCAAAAGCGCCACTTGTCTACGCATTTGTATGAAATTATCAATCGAGTCATCGTTTCGTGACGTGAAAAAGTGAATGTTCGTATGGATACATAATATTGTTCACTATTTAAACAATAAATATAGATAAATGATAAATGATTGTATGTGGGACTTACTGTTCTTTACCATCACACTCGGGTTTGATCTGCGCGGGTGCATCGTACCTACGATTCCCGCCGCGCCCCCGCGCTTGTTCTTCCTCCGTTTAGTTTGATTTGTGTTGTGTAGAGTAAACTATTGAAAATGAATGCCGGGCGAGGGAGAAGGGTAGATCTAGAGGGAGAAGATATGATCAAATTGGCAGGTACGTAAATATTTATTGTTATTCCAATTTTTTTTATTACTTTTATGAGAAATCCGAATGTTAACATAATGATGAGGTTATTTTATTTTGATCGCGGGACTTTCTAAGTTTAAAGTTACCATGGCCCTGGAACGCAAATATCTTAGTTGATAATGTAGTTAGCTGTAATCAATTATTACCTTTTTCCATTTTTCGGTCGGTTTGTTTACTCCACCACCAATAGAGTTTAACATTGTAGTCAACTCGCACTACAGGCGCTCGGATTTCAGTCGTCCTTGAGGCCCACTTTGGGGATTGGAAAGATCGCCGTGACTGTAATTCAACAAAAAAATAGGGCCATAAGCAATGCATTGTTAGGTTCACGTCATTGTTTACATAAGGCATTCTCAAGTGATATAATGAATTTAAATTAAGATCATGATTTACGTAAATACATTCTTACCTTTCCATGAATTCCAAAAGGGTCGAAAACTGTTCACCACTGGCACGTATTCTTGATTCCATTATTATTTTATTACTATCCTTAAAAATGAAAAATAATACAGACAATTTCTGTTTATTGATTAGTTGTACCTAAATAATATTCATATACTGAATTATATTATTAAAACTTGTGTAATTTTTGGAACTTACAATTATTTGACCATGTTCAGGAATTTACCTATAGATATTTTAGTTAATAGTTAATTTTAACATCAACGTTCATCAATTACACTTCACAGAGTTATACTAAACACTTAAACTTTATTCAAACCATTGGCGCGAGCCAGTTGACAGATTAGAGTTTGACGTTTCATTGCGAAACCAAAGCCAAGAAGTAGATTTTTATCGTACGAACGCTTCGACTTATCGTTCGGTTTGATACAGTAACTTTGTCTACCAGCTAGCGATCGTCATCAAAGCTCTACAAGGGTCGTAGAGGTTAGTACTCTTACTCGGACACATCTTTTGAGGTTACCCCAAATGTGCTCAATTGGGTTAAGATCGGGACTGCGTGCCGGTCATGGTGAAACTTGAATCTCGACTTCATTTTCATTAAGGTACTTTATGACGGATCTTGCAGTATGGCAACGTGCATTATCATGCATAAATCTAAATTTGTCACCAATGAATGGTGCGAAAGGTATCACATGGTCTTGAAGAACTTCCTCCACGTATCTTTGAGCATTTACACTGCCTATATCGTACACAACAAGATCAGCACGAGCTTCGTAAGAGATTCCCTGGTAACCCGTTTCGGTTATAGCGCATGGAGCAAACCTTTTATTTTGGCGTCTGTCGACACGCTGACGTCCATCTGGACCTCTTAAAGGCTATTCTGCTGTTATCTGTCAGTCAGCATATTCACGCGCAAAAGCAAGTCTAGCTCTACAGTGTAGTGGGAGCAGTTGTGGGGCGCAAGCCGGACGAAAAGCTTCAGATTTCTTTCTGCCTGTTTTTTTCTAACGGTACGTTCACTCACACTGACATTTTTCATGTCAAAAAGATGCGTACGAGCTTCAGTAGCGGTGCAAAAGCGATTTCTCAACACGTTGTTGACAACGAAACGGTCACCTCGAGTTGAAGTGCATCGATGTCATTAGGCTTTTTTAATATTAAGGCGTGGACATACGTGAATCGGCTTTAAAACGGAAAATTAAACGGATTATTAAATTTAAACGGAACATTAAAACCTTTTTTTTTGGAAAACCTTCAACGATAAATGTTCAAATAAAATATATGTTCTTCTACATGATACTAAGCATGTCCTCTTCGCTTCAAAAAATTAAAAAAACTATTAGAAATACCTTATATAAATACACTGCCTCAATAGCCAAGTGGTCGTGACCGCGACTGCTACGCTAGAGGTCCTGGGTTCGATTCCCAGGTCGAGCAAAGTGTTATTGGGTTTTTCTATGAAATTCCCAGTAGCAGCTCGGAGTTAGGAATTTGTGCCCGGTTAATGGCAATAGGCTCGCCCCCTATTACATGGGACCTAAACATACCGGCGAACTGTGGGTGTACATTAGTACGCCTCTGCCTAACTCTTCGGGGAATACAGGCGTGATGGTATGTTATGTTTTATATAAATACACAAAGTAGCCTCTGATTTTGAACGTTATTACCATTTTTCTTCTAGACTTAATCACTGATTTTTTATCGTTATTTATACAATTTGATTATACAATATGTAACAAAAACCCTGTCCGATCCAATAAGGGCGTATTCCTGGTTCAACATACGTACTAGAAAAAATGGTTATAAAAATGTAACTCATAAAATCCAAAAGATATTGATTTTTATAATCAATGCGAATTTTAACACTGAATATGGCAAATTTCCATAAGTTGACAACACTCCACCCGGCGGCAAAATCTTTTAATTTTTACCTATTTTTAGATTTTTTTATTTTCAAATAGCACCGCCGTACACTACCGCGTTGTAGGCACTCTTTCAACTAGCCGCCGACTCTTTGACGTCGCCGACTCGTTGCCTACCGGCGCGCTACTTGTTTCCAGTCTTTCGTGGAGATAGCTTTCGATTGAACGTCCGTACTTATCACGCGCTATCGTTTTGCGAACAATGTAGTATTCCAATCAGGAATATTTTAATATGTTGATGTGCTTAGGCAAGACCGACTGTAATTATGCAGCTGCGCGTAGAACGTATGAGGTGCGTTTCGCCAATAGACCAGGTGTGACAGTTCCTTCAGAGCGTGCGTTCCAACGCCTGCATAACCGTGTGTACACCACAGGCAGTGTTCATGGGCACGAGTCGCAGGCAGAGATGTACACGACGCAAAGAAGATAAGTAACCAATCACGCACACAACGCAACTATATCATTACTGTTAAAACTATTCTGCACACAATGACAGACACACACACATCGCATTCGCGGAGTGAGCTCACACCGATTATACAAAAGCATACCATAATTTCGTATCTAACGTTAATAGTTCTCGTGGCGCAACAGAAATCTATTCAGCCTTCCATGAACTGTGGTCTGAGATCGAATCACAGATTAACTGAGGTATTCTTTTTGAGATTTTCTAGGTAATTTCGAGTAAGTATAAAGTAATAAAGCATATTTATCTACAAAATGAAGTGATGTTCTGACCGGTTTGAAACACTACTACAAGTTTCTCGCCTACCTTAAATTATTTACTAGTTTATAGCAGCAAACTACCCGCTTTACAAATAATTAAATATGTTCCTGCGTTCAATTGTGAACTTATGTATGAGTCAGTCTGCATTAGCAACTACGCCTAGCCTCCTCCTTTACTTGCACTTTTACGAATTTGGGTTATTGTTTTTTTTTTCATTAAATTGTTCAACTTAGACCATGCATCATTTAACAGTATTCCAAAAAGCTCAGATTGTTGTTTTGCATGAGCAAAACATTACTGTTAGTGAAATCGCAAGGCGCCTAATGATATCGGTGAGTAACGTTATTACTTCCTTTCGTATACTTAATTTGTTTCAATAATATTTATTTACAGTTTTTTATTATTAAAATGAAAGAAAATTATAGTTACTTTTATTAATTTAGGTATTATATTTTTATGTAACCGTAACCCGGTACTTAGTTAAAAGAAACAACTAACATCTATTGCCGGTACTGAATAGTATCGATATAATATTATCTGTATTTAATAATTATATATCAATATAATATTATCGGTTGTCTCGTTTAACTAGTAAGTAATTGTATATAATGCTGAATAGTAGAAAATAATAGGAAATGTTTTTATAAGTATTTCCATTTTTTTATTCTGCTAAAAAAATATTTAATTTATTACTTAAGTATATAAATATTGGCTGCATACATATTGTATATAGTAAACATGTTAAAAAACAACTAACAAACAAAAATATCTACCTACTTAAATAATTACAATATTTTTTTATACTTTTTAGATTTAAAATAATACATAAAATTTTATGTGTATATTAGTAATATATTATGTGCAATAAATATTATATAAATATAATATTAATTATTTTATAAGATTTGAATACTTTACTTCGATATTATTGGATATTTGTTTATATTTTACTTAAATTAGCTAAATTGTTTTTATATAAATATAAAGAAAAAGAATTTATATAAATTGTGTTTTTTTTCTTATTTTATAATTTAGGAGGGTGTATGTTTAATTCTAATATTTTCACTTATTTTTTGTAGAGAAAAACCGTTCGACTTTGGGTGCATCGTCACGCTGGCTGATACAGGCGAAGTAAACCGTCGCCTGCCTGGTCCGACAGCATTGGCTTACACAAACGCTTTGCCTAGGCACCGTGAGATAGTTGCCGTTCATACAGAAGATCCTTTTGCTAAGACCAGCGTAACAGCAGCAGCATATAATGTTTCTATGCAAACAATACGAAACCACCTGCTAGCGGATGGTTTGACATGTCGCGGAACGGCGCGAAAAATTTTATTATCTACGGTGCACCGTGAAAATCGCATTCGCTTCGCGAAAGAATATTTAAACTTTGATTGGCAAAACAATGTCGTTATATTTACAGACGAAAAATGTTTTAAATCGGATAAGGATGGTCGAAAAATATTATGGAGAAAAAAAGGAGAACGTTACCTATTGTGAGAAAAATATTTTGCCACTTAGGACTAGTGGCCGCATTACTCTTGGGTATTGGGGCTGGATGTCGTCGATGGGTCCCGGTGAGCTCATTGAAGTGGGAGCTCGGAATAATAGTCACGACTATTTAGATATTTAAAAAAAAAATATGCTACGCACAGTGCGAGTTGCTTATCCAAACGAGCATATTTATTTTGTGTAATCCAGCTTCTATGTAATCCGGTAATTACGGATCATCCTTAGAAAGTTTAATATCAATAGTCACCGCCGACTTAACGTAAACAACATTTATACCGTATTAGCGATTTAATTACAGACAACATTTTAACGTAGTTAAACCTTTTATTCTCTTAGTAACATTGATAGTAATAATGGAATTATTATATTAATGTATCTTCAAACATTTTAAATCCATGCTGATTTAATGTAGCAGCATTATTTTTCTATAAAAACATGTAAAATAAGTCGGCGGTAGTGGGTGTGTGATGTTATTGTTAATGGTAAAATATTATAACTATATTTTACCTATGTGACATGGTTATTCACTCCACCCCTTATTTATTGTAATTGTATAAAAATAAATAATTGTATGGTTTCTTTCTACATTTTATAATAAAATAACATTTTAATATTTTGTGTGTGCATTGTGCAATAAAAGATAAAAACTATTTTTTTATTCATTTTTCATTTTATAAATAAAGATATGCTGTTTATTTTAGCAAGTGGTTTTATTTAGTCAATAAGCTATTTTCAATAGATATAACTATTTTTGACAAAATCTCAAAAAGAATATATTGTTAACCTTGTGGCTCGAACACCGATCATATAACATGGGAATCTGATCAGATATCCGTTGCGCCACGAGACACGTTAATATTGTGCGCGAAATCGTGTTACTCTTTAATATAATGGGAGCGAGCGCACTCAGCGAATGCGATGTGTGCGTGGCTGTCATCGTGTGGAATAGTTTTTACAGTGATCATATATAATTTCATAGTGTGCGTTGGTTACTTGTCTCCTTGGCAGACTGTACAAAATGGTTTTGAAAAAGCATTTAAATACAAAATGCAAAATACTTTTCAGATTTACTATTTCAAATGCAAAATACTAAATAGTTTTGCGTAGGGATGGGCAAATGGAAAAAAAAAATCGATATTTATCGTATCGATATTTTTTGCCCAATTTGCAATTATTTATAAAAATTGCCTAAATTATCGAAATTTTAAGGCAAATAAACATCTGGCTGTTTCAACATAAGTTTTATTATTTAAAAAAAAAATCGAATTGCTTGACATAAAAAAAAGAAACAAAAAAAAACATTATTCAAACCAGTATTTGTTTGATATTGATATCAGGAGCACTCTTTGTTTAATGTGTTCCCCTGTTAATCTACTCCTATCATTTGGCACAGCCAAATTTACCACTGAAGCTACCCTTACAGATGACACCGAAGATGCTTGACAAATCAAATATTTTAGAGCGATATCCGAGAGAACCGGCGTGAAATGTTGACAATTTATCCAGAACTTTATTGGATCAGATTTTCTTTCTAAAAGTGGTTGGTCCAAATACTGCTTCAGTTCATTGGGGACACAGCTCCTGCTTGGAACCTCTGACGAAGCTATGCTCAGATTTAATAATTTCTCATGTCTGGACCAGATAGAGGACCCACTAGCTTGTTCTGATGCTGCTTGATCAGGATTTTTATCCGGAGAACGTTGTCCTCTACGCCGATGTTCTGCATGAATCTCAGCACTAATTTTGGATATAGCATTTGACACGAAAATTGGCGAGGTAAAGTGGATACGCTTGAACCGAGGGTCCAAAACAGTAGCTACTGAGAGAAAAGGATTTCTTTCTAAAGGAGCCAGTTTGTCTTCAACTTTTTTGAGTAAAGCCTTTTGTACAATCAACCCTAAAGAGGTTGATGGAGTTGCTTGATCTGTAACTTGGGTAACTAAATTTGTAAGAGGAATGGCTAAGCTTGACGTTACATAATTCGCACCACTTATTTCCTCAGTAGCTTCTTTGAAAGGGCCAAGAAGAGCAATAAAATCTCGTATCACATTAAGCGACGATGGAACCATATCTGGTGTATTTTTGTTGGTTTGGCTTTTTGTGGCTAAACATTTAGCTACTAGTGCAGACAGTTTATCGAATCTCTCTAGCATGTCAAAGCAAGAATTCCATCTAGTGCTGACAGCTTGTATCAATGTCAACACCTCACCTTCTTTTTTTCCACATGATTCTTGTTCGGCTCGTAATTGGTCCATAGCATTGACTGACTGCTTAAAGAACGTCACAATGGTTTTGACGTGATCGGTAAGTGCTGAAAATTCTTTAATTTCTTTCAGTACTCCGTCAACTACACGGTTTAAGACATGAGCCATACAGGGAATCCGATGATTATCACCTAAAAACAATCGTACCGCTGATACTATATTTGCGCCGCCATCAGTGGTAATTGATACAATTTTAGTTTTGTCAATTTCAAACTCTTCACATATTTCTTTCCAACATTCTTGAATGTACTGTCCGGTATGACCCTAAAAGTATATTTGTACACTGTAAAATGTAATAATTGTAAATCAAAATAATTTAGAGGTGGGGTTGAAATTATAAATTACATTAAATATACCTGAGAAAGTTTCTGGGCGCTTAAGTTCAGGCTCTGAATGACAGGCGATCCGTCTACGATGTCAATAAAGTGAACCGTCAATACTAAGAAACTTCTTGTAGAATTAGTAATTATAAGTATGTCACTTGTGAAACATAAAAAAGTTATCTCTTTCAATCTTTTTATTATGACCTCCTTTGTAGTATTGTATCTATTTTCTATTAAGCGAGTTACCTGAATGTAAAAAGTATAAATTATTTGACTGCAATTAAATATTAAAAATATAAATAAGAACAAAAGTTATTTAATGACAACCTTTTTTCTTGAAGGCAGTTTATATAGAGGGCAAACTGTGCGAATAAATTTTTGTAGTCCCTTTTTTCTACGCATGACAGTGGTAAATTGTCCTTGCATATCATATAAGTTAATGCTTGTGTAATTTCACAATGTTTTTGTCCACCTTCTGAAATATACAAATTGTCTTAAGTAATATCATTTAATATAATTGACATTTACTTTTTGAAAACACAAAAATATAAAAAGGTCACATTCACATCTAAACTATCGATATATTTACAAATTGATTGAGGAACATCACTAAAATTTGTTGTGAATCACTCTGTTTATCGGAATGTATTTGATCAAAACTAAGATAAAAATATATATTTTTAAAAACAGTGACACTAAGATACTACCTTCAAAGTTTGAACTTCTCTCATAACAGCTTGGTAATGTAGGTTGTATTTCTTGCGTTGGCTTTCTTTTTTTCGCGACTTGTTTGAAGAATTGGGATTTTGTAGAATGTGCAGAATTTTCGCTTATCTCTTGTATTTGGGAATAGGAATCGTCATTAGATGTACTCGTACTTGGTATTGATAAAGTAACCTGACAATAGTCAACAGAACAAAAATAATTACAAATCATAACCTATTTACAAAGTTGTCTAACTATTGCAATTTTAGTTTGGATATTGAAACTAACATCAACACTGGTGTCATCGAAGTTTGCCGACTCAACATCTTTAGTCGCATTGGTAGACTTTTCGGTTTCTTTCGATGAATTTTGTATGTCTACCATTTGTAAATAAGCAAAATGGTGCTTCGTTTTTAAATGTGTTGCCAAATTTGTAGTGTTTCCACAAGTTGTATACGTTTTACCGCACAAGTTGCAAGAAACAGGTTCTTTGTTCCCACTTTTTTTAATGAACTTCCATACAGCAGACATGACGTTTAACATAAATACAATTCACACAAAAACAATAACAATGAGCCACGCTTAGTTTACTCGTGACAACACAACAAAACAACGTTCGTCGTACCAACACTCTAAAATACAATACAGTCAGTCCAGTGCAGTGATACCAACCAAACCAACAAGCAATGTCATTGTCATAGACAAGCAAGTCATAGAGAGTAATTTTTGTTTGTGTTTGAAGCAAAGAAACTAAACCCATACAGCCTACTGCATATTTTCTAAATTTAAGAAATCGGATTGGTCAAAATCATGATGTGACGCATGAGCAGACAGCAGAGCTTTAAAAATATATTGATTTTGATATCTGAAAATAAATATCGAAAATTGATATATCGCGGGAAAAAATATCGCTACTTAGTATCGATATTTTTTACCCATCCCTAGTTTTGCGTTTTGTATTTCAAATGCTAAATGCAAAATAGGTATTTTCAAAATACTTTTTCAAAATAAAATACCCCCTGACCAAATCACAGATATTTTTATTTATTATAGGTACATATTTACTTATACATATACATACATGAGCAATAGAGACACACAATGCCGAGCCGAAAAACAAACGTCTAATAACATATTACATATGATTACACTTTTCTTATTAAAACTAATAACAACTGGAACTGGACTGGTATTGTTAAAAAGTGATAAAAATAAATATAATTGTTTATTTATTACGCTTTTTAACAATACCAGTTGTTCGAATACATCATCACTCATTTTTCTTCTGTGAGGTCTCATTATCATCCCACCATACGAAAAAAGTCTTTCTACTGATGCTGAACTTGGTAAGGATGTGTTGTATTTAAAAAATATTTAGAAAATGATTTTATTAATGGGAAATGAAGTCACGTTAGATAAGGTCATAGCTGTAGCAAATACCTTGGAAGTGGTGAGTCATCAATTAGAAAGTTATGAGAGGAAAGAGAAAAAAGTCGAACAAGTAGACAACATTGCAAGCAATAAAAGCGGGAAAATTACGAGAATTGAGGAGACGAAGGTATGTTTTAGGTGTGGAAGGGAAATGGCTAAGGGTTTTAATTTTCCAGCAAAAGAAAATAAATGTCATGATTGTGGAAAGCAAGGGCATTTTCAGCGTTGTTGTAAGACGGTATCTAACAAATTAAAAAGGAAATGGGTAAAGAAGCAAGGAGAAAATAAGAATATGTACAAGCGATTCAAACAAAATTATACAGTAAATAATTTGTATAACGGAGAAGAAGTTCAATATATTTTCAACATTAACAATGGAGCCACAATTTTATGCAATATTGGTGGCTTGAAAGTACATTTGATAATTGACTCGGGATGTAAATTAAACTTGATATCGGATGATACTTGGGAATATTAAAAAAATAATAAGATTAATTGTTCCAACCAAGAGAGGAAACCAAATAAGGTGTTGATGGCTTATGGCAGCAAAACGCCTTTGACTATTAATGGTTCGTTTGAAGCCAAGATAGAAGCTAATGGAAGATGTGAGCACAGCACCTTCTATGTTATAAAAAATGGAATACGGAACTTATTGGGAAAAGACACGGCAATAAAATTAGAAGTTTTGAAATTAGATCTTGGAATAAACCAAATTCAAAACATTTCCAAAATTCAGAGATATTTTAGTAGAAATACCTATTAATGAGTCTGTAAAACCAGTAATGCAAATATACAGACTAATACTTATTCCTATTGAGGAGAAAATCAATAAAAAAATAAAAGAGTTACATATTAGATTCAGATATAATCGAAGAGGTGCACGAGCCTTATTCCTAGATATCTCCTATAGTACCAATTCTTAAGGATAACGGTGATGTACGTCTTTGCTTGGATATGCGACGTGCTAATGCAGCTATAGTAAGAGAAAATCACCCATTGCCTTGTATGGATCATTTGCTGCCAAAAATAATGTTACGAGCTGGGGTTCGGGATAAATTAATTAACGCTAATTTTACCGAAATAAACAAATACTTTAATAAACTTGACAACACGCAACAGAAATCACAAATAAAATCACTACACTATTACTTGTTGCACTGTACTGTCACACTGAGAATCACTTGTCTTCACTTTGATGTTCACTTCACCTTGTCCAAAACTAAACTGCGCTAGCCGACCCTCACGACGGCTATTTATATCAGTCACGAAGATTCTAGTATCGAACAATGGCGAAAAGCCTACAAAATGCGAGTAGGTACTTAAGCATCTATTGTTTACGGGCATTGACCTTTGAACCCGACCTTGAGCTATTGTTATTACGTGAGTACGTATTCGAGTACTTTCTTTCGAATATTCTACATGCTTCTACGAATTATCCAGAACCTTCGTGACCCATCCACGTCATTCTAATAGCTTCTCGGCGTAACAATAAGAAAAGCAAAATATTTTTCAAAACTAGATATTAAAAATGCTTTTCATCAACTGGAACTTCATCCAAATTCTCGATATTTGACAACTTTTATCACTTCAACTGTTCTGTACAGGTACAAGAGACTCATGTTTGGAATAACTTGTGTACCGGAACTTTTCCAAAAAAATTATGGAAAAAATGCTACTTAAATGTGAAGGCGTTATAAATTTTATAGATGATATATTGATTTGGGGCAGCAATGAGGAAGAACATAATGAGCGTTTATCTAAAGTATTAGAAGTTTTAAAAGAAAATAACGTACTGTTAAATGAGGAAAAGTGTATTTACAAAGTCAGAAATGTGAGCTTTTTGGGACATGAGCTATCGGCTGACGGGGTGCAACCTTTACCAAAATATGTAGAAAGCATAACTAAATTTAGATTACCGAGGACGATTGAGGAATGACAAAGTTTTTTAGGATTAGTTAATTATTATTAACTAATGGGTACCGAACTTGGCTACAAAAACTGAACCACTAAAAGAGCTACTTAGGAACAAATTGGGGAAAAAAGCAAGCATTAAAGATTTTTGGATGGAGAAACAAGAGACAGCATTCAATAAATTGAAAGAAATGTTAATAACTTTGCATTTATTTTACACATAGCAAAATTACTGTCCTTTAAATAAAAAGATTTTTTAAATTTTTTGTCTTTCAGTTCCTTTCCCCGTATTTTCCGTGATAGACTCGTGATGCATTCTGACATTTATATATTTCTTAATGATGGCTCGAATAAGATGCAATCTATGATTTAATGTGGCCGGCCGATCAACAGAGTGCAAGTTTAAAACAGTGAACGTGCTTTTCCCTACAAACTTTGCTAGAGTTTTAGTGCATAGGATCGTATAGTCACTTTTTGCCATGAAATGGGGTCTATCATTATGTCTTATATTTTTTTCGCTCTCTAAGCATACCTCAAACAGGTCACGAGAAAGAAAATAAAGTCCGCTCATATTTGTTAATTCTATCAGCCTATGGAAAAATAATTTTTCGTTACTCACTAGACTGTTTACACAAATTTCACACTTTATCTTTTTTGTTAAGCTTTTGGCTACCCATCCAGCAATATACCCAACAATGAGTTCTATATTCTCGAACAGGTGCCCAAAGACGCTTTGGGTTGGATTATCCAAAGTATGCGATAATTGGGTAGGTTAAGGAGGCAACAGTGACTCATGTATTTTTCGAAAAGCTAAATTAAATATAAATCCTTACTGGATTGATATGAAACTTATACATATTATTCATTAACTATTATAGTTTAACACTGCATCAACACAATTCCATAAAATAGGTTTAAAATAAAATAAATAATAGAAAACAAAATAAAGATTTTTGGGCCACTGTGGACCCCAGGGTTGGCTCACTGTGGACACCTGGGTGTGCACAGTGGCTGAAAAATCTTTTTTTTGTTTTCTATTATTTATTTTATTTTCTCAAAAGGTACACAGTGATTCATCAAAAGGAGTAATAAAAATAGTCAAAATAATTCAAGTTTTATATATTTATTAAAGAAAAAAAACAAGTTATTCTAACAGTCTACAAACTCTTTGTCTTACAAACAATGCTAACAATGTGACTTTTCTTATAATATTAAGTAAGTATTAATATGTCAAATAATGTAAATTGGAAATTTAATAAACATTTATTAACAATAATCTTTGCCATTGTCAGCCTTTTTATATTGTAGATAAAGGAACCATTATGTTATAAGTAAGTTTTATTCAGTATTGACTAAATAATTTTACGGGCAGTCTTTACATTAATCTAATTATAACTTAATAATCACAGAATGTTAAAATAAGTCTAATAATTAGTATTAAATCAAAATCAAAGGAAAAAAGTTTTAAGATAAAAACATCATAGTGTTCTGAAAGAATTTAACACATGGGTAGACAAGAAAAATCAATAGGGAAATTATAGTATAGCCTAGAAGAGGTCCCAACCACAGATGGCACTGGCAATATATATTTTAAATCACTCGTTTACAATCGACAGATCAGGATTATCTGGCATTACAAATCTTTCAGTCCCAGACTTTCGTTTTAAGAATGATAAATGTAGTAATCAAGCTTACGATTTCTTTCCTCTATTACCTTTCCAATATACAATCATCTTTACCTTTTTGATGTTAATTGCACTATGACATATTCTCCTTCTTGAGGTGAATGAGGTAAAGGGTTCTCTAAGTCTGTCTCCGTTAAAATTACTTTGGCATCTTCTTCATCATCGTCATCTTCTTGCTGTTCTGCCCAGTTAATGTCATCTTCAGAGTCTGCTAATTGGACTTCATCATTCTGATTCACTTCTTCTTCGTCGCTTCACTTCTTCAAGTACTGCTCGGCAAGTTTTCTTTTTTTGGCTTCATTTCTCCGTTTAGTAGCAGTTTTTTCTTGTTTAATCCTGGCCTTTTCGGGAGTATCGGTAGCTATGATGCTGCGTCCAGCTCAACGTTTTCTGTTAGATTTTCTAGGACCAGCTTTTATAGAATCTCTGAATTCAAATGGCGACATAAAACTACTTTTTTTTTGTAGTCACAGAGGGGGAGTTCATAATAGCTGATGATGGTTCGGCGAATATAGACGGCGGCGTGTTTGTGATGGTAAGCATGGATGGCGTTGTTACAAAACCTGATGTTTCTTGGGTGGGTGCAGATATTATTGGCATGTTTATTAAAGCTGGAACCTCTTTGGTGCTTGTAATAGCAGACGTGGGTGGCGAAGTGTCGATCGAACGGAAAAAATCCACATTTTGCAAAAGAGTTCGTAATATTTTTTGGAGTCATCGCTTTTTGAAACGCAGATCCAATTATCACCCCCAAGTCGTAAATGGTCACTGGTTTGCCCGGATTCCTCAAAAGCCAGGAGTCAATCGCAGCGTTGTAAAATGTTTTAAAGGGACCGTAGATTCCCACATCAAGAGGCTGCAACTTAGCCGATGTGTGAGGATGAAGTGTTAGAATGTGTACCCCTGCATTTTTTGCTAAATCTAGTTCGGCTATACTGAGATGGGATTCATGGTTGTCCATTATTAAAATAGACGGATTTTCTTTTGACGAATTGGTGTGTTTAACAAAATGTTTTATTATCTCTGGAAAAATAGTCGAATTCATCCAGCCAGTCGGCATTGCCAAACCAAGCGTGCCAAGTGGTGTATTTTTGATCATATGATCTTTAAAGTTTTTCCTCAGGAAGACCGTAACAGGGGGTAAAAAATTTCCACTTGCGCTTATAATACAGCATGTTGTTATCAATGTGCCCCTCTCACAACTTGTAACTTTACCTATAGTCTTTGGTCCCATGGCGCGAGAACTTTTTGTGGTTTTTGTACGGTAGTGGTTGATGTTTCGTCCAAATTAAAAATCCTGGTGCCGTCGGAAAAATGAGGACTTCGAGCTATTATATTTTCAAGGTTGTCAAAATACTTGTCGACATTGTTCCTGTTAAAAGCGGTAGCTCTGGCAAGACTACAGGCTTCAGGTTTTTTCAGCGTTATATTGTGTCTGCGTCTGAAAGCAATTAACCAATCTTTGCCGGCCATTTCTTTCGCCTCCCAAGATAAAGGCATTTTTAAATTGTTAATTTTTCCACACTGGTATGCCAGTCTCCGGCTTTCTTTGGCTGTTAATCCGTAAAATAGAAGAGCACAATGCGTTATATAGTTTTTTAGTGTAATCTCTTGTTTGGCTGTGAAAATCGTATTGACTGAATAATTGGGCTCTAGTTGGGATGATGTCAAATCTTCCAGCGAAGGAGCATCTTTAAATTTATGATAGTATCGTTTTAAAGTGGCAAAAGAGACTCCAACATTTTTTCGAAGCCTTACGTATAGATTCTCCGTTTCGAATTAATAGCAATCCCTCTCTTATCCTCCCGGCAGGGACATTGCCTATTTTTCTCTCCTTTTGGGGTCGCGGCATTCTAAAAACAAAAAAAAATGCCTTTAAATGTAGCAATTATAAGTATTTAAATTACTGGTACTAGTACATATGTCCACAGTGACTCACGAGCCACTGTGTACTTTTTAAAATTGAGTCACTGTGCACTACTACGCCATTTTGAAAACTTTGTTTTGTAACAATAAAACTAAAATCCAATTCTCATAATAAAAGTGTATGAATGAAGATTATACAATATTTATCAACCAGCACATATAATAGTCATAACCAATTGCCATTATTTTACGTAAAAAATACAGAGAAACTTACCTTAAAATCTAATTTCATCCAAGCGAAATTTGTTTTCTCTGTGACACAACACAACGACACTGCACCGGCCGGCCGACTAGTTCAAACACGTTTGGGGGTTACGTGCTATAGTGTGCAAAAGAGACAAACCTACTTTATGCTTTGTCTAACCTGGAAACATTAATGAGTCACTGTTGTCGACTGAGTCACTGTTACCTCCTTGACCTACAGTTATTGGAATACACTTCATCCCTTTCTTTCACAACAGATATGTTGATATATTCATGTTCTGGTCTTCTTCTTCGTGACTATTCATTTCAGTGGTACAATTAATAGCTCTTACAGATGACACAGTTAAAATTGGAAAATTATCCAAAGGAATGCTGTTTCCAGTAAATGTCGATTTTAACGATAAGTGACTCATGCAACGCCTGTACGCTCCTTTAAGTTGTATAGCGTTTGGGTTATCGTTGTACCCCCCGTGCTTTCTTATCAAGCTTAAAAATTGCTCCAAATGATCTTGAGACAGGCGGTACGTCGTGTATGTATTTCAATTTAGAATCCGATTCAACTAAATTTTGATAGAGTATTTTTAAACTCTCCAGGCACACAATCAATCCTAAGAATCCTATTTTGCTTTTAGATTCCAAAATACTTTTTTTTTAATAATCAAAACTATTCGTGGTTGTCTGTTCTGTCTTTTAATAACCCTTTTCAAATTTGAGAAAATTTTTAGACCTTTCATGTAACTAATAGCCTCCTCAATAAAACAAAAAAAAAACCACTTTATTTTTTGGTGAAATGGCTCTCTTGTATCCAGATTGATTGTATATGCGTGAATTCAAAATATCGAATATATTGTTGAAAAAAATAATTAACTCGGATGTAGCACTGCTTTCTGAAAAATAACTACTATGTAATACTTCGTTTGAGTGTCATTGCTTTTGCGACACTTCGGCTTAACAATTGTGTCGCTAATTTTACCTTCATTAGTAATATATTTCTTCTGTTTCAAATCTTCTGTATAAAATGTATGAAATACGAAAACATTGCACCTGAAAAATGAATGAATGAGTTGTTAGTTTGACTTTGCCTTAATACCTACCTATACGTATAGTTTGAGGAGATGAACAGATCTATTTCAACATATAAGCATAGTTTTACGTATTTTAGGAGCTCCCAGTGGTTATTGATGACTACATACTGACGCCGAATGCCAAAAAAGGAAGAAAAAACTAAGCAAACATCACCAGAAAAACAACCAGAGATCGACGTCGAGAATAACGTAAGTACCTACCTACACCTACTCATTACAAAATGACACAGTGCTCATCAGGGAGAGGTACAAGTTTTTTTAAATAGATTACAGTACTCTCCAATGTGTTTGGCCGGGCTGAACATAGGCGCGAGTCGCTGCGCACAATCCATTTTAAGGTATCATAGGGGAAGATGGAAGAGCGCGGGTGCACGGGGCGCCCACCGCCTACCGCACGAGTTCAGAATCGTTCATTTCGTTTTTGTTATTTTGTTATTGGTAGTTTCTTTCTTTCTTTCTTCTTTTCTTTCCATTATCGTTATTATTGTTCGTTATTGTTTTGTTATTATTGTTTGTCGGTATCGTGTTATCGGATTGGAAGACATTATGCAATAAAGTAGATAAAAAATATCGAGCAGGAATATAAGGAAAGCGACAGAATTGTTGATAAATTTGACTTATGAATTGTGTATTCGTGGAAACTAAATTAATCGGATAAATCGGAAACGGGTTTTTAAGACGAAGACGATCATTCTTCCGATAGAACGAACCTCTTCATAAGGGTGTGACGTTCATGGAAGGTGTAACCCTGCTTTAAATTGTTGTATACGTAAGCGTTTGTAAGCACACATCGATTGTATGTACCGCCCCCAGTCTCATTATACGATTATACCAGAGTACACGTCTTTCAATATTTACCATAAATAAATACATATTTTTGATAATTATATTAAGTATGAAGTATGAATAAGTATGAACTGCCTCGTTAGTCTAGTGGTTTCAAGTGTGACCGCTACGCTAGAGGTCTTGGGTTCGATTCCCAGGTCGAGCAAAGTGTTATTAGGTTTTTCTATGAAATTCTCAGTGGCAGCTCGGAGTTTGGAATTTGTGCCCGGTTAATGGCAATAGGCTCGCCCCCTATTACATGGGACCTAAACATACCGGCAAACTGTGGGTGTACCTTAGTACACCTCTGCCTAACCCTTCTGGGAATACAGGCGTGATGGTATGTTATGTTATGTTAAGTATTTTTTTTATGGTACCTATAGGGGGGCAAACGTGTAAACGGATCACCTGACGGTAAGCGATAACCGCCGCCCATGGACACCCGCAACACCAGAGGAGTGGCGAGTGCGTTGCCCGCCTTTAAAAGGGTTTGGGCCTCGGGTAACCTCAACTGTCTCGGCGAAACACAACGCAGCGTTGTTTCACGCCGGTTTTCTGTGAGGCCGTGGTATCACTCCGGTCGAGCCGGCCCATTCGTGCCGAAGCATGGCTCTCCCACGTTAAAGTATATGTATAAAATAAAAATCTATCTACTTAATGATAATAATAATACTAAATAGGATATTTGCATTAGTAATGATCTACTCGACCGTACCATGCGCAAGAAGGCGGGTGCAACAACTTCAGCCCGGCCAAAAAGATTGGGGAGTACTGTACCAGATTGTTAAATATCATAGGTAGGTATTGCGGTGAAATTTAAAGTAGGTTCTGACTTACAAAATTTTAGGTAGGTAACTAAGTACTTCTAACATAAAATCTTTTTCTTTATTCCAGGAACTTTAACAAATATTGAAAAACAATTTGGAAGCTTCAGGTTTATTACGGCATGTGGAAAAATCATCAGAAAATGAAAATGAACGCAATTTATTAGCTTCAACAATTTCCAAGGAAATATTGAAGGAATATAAAAATGAGCTCTGTTTATAACAAAAGGTTAAAGAATATAAAAGTACTTTTTCCAGACGAACGTAATACAACTTATTACATCCCACCTTGTATAACTGCACAGGGGATAACTTATCAAGCCCGAGGCAAGCTTGTAAGCCAATTAATGAATACAATGCGCAAGTTCCAGAAATTGGGTGTTCTAGAATCCAATGAACAAGCATCCTTATCACCACGCCCACTTCCTTTATCTGCGGATGCAATACAGACTACGAGCAACAACACAGCAGAAGATTTAGTATGGCTGCGAAACAGCTTCGAGCCCTGGAAACTGGTGGAATTTAAGTGGAAAGCTTGTCAGAGCGTCAAAACCAAACTATTCCATTGAACAATACTTTGATGACTATCCAGGGTTGCAGAAGCCTCAAGGATATAAATTGTTATGAACCTAGGTATTTTTTATTTTTAAATTTACTAGACTTCCGCCCGCGGCTTCACTTGCGTAGATTTCGGTTATATCACGCTCCCTAATGAACATGTGAGAATTTTGGGATAAATAGCTATGTTCAAATACCATTCATTATCTACCTGTATACCAAATTTCACTTAAATCAGTTCAGTAGTTTTAGCATGATTGAGTAACAAACATCTAAACATTCGCATTTATAATATTAAGTAGGATAGGATAGGACTATCGGGGTGGGATATAGTAGGAAAAAGGATGTAACACAAATGTAATTATTTCTTAGATATTGAGGAATGGGGTCTTGAAATGTAATCAGGTACCTATACCTATTTCAAAGATGTTTTTATAAATTTGATTAAGGTCTTTTACAATTAAAAAAGATTATAATCTAAAACAATTCCTTTCCGGAGCACGGAAATGATCATTTCTTATAGCCACTGGCAGGCACCCATCCAAGTTCCGACCGCGCCGACTTAAACTATTTGTTATAACTTTAGAGGATATAATGGTGGCAAATAAAACTTCCACAAGTAAGCGAAATTAGAATTTTATAAAAATTAAGTTATCGGTACAGAGGTTGATGAGCAAGTGAAACAAAGAGTATAATAATATAGCTGTACAAATGAACGATGACACAGTGACCGAACAAATCAAAAAACAGTAACCGCCTGACCAATACTTCACACTTCCTAGTTAACGGTTTGATGCTTGCCGTATAACTGTTTAAGGCGTCAAAGCCTGAACACTATTCTAACAACAGTTCGGCTATTGGTTTTACTTTTACTTACTCATATGCATTTTTAATTTTAGTGTTTATAGTATTTATGCATTTTTTTATGTACGCTTCTTAATATGATTTTAATTTTTATATAGGAGTAAAATTGTTTTTTTTTTTGTTTTAGCTTGTTGACGATTTCAACAGCGACTACCCCGATCACGTAAACAACTTTTATTTCAATTTCCCACCTATAAAAAATAAATTAATTGAACTATTGTCAAAGAAGGCAACAAAAAACGACAAATACTTGAATGATGTAAATCAATTGGCAAAAGGTAGGTGTAACAACCAAACATTTATATACAAAAAAAAATTGGACATTATTTTTATATAACCTCGTTTTATCATACCTATACTTATTTTGTATGTCAACAAAACAAACAAAAATGAAACTTTTTAAGCAATAAGGCACCTTTTATGTGCTTTTTATTTTTGTGTTGCACTGTGTATCCTACATGTGTGTACGAGGGCGGGTCAGTAAGTCCGTGACTTTGTGAATGAAACACAGGTACCTCCTACCTCTACCAGGTACCACCAAACCTTCTGAAAAATATGATTTGTCGAGGTCATCAAAATAGGCATTTGTTTGAGAGATGATTTCGTCGTTGGAGTCAAATCTCTTTCCACCGAGCCATTTCTTCAAGTTTGGGAACAAGAAATAGTCGCTTGGGGCTAAATCTGGAGAATAAGGCGGATGACGGAGCAATTCGTAGCCCAATTCATGGATTTTTGCCATGGAAACTGCACATGTGTGTACCCTTGCATTGTCCTGTTCGGAAAATAACTTTTTCTTGGCCAAATGCAGTCGTTTTTTTTTTCAATTCCTCATTGAATCGACTCAATAAGTTGATATAATATTATTTTTTCCCCTTTTGAATGTAGTCAATGTGGATTATACCGCGTGCATCCCAAAAAACGGTCGCCATGACTTTATTGGCTGACAAACCCACCTTTGCCTTCTTTGGCGCCGATTCACCCCGAGAAACCCACTGTTTTGACTGCTGTTTGGTCTCCGGTGTATTGTGGTGGATCCAAGTTTCGTCCACGGTTACAAAACGGCGCAAAACTCGTCCATATTGCGGTTGAACAACGCCAAACATTACTGCGAAATTGTCACACGGTTGCGTTTGTGGTCAATTGTGAGCCAACGCGGCACCCATCTTGCGGAAAGCTTTCTTATACCCAAGTGATCATTCAAAATTGAAACCACTGATCCATGTGAGATGCCTATGGTTTCCACAATCACTCTCACTTTCAATCTTCGATCGGCTAAAACCATATCGTGAATTTTTCAATTGTTTCGGATGTAGAGACCTCAGCTGGGCGTCCAGAACGTTCGGCATCTTCCGTGCTTGTACGGCCACATCGAAATTCAGTAAACCACTTCTTTACCATGGAAGTGGATGGTGCAGAGTCCCCATATTATTTATCAAGCTCCGCAAAAGACCATCACTCAAAACACGTTTTTTTTCGTGTGCTTAATGAACACACGAAATTCACTTCTTTCCATTTTTCTCTCAAAATGCGAGGTAGTCTGCTATCAACGGCTGCCAAACACAAACTATATGACGCAGCTTGTTCAAATTTTTACAGGAACTGACAGTTGCTTGTTGACTGGAGCAGTGTTGCCATTTTAATAAAGAGGCGGGAAATTCAAAATGTCACGGATTTATTGACCCGCCTAAGTATATATATTTTTTATTATAATAGTGCCTAACATAGATGTTAATGTTTTCAGATACGAACGAAGAACACCGGAATCTTGCGGCTGTATTGAGTTTGCCTGAGCTCATTAGCCCCAGCTTAGTTGCATTGCCTGGTCAGTCAAGTTTAAGCTCCAGTTGTGATCCCTCTTCTGCTAAAAAGATGAAGGGAAAAGATAAGAGATGGGAGCCTACGAAAGCCGAAAGCCGGGGAGGCTTTCTTCACTCACATACAAGATGATAGCTACATAAAACATGTCAATGATAACATCTACTTTTTTAAAACAGTAGCATAGTATCATTGATTGTTTAAATAAAACGCAAAAATTAAAATTAAAGTCATTGGTTTGTATCAAAATGAATGTGTTTTAATAAGAAAGCTCCTAATTTTCTCTAGGTGTCCCAGAAGTACTACATCATAATACAGGATATAATATGTCTGTGAGCTGAGCAAAATTTGTTCTAAGACACAAATAGAAATTGAAAAGACAATTTCTAAAACTGCTGTTCAAGATATGAAATTAAATATGACTCGCTTTGAAATAATTTAATACTGGATAGCGATTTAATCACCTGCATCCTTCTAGCAGGTGAATCAGACCACGAAATACTACCCTATCAATTAAAAAAACATACTTTAATTTTTCATCAAAATGTCCTTTAAATTTTGTATGCAAAGACATAGCGCGGACGTTGAACTTATTGTAGGCATGTATCTATCTAGATATAGCGAGTCAAGTAACTACTTGATCCAGCACCCGTGCGCCCGGGCCGCCCGGCGACAGCCACGCGATAATCGACCTATAGCGATGCGCGGTCGCCACCCTGCGAACCCGTCCGTCCCTCACGCCTCGCGGTTACTCGTGCGCATCGATAATATGTGTCCGTCAGAATGAACGGTCACTAGGCGTATTTAACGTTGAATTTATGCCCAACAAATGCTTCCCTATTGCTTCTATTTGCTTCCTATTCTGAAACACTTGCTTCCATCGTATTCTAGAAGAAGAAGAAAACATTTTAAGGGTGACCGTTCATTCTGATATCAGGACGGCTGGTCATCGAGTCGTAGGGTCCCTGATAAATATAAGTATTGAAATTCACGGTGGCCATTAATTACTTCCCGTTTGCTTCTCTCAATGTTTTACAACGATAATACTGTAGCTATCACGGCAACAAAGATATCGACAAATGTGTTGTTTATCAATATATTTAACGCCTGACAAAAAAGAAAAGCAAAACTCTTATTTAACATTGCAGTTATGCTTGAGTAGGCGATAAATCTATCATATTGTACTGGTGACCTACAGCTAAGTATTATGATATTAAAAAGAAGTCCCTATCGCATTTAGTGACAAAAATTCAGAAAAATGTAATAAACACCTTTAAAGATAATATTTCAATTGTAAAGGGAGTGTCTAATGCAGCTATTCAACAATAAAGTGTAGAAAGAAAATTCTAAGTGACAACGGTTTATTTTTTATTTATTTTTGTATACATAATGCAATGTGGTAACACCTTCTTATTACTCCTTACAACTCTCTTACTTAAATCATCATAACATTCCCATACATTTCCACGCCTACAATGTGCTTTATAGTGACCCATCGTACCAATAACAGTCGGAACAAATTCAATGATTGAAAGAAATTCATATTCGTTATTCTGTAAAACCAACCTAGGAGGCGCTTCATGTACAAACATCAGTTCATCCAGTACTTCAAAACTTATAAGATTCCTTAACTTAAATTCAAACGACATGATACCATCACACGAAAGTTGACGGCATTGAGTCATATCCATATTGTCGATGAATGAACTTGCAGCTTCTTGAATTTCAGCTACATTTTTATCGTGCAAACGTAAGACAGACACTTTCCTGGTTACCTTATTAATAGGACAGTCCAAGTTAGTACATGTGATTTTTTCATCCGCACTGTAAAGACAGCAGTCGATCAGAATTTTATCAAAAATATATAGAACATTGCATTCACAATCTACTTCAGTCACATCTCCTCTTTGAACGTTTTTGAAATATGTTTTAGCAATATATGATCTAATTTTATATGCTTCTTCACCGCTGTTTTGGTTACGCATTGTTCTTATTAGCTGACATAGCATATGGTCACTTCCCTGTATTGTTGGAGTTATGCTAGATCCATCAGTATATGCTGTAGCTAATGCTTGACAGACGGAGTCCAGTGCACAAGTATTTGTTATAGTTACAATCTCTTTGCCAATTTTAAATCTGCCTCCATTCGAAAGCAGAAACACTTTCTTTCTTGGTTCACTGGTCTGTTTTTTACTTTTACGGTAAAAGTTACCCAGACCTCGCCAATTCTCTACCAAACTAGGATGATCTGAGAAAATAGAATCATCTGTAAACTCCAACACCTTTTTAAGTTTTTCTTTTTGTTCGGTTACCTTATCTGTTTTTTTTTGTTTCATTTTTTTTTTGTAATATTTAAGTTACTGTTCGCGATCTTCAACTCACCAGTCAAAAATGTTTGGTAATAAATTCATCTATACGTAAAAAATTTGGCTACCACAAAATCACTAACGGCACAAATCAAAGAAAATTGCCTCTCTCCCAATCAATATTTAGATTCGAAATTATCATCGCAGAAATATTCCTCAAAAGATATTTGCCCCCGTGTAGAATCCAAGCTAAGTGAAGGTGATATAAGTGGTGCGGCCAGGTTAATTTTTAGCAGTGACGTGGTCGCGCCATGCTCCCCAGAAACCCTCGCGTCTTTGGAGAGCAAACATCCTTCTCCGCCAGATGATCTTTCTTTTCCCGATCCCCCCGACCCTGTTTCTGATACACTTATGATTACAGCTCGACTCCTGGTCACTGCTATTGGCTCCTTCCGAAGCGGCTCCGCCGGTGGCCTCGATGGCTTGTCTCCCCAGCATTTAAAGGACCTCACGAGTGTCAGCGCGGGGGAGGCTGGTGAGACGCTTTTGAAGGAACTCACGGTTTTGACCAATCTCATGCTCTCCGGCAATGTGCACGAGGCCGTCATCGACGTTTTGTATGGAGCAAATTTGTGTGCCCTGCGCAAAAGGGATGGCGGCATTCGCCCCATTGCCGTAGGAAGTACCTACCGTCGTACGGCAGCCAAAATCTGCTGTAAGCTTTACAGCGAGACTATATCTGCGAAATTACAGCCCCTTCAGGTCGGTTTTGGCTCGAAAGGAGGCTGTGAGGCTGCCGTACATGCCCTGTCCACCTATTTACATAGCGGGAAAGGAGAAGTCATACTTAAGGTTGACTTAAAAAAAGACTTTTAATTCGGTTAACAGGGACTTCTTGTTGGCACAGATTAAAAAAGAAGTTCCAAAAATCTACAGTTTTCTCTGGCAGTGTTATAGATATCCTTCCAAATTACTCTATAAAGACCACCTTTTAAGTTCCTCAGTGGGCTGCCAACAGGGAGACCCTCTCGGGCCAATGATCTTTAGCTTAGCTATTCAACCCATTATTCGACAGCTGAATTCTAAATTTAATGTGTGGTATTTGGATGATGGCACTCTAGGTGGCGACGTAGATACTGTCTTACAAGACCTTATTTTCTTAAAAAACCATTTCCGATCTATTGGCCTAGAACTCAACCCTTCCAAGTGTGAAATATATATTTCCGACACCACTGACAGACGGACGACTTTCGAGAAATTTGAAAATATTGCTCCTCTTATTAAAAACATTGATAAATGTTCTCTCCGCCTCCTAGGGTCTCCTATTTTGGATGAGTCTTACGCAAATTTCATAGATGAGAAAATTCAAAATTTTAACAATATTTCTGAAAGACTCCTCAAAATTAACATGCATTCAGCACTTACTATCATTCGTTATTGTTGTTTTGGACCCCAATTTAATTATTTCCTTCGCTCTTCCCCTTTATGGAAGCATCCTGAACTTTTGGTAAAAATTGACAGTATCATACTCAAAACCCTATCCAACATTTTGAATGTAGCTTAGGACGACCGAGCCTGGACACAAGCTTCCTTGCCCATCCGTTTTGGAGGCCTTGGCGTCCGAAAAATTTCCAGTATAAGTTTACCGGCATTCTTATCCTCGGTCCACGGTACCGAGAAATTAACCAGGAATATCCTAGCTTTGTCACTGGTTGATTTCGAAATACCGTACGTGACCGAGGCTAAGAATGCTTGGGGTAGCATGTGCCCGAATGCCGACCCACCCTTGAACCCATTTTCCCAGAGGCTGTGGGATGAGCCGCTCTGCAGTTTGATACGGAATGAACTTATTAAAACGTCAATCAATACTGCAGACAAGGCCCGCCTGCTGGCTGTGGGTAAATGGGAGTCAGGGCTGTGGCTACAAGCACTTCCGTCTCCTAACATAGGTACTATGTTGGACGACTCAACTTTCCGGATCGCTGTTTGCCTTCGTCTGGGAGCTCCTTGCTGTGCTCCACATCGCTGTCAGTGTGGTGAAGCTGTCGACAGCCTCGGACACCATGGTTTGTCTTGTAGCAGGAGCGCAGGTCGCATAGCGCGACACGCCAGTATTAATGAAATCATACGTCGTGCTCTTGCCACTGCCGGCGTTCCGGCCATTTTAGAACCGAATGGCCTGGCCCGCGACGATGGCAAGAGACCGGACGGGATGTCATTGCTACCTTGGAAGATGGGTAGGCCTTTAGTGTGGGACGCGACATGCGTCGACACTTGCGCCATCCCATCTTCCTAGCTCGGCGGGTTGCGCTGGCGCTGCTGCTGCAACTGCGGAGACCAACAAGCGGCGAAAATATAACAATTTTATTAACTGTTATATTTTTGAACCGTTTGGGGTCGAAACGCTAGGACCGTGGGGTCCGAGTGCACTTTCCCTCTTTAAGGGTATTGCCAAACGCCTGAACGACGCTTCACGTGACCCAAAGGCTGGCGTATACTTTGGTCAAAGAATCAGCATTGCCATCCAACGTGGCAATGCAGCCAGTCTTCTGGGTACCCTACCGGCTGATAGCGATGGGGAGTTCTTTGACGCCCTTTTTTAGTCTTATTTTTCTAGTTTTAATTTAGTTAGTTTTTGTTTTATTTAGATATTTAGGTAGTTATTTTAAGTTATTTAAGTTTTAGATAGTAATTGAACAGTTATATTTCTTATTTAAACTATTTAAGTAATTATTATTCTAATAAATGTATGTATTTAATCTATACGTAACCTTTGAGATTTTGTTCCAATTTGAAAAAGTAGTTTTTTAGGGTTCTGAAATAAGATTCCACATTTGAAGATGTTGGTCTGTCTATTTTAGATTTGTACACATTTTTCATCAAACGTAATAAGACATTAATAAATGCTGGGAAGTAGTATACATTTTCATGATTCCCAAATTCATTTAGTCCCAGTCCCCAAATTTATAAACAAATAAATAAATAACCGAATAAAAATATAAAAAAATATATAAAAGTATATATATTTTAGGTTGAAATAAAATAATGTCTAGTAGGTAATTTCAAGTAATATTTATTTATATTAGGTATTATTAAATAAGAAAAAATGTATTCTCTTTGTTGACATAAAAATATTTTTTCTTTCGCTTTTAACTTTATTGACATTATAGCTTAATTATTCATTTCATTCATTCATCTCAAAGAGAAAAGAAGATTGAAGCTTAACCCCAATATTACAATCTTAAACCAAGTATTACTTTATTAGGACCACCACATCCCCTGTAAAAAACAGCTTTATATTTAATATTTGGTATGACCTCCATTATTGTCAATGCAGCTAAGCAGACGTCGACGCATGGAGGTCACAGCGTTTGCACATATGTCTGTGCCATGTAATGATTTAAGCTGCTCAGGACATCTTTCATCTCGTGCTTCCCATCTTTGAACCATTAAACCCCATATATTTTCAATGGGGTTTAGATCAGGGGTCGTGCTGGCCACGGAATAACTTTGATATCGTCATGGTGACTAAACCACTCTTTTACAACACTGGCACGATGTATCGGACAATTATCTTGAACAAAATTTAGTTCACTAAAATCTTCAGAGGGATAAACATTACGCACAGTAGGTAACATTATGTCATTTAAAACTTCGACGTAATTAGAGCTGTTGGGACGCGTAGGTATGAATTCCAGCTCACCCGGCCCTTGAGCACTAATCCACCCCCAAATATTCTCACTTATTCTACCTGATTCTGTATTCGGTATAATATTTTTCTTAGACCAGCGAGTATTGTCTTTCGCCATAAATGTAGTCTTCCTTTTTGGCAAGATTTGAAACGCTTTTCATCAGTAAATACAGTCGTATCCCAGTTAAAATCTAATTAATATTCTCGAGCAAAACGTAGTCGTTCCTGTTTGTGTTTTTGTGTCAAAAATGGTTTTTAGCTGGTTTCCGATTATGTAAGCCTTCAGCATGGAGAGCACGGCGAACAGTTCGCAATGATGTATCAAATTGATCTGCAAATACTCTAGTTGGAATGAAACAATTTGTTTCATATTCTTCCACCATGACATGTCGCTGAGTTGGGTTAATACCTTCCACTTCTTACACGACTCCTGAGACTTCTTCCTCAAACCTCTTAACCAAATGCCTTACAGTATTTCTCTAAAAAACAAAATATTATTACTCACTTGCAACTAGCGATTTATTTACTAGGTAAGAAAATCATACACCACAACCATCATAATCTTTAAAAATAACTTATACATAAGCCGGTTTCAGTTGAAATTTCAGAAATATTAAGCCCATTTTTACGCAAAGCGACAATATTGGCCCTGGCATCAATACTAATATTTGCGCTTGCATCTTGAATAAAGATAATCAAACAACACGCTAATCACAATAATAACACAAACGCTTGTAACAGAGTTCACCAACCAACAACGTCATAACTTCTTTATTCAATCCAGTAAGTAGTTTATTTTGTTTTACAGTCACCCTCATCTTTTTTATTTTTTGTAATATCAAGTTACACAACAAACATCTTCTCATCGGGTCTTTAAGTAGATATTCAGAAACCTTATTTAAAACACAAAAAGTAATTTTTTACTAGGGTTCGAACGTAGGCTCCATCGTGCTAATCGTGCTAATCTTCATATATCCAGCGCTAACCGCAAAGCCAGATAGACGCATACTTTCACTATTGAAATTAAGTACCACTATCTTAATACGCCGTTGTGTCATAACAGGTTTGATAATCAGGCAAATGATCATTATATTGCACTCTTTCTGTCTAGATAATGATGAAAGAGTGCGATATACGAGATCGTGTATGTGCGCAAATTGCTTGTTATAGAAAAAGGTCGCAATGCGAGTTGTTGTAATGCGATAGATTTGTATAACTGCTACTGGACTTATGACCCCGACCGTACAATAAAATAAATCAGTAAAAGAATATACAAAAAGTTATTTAGTGTCCGTGTATGGTCCAATAATCTTTTCAATATCTTCCTCAGAGAAAAT
This sequence comes from Acronicta leporina, assembly GCA_947256265.1. NCBI lineage: Eukaryota > Metazoa > Arthropoda > Insecta > Lepidoptera > Noctuidae > Acronicta > Acronicta leporina. Next base: position 4,032,586 of record OX366533.1, on the reverse strand, counting down.
TCGATGAGTGGGTTCACCGGGCTTACTACGGGCCAGTATACGACCTCGCTTGAACCAGACGAAACGCCAGCCAGTCTTGCTGGTTGTTGGACAGGAGTGTTCGTTAGGACAACCTCAGCAATACGCTATAGCCGTTCTCGCTATTGCGTCCCATTTCTTTCTGATAGCGCAGTCCGTGCTAAGCGCGTTGTGGTCGGTTTTGTCTAATTTCGCGTGAATGCAGTTGCAGCATGTTGGTGATGAGCCTGCCAGCCGTTCCGCGCAGTCGATTTTTACGTGCGGTCCGCCACAGTGGCTGCACTTCTCTATTGCTTCAGTGCATAAACGTCTACTGTGCCCGTATCCAAGGCAAAGCGAGCACTGGAGGAGCGGGCTCTGGTCTTCGGTCCTGACTCTTTGCATGTCAATATATACGTATCCTCTCTCCATTACTCGCTTCCAGACACCGGGCGAGACACTGAGCACTATGTGTCCTGTGTGGGGATTTCTAGCTTTCCTTCTATATTTTACTTCTAACCTATCCGCCTCACCGTCGAGGCCGTGAAAAATTCTTGGGTTCTGATTCCTGAAGGCCTTAATGACGTCTTGGTCGGTGTTAACCAATAGGACGTCCCTAAGGACCAGCAACGGGTCCCTGTTCTTCACTTCCTCCACGGTGAGGTCGGTCCCATTCTTCCTCAATCTGTCCTTGACTTTATCTCTGTCCTCTTTGGTTCCAAAACTCATTATAACTTTCCTGTTCTTTGTCTTTCGAACTCTGTCTACCGTTATCTAATCGTCCTTCGCGTTCACTGCTTTCCTTAAAAACTTCGTAAAAACTCCTTCTCCCGTTGTGCTCTCGTCTTCAGTAGTAACAGCAATGGAGTGGAGAGCAGCTTGTCTAGGTGGTAGATTTCCAGACTGACTTGCCGCTGCACTAGCATATGAGATTATCTCAACATTATCTTGGCTAGTGTGCAGTGCCTCTTTCAGTCTGGCCATCATCTCATTGCTTTCGGCAAGCTTCTTGCTATGCTCTTCCAGCACCTTCCTTAGAGACTCTGTTTCCGTCTCCACGACTCTCCCCTCCCCGGTCCCCTGCACAGAACAGGGGAGCGAAGAGGGGGTAGTCATAGAACTCTTTGTCTCTATAGTCTTTACGGCTCTTACTGAAGACGTTCGCCCTTTATCGGCCTCGGCCTCTTTAACCAAGGAGTAAAGCCTATCCACCTGGATCTTGATGTCTCTCGCTTGATGTTCTTGGAGAGAGCTAGTTACTGCTACACGTTTATGAGGCATCACTTAGCCTCAGCAATCCTGGGGTTCCATGCGTTAGTGAGTAGGATCGGTGGGCTGTCGATCTGTACTACCATGGATGTCCCCTTGGTCAAGGTGGGCGATTTGTTTACCGGTTTCGGCTCCGTTCCGGTTTTTGTCGGTGAGCTTAATTTTCGCGGTTCATTTCGGCCTGCCTCCCATTCACCCACTCTCCTACGTACATTGTGTTTTGAGGAGGATTCAGCCTCCTGTGGGCTTCTGTTTTGCGGGAGCTGCGATGTTGCTCTTTTAACTGGAGTCCTGTTGCCCATCATCTTCCTGGGTTGAAAGAGAGTTGTTTTGGTTCAACGTCAGAGGGGTATTGTAAAAGGTACCCCAGTCTTGGGTGTATAAAGTATTAAAATATTAAAATACCATCACGCCTCTATTCCCCGAAGGGTTAGGCAGAGGTGTACTACGGTACACCCACAGTTCGCCGGTATGTTTAGGTCCCATGTAGTAGGGGGCGAGCCTATTAAAATATTAAAAAATAGAAAATAAAGGAAAAATATTTAGACTAAATAACAATGCAAAACGATCAACACATTACAATAATAGGATTCCTAGAAATCTTGTCAATAACTCGGCGCGTAATAACGTGCGCGGCCGGGAGACCACCAGGCGCTCAGCGAGGTATCCGCGCCTAAGGTAAGTGTCCAGATAAGTGCTATTGCAACTAAGTACCTAGGTATAATTCTCCCGCAGATTGTCTATCAACTGCGTTGTTAAGATACGTCCTGTGAACTGGACTGAAGATTGAAGACTGAAGATCAGAAGAGCTGAAGGGGGTTGTCGAATAGGTCTAAGTATGTCAGCTTTGTCTGCAAGAATGTGGTCACAAGGTGGTTGGTCAAACCCCCAAGAAGAAACCTCATTACAACTGCTTATAAATTTGTACAAAAATTTTTAGAGAGCCTAGCTCTGTCACGTTTATCATAAACTAGGTTCCAGACCTAGATCTGGTGTCAAGGAGCCCCCAGGAGCCTTACTGCGTCAAAAAATTTTTGAGATAGAGTTGAAAAGAATTTTCGACTCTACGTAGAGTCGAAAAAGCCTCTACCATCCACTGAACTGGTCTCCCCGAGCCCCTTCCAACGAACCCAAACTCGGGTACCCTAGCCTAAAGGGTTCCAGAGAAATATCGTCCGCGTAGCTGATGCTGTTAATATTAACACCACCAACCCGACCTTAATGCCTTCTTTATTTTGTCAAAATTTCGGTAGTCTGCTGTGTTCGCTTCTGTGACCACGTGGCGGGATTTCGAGGATAAATTTTCAGGATTCCGCTGGTTTCTCTGGATTGCGTGGGCGGATTTTCTTAATTGATACGTCCAAGTGTGCGTCTTGATGGGCCCCACATTATGGTATAATAAAAAACGGGGTATACAATCTTCTTTCCAAGAAGGCTTTGAAAAAATTTCAAAGTCCCACTTTCCCGGTTTTTCTGGAATAACTTTCCACTGCCCCAAGTCCTGAAAGCACAAGTACAGTCGTGCACAGTCGTGTGCGCCGCACTGAGACACAACTTTTGGTACCAAATTCGAGGCTGTATAACTAAAAAATACCGCTTTTTCTATTTTTTTCTACGGAGCGTTACAAAAACGTGGCGTTCGTGACCGCGGATAGACGCAGACTGCCAATCAAAGCAGTTATATCACAGGTGATAAGTGACATAGTATTTTTTAATGTAGTACCACGCTCTATTAGGTTTTTGTATAACAGGGCTTTCAATAAGTACTCCATGTTGCTGTGCTTAATGCACAAGCACGTGTTCCTGCTATTTAACGTAGGCGATAGAACAAAGAACGGTTTGTACTTATGAAATGTGGAAAAAGATTGTTGACCACCTTCTGCTTTGTAAATTTCGTACAATTTTCTCAAGGTATCCGTCAAATATAGTATTTGTTGTTTTTGTTTGTTTTTTGTTCTGCATTCTCTCTTCCCCGCCGTTTTTCAGCTAACATCATCCTTGACAAAGAAATCGTGATTTTTTTGGAATATTCTTTTACTTTTTGTTACTCCTATTTCCTTGTACTTTTGTATTTTTTTTATTTGTATTTTAACAATGCCGAGACAGTCAGCAACGTATCTTGTTGACTCAATGTTGTGATTTTTCGCTTGTAAAGTTACAACATTTCTGATACGCCTTTTTTTAATCGAATCGCTTGTTGCGTATATTGTTTTAATAATTGTTTCGAGTACTTCGTTTCTGCACTTTAACTTATCAATTTCTTTGCTTTTTTCTTGAAGTTTAGCTTCTAGTCGGGTTTTAGGCGAAAATTACGTTTTCGTAACGTTTCCGAGTTTTTTAAGGTTTTCAACGGCTTTTAACGAACCTTTATACATAATACGTACTTTATTTAAAGTAATACTTAATTGGCATTTTCTTTGTTTCTTAGGTGCTTTAATTTCTTCGGATCTTTCATTTTTTATTCGTTTTGTTTTTTTTTTGTTGATGCCAAATCTCTTTTTTTCATCTTCAGTCATGTCACCTACGTTTTTGGTTATTTTTTTTAATTCTATCAAGATTTTTTTTCCCTTATCTCTTCCTGTTTTTCGGGGTTATTTTTTAATGTTTCCCGGTATCTCCTTTGCTTTTCAGCATTTGTAAGGGACATTTTAACTTACCTAAAAATATAGTATACTATACAAGGTGTAATAAAACCCTGTCCGATCCGTGAGGGTTTTGTTAGGTATTGTGCTAAGATTCTATTCATGTAAAAATTTTCAGAAAAAAAGGAAAAAAAATATCTTGCAATTTTTTTAATAAAATATAATTAAATGGAGAAACTTTCAATCGATCCTTTGACGATGCCGCTACTAATACCTCTACACAATCAAAGGTACCGCCGATGTGGTCAGATTTTGAAATTTGACAAATTTTAAGAAATTGGGTACCTAAACATGTATTTTAAAAGATCTTTGTCATATGAACATATATTTTTAAAGCACAACACATAAATTTTCAGATCGGACAGGGTGTTTATTACACCTTGTATAAATGAAGTGTGACTACACTTAAGCGTATCGAGTCTAAATGTAACAGTTGCATTCAAAATACTTCCATATTATAGGCGACGTAACATAGGTAACACTTTATGTTGCACAAAATATTAGTAATCCCTTGCCAAGCATTGAAGAAATTATATTATACAATATAGCAATATCCCGCATTTAACCAGCCCAAAGAAAAGCATGAGATTAGTGGTTTTTCATTAGCTTTAGTAACTTTCGGTTGAAAATAGTGGATTGTTGCATCGAGCGCAAAGGTTTAAGGTGCATTAAAAAGGCAAATAAAAAAAATTTGACTAACACAACAAATAAATTATCACATGGAAATTGCACACGTCATGCTTGTGTTTAGCTTATGTACTCGCCATTACATTTCCATTGTGTAACTTTTACAATCCAGCTATACGTAACTAAACAAAATGGAAGTAACGTTTTCATGTCTTCCAACTTCGATTGCGTGTAGTTAAACAATAGACCAACGAATGCTGCAAGTAATTCAATTAATCATTTTTACGATGATTTTATTATACTTAACAATAACAAGATGAACAGAAACAAAAACTTACCAGAAGAAATTCCTCAAACAAAGTGGATGAATTACACGTAGTTGGTAACGCTTTGCAAGTTTAGACACGAATCATTTTGACAGCACCTGATTGTCAACCCAACAAAATGGCGGAATCGATGAATAATGTTGCCAGGAAAATAAATTAAGCTATGATTTTGGATTTTATTTTTTACTTGTGGAGGAAATACGGTTACAAAGTGTAATTTTCCACTACATCCGAAATCTTGGGACACAATTAAAATAGTAAAAAGTAATTATTTTTGTATTAAAGTGGCTGTAATTTATGTTTTATTTAAAAGCAATCATACATTTGAATATTCAAATGTATGATTGCTTTTTTTTTGTAAAAAAGGCACAGGCATCCTTAATTTTATGTCATTAATAATCTAACTCAAAGTGTGTCACGACATTGTGGGACACCTTAAAACTAGGGGGGTTCCAAACATATTTTCATCTTATTTTAACAATTACTTTAACTTTAACTGCCTCAACAGCCAAGTGGTCCTGACCGCGACTGCTACGCTAGAGGTCCTGGATTCCCAGGTCGAGCAAAGTGTTATTGGGTTTTTCTATGAAATTCCCAGTAGCAGCTCGGAGTTAGGAATTTGTGCCCGGTTAATGGCAATAGGCTCGCCCCCTATTACATGGGACCTACACATACCGGCGAACTGTGGGTGTACATTAGTACGCCTCTGCCTAATCCTTCGGGGAATACAGGCGTGATGGTATGTATGTTTTAACAATTATTACAGTAAAAGTACACTAATTCGATGTTATTTAATGAGTTTAAATATTATACTATCATAATAAATAGTGAAATACAATAATAGGCCTTCGGTGTCCTAATGAATTACAAATAAAGTCATGGGACAGCACAAAATGACAGTGGATAAATTTCTACGGAAATGCCCAGTTGCTTTTTGGGGCCGATTTATTAACATTGACAAAGGTACGTCATCTTCATCATTGCAAGACATAGTTTCAATATTCGTATTATGAATCTCAATTCTGGTCAACCATGTCACATCCAGCCCACATCATCATCAAGGCAATGGACTCGCTGAAAGAGCAGTTTAAACGTCAAAGAACACATTGAAAAAATGCAGTATTGACAGGTCAGATGTTCAACTTGCTCTATTAAACTGGAGAAATCCACCAAGAAATGATCAGCTTGGTTCACCCAACCAACGTCTTTTCAGCCGAATTGATCTCCAATACCTACAAGTGATATCAACCTAAAACCGAAAATAATACGAGGAGTCACAGATGAACTACAAAGATTGAGAGAGAAACAAGCTAACTACAGCAATAAACACACTAAAAGACACAGACACAAATTCTCCCATCGACATTGGGAAGGGGCAAAAGTGGTAGACAAGCCTGAAGGTTTACCAAGATCAGTAATCATCCTAACAGATCAAGGTCAAATCTTTCGAACAAACCTCAGTCACCTGCACACGACACAAGCAGACATAACCAGCAACAGAGTGGTAGTGCCTGAAACTAAATACACCGATGAACCAGCAGCACAACTATTTCCAGTACCATCTTAGTCACTAGCTGTTTTTGAGGCACTGGCATCAACATAATCATCACCAAGGACTTCCAATCAATCAATCAATCATCACCAAATCAATATCTGGTAAAATAATTAAACCAGTAAATAGACTTGATCTCTAATAATACTTAAATATATAACTATACTATCTTGTAATCTGTAATGTATCCTAATACATGACTTACTGTAACTATCTAATTATGCTCATTATGTACTATACTATTTAATTATCTACTACTTCCGTAGTTGAATGGCAAGCATGTCAGGTTTGGCGTTGCGAACTCTGAATCTGGGGTTCATTTCGGGTCTAGACTTGGGTGTTAGAATACCGTCGTTTTTTCTAATCTCTTTACGTACTTATTTAGGATCCAAGTTGATGTTGTCCACATTTTATATGGGTACCTAAGTGTCAATACAGGTTATTAGCAGTTTTTAAACCCCTGTTGTACATAAAATACTGTTTTGACGCGGTTAAACTAAGTCTAGTATTTGGTGTGTAAAATTTATACGCGGTTACTCGGCCCATCACTACTTCTAATAGAGACTGAAACTTTGAGATATGAAACTTTACAAATATAACATAATATCTAGTGTCCATGCACAATTATTGAAACTGAACACAGCGACAATGACAATGACAGCAATGAACGACATAAAGATTGGTCCTACGAGCCGGATCTAATACGAAGAAGGATAAGGATTGAACGGGAAAACTCTAAGCAAGCTGAAGTCGCCTCCGCCTTGCCGCGCATTATTCGGTGAGACGTGCCAGCCAGATTCCCTTCATTCTCCTGTAATCCGTTTTAATACCAACCATTATTGTTATTCCAGTATTTCCAGCGTCTCCAAGTGCCAATACCTACCGGGAGTGTACCGCGTGGTAGGTAGGTAATTGTGTTACGGACACGGATTGTTAAAACTGTGAGTACCTACTTTACGCCTCTTTTCTAGCCACCAAAATGTCTAAAACCGACTTAACTTTACCCAGATCACCCATGCTAGACCCTACATCTCAATTAATAAAAGAATTAACGAGGCTACGGGGTACTTTAAAAGGCAGACTGTCAAAATTATCAACTTATGTAAATTCAGTAGATGTGTCTGATCGTAGTAAAAGAGCTGAGCTACAGTTACGCATGCAAGGGGCAGCTAATTTACTTACTGAGCTTAATCTGGTCCAAATAAAGTTAGATGGTGTCTTGCCAGAGTCGGAGATGGAGGCTCAATTAGAGGAGAGGGCGAATTTAGAGTCTAAATATTATTGTTTGTTAGCCCAAGCTAATTGCTTGTTGGAGGAGACATCCAATTGTAAGCAAAATACAGACAATCAATGTCAGAATACTCTTCGGTCGGTTAAGTTACCTACCATTTCATTACCTGAGTTTGACGGGTCATATGAACAGTGGCTGGAGTTCAAAAATACTTATGTGTCACTTGTCTATGATTCAGCACAGAAGGGCAACATTCAGAAGTTTCATTATTTAAAATCATCTTTAAAAGGGCCTGCCCTACTAGTGATTAACTCAATAGAATTCAAATCTGATAATTATTTCACAGCATGGGAGTTATTATTAAACAGATATAATAACAGTTTAGGCTTCTTATTCGCAACCATGTTAAAGCTTTGTTCAATATTCACAGTTTATCTAAAGAATCACCAGTATTATTAAGAAAACTAATTGATACTATCATGAAGAACATACGGGCTTTAAAATTGCTTGGGGAGCCTACAGAACACTGGGATACATTGTTAATATATATGATAGTATCTAGGTTAGATGATCAAACTGAACGTGAATGGGAAAAATACAGAAGTGAACGGTTATTGTGTAATGCTCTACTGATTCTATGAAAATTAAAATTGATGATTTGCTTCAGTTTTTGAAAGCACGAGCTGACATGTTAGAAACCTTGCAGGTGTCACACAGCAGACCCACACATGAAAATACAAGAGTAAATAAACATTCACAAAATAGTCACAAAGTTCACTGCAATGTTTCTACATCAAAACCTGCTTCTGATATCAAGTATTTTAAACGAGTCTGCCCATTGTGCAATGCCAGTCATCCTATATATTCATGTCAACAATTTCTTGATTTAAGTATAGATAATAAGATAAATTGGCTAATGACTGCCTCATTAGCCAAGTGGTCCTAAGCGCGACTGCTACGCTAGAGGTCCTGGGTTCGATTCCCAGGTCGAGCAAAGTGTTATTGGGTTTTTCTATGAAATTCCCAGTAGCAGCTCGGAGTTAGGAATTTGTGCCCGGTTAATGGCAATAGGCTCGCCCCCTATTACATGGGACCTAAACATACCGGCGAACTGTGGGTGTACATTAGTACGCCTCTGCCTAACCCTTCGGGGAATACAGGCGTGATGGTATGTTAATAAGATAAATTTCATTACAAAAAATAAATTATCTGAAAATTGTTTGCGTTCTTCACACAGTGCTGACTCATGCAGGTTTGGGCCATGTACGAAATGTAATTCTAAGCACAATACACTCATCCATCGGGACCTTGAGTCTCCTGATAGTCAGGGTGTTCTCAAAGCTACACCAGCACAGGTATATAACACAAGTGTGTGCGAAATGTCTGATCAGTCACAACATACAGAAGGACAACGACAAAGTTTAGGCACCCAATGCACGCAAGCGTCATTCTTGGAACCTGTCTTGTTATCCACAGCGCTTGTGATTATAACAGATGAGTTGGGTAATTCTGTAACATACCGCGTATTGCTTGACAGTGGCAGTCAATGTTGTTTTGTACGCAAATCTTTATGTGATAAGCTTGACTTGCAATTTATACAGTCCACTCACAAAATACAAGGCATTGGAAACTCAAGCACGCAAAGTTTTCAATCGTGTGTAATTATTATTAATTCAGAAATGGAGGTTATTCAACCCGTTTACAATGTTTGGTGTTGCCACAGATAACGCCTAAGTTATCAGCTGTGGTTAATAACGTAACTACAATTAAGGCTGGTTTTAGAGTCACGCTGACCGTACGCTGACCGTCGGCGCTGACAGTCGAAATGTACGAACGTCTAGGAAGCGTTTTAGAATAATGCGTAGCAAATCAGCGCGAACCTCGCTAGACTTTCATACATTTCGGCTGTCAGCGCCGACGGTCAGCGTACGGTCAGCATGACTCTAAAATCAGCCTAAGATACCTACGCATATTGAGCTAGCTGACCCAGGAAGGGTCAGCTAGCTCAATATGCGTAGGTATCTAGATGGGAACGAAATCGATATTCTAATAGGCGCAGATCATTTCTGGGAAATACTCAGTGAAGGGAAGATTAACCTGGACAATGGGCCGGTGCTACAAAATACAAAATTGGGCTGGATTATTTCAGGTCCCATTCACTCTAGTACTCTCTCTAGAAATACTATTCTGTGTAATATTTATTTTATTTTTTATTATAAGGCACACCAACAACTCATTTAGGACATTTTTTTTACAGAAGGGTTAATTTTCATTGTTATCCTGTGTAAATAAGTCAATTACAGGCATGCACAGCTTTTACAGTTAGACAATACCTATTTGAGATTCAATATTTGCATATAACTAGCAAGAATTAAGGACATTAGTAATACTTATGCTATTAGTTGTAGTTACACAATTATTGATAGAAATTCATTAAATAAAATTATGCATAAAATATTAGAATAAGTTGAAACATTTAAATAACTTAGTTGAAATATTAAGATTAGTAGTTAATTATTAAATTTAGTTAAAATTATAGGAATTGATTACATTTTCAGTCATTAAAAAGAACAAAAAATAATAATAATTAATTGGTAACATAATAATAAAACAAAAAAAATACGATATTATAATTTAGGCAGACCCAGAAACCAGAATTCAGAGCCTTAGAAGAAGAGCATTAAGTAAGTAAGTAAATTTATTTATTTCTTCCACAAATAAAACTTAAATTAGATTCACAACATAAATAAATATTAGCGTAAACAATGTTTATTTGTGGGAGACTGGTGCCTAAACTAAGCCTAGGCCTGTATTTTAGGACACCAGGGACTCCCCCATAAAGGATAGAACATTATTAAATTAGCTACGACGTAAGATTACATTTATGTTTTTAGGAATCTTCTCAACTGGGTAATAGAAGAAAAAATAACTTTAACAACAGATACAATAATGTGTAGTGTAGTAAAATTACAAGTATGTGATATATGTGTGTGTGCGAGTGTGGGTGTTTGCGTGTGTGTGTATGTGCGAGTTTGTGTGTGTGTGTGTGAATGTGCGAGTTTGTGTGTGTGTATGTGCGAGTTTGTGTGTGTGTTGTGTGGTAAGTATGAGCGGGTTCCTGTTGGATATAGTGAGATGGATATCGTATTGGGAAGGTAGGGACTTTGAGTTCATAGTTCATACTATTTAAAAAATGTTTTATGTTTATTTATCTTATCTTATCTTTTTTAAGATAAGAGATAAGATTTTAAGATTTAAGCTTTATGTTTATTTAATTATGACAAGCAGTTCTTCTGTTTTTGTGTAGCCTAGTTTTAATAACCAGTTTGTTATTATTGACTTACACTTTGCTTTATTGTAATTAAAAATGCTCAATTCCTTATTTAGTTTATTGTACAACCTAGCTCCCCGAAATGTATAAAATTTTTGGGCAAAACATGTTTTAGTCTTAGACGTATCACATATTGCAAAATGTCTTCTGGTTGTTATTTTTGTAAGATCTCGCGAGAATGTATCTGAATGTTGACGGAGTACCGTAGAAAGGATATAAATTTGTCTTACGGTTAAGGCCTCTGCTTCTTGATACAGTGTCTCGGTGGAAAAAAGCCGTGGTTTGGAAAGGCACACTTTTAGAATTAACCTTTGGGATCTTTCTATTTCTAAAGAAGAATTTAGAAGATCACTATTGATTAATATAAGTATGAGTGATACTGGACTTAAATTTAGGTAAGGTGTCCGAGAATATGTCCATACTATTAATATTTGAGCACTCTGAGTTATAAGAGTTCGATAGTCTGTTCAATGGTGCGGAGCAACCTAGGTTTATGCGACAACTTCTAGATTCAAAAGTTGGAACCATTCTAACTGATCTTGGCTAACTTTGTCGGGGTACATTTAAGGTGAGCTGTCCCAGCAGTTCAGGGGTGGATGTGATGCCATTCACGACTTTGTACAGGAATGTCATGTCAGATATCATTCTTCTTTGTTTAAGGGATAGCATTTTGTAATGTTTCAATCGTTGTGAGTAGCTGGCTCTGTAGAACCTCTAATCTAGCTCTAAACCTCAAATGCCGTGTGAAGGTTTTTTGAATCCGTTCTATACGGTTTATGTGAACATTGTACAGTGGGTTCCAGACCTGAGATGCATATTCAAGTATGCTACGCACAAGAGAGTTATATAGTATTTTTAGAGCGTAAATATTTTTGAAATCTTGGTAGGTTCTTTTTATGAATCCCAATATCTTTCCAGCTTTAGTTACAATACTGTCAATATGTGGTCTGAATAATAGATCACTGCTAAGAAACACACCTAGATCACGAATCAGCTCAACTTTCTGGAGCGTAATTCCTGAAAGTGAGTAGGCTGTTGGTATTTTGTGCTTTTTACGCGTGAATGTGATGTGCTGACATTTATTTGCATTCAATATCATCTTGTTAGTGACACACCAATGCTGCACTGAGTCTAGATCATGTTGCAGGAGTAGCGCGTCCCCAGGTGCAGCATTTATGCGATAGATCTTGAGGTCATCCGCAAACAATGAACTCTGACTGTATTTAATACAATCTGTTATGTCGTTTGCGAATATAATGAATAAAATGGGGCCAGCGTGCGAACCTTGAGGAACTCCCGAGGTCATTATATATTCATCTGAGTGGTAGCCTTCTACAACAACTCTTTGTGTTCGGTTGTTAAGGTATGATCCGAACCAGTCCAAAAGAAGACCATGCACACCATGTTGTTGCAGTTTTGATAGTAGAATTTTGTGGTCGACCTTGTCGAAGGCACTACTGAAATCAGTATAAACAGCATCTATTTGCAACCCTCGATCAACAGAGGTTGATAGATCGTTCACATATGATACTAGGTTTGTAACGGTCGTTTTGTTAGCGCAGAATCCGTGCTGCTGTGGTGCAATTTGGACTTTTATGTGGGATGTCAGTATGGGACAGATCAAAGACTCAAATACCTTTGAGAATACAGAGAGCATTGAAATAGGGCGGTAGTTAGCAGCATCTGTTTTGTCTCCTTTTTTGTATACTGCATACATAACATTCGCTTTTTTTCCATTCTATAGGAAAAACTGATGTTGACAGGGATCTGTTGAATATAATTTTCAATGGGAGACTGGGGTTGCGCGCACACCTTTTAATAAAGAGCGGAGGTAGGCCATCAGAACCAGCTCCTTAAAGAAATTGCTTACCGGACAAACCAATTTGCTATTAACAAAATTGCCAAATCAGAAGCTTCACGTTTTGCAAGGCTTCGAAAATGGGTTCCTACCAATCTTGAGGAAATAAAAAGTTTTTTGGTTTAATGTTATTTATGGGCAATACAAAGCTTCCCAGGTTGGCGGAATATTGGTCCACGAATAATATGGTCATCCTTTTCCACGCACGATAATGCCACGTAATCGCTTCGAGATAATTTTGCAAATGCTTCATTTTTCGGAAGACGATGTAGTAAACAAAAAAGACCGCCTCAATCGTATTAGTTATCTTTTGCAAATATTAAATGAACAATTTCAGAAGCATTACACACCCGGAGAAGACCTTTGTATTGACGAAAGCGTTGTCCCGTTTCGTAGCAGAATTGTATTTCGTCAATACAATAAACAAAAAACGCCACAAACACGGCATCAAAGAATTTAAATTATGTTGCATTCCTGGATATACACAGATAGTAAATGTGTACGCAGGAAAAAACGCGGAACTACAAATACTACTCCATATAATGTTGTCATGGATTTGCTAAGTGGCCTTTTAAATAAAGGTCACACCCTTTATACTGATAACTGGTATACAAGTATCGAATTAGCCAGGGCTCTCCTAGATAATAAACCCATTTGGTGGGCACAATTCGTAAAAACTAGAGACACTTGCTCAAAAAAGTTATAAGTACTAAACTCAAGAAGGGATAATTTATTGCCCAAGAAAATAAATATGGAATTACAGTAATGAAATGGAGGGACGTAACGGTAAGTTTTGGTATTGTCAACCAAATACTCAGACCGATTTGTAAAAATAAAAAAGCTCCAGGGCGATGTAGTACCGAAACCACAGATTATAATCGACTATAACACAGCCAAAGGCGCAGTCGATTTATCAGATCAGATGGCAGCATATTCGTCCCCATTGAGAAAATCTGTGAAATGGTATAAAAAGCTGGCTACAGATTTATTGTTAAATACTTCGATGGTAAATGCTCTGACATTGTTTAAATCAGTGACTAAACAAAACATACAAATAGTGGATTTCCGAAGGTCTGTAATGATGAATCTTTGCCGAGTCTTACAAAATGCTGCGCCCATAGAAAGACCGAAAAGAGTAAAACACCCTGGAAAAGAAAGACGGTTTGAAAAAGTAAGAAGAACATGTCATCAATGCTACGTAGAAAACGTGCCAATCATGGGTAGCAAACAGGCTAAGACAAAAACCAAAAAAGTATCAACTTATTGCGGAAGTTGTCCAAGTAACCCTTACCTTTGCTTGCCATGTTTTGATAAGATACATTTTTAATAATTTTTAAGTTTATTTTAGTAATACGATTAGAACAGATTATTGTTGTGATAAAGAAGATAAAGATGTGCCATTAAAATGTGATAATTATATAAAGAATTTTGATATAAAAGTTTGTTAAAATGTTCGTAAGCGATATTTTTGTTTGATGACGAAAAAGTTTTGTTCCTATATTTAAAATAATAAATATTTCATAATATATTTTTTGTTTTATTGAAAAAAACCTATATTCATTGTATCGTTAGGAGCGACCCTAGTGTCATAACAATAACTTTGAAAAATCCTACAGATTTATAAACCACGCCGTCTGGTTAGGCTACAGGGCCACGCGGCTCATTTTAATATACGTTTTATTCGATAGCTGCAAAACTTGGCTTGTAGGAAATGTTTTCGTTGAACTTAAAACACGGCTCACTAGGGACCGACGTGGCTCGAACGGTTCAGTAAGGGAAGGCTCACCGGTGAGTCCCATGGCCTGTATGGAAATACTCAAAATTTCACATGGCGCTTAACGTATAGTTTATAGCAGCTAGGCACATAATTAGTAGATACCTAATAAGCTGTTTGCTAGATCATATTGTAATCTCAAGCTAGGTACCTTGAGATTGCAATATGATCTAGCTTAACTGTAATAACTCTTGAGTATAAATGTAAATAATTTATCAACATTAATTGTTGTTAGTCTTTTATTTAAACTCATCAGATACTAACACCCGTATTCTTAAACGGTTCGTCAACTCATGCTCGACTCGACTCAACCTCATTCAACGATATTGGTATTGTTAGTCAAAAAAAATTCCTCCACTCAAGATTTCCTCAACTAATTTCCTCACTCGAGGTTTAGGGATCAACTATCAACTCAAGGTACGTCGCGAGCTAACTTGATACATCCTCAAGCCTCAAAAAGTGACGCTTTCGAGATAATTGGTTGAATTTATATATTGTTGTTGTTGTTATGATGTCTGATTTCGAAGAATTTGTCGATTATGTGTATGATGAACCTTATGATTACCCGACGCGACGTTATTTACGTGACGCTCGCAATCCTGTGGAGTTTTATGACGATGACAATTTTCAAAGAAGATATCGTTTTTAAAAGAAACTGTAATCAATGTTATCCTACCATTGATAACATTGGCACCAACTATAAATAAAATAGGACTACCTGTGCCGCCGCTGAACGAGGCAGCATCATTAGAGCAGCATTTATTACCCACTCGTAACACAATCATTTAGCTTAGCACGAGGGGTTAACAAGAATACTAGTAATGTGTGACCCACATTACAAGTAAGCTTTTTAAAAAAAATAAAAAAATTATTGCTCGACATTTTAATTAATTAGTTATATCTATTTACTTGTTAGTTATGTTAATAAAAATACCAAATTATATATCTATTTTTTATTTTTAAACAATAATAATCTTAATTCAGCCTCTTCCCTCTTGGCTCTATTGCAGCGTAGAAATTCTTCCGCAGCTTCCCTTTCAGCTTTCAATTCGAGTAAGTTTTCCTCTGCTGCCTTTACCATCCACACCTTCTCCTTTTGAGCTTATGCGGCTCCTCATCTCTTCTTTGAGCTCTGTTGTAATTCTCTTGCCGGATAGAAAATTCCTCTTGAATTACTCTAGTCCTGACATTTCTTGATCCTAAAATACAATTACATTTTAATTAACTTTAGCTCTATTTGAGACAAAAGTAAAAATTATCTGCTAATATCTAAGCTGTGAGAAATTAAAAGATAAACAAAGTATCACATTAAAGTAATGTATGAATACAATATGGACTAAGGAAAGCACATTTATTGCAAAAAACTAAATAGATCTCTTTTAAATAGTATGTAAATAAGTAAATCAATAAGTGTGTAGTATAGCATTGATGACAATACTTTTGGGTAACTTGGATTTTTGGAAATTTAAAACAAAACATTAGCTGTTCACACTGAGGTAGAAAAATATTTTTAAGAAAACCTACATATCTGGACAATTTGATACATGATACGATTTAAAGTATATTTAATATAGTATACCTTGTAATTGAGCTGCACTGTAATCAGTAAGGTGGGACTCTGTTTGACGAGGTGGTGTATGTAAGAGACGGTCAGAAAAAGAAAAAAGTGATAGAATATGATAATATAAATACTATAGGACCATTACAAAAAAAATAAGGTTCCTTTACCTCTTTCAGTTAAAGTCTCATTCAAACTATCCCTTCTACTTGCACTTGTAGCATCCTGAGTTACCGTTACTTCTGCTGACCTTCTAGAATCTGTTTGCATATCCATCAACAAATAAGCTGTCATTATCAATCAAGCAAATTAAACAACACATTAACAATAATTACATGTACTTGTTGTTATCACCTCCATTGGAGGTGATTTCTGATAAATCACTGTCAATGATATATGCCAATTCAACATCTGTTTGGTCGGTGAGGGCATCACTAGAAGTACTGGGTAATTTCCGCCCCCAGTCCTCATTCTTTCCCTTTTTTCATGGGTCAGCAAACTTTTGCGCCGTATTTTTAGGTTACCCCAACATTTCTTCAGTTGTGCTTCAGTTCTCTGAAAGGGAGATATGAATTAAAGTTATGTAGTTCAAGTAGGTATTAAATTAGTATTATTACAGTAAATTTAATGACTTACTTTGGTATTTGTTTCGATGGAATTTTACTCCACCGATAAGCAAGCCCAAGATATTTTTTTCGCTGCAGAATTACCCAGTGTCGTTGCCATTGAATTAAGTTTATATTTTATTAATAACTCTTGCAAACAAATATTTTGAGATTCATTAAAAAACTGCCTTCCAGTTCCAGCCATAATTAAACAAGTAAAAATATGATTTTCTGGGGCAACAAATGATGGTGATGCTACGTACACAGTCCGAACACAAGCAACATATTATATTTTTTTGTCTACAAGCCAACCACTTAAAAAAATCCATTCTACAATTCCACATCTTTGTGCCACACTTTTAAAATTTGTTTTGTTTCATTTCGAATTTTTTTGTTGTGACTTTGACATTACGTTGACTTATAAATCACAAATGTTTGGTGAAAACCACAGAATATCTCGAAAAGTTGTATATTTTTTCTCAACAGTGACGTAATGCGTGACGTATTACCTCCACTCCACCTCGACTCATCCTCTCTCGAGGTATCTCTTGATTTCTTTGAGGTAACAACTAAGAACACCAATTTCGAGGTCCCCTCAAGTCGTTCCTTGAGGCCTCCTCCATTGAGTTGGAGTCGAGGCGGTTTCGAGGTTACGACTAAGAATACGGGTGTTATTCTATAAACAAAGGGAGTTGTAAAGTAGAGACTTCTAGTGTCACGATATAGTGGTCCATTGCTACGCATATACACTCTATGTCACGTACGTAAATAAAAACATCACTTGTTCTCCCAGAAATTTACTTTTATTATAAAACCCAATGTTACAATGCTCAACTGTGCCGCATCAAGTAGGCTGTGTCTCTGTGTGAACGGGCCGCGCCCGCGATTTTTAGGGCTTGTGCGCGCAGCTCAAGTTTAGGATCCTTAAACTACCTGTTTCGATGGCTTCCATACATTCATTTTCTTTTAATTAGTGATGGGTCGTTGAAGGTTTTTCCGTCAACGAAACGTGAACGTTGATTTGCGTTTGTCAACTAGTTGATCAGTTTCGTGTAACGAACGTCAACTTGCATGAACGATAAACGCCTAAACGCTTTTATTCACGTATGCTATTGTAATGTTAATTTACGAACAATTTGATGCAGTTTACCTAGGGTTCTAGATGATCTTCCCTTCATACTTTTTCAGGCTTAGGACTGATTAATCTATACTAATATAAAAAACTGAAGAGTTTGTTTGTTTGTTTGCTTGAACGCGCTAATCTCTGGAACTACTGGTCCGATTTGAAAAATTATTTCAGTGTTAGATAGCCCATTTACTGAGGAAGGCTATAGGCTATATATCATCACGCTATGCGGACGACGTCGCGGGCATAAACTATTTGTTATAAAACACAAATTTCCGGCGTATTTAGAAGATCATCTGATTTTTATGTACATCAATCAATTATTATTTACATTATTTTGGCTTGTTATATTTTTTTACTTTTTATTTTGTTTTTTGTAATTTTATGTACATTCGTTTTTTTTTATTTTACCTTTTATTCATAGCCCTTGAACCGGTCTGCAGGCGAATTTACGTTCAGGAACATGATTTGTTCTACTTTGCTTGTGGTCAGCCTTGTTCATCTTTGGTTTATAATAAGACCAGTTTTTCAGAACATCCGTTCACAAGGAACAGATGTAGCCCTAGTTACAGTGGGTAACAAATATTTGTTTTGGTGGGGATATACAAATTGATGATTGTTCCACCATTCGAGTGGGCAGTTTAAATTTCCTAGTTGGTCTTTGCTTGGTAATATTTCGCCCGCTAGGTACATATCTACGTCCTTTATTGCCTTTGACAGTGGCGTTCCTTGTGTTGTAGTACTCGCAATCATTTGGTCAAAAATATTCCACGGGTTTAAATCGTCATAACTTTTGTTTAAGTCGTCAGTTACTGTCAAAACTGTAGGTGGTGTGGTGTCAGTTGTTTTTGCGATCAGTGCAGCAACCATTTTCCTAACTCTTTCTTTTGTTTTATTTGCTTCATTTTGATCACAAAATCATTGTTTTGAAGCGGGGGTCCATGAAAGTGCACAAAGAAAAGGTGCCACTTTGTTCAATGATTCCGAAACGGTTCTATTAATCCGGTCTCGTTCGAAATCCGTCTGCATGTAATTTTTTCACATGCTTCTTTAAGGCATCGTGTGACAACGATTACGGAACTTCCAGATACATATTTATCCCCGCTCATAGATTTGGTGATCTCTTCAAATGGTCTTAATATTTGACACAATTGTGAGTATAATGTCCAATCTTCGGTAGTGATTATGGGTAAACGACTATCTGTGAAAGCTAAGGTAGCACGAATAGCTTCATCAAGCTCAACAAATCTTTTCAGCATATATAATATGTTGAATTCCATCATGTATCTACGGCTTGGCTAAGACGTTTTGGTTCATTTCCTTGTTGAATTTGATATTTCTGCAACCTCTCTGATGAAAGCGTGCTTTTTTTTAAATGTGCCACAATCCTTTTTACTTTGGAGATATCATCTTCGACAAGTTTTAGAGCATTATCAACAATTAAATTCAGTGTGTGTGCGTAACACCCTGCCGGTTCCACTCTCATCGGTGCTCTGTACCTTCTACTCAAGGCACAGTTGAGAGCACCGAGCAAGTATATTATATATATATATATATTTATATAGATTTGTTTGCAGTAACATAGACGGAGGCGGAGTTTGAGATGAAAACGCTGAACTAAAGATCGATGCCTACATGTTTCCGCTTCAAATGGCTTTTCAAATTGGCCGTAGTAGATTTATAAGAAATCTTTTCTTTACATATATTACAACTAGCTTTCCCACTATCATCTTTCTCAACATGTAACCACAATTCACTGTTATAGATATTCTATTTCACGAAGGCTGTTAAATTATTGAAATTTGAACTTTATTTCAATAACGTAAAGGACTTCGTGAGATAGAATGACTATACCACTACGTCCCGGCATTTTTATCCTATTTAACTGTACACTAAATTATATTTATAAAACCTATATAACTGTGCACGACAGCATCATAAGGACTACATGCGGCGAGAGGGGTACAAGTAGTGACCGTCGCAATCCATGACCATAGTATGAAAATTGTATTATTTTACCTCGTTTACATATTAATTAATATATTTTAAGAATAATCTTGATTGTAAATAGGTAGTAGGAATATATATCTAAAAGATAAGAATAATATTTAGGTGTATAGAGACTGCTGATTGATGAATATTTTATAATGAAAATATTAGCTAATGTTTGTCTTACGAATACTTTGTAGGTAGTTATTATTAGTTAATGTTTGTCTTAATATCTCTTAAAGAATAGTATTAATAAGTGTTAATTACATTATTTCTTGAATAATAATAAGAATAAATGTTTGGAAGTATTATAATAGGAATAATCAAATAAGAATAATATTCTTAAAGTTATGATGCAAATAAAGTTACGTTTATTTGTTGTTTTATTATAATATACGTAGGAAATAACATATTTCCATGTAATAAGAGTAGAAATAACTATGCATACGCCCGCTCCTCCCCGCTATCGCGTCGTTGCGGGAGTTTTATTGTTAAAGAAATAAAATTTACGTACGTTGAAAATAACAAAACGTTGGGTTCAGTTTCTCGTTTCGTCAAACGAGTTGAATTCGTAAACGTCGTTGTCTCGTAACTCGTTGACAAATTCAACGAGTTGATTTGTACACGGTCAACGTACATGTACTAGTGTTGCTTAAACATCGATTATTTAAGTTTCCGATATAATCGATTGCTTTTTTAAAAACAATCGATACTATCGGAAACCTATCGATTGTTTTTTTAAAAAACAATCGATACATCCTGCCTGCGAGTCGAATTTTTCCTTCACTAAAATAACTTTATAATCTTAGCATGAAAAATGCAAAAAAATCACAAAAAGATCGATACATCGATATTTAATCGATTGTTTTCGAGACTTTTATAGGTATACAATGAAACACAACTTTCTATTCTTTCGTATTGAAAATTGAATATATTTATGTGGGAATGTATGATTGATGTAGTGACAACACTGTGAGAGTGAGACAGAATGATAGGTAAGAGAGAGAAAGAAATAAACGGAACGGAAGATGATAGGAAGGGATTGAAGATGGCGAAGGACGAAAGAGCAAAGAATTTGTAAAGACGTGTCGTGTGAAAATAAATAGTTTGTGATAAATTTACGGATATTTTTATTCACTACGATCCCACAATTTTGGGGGCTCGTCCGGGATCCGCAAAAAGGTAGTGAATTAAAAGCGTAGTTAACACGAGCTATTCAAGAAGTCCCGACCGCGTGCACGTGCCAAAGACGCCGGTATTTTTTTCCCCGTTACGACCTGAGGTTACGACTTACGACGAAAGACGACGACGCTGTAACAATCAACGACGCTAGAGGAAAAAGTTACCACGAAGATGGACGCATCAAATGTGAATTCGACACTCCACATAAGCGCCGAGTTAGTGCCTAAATTCAGCGGGCAGGACAAAAGTTATCCAGCTTCCAGATGGGTTCAGGATTTAGAAGACCATGCCTTGATCTTTGAATGGACCCCCATACAGCAGCTACTAGTGGCGAGGCGTGCTCTCATCGGAACCGCGGCGCTATGGCTCAAATTAGAGAGGCCATTCAAATTCCAAACGTGGGATGGCTTGAAAGACGAACTTCTGAAGGAATTCGCCGATTCTACAGATATGAAAGCAATACATGAAATGATGAGTGCCAGAAAGAAGCATAAAAATGAAAGCTGTTTAGACTATGTCTTAACTATGAAAGAGATGGGCAAAAGAGGTAAAATGCCTTAATATGTTGCAATCAAGTATATAGTTGACGGTATTGTTGACTCTGAAATTAATAAAATGATGTTATATGGTGTCAAGACGTACTTACTCAGACCTAAAAGAAAAGCTGAAAATATACGAAGCTATAAAAGAAAAGACGAAAAGAGATGCTAAAAACCAAGGGAAGTATTGGACTCCCAATACTAAAGCCTCAGTTTCGAGATGTTTTAACTGCGGAGAAGTAAATCATATATCATCAGATTGCCCACATAAAACCCAGGGAAAAAAGTGTTTTCGTTGTAACGAGTTTGGTCATATGGCTACATTTATTTAATTTTAAAACATATTTAAATTTTGATTTATAAAACCAAAGTGTTCACATTTTGTCCTTGAGCCCGCTTCTTTTTTCGTTCATAATGAGCCCTGCTTTCGAAAAGATCCGTTCCAAAGGAACAGACGTCGCTGCACAGCTCAAATATTTTTTTGACATCATAGACAATACATTTGTTGATTTTTCCCAATATTTTAAAGGACAAGCATGTTTATCAATTGTTGGTTTTTCTAAATATTGACGAACATCAATTATCGATTCAACGACTGGTGTTGTATGACGTTCCTGGTTGGGCAAAAAAAGCAAATCATCGGATTTGGAATTCGTCTCTGTAGCAGACGTACTTGGAGAAGCTTGAATTTCGGGTATTTCTGTTGGTATGGATGCAATGAGATCCGCATATTCACATTGGAGGAGTTGTGCTGCGTCATCAGCTTCGAAGAGGGTCCTAAACCCGTGTTTTTTAAATCTTGGGTCTTATATTGTCGCCAGCTTGTTGACAGTCCTAGTATTAAATGGTTTCAGCCTTTCATCTACATATTTAAGTAATTAATTTAGAACCATTCGTCCTTCAACCGTTAATATAGTTGCATCAATGTGTGCTAATTTTACAGAAATACCTCGTGTAAGTGGTATTATCAAAGATGCAGTGACGTATGACTCTCCTGAGATCGTGGTTGTTTCCACTTCAAAAGGTTCTAGGATCCTTATTATCTCCTCCATAACTATATAATTTTCTGCTGTGAGTGGAGGAGGTGCCCTAGGGCATTCATTTATCGCAATCGCTAGTTCACTTCGCACCTCCAAAAGTCTTTTTAACATATAGTATGAGCTATTCCAACGAGTGGAAACTTCTTGAATAAGTTTCAGTACTACTTTTTTTGCTCTTTTCTGAGCCATTCGCAATTTATCACTACTTAATGTGCTGCTGTGGAAGAAAGTCACAATGGCCTTCGCTTTCGATAAAATCTCGGTAAATTCTTCCACTTTAAAACAATCTTGAACGGTCAAGTTAATGAAGTGGGCAAAGCAGGGTGAATGCCGAATTCTTAAAATTTCGGCCGTTCTTTTCATAGTTGCAGCGTTGTCTGTAACCATTGCAACAACCTTCTCGCGGATTTTGTATTCCAACAATATTTCATTAATGACTTTAAAATAAACATAAAATAATTGGCAACGCTAAAATCGTTAAAAACAAATGACTAATTAAAAAAATTGTTCAAATCAGTTTCCAATCGCGGAAAATATCGCTGCACAAACATACAATAATTTTATAATACGGTCTAATAGATCACCTCTTCCTATTTTGAAGTCGGTTAAAAATGACAATAGCTACATATCTAATATCAAAAGGCATGCTTGATATGGCATAAAGGATAAAAAACTTACATGTGCCATTGCTTCAGCATTATGATGACCTTCAATAAGGGTGAAAGTAATTTTTCGTCCACTGTAAAATGTGCAGTTAAAGCCAAAATACCTTCATTTGCATTGTTTGTCCACATGTCAATTGTAATACTTAAAAAATTACACTTTGAAAGAGCCACTTCCAATTTATTTTTCAATTCGTCATATAGCTTAGGGATTAGTGATCGTTTCAGGGTGTGTCTATCTGGCACCTCATATCTGTTGTTTAAGACAGAGGAAGTTGTTGTTTACTCCCGCCAAATATATTTGTATAATTGTACAGTCGTTGAGGGGAGTTCTAAATCCCAACTAACACAAAAAAATGATTTTGCATACTGCTGGACGGAAAACGAGTTTATCAAAGGGGCAATTGAGATAGCATCGATTTTATATCATAGACTTATGAACACTGACTTAATTGGAGTTGAAACAGTAAGATTAATAGCAGATCGATGCGGAGGGTAGAACAAAAATTCAATTATGCTAGCAATGTGCTCCAATGGTGTGCAGAATCTGCACCTAGCAATGTGATAACTCTGGAACTTGTGTTCCCTATTGTAGGGCATTCTTTCATACCTCCAAATCGAGTCTTTGTCCAAATAGAGAAAGAAGTTCGAAAACGAGAAACTATAGTGCGACCTGGAGAGTACTTAGAGATTATAAGCGAGTGGAGTACAGTTTTCAGAATGGAGAGTATTTATTATTGTAAAAAAAATTTAAAAAAGCAAACGATTTTATATTACGCGGGCCAAAAATTATGGAAACATTATTAAAGGGGACGTGAATTACAGAAACTTAAAACTGCATATTTTTTATTTCCCACTCTTAAAAGTATCAAAACTGGTTGACAATGTAGTGTAATTAGCCATAACAAATATGGCTTTCTCCAAAGGTCAAAGATCAAAACCGGCAATGTCCGTGTAAGCAAAACAAAGACGGCAATCTCCAAACATTTTTTGCATTTTTAGGCAGGATTTTAAGATGTCTACAAATAGTGGTCAATACTAGTCTACATTAGAGATTTGGATGTAAATATTCAGAATTAAGTTAATAATACCTTCATGCTACAATTCGACATAGTGGAGATTGCCAGGTTTGATTTTATATGACTCGATTGTTAGGTATTATATAAAAAGCAGTAAAAATAACACTTTTGTATTATTTAGATTTAATAATTGAGAAGACACGAGTACACACAATTTTTCGCTTAAGGTAGCAGAGAGAAGGGTGGAGTGAACACAGACTATAAATCACATCCATCAATTGACATTACACTCTTTGACTTACAGGTATTTAATCCTTAACACCCCCTCTCAATATTTAGTTTAAATATTGATTACAATACAATCTTAAGTTTACTTATAAAATAATTATGTTTTACTGACAACAATAGCTTAGTAAAAATATCTGCAACATTTTCGTTGGTTGGTACATAGGAAATGGTAAACATATTTTTATTTATACAATCTTTAATAAAGTGAAATTTTATGTCTATGTGTTTTGTTCTTTTACCATTTTTATTACACTGAATCATTTGTATGGCACTTTGGTTATCTATCAGAAGGTATATATCTGTGAAAAAATTAAAATTTGTGAGTATAAAATGTGTATCAAGCACAGTAACATAGAATTTATGTTTAATGCTCTGAAACTCAAAGGAGTCATACCACATAAAAGCATGACTGAGCTATTAAACGAAATCGCATGTGATGCTAAATCTTTTAACTGCATGTACAATAAATGTCATTAATGCAAAATTGCTAAAATTCAATACAATGAAGACAAAGTGCACGACGAGCTAGCTTGGTTCAAATGGGGTAGGGTGATTCATACCTATGTAAAATCAGGCCAAGAAATTACGACAAATAAGACCACAAATAAAAGGTACTGTACTAGATCTTAACACGCAGTTTAAAAAAGAATTTTCTGCATTTAAAACTCATTGATTTAATTGGATAGAACAGCAACGTCAGTATCAAGCTTGTGTTACCAATATTATAGAGGAAGAAATTGGTATTTTGTGTGATTTCTCTGAAAATTACGAATGCAAATAAAGCGAAGAAATTCAGTCGATGCACTTTGGTGCGTCGAAAAATGCAATTAGTCTGCAATGTAGTGTGATTTTTGGAAATGAGCGTTCGCAATCGTTTGTCACGGTGTCCGACGATAACTATCACGAGCCGCATGCCATTTGACACATCTTATAACTGGCCAAAGAGGAGTTTCCAAACACACAAATAATCTTTTTTTTCCGATGTGTGAAATTTCTATTTGCTTAATTTGTTCACATAGAAATTAAATCTAGCCTACTCAACCTGGTCATTCTCTGAAGCAGGATATGGAAAAAGTATGGCAGATGGCATCGGAGGATCTGTAAAAAGACAGCTTAACAAAAGAATATCGAATGGTCATGATATTACCAATGCGACTGAAGCGTGTCATGTTTTGCAAAATATTATAAAGTCTGTAAAGTGTCTTTACATATCGGACAGTGACACACAATTTTAAAAAACTAATCCCTGATGGTTTGCGCGCCGTACCTAGAACAATGCAATTGCTTACCAATCCGGACCAATACGACCTTCAAACCTTCAAGATAGAGCGTACTCCCTTTTAAAAGGCCGGCAGCGCACCTGTGACTCCTCTGGTGTTGCGGGTGTCCATGGGCGGCGGTGCTCGCTTACCATCAGACGATCCGTCTGCTCGTTTGCCTGCTCTCACATAAAAAAAAATTGCATCATATAATTTCTTTTCAACCCCATGAGATCCAACACCGTGAACTGAGTTGTTTCTGTGATGAAATGCGAGGTTTGTGCAGCTGTTATAATCCCAAAACACATTTATTGACAGATCAGATGAAATCAATTACTGTAGCACATGTAAGTGATGATACGATTAATGATTAATGAGTTTCTTGATTGTGCAGATCCATCCGTAATTTCAAGCCCAGAACCGGCTATACCACTGCTTCCAACCGATTTCCTAATTGATGAATGTCCTTTTTTGGAAGGTACAGAAGCCGTACCACTAGTTGTTTCTCCAAAATATTCCACGCTTGAAACTCATTTTCCACCGACGACCGTTAAAGGAATTAACAAAAATTTAGATTGCGATCCCATCCAACTTACGGCACCCATTAAAAAAGTAAAGGTGCTCAAACCCCTTCAAGTACCTTTGAAGAATTCACCTCAATCAAACCCAAGTGGAATTTTACAAGAAAACGTTGAGAACCAGGACATACCCTTTGAAGAATACGCCAATCAAACTCAAGTAAGATATTAAAAGTAAAAGTTGAGAATCAGAACATAATAATAGGGAAACGTAATGCGTCATCGAGAACATTTCCTTGTCATGTTTGTAAGTTTCATTCTGCAAGAAATGGCAAGTGTATGGTGTGTAGCAAATGGGTTTGCATATCATGTAGTGGTACTACATCATTTGATTATATTTGTTCAGTGTGCTTATGTGATGATGAGTAAATGTCATAATTTTTTTAAATGAATCTCATAATCGACTTTTCGGTATGCTATAATTTTCATAGTGTAGATTCGTTCGTACAAATAAATAATTTAATTATTTTACGAACGAATCAACACTAAGAAAAAAAAACTTAATTACTGTTTTTATATATTTTTACGATTTTAAAGACATACGTTATTAGGAATACGTATTTTACGTTACATGTGTTAAGAATTCCTCAAAATGTTATTTTAGAGTGTTTTAAATGACTTTACTTGATTAGTTTTAAAGTTGATTAATTCTAAGTAATGTAAACTGTGCCTTATAATTCCTAAAGTGGCGATTTGTTCTATTAACGTCACTTGTCCTACTTTTATGGTGATATTTAGATTTAATATAAAAATATTCTCATAAGATTACTACTCTGACTTAAATTGTTTATAATAATATTATTTAAGTGTTATTTCTTTTGTTACTTTGGCATAAGTGCCAAAGTAGAGGCTTGGCTGTGCAATAAAACGTGACATAAAGTAACGTAGAGGAATAGTTTTCGTAAAAAAAACGTTGATGTTACTTATATTACTAATTATAAGTTTGTGATTTTGAAAACTGTTCTTGTTAAAATATATTATAATAAAAAAAAACTTATTTGATTTACCGGTGAGTTCACGTTGGCTGCGGTCTAATATCGCTCTAATTATCCTACGGTGCGGCCGGCTACGCGCGAGGCGTGTGCGACAGCACACTCGTAACGCATTTTATTATTTAAAACAAGAGTGCGGTCGCGCACGCCACGCGTGTGAGCACCGAGCACTACAGCGGTGCGTACCTATATTATATATAGGTACTAGTACCTATATATAATATAACAATTCAACAGGATAATAGGACAACAGGAATTATTATGGTTTATCAGCATGCCCGTGTTTTATACATAACTACAAGAATTTTCACACAATGACAATAGAAATTTTAAGTTCCATCTAAAATAAAACACCTTGGGGAGAACAAGGTAATATCTATTATCTATTTACATATATATACTTACCTAGCTTTATTTTTGATTTGAACTAAGGAGGAAGGAAATAATAAAACAGTTTTTAAAAGTTCATATTTATTTTGGGGGAGCCCTGGTAACTCACTCAATCACACTCAATCACCAGGGCCCCCCATAGCCGACACGTTCCTGGAGCCGACGCGTTTTTTCACGTGGGAGAGCCCTGCTTCGGCACGAATGGGCCGGCTCGACCGGAGTGATACCACGGCCTCACAGAAAATCGGCGTGAAACAACGCTTGCGTTGTGTTTCGCCGAGTGAAGGAGGTTACCGGAGGCCCAAACCCTTTAAAAGGCGGGCAACGCACTTGCGACTCCTCTGGTGTTGCGGGTGTCCATGGGCGGCGGTTATCGCTTACCATCAGGTGATCCGTTTGCTCGTTTGCCCCCCTATCTCATAAAAAAAAAGCCACCCAATACACATCCCGGGGTGGCGGTAGTTCCGGGGCAGCAGATGCTGGCGACGTCCATCCCCCGCTGTAAAAAATAACAATATTTATAGTAAAACTATAGAAAAGCATTCGACCAAGGTGAAATGGTTGCTGAAAAAGAGCAGTAAGAGGTTACTCCCTCATTTTGTCTTATCACAACAGACCTACAGACTGTGATTATCAATCCCAAGTAATGCTTGCAATAAAAAATATTGGAATTAATGTGAATACTAGCATAGAAATAAATTATATTAGTTACTTCTTATTGAAGAATGTTGAAGTACACAAGTCAATTAAGTACATAGATTTATAAAATGTATACAAATTATTTTATAAATAAAATTATCCATGGTAAAATTACCTATTATATAAAGTTCCTGAATCGGTATCCATTTTATAGGTTCAATTTACACACACACACATTTATTGAAAAAACAAAAATTCAATGGGAGAGAACATGCCTTCCCAATAATACTATGACAAGCTAAATATATTTTGTAAACTACTTCAATTGAAACATGATACTATAATCATAATTATTATGGAGGTACCTCATAGGCATATAAACTCCTGCCTCGGGCAGGAGCAGGGGATGGATCCTATCTTCGACGCTCCTCACATGAAGTGAGAGCGTCGCCAGCATCTGCTTCATCTTCAAGATTTAGGATTTAGGTTAGCAGGTATAAGTCGATTTCGATAGTCAAGTCGAGCTGATGTAATATTGATACATCATGATTTTACGCATACCTCATCTACAGATTCCCCCACGCGAAGCATGAGGCTCGCCGCTTGCAGGCCGGGATCAATCTGTTCGTAACGTGGTCTGAAACAAAGAAAATGTTAAATACACTAATGGTCATGACATGGATACAGCGAAGGTTTACATACAGTTGGCGCAATATAACTT
Organism: Acronicta leporina; assembly: GCA_947256265.1. Lineage (NCBI taxonomy): Eukaryota > Metazoa > Arthropoda > Insecta > Lepidoptera > Noctuidae > Acronicta > Acronicta leporina. The sequence continues at coordinate 4,003,392 of OX366533.1, read as the reverse complement.
GAACCAAAATGGTGGATGCAATAGTCGTTTTTAGTACATTTTGCTCGCAAATGTACTGCGCAAACTTTCCCTCTATCCGTTAGTTTTGGTTCAACTCATTTTGCGCGAACCATAACCTATTATCATAAATACTTACTCTCTTTCCCTTGGCCCGCAGCACCACAAGCGGCGAAGCCAGCCCCAGGAACGGTGGTTTTCGGTAATTTGACTCCTAAAACAATAAATTACTGTCATAAATACATTATATAATACATAAGAGTACAAGTATATAAATTCTATAAACATTTCATAAGAGTACTTACATTTTTCTTGAAAAAAAAAGTATTCGTTTGTAGACGCGCAGGTAGGTGGACGAACCAAAATTTTTTGAAAGTGTTGTGTTCGTCCGGCGTCTAGTGAATTCCACAGGTTTTTTTTTTTTTTAAATTGGTTTTGGCTCGGATACAAAGCCCTTTATACCAATCCACAGGTTATTTATTATATTTAAGCACAGACTAACAAACCAAATCAAAAATTACAAATTGAATGAATGAATGGATTATGTTAGTATAAAATTTAATAGCAATTCAAAAATAAAAATTTTATCGTTATGATGGAAATCTGAACCGTATGGTTCCCGAATTATAATTTGCACAGATTCGACTTATCGGCTTATAATTGGAGAACAATAGTGAATCGACTTGGTAATGGTCATTTAAAAAAATATAATATAAACAGTAGGATCATCTAAAACTGGCCTATTGTTTTATATTCTATTATACCAGATTTACAGATCCTACCTTTTTACGAATTCATATTATGACACCTTTGTCGCAAACAAATAGATAAGTAGGTAGTTCGATTTCGGGAGCGAGAGATTAGGTTTTTAAAAATAGTAATAAAATTAATGTTTAACAAGTTGAAAATAAGATTTTATTATCTACGACCTGAGCTTACAGAGTTCGATGCAAGACTGCTTAATTCTACCTACCTTTTATCTAATTCCCACACAATAGAAACTTAAAACTAACTTACGAGCTACAGTTACAATAACAACCGCCCGGATGGGCTAACTGATAAGAAAATGCTGGGTCAGAGTCTACCGCAGCGTGAGAACTTGCTAGGCTGAAAGGTTATGAATATAACTCCTCCCCCCTTGGACTGAAGTTATCGGAAAGGCAGCGTTTTTCCGAGAACTTCGTAAGGTCCCTTGAACAAAATGTTATTTAATTATTAACGAATATAATGAAGTTATTGAGGTAAACTAACTAATAATAAGGGCAATAATAAATGACAATCCTGCTTCTTAAGAAGCTTTGCCTATACAGGAAATTACTTAAACAGAATTATAACTAACAACATTAATTAAGATGACGATCGCGTACAACGAATAAATGGCTTATACTATTTGTTACACTTTTTACACTGGTACACTTTGTTTCAGTATGTAGTTCAAATGTCGAATATCGTCCAGTTTAACTGCTTTTAAGTCCACAGGTTCTGTATCTGCAGCTATTGTTATGCAGCGGTATGTTCCCACGTAAGTATAAAACGGGCACAGGCATGTATCCCGTCCTTAGAGAGTATGTATGAACGCCGCCTTTGAATTTGTATAGTATGTATGCAGGCATCGCATTGCTCTCCTATGGTTACGATGTATGCTCCCCGTATACGCTGCTTTGTATCGTCATTATCAAAAGTTTCATGTATGACTTTGTTATATTTGGGGTGTACTATCCAACTATTTGGGGTAATTCGTTCGATTTTCAGGTTTTCAGACCTTGGTTTACCTGGCGTGGTAAACTGCGTGAAAGGTTATGGTGATATTTCATGAGTTGTTCGATATAGGTTTCCTCTGCATATTGAACGAGTTTATCTTCAGAGCAAAGGTATTCCTTAACTGTAATCTCCTGAATTGGTTGCTCAATCGGGCGGTATTGACACCTTCTACTAATAGGTAAGGAAATTCAGGGATAACGATAAGTGTATGGTTGCTGGAATCGTCGGACATAGGAAAGGAGTACAATTTGTAATAATTATAATATGTTACATTATCAATAAGTGGAACTTCAATGATAAAGGTTATTTCGTTATCTTTAAAGTAAGATTTTACAGAGAATGATCCCTCTATTTTCAACAATTCTAATAATTCAGCACAATTTTTATCAGACTTATGTAGAATAGACTCTTTACTGAATGCTTATGCTGTTTCTATTCACTAAGTTTTACATAGACAGCCCTAAAGTTAATATAAACTAAGTACCTAATCAAAATACGTAGGTTGTATAGTAGCTATGATTTTTCCCCTTTTTTATAAGACCTTTTACAAGATATTCAATTAATGTAATACGTGCATTAATTTTCTTAGTGTTTTCATCATTTATTTCGGTAGTATTTCGGTAGTGTTCAGAAAGTGATCCAACATTTCAGATATCACAGTAGATTTATTCCGAATATTTTTTGGACATTGTAAGAAAGATCGGTGACGTGGATTTTGATTAATCTTTACTGCTTGAAGGGCCTGGTTTGGGGGATGCTGGTTTGGAACAGCCTGGTTCGTCGTTGTCTATATCGCCAGGCGTAAACACCACTTGTGAAGGACGTTTTATGTTTTTAATTGGGACTTTTGTATCCCTATCTTTAAGTTTTATTGGAATTATATTGCGTTCTATCTGCCCAGTTACGACAGCTTTTTGGAACCTAGGTTTATCTTTGGCTTGTCTTTTATTAACAGCCTTAGCGAAAATTGTTTGTCCTGATTCTAAAGTTGGTTGCGGTTCGCCAGCTCGCTTGTTAATAATGTTTTCTTTACGGGATTTTAGCTTTTCTGAAAGGTATTTATAAAGTGATTGGGTTCTTTTCTTGTGGTCGTTAATTAATTGTTGTTTGTAGGCTTTGTCGAAATCAGTGTCAAATGTGGAATTTAGTTCTGTGTGACCAAACACAACTTCGAATGGTGATAAGTCTGTAGCGCTGTGAATAGTATTATTGTAGGCCATGACGGCATAGGTCATTACAGATGCTGCATCTGTAAATTTTCTTTCATATTTAGCCAATCGGTACATTTCTATTATTGTGGAGTGAAAACGTTCAATCAATCCCATAGAATTCGGGTTATTGGGTGTACCTATGTGTAATTTAATTTTATACAAGTCTGTCAGTTCTTTTAACAATTCATTGTTGAACTCAGTTCCAGGGTCTGAACTAATTTTTTGTGGTATACCGTAAAAAGAAAAGTATTTCATAAGTGCTCTTACTACTTCAGGTGTTGAACGAGAAGGAATTTCTATGGCTTGCCCCAATTTACTGAAAGCGTCAATTAAGGTCAAATAGTATTTGGATTCTATGGTAAACAGATCGATAAATATTTCTTGAAAGGGTGCATTTTGGGTCTGTGTTAGTTGAAGAACAGGTTTGATAGGTTTTCTATCATATTTAGAAGTTTTACATTGTTCACAGGAATTTATGATGGCGGAAACGGTTTCGTTCATATTTTGCCAATGATAGGTACGTCGGATTCGTTTAATAGTTTCTGTAATACCACGGTGGCAAGTGTTGCCTTCGTGTAGTTTAACCAATATAGCTCTTTGTTCCTGTTCATCCTCAACATAAACCACACGCTCAGTACATTCGTAGAAGTTAACCATACCCTTTTTAAATAATGATACAATAATATTACTGAAATCTTTTCTATGTTCGGGATGCTCAAAGTAAATGAAGTATTTAGTTTTCGGCTTTATATGTTTCTTTAAAAAGTCTTTAATAAGTTCAGGGTTGTGTAGGGGCAGAAATACCTCTAGTACTTTTTGTTTGTCTCTAGATATATCTTTCATCTGGATTTCATTACGGAACCAGCTAAAAACAAGTATCTGGTTTGGCTTTGTATCTATTGCTTCATTTAAGATAGGTATTCCGTAAGATTCAAGATCTTTAGCCGAATGAATTGTTTGAGTAGAAGTAGATTCAGTTGGTATGGGGTAATTTGATGGTTGTTCAACCATAACTATGTCTGAAATCGTTATAGGACTGGCTGTCGCCGTTCTTTCAGAGTCGGATATTGATATAGTCGAGTCGTCAGTGCTCCGCCGTTTTGAAACGTCAGTAATTCGTTTAGTGACATCTTCCAAATAACTATGCAGTCTTTTTTGTTTCTCGTCTACGTTAACAATCATTGAGCTATCGTCGGGTACGTCAGCTCCTAATGCGTTTAGTCTAATGCGAGATAATGCGTCTGCGTTCACGTTCTGCTTCCCATTTTTATATATGACACAAAAGTCATATTCTTGCAAGCGCAAGCGCCAACGTGTTAACTTGCTATTAGGTTCCTTAAGTTGGTATAACCAAACTAACGGTCTGTGGTCAGTGTAAATGTCGAATTTATGTCCATACAAATAAGGTCTAAAATGTTTTGTGGCCCATATTATTGCTAATAGCTCGCGTTCAATAGTACTATATCTTTTTTCAGTATCCGTCAAGGTCCTGCTGGCATAGGCTATCGGCTTGTCACCGCCTATAGGGCCTTGTGATAGTACAGCGCCAATTGCTACTTCAGACGCGTCAGTCGTTAATACAAACGGTTTAGTCATATCAGGGTATTGTAAGATTGGGGAATTAATAAGAAGTTCTTTACATTTTTCGAAAGCTTCGGTATATTTTTGATCGATAACTACTTTCTTACCCTTTTTAAGACAAGCTGTTAGTGGTTGCGTGATTTTCGAGAAATCTTTGATAAACCGTCTATAATAACCTAGGAAACCTAAGAATCGTTTTATTTCTGTCTGTGTCTGTGGCATGGGGTACTTGAGAACTGCTTGTATTTTGTCATTGTTAGGTTTAAGGCCGTCTTTAATCAGTGTATGTCCTAAGTACTGCACTTCCCTACGTAAAAACTCAGATTTGTCTAATTGGACCTTCAGATTCGTTTGACGAAGTCTGTCAAACACGGCCCGTAACTTTTGAGTGTGTTCTACTAATCCGTTTGAATATATAAGTATGTCATCTAAATACACTAGGCAATGTATACCCTGCAACCCCCTTAACACATTATCCATTGTGCGTTGGAAGGTCGCCGGTGCTGTTTTCAGGCCAAATGGCATACGGAGGAATTCGTAATGACCATTTTGAGTAGAGAAGGCTGTTTTCTCAGTGTCAGAAATTTCTATTTGGTGGAAACCGGAAGCTAAATCTAACGTTGTAAAATAATTGCTTTTACCTAGTTTGTCAAACAAGTCGCATATGTTGGGAAGTGGGTACTTATCGTCGATCGTTATGTCATTGAGTCGGCGATAATCTATAACCATTCGATATTTCACCTTACCGGAAGCATCTGCCTTTTTGGGAACCAAATGAACAGGGGCACTCCATGGCGAATGTGATTCCTGAATCACATTGTCTTTGAGAAGCTTTTCGACCTGACGTTTGATTTCCTCAGCTTGTGCTGGTATTTGTCTGTATGGTTTAATATAAATTGGGTCTTCATTTGTGGTCCTTATGTGATGTTTTACCTGATTTGTAAAGGTCAAGGGCAACTCGTCGCAATAAAATATGTCCTTGTATTCTTCGCATAATTTATTTATTGTATCACGTTCCTCGTGATTTAAGTGGTCCAGTCGTAATTTTGATAAATTGTTTGTCAGTAGAGAGTCAATCTCAACGTCTGTCAAGTCAGTAGTAGTATTTACTATACACTCGTCATTATAGAATTCAGTGACCGTGAAAGGGGCTGTAATGGTCAATTTCAATCTAAGGTCAGTTGTGTTCTGTATGACAGTGGAGGCAAAATAGTTTTCGCATTTAACAATTGCGGCTGGCATTCGGACACCATCCCGAAACTGCTTGTAATCTAAAACAGCAAGACCATCTTTCTGATTTACAGGCAGTCTTACTCGATGTTCCGTGCGCGGATTTAATTGAAATTCGAGGTTGCTGTTATATACTATGGGAATGTTAACACCATTGGTTTTTAGTGTCTTGTCTTTCAAACATATGTCAGCGCTAAGTCGAGACATAAGGTCCATTCCAATCAGTCCGTCATACCTATTGTCAACATTATATATATAAAATTTATGGTAGCCACTTTCATTGAAAATCGAAAAAAGAGGAATGTTAGCTACTTCATGATGAATACTAGAAGCATGCGTACTTGTGACTGTAAATGGTTCATACTGTTTTGATTCAGCAAAATATTCTTCAGTTTTTTCGGGGCTTATGAAAGACCTCGTGCTTCCTGTATCTAACATGAATTTACCATCTATATCTGGGATATATATATAAGGATGTCTTAAGTTAGCGTCATAATTAAGCTCTATCATTTCTGGTATAATTGAATCGAATCTATTTGAAAATTTTGCACATCATTTGTATCTTTGTTACTTTCAGTATATTGCGGGATATTTACGTTCTCAGCGTATTCCGGGTCGGGGTACTGATCTACACCACCAGCACTAGAATACTTGTTTGTATAGTCGTAGTCATAGTCAGCCGTCATATTATAATAAGTGTAATCATTGTAAGTATCGTTTGAATCGTAATATTGTTGCTCGTCACTAGCATAGAGCTCATTTACAGGGAAACCTTGTTGTGGCTTAGCGGGTGTTGGGGCAGTTCTCATAGTCACGTCACGATCGTTCAAGAGAGCTTTGGGTGGTTGGTAGCCTGAAGGTTGAGGGTGTCTGTAACCAAATTGTTGAGGTTGCTTAGGGCCAAGGACAGGTGGTCTATACCCAAATTGAACCGGGGGTCTATATCCAAACTGATTAAATTGAGGTCGGAAACCATTCTGTTGATTTGGCATATTTGGGCGTACAAGATTTTGATTAGGTATGCCGAATTTAAATTGAGGTTGATTTGAGAGGGGCCTGAAATTATTATTATATTGTAATGGAGGCTGTGTTAAAATAGGTTTCAGATTAGTTGAATTAAAGACGAGACCTTTATCGCGGGGTGATAATAATGAATTTTGCGGACGGTGTTGCAACATCTTACTGCGTAGATTATACTGTTTCTGAAAGTTAACTTCTTCAAGGACGTGTTTTAATGCCTCTTCCAATGAATTCGGGTTTTTAATTCGAACAATCCGCACCATGTGTTCTGGTAAGTTATAAAGGAATACATTAAGTGAAGTATTGTTATAAATCACACGCTTAGCCTCTCTTAATGATAAGGAGCTATTCTGATTAACTTTTGACATTAATATCGCACGAGTGTCCTGTATACGACTGCAAAATTCCAAATATGATTCATTATGCTTAATTTTTATGGTTTCTAACTCTATGGCTACGCACTCCTCACTCCTGGGATCGCCAAAATGTTGGATCAACAAGGCTTTTAATTCATTATAAGTATCAAAGTCGCCTCTTTCACTAATAAGGGCTGCCGCTTTCCCTTTTAATTTACTCGTAATTATTTGCATTAAAAATTCATTCCGCTCTACGGTTCCATGGTACCTTTCGATAACATATTTGCACTTCCGTAAAAATAAACTAAGTAGGTTAGTTTCACCGCTATATTCAGGAATTAGTCTTAGTATATCCCGGGGTATCGTTGTCTCCGGCGGAGGCATCGATATTGGCGAGCAAGCAGGCGCAGCTGCCGCTGCAGATAAGGGAATTTGACCTTGATTCATTTTTATGTTATATTAAAGTTTAAAGTAAAATATATATAAGTATAGTTAATAAAAAAAACGTAAATAAAATGGTAAAGCAATTTGATTTTAAAATTGCAAGGTTAAATTCTAAATCATATGAAAAACTTATAAAAGAAAATGTAGAATATTACTACTTTAATATAGCAAAGATATTATTCACTATAATCTTGGTAAATGTAAATTGTTTTTTTTTTATTTGTATTTTTAAAAAATAAATTATAATAATTACTTATGTAAACATTTTTCATATGAATTTTCAGATTTTATAAAAATCACACTAGAGAAAGACACTTATACTTATATTTATCAACACAAGAATACACACAAGTTAAAATTCTATTAACAAAAATGTGCAGGGAAATTGGAAGGGAAGTAGAAGGGTACTCACTGTCCAACCGCCTTGATAAACTAGCACCATCTCTGCTCACCTGCGTTATTTTACGCGGTATCTAAACTTATTTATTTGGTTCGAGGATTGCCGTTATAGAGCGCCGCACTGAGGTTAAGTAACAACAACTCTAAGTATAGTCACCACTCGCGAAATGCTTTTCAACGTGAGTTTTTCACTTTTCACAGCTTTTACACACGCGAACTTTCACGGAGGCAACAACCAGCAATCCTACCGGCTGCGCCAGTTAGATTTCGGGAGCGAGAGATTAGGTTTTTAAAAATAGTAATAAAATTAATGTTTAACAAGTCGAAAATAAGATTTTATTATCTACGACCTGAGCTTACAGAGTTCGATGCAAGACTGCTTAATTCTACCTACCTTTTATCTAATTCCCACACAATAGAAACTTAAAACTAACTTACGAGCTACAGTTACAATAACAACCGCCCGGATGGGCTAACTGATAAGAAAATGCTGGGTCAGAGTCTACCGCAGCGTGAGAACTTGCTAGGCTGAAAGGTTATGAATATAACTAGGTACTTTATTATTGGCAAAACAATAGGCTGTTTTGTTACTATCCTACTATTTATATAGTAGGATAGTAACAAAACAGCCTATTGTTTTATTTCCCATAATCTGCCAGGTGTGTCCACTAATGCGCATAACTTTGTTTGCGAATTCCTAAGATATCTTTGTTTTAAAAGAGTAGGATCATAATGAACGCGCCCAATTGTTTTATATCCCACAATCTACCTTTCTGGTAGATTCTTATTGTCAGTAAAAACATTGCATTCTCACAAATTCCAAGATTTATGACGCTTTTGTTCTTAAATATTTGAATTTGGAAAAGAATAATTAAGAATAGCAAAAAATTTTGTGAGAAAGAATTGTATTAATAATAGAAAGCATAAATATTTTTGGAAGATTTTTATAATGAATTATGGTAGCACCAATATTGAACTTCCGCCACACGTAAAAATGTAAAGAACACATTATTGGATGCGAAACCTTATCACCCCTTTTTGTTAATTTGTATTTTAATATTTCAATACAATTTTATATAATAATATTTCAAAATTCCAAAACATTCGATTTTTTAATACAATATTGTCTTACATGGATTAGTAATGTTAAGCCCTTATTTTTTTTATCAAAGTAGATTATCTACATAAATTCTTATATTATATTCATTGAATATTTAGAAGAGTTTTAGCTTTATTTGTGTGTGTTAAAACAGTCACCTAAAAAAGCTATTTTATAGTTAGTAGTAAGTTCAAGATTTAGTACCGCCCGCATCATTGGTCCGATTCGATTTGACCGGATGGGTCAAATCGCATGCAAAATCAACCAATCAGATTCCTTTTCAGATCTAAAACAAATCTTTCATTGAATTATTACTAAAAACTACCTCGTTTTCTATCTCTTTCTATTAGTGAAAACCGGAAACTGTAGGTAATCAAATCGTATTCGGAAGCTCACCACAGGTATACCTATTATCTAGTTCTTGAAAAGTTCAAAATATGGAAATGGACGCTAAAAGACAGTGAGTACTTTGATTTTATACGCGTGTTGTTTTACTGAGTATGAAAAAATAGTTAATAAATTGATAAGTACCTACCAACTTATCACCTATTAACATAAGACTAATCTTTATTATTTAATTTTATTATTGGGATGGCGGAATTTCGTTTTTTACATGGTTGTAGGTAATTAAGACCAAATCTTCTATCCTTAGATGTTGCAACTTCTTAACCCTTCTAGACAAAGTTATAGGTGTAGGTGTAGGTATTAAATAATACTAACAGCATGTAATTGAAAAGGGCTGCGGGAAAAAAACGGGAAGCGGAATCTGCGGCGGGGGTGTCGCCGGCCGCCAAACGGCCGCGCCCCGAATTCGAGGACTCTCCCGAATTGACCCCGAAGTTCGGGGTCTTTTGTTGGGATTGTGGCGCGGCCAGGTGTCCGCTACATCGAAAGCAGCACCCCAAATGCCGCAAACAGCTCGATTTTTAATTTTTTGGTAGGTACTCTATTGCATTATCATTTTTTTACTGTTTTGTTTGTAGTTTATATAGTAGGTAGTACATTATGATATAAGTGCGGTAAGTTGAAAATTACAGTCGAGGCGGTAATTATCAAAGCGCACGTATGTCATACGACTTTTTTAATATGTTATATATTAGCGAGGAAATAAATAAAAATTGGACTTTCATAAACGAATAGGTACCTAAATCTTTGAAATCACTTGCTAAAGAAGTTATAATAATTTTTACTTGTTCACAAATTAGCGATGTGCGCGCATCAGCGCTTTTTTTAAAGCAAAGGCACAAAAAACAGCCAGTATTACTAATACTTACCTACAGTAAATTAATATTTTTGTGTTTTTGTTACAGATAAATGGTGGTAATAAGTACCTATATATAATAATAATTATGCCGAAGTAATTAAATTAAAGAATTAAATGTTTATTTTTTATATTTTTATCTCCCCAAGTAAATTTTATTCATAAAATGTTGACCACTTTTCTGACATAAAAACTCTGCTAAGATTTAAAAAAAGTACCGTTAGTTTTAGACGGAGCATCTTGATAAACCGTGCTTTTTACATTAAAATAACGCACAAGTACGTAATGAGATACAATACGATACTGAAATTGGTGAAATAATTACTCTCGTATGGATTTTAAATATTTGTGACTAGGTACCTATTTTAAATATTTTGCGTATCCGGCCGCAATGGTAGGTAGTTTTTGTCGTCGTAGTAATTGTTCGTCAGCAGCGGTGACATGCTGCTGTATTGTCATATCATATTACGATATGATTAGTCTTTTTCTTATTAGATTTGATCTTCTCATCTTTCTAAACACACACATAATGAATGGAAGTTACCTACACTTGCAATTTTTATAATAAGAACTACGTTTTTCGTAATTTATTACAAAATCTTCTTCGACTGGGGTCAAGAATATTAAAACACGCCACGCGTGAAATCCGCACTCGCGTAGCGTCGGTAAGAAACACGCCAGGCGTGATTTGCCGCACATAAGTATAATAAAATATGAAAACACGCCTAGCGTGTGGGCGCCGCACTCCCATTACATTAACGAAAACACAAACGTGTGTGTTTTCCCGCAGTCAACGTGTTAATACTAATCTAAACTTTGTGGTGTAACGGAACTTTTTAGTAACCATCCCTTCTTAAAATATGTATTTCTCGTTAAATTAGAAACATATTATATTAAATTTCATTGATCTTTAAAACATGATATGACATGTTTTTTTCTTTCTGGGTGGAATTCCATTACACCACGAAATTTTTTTTTAAAACCACCCTCACACTAAGCGGAACACCATGTGCTATTTCTATCTCAGTAAATAGACACGGGTATGAGTATGAGTAGAGCAGTCTTCGACCTTCACAAAACTGATGTCTATCAAAATGTTTTTCACAGACACGTTTCTTTAATAATTGCTCTTTAGAGAGTCCAATGAGAAGGGAATTAGTGGGCACTATGAAAGACAAACACAAATTTCTAAGTTTATCGTTCTTGGGAAAACTAAAAAGCCGGTTCGTCTCACTTGTTGCATTGCAACCACCAACACAGCACTTTTTGATCCCCATGACGAATATTTCCAATAAGATGCACAACCAATATTGTCTGAAACAACTGAGTAAACTTTGCGACTTAAGGATCTCAACTCTGCAAAATGCGAGGAAATACACTTATGGAACATGCGTTCAACTCGGAAGTTTTTTGACAATGACATTTTCTATGTATTATACCTCCTAATAAACATAATACGGCGGCTCAAGATGGCGGCCACCGCGGCCACAGAACATATAATCAACAATCTACCGATGCCAGCGCCAACGCGGAACCTTTGGAACTAAAGCTGTCACAGGCCTGTTAGAGACTAGAGACTTACGTCACTGGGTACCATAGTACCCACTAGGAGGTGCATAGAAAAAACTGAATTTTACGTTTAGCTGTGGCTCCGCCATGCGTAGGTTATGGTGTTAGTATACGTTAAGAGATAAAGATGGCGCTGAGACCAAATACAGTGAGTTCTATATTAGTTAGTATGGTTAGCTTGCTACTAATATCTAATCTGTGAGTATAGTTTCATGTGATGGCCTGAAGCACAGGTTTGAATAAACCTAGTTCAGGCAGGTCGCATCTTACAATATTCATTGCGACAATATTCCATGCACCGATAATTTTAATGTTTTAGTTATATACACAATCTTTTTATTAGCCTTTATTAAAACTATTTATAATTTTTTTCTTGTATAAATATAAATGTGTACTCATTTTATAAAAGTTTTTTTGTAAAAAGTTTTTATTAATAAATTTATTAAGTATTTTCATTTATTATTTTAACTTACATATTAAATACATTTTTAAATATTTTTATAAAAAATTGAAAAACATTTAAATTTATTATTATTTGTATCTCCTTTTGGGTATCACGGCATGCCTCCGGTGAGGAAGACATCCGGTACTTTGGAAGGCGTGCGGGGGGACACAGGTCCAACGCGCAGAGGCCCCTTGGAGGGCTTTGATCTAATATGGGATGGGGCATACACCCGGGACACTTCACAACTGTACTATAGGAGTACAGTCATGAAGTATTCCGGGCGGGTGCAGGACTATTGTAAAATATGGAAATAAAAAATGGGATTATGGGTGAGGTGTTTGGTGGACCGATAACTTCTATTGCCGGAAGAAAACGGCGTCTGCCTTTGACCCTCGAAAAAATATCCTTAGGGATGGCAGACGGTGACTCGCCAACTCACTAGCTGGGCCCCCCGAAAAGCTGCCAGTACAGGCAAAAGGCGGCAACAGCGGCGTGAGCGGCTAAGGGTGTCGAGAGGTGCGGCCCCGGTTTCACCGTCGCGAGTCTCCAAGAGACCCGGATTGGGTTTCCCCGCTATTACGCCATTAGACACTTCCACCCCCAAGCATATAGCTCTGGCAGCCCCCCTCTGGCCAGCCGTTTAAGGCAAGACAGAGTTGAAAGTCCTGCGGGCGCTCTTGGGTTTCCACTCCAGCTACCCAATATGGGCAAACTGGAGACGAGGCCCTGACCGACTCTCTGGGGCAATAAGGACCGCAGTGTCGCCACTCACCATCAGCTCGCCACAAGCTGCCCTGCGGTTTGTACGCTTTTCTTTTAACCTTATGACACATTTTTTGTTTTATTGTCTAAGGTTTGTAAAAGCGATTCTAATCTACCCTCCAGTTTGACGTTAGTCTCATGATGAGGTAACGCTTGTCCCAGATTATTATTATTATGATCCTTCCATTTATTATATTTACTTATTTCATACATTTTTAAATATTTTTATAAAGAATGAAAAAAAAGACATTAAAAAATATAAAAAATAGTAGCCCACCGGTATCGGGAGCAGGATCCAAGCTACCGGTGGTCAGGGCTCCCCTCCTAACAATGCGGGCCGTGTCCAGAAGTACTGCTTTCTGTATCTAACCCTTGATCCAGCCAGTTAGTGAGAGCCTCCGTAGGTGTTGGTCGAGGCTCTTGGCTATTAGACCATTAGTTGACACAACGATTGGTACAATGACCGCCGAATCCACCTCTCACATGTCGACAACCTCGTCTGCCAAATAAAGGTACTTTATTTATTTTTCTTTTTCGGCTTTCACGAGGTTCTCGTCATGCGGAACCGCGATGTCGACAATCATTGCACAACGCTCTAAACGATCTATAACCACAATATCAGGCTTATTGGCAACAATAGTCCTGTCAGTGATGATAGATCGGTCCCAGTATAATGTAGTAAGACCATTTTCAAGAACTGGGTCGGGCACATACCTGTAGTACGGTACTTCCGACTCCACAAGATTGTATTGCAAGGCCAGTTGCTGATGGATAATCCTGGCTACCAAGTTATGTCTGGGCAAGTACTCGGCGTTAGCCAGACGCGAACAACCAGATATAATATGACGGATAGATTCTCCCGGACGGTGGCATGCCCAACAAATGTCAACCGTACCATCCTTCACAATATATTTCCGGTAATTCTTTGTCATCATAACTTCGTCCATAATTGCACACACAAACCCTTCGAAAGATTCTCCAAAAAGATCACCAAAGCATAACCAGGACACGGACGCTTATTATTATATTATTGTTGCGATTGATGAGAAAAAAAAATTGTTTAATGTTAATTATATTATTATTTATATATAGATATTTAAATACCTACATAATGTGATTTTCCTTCATACTTTAACAGGCTTAGGACTGTCATTTGAATCGTATAAATTACGATAGAAATGGCTTATTTAAAAAACAAATATATGTACAATAATCATTGTATTTTTTTATCTTTTTACTTTTTTTCTACTTTGTTTTATTTTTAATAATTTGAATTAAGTAGTTTAAATATTGCTGTGCAAAAACAACATCTGACTCACTTGCGATGGTTTTAATAGTTTTCTTCGGTTATTTATAATTTGTCCTGCACTTGAAATACCCTTTCGCCGGAAACCGATGTAGCTTGAATGCATAACCTTTTAACATTAACTCGTATAGATGTGGATATATACTACGGGAGAATGCCACTACTTCAATGGGTCTTCCTTTCGTATTCTTCGTTCAAATATTTATCTAACACTCTAATACTGGCAGCTGTTGTATTTTCTGGGCGCATTATTTGTGACATTTCTGCATCAAAATCTCCCCAAATGCTACTTGTAGCTGGTTCTGGAACAGCTGCTAGATTACAATCAGTAGCTGGACTTTCAGAGCTTGGTTGCAGTCTCACCTCGGCTACTCTGCGCCTTAAACTATCCACGGCTTTATTACAGGCGTCAGGAGAACGAACGAAAACCGTTTTTCTTAAAACGTGGATCCAATAACGCCGTATCCCCATAAAGCATGTTCGCTTCTAAGTCTTGGAATCTTGCCAGCATTTGATTTTTCATTTTGTTTAGAAGATCTGCTATTAATTGAGTTGGATTTTGGCCCAAACACTTAACTATGTGTTTAGACAATAATTGAGTAAAAATTAGAACTTTGGACAGTTTTTATTTCTTGATAGCATTGTATTGATGGGTAATGTTTCTCTCGTGTTGAAAGTAGGCTTCCAAATCCACGTGCAGCTCTTCTATTAGTTTTCGAGGGCGAACCGTGAACGTTTTCTTTAGGTATTTGGTAACTGTTCGAGCATTCTTGGTCTTGGGGTCGTTGTAAGTTTGTTTCTCGGATATCAATTTTTTAAATTCAATAGGCTTGCTGTCATCAAACTGCCTGTAGTCAGGATTCTTGTCAAAACAGCGTTGGCAGGTTCGTGACAAACATAGCTCGTCATAGCGATTACAACATGTCTTTTCAAGCAGTGCAGTGTGACTATTGTAAGTCAAAATTCTTCGTCTGTACAATGCTGACAGTTTCAGATCGATGTTCGCGTGCTTTATGCACAGGCATGTGTCACGTTCGTTTACATTTGGTGTTATGACCCAGAAAGGACGTAGACGACAAAACGTTGTGTAGCGTATTTTAAAATGTTCAGCTTGAAACTTCTTGTATAAATTTGCGATGCTATCCGATAGATATCTTTTCTGTTTTTTAACCCCTTTTCTGGTCAGGCATTCTCTTTTTCCTGCGCCAAGTCTGCTATTGTCATCATTTTCATAGAAACTTCGTACAGTGTTTATGCAATCAGATGAAATTTTGTCTTTACGAGTCCGAAGCTTGGGTACTAAAACGGATTGGCGCGCTGACTTCTGAATTGTTTTATAAGATATAGAACTATCTTTGCTTCGCCATAACATGTACTTGTGTGTTAGTTTACCGGACACGACTTTTCCGAATATTTGTTTTTCTTTGCAGGTTTTTAAATTAGCGTAGTTTTCTTTCAGCTGGGCATTCAACACTTCACCGAATAGCGCCTTTTTGACTACTTCTCTGCGAGTTTCTGGCGAATCACACATTTTGGTAAGTTTAGTGTTAGGTTTGTCTACATTTTCCTTTGTTTTACCTTTTTCCAAACGTTCTAATCTCTTCCTATACTTCTCGGATTTTTTTTTGTAATACTCGATCTTTTTGTCTTTATCCTTTATAATTTTGTCACGTTTCTTTCTAGCATCACATTCAGCCGTCTAAGGAATTAATTACATATAAACGCAACGCTGACATAAGCACTTACATTAGGTACTACTACACACTATAACTTAATAAATTAATATGGTACAATATTGATATTGGTATGTAGTTTTTGTATTGTACAGTGCATTGCAAATTAGTTGAATAAACTGATAGATGTACTAGGAACCAATTTTATTTTTACATATCCATTTATCTAGTATAGATAAATCAATCTCTACTATATAGAAATATATACTAATCTATACTAATATATAAAGCTGAAGAGTTTGTTTGTTTGTTTACTTGAACGCGCTAATCTCAGGAACTACTGGTCCGATTTGAAAAAATCTTTCAGTGTTAGATAGCCCATTTATTGAGGAAGGCTATAGGCTATATATTATGACGCTAAGGCCAAGTAGCTCCACGCGGACGAAGTCGCTGGCAGAAGCTATCATCTAATATACAATAAAATTCTCATGTAACAGTGTTTGTAAAAGAACTCACCCGAAATGGCTTGACTTTTTATAAATGCTGATATAATGGGTTCAACGCCCGCGAGTCGCGCTTTGTATAATGTTATTCTTATAAGTTACTAATTTTTTTTTCTGTATCGTATTTATATTTTTTACTATTAAGGATGTTACCGATAATTTATGTGAAATAATAAACATATTTTGTTTTTATTTTATAGGAGAAAAGAGAGTAGTCAAGAAAACTACAAGAAAAGTATTCCTTACAAATGTGGAAAAAGAATTGCGTAAAAAACGCCAGAGTAAAAATTAGCAAAATGAAAAATAAAGTAAATCAGTTAGCCAACATAAAAGCAGCAATTTTTTTTTATCTAAACCCGCAGCCTTAGATACTCTCGAGAATACCACGAGTACGGCAAAATTATTAATGAGTATACAATGGCGGGAGGACCGAAAAAAAGGCAAAGGACGACGTTTTACGTTGCAAGAAAAAATTGCTGCTTTATCAGTTTTAAAACAAAGTTCCAAAAGATATAGATTTCTTAGGATGATTTTTATTTTGCCCGCTCAGCAAACTTTCATTAAACCCAAATGAGTGATCTCAAGCCTGGGATAAACAAAAATATTTTCCAGCAATTAAAAACCAAAGCTGACCTTATGAAAACCGAAGAAAAATTGTGTATATTATTATTTGATGAAGTCTCACTGAAGACTAATATAACATACCAGGAGAGAAAAGACAAAATAATAGGTCTGGTTGACAATGGCCAAGAAAGGAAGAGTGAGTTTGCAGATCACGCTCAAGTTTTTATGGTGCGTGGTCTTATTAATAATTACAAACAGCCAGTGTCATACACATTTGCAGCAAGTGCAACCAACGGACTCGAACTGGCGAAACAAATAAAAGAAATCATAACAGGCTTGCAAGAAGCAGGGTTGATAGTGGTTGCATCAGTATGTGATCAGGGTACCAACAATACACAAGCTCTCAAACTATTAATTAATGAGACTAGAGGACTCTATTTAAGAAAAGGAGAGGAACCAAAAAGTAATTTAATTTTACTAAATGGCCAAGAAATAATACCTCTCTATGACCCCCCACACCTTCTTAAAGGAATTCGAAATAATCTTTTAAACAAAAATTTAGAATACACCAATACAGAAGGAGTAACAAAAACCGCAAAATGGTCACATTTAAAATTACTGTATGATGAAAATCCAGGTTACAAAGGCATTAGATTGATCCCAAAATTAACAGAAAATCATGTCAACCCTGCAAAATTAAATAAAATGAAAGTTAAATACGCCTCACAAATATTCAGCCGTGCTGTGGCATCGAACATGGGATATCTAGCAGGTAATTATAAGCTTTTTTTATACAACTTATGTAGCGAACCAGCATGTAGTCCCAGTGCCGGTTTTAGTACTAACAGCGCCCTGGGCGAGATTTCTACGGCGCCCCCTAATTGCAATTCAAACCCATACGAAAAAAGGCGAAGGATAATAATGAAATAACCATTTATGAAAAGAAATAAACATTTATTAAAAAAACTAATAAAATTTTACTTTTCTAGCCTTTTTATCGGCGAACTCTTTTATTAAGTTATCAAAGTCGATGTTTTCAGCTATTTCATTTTCGATCGACAAAGTTGCCAAGTTTGTCAATCTACATTGTGATATCGTCGATCGCAGATAGGTTTTTATTAGCTTAAGCTTAGAAAAACTCCTCTCTCCACTAGCAACCGTTACGGGAATAGTTAATAATATTCGTAATGCTATCCAAACATTTGGATATAGTTCTTTTAAGTTGCGGTCTTTAATAAAATTTAAAACAAAAACAGGAGTAACCACTTTCTGATCAGGCAAAAACGATTTCAGACTTATGAGTTCATCGCACAACATACATCCATCTATATCTGATTTGGAATTTACATTTAATTTCAATTGAAGATCACTACAGAGTTTGATAAGGTCGTGTTTTTCTGGAATCTGTTTTAAATTGTACAAAAAAGACCAAGATTCCGAGTACTCACATAACTGTTCAAATCTTTCGTTGAGTGAAGTTAACGTCGTGTCCAAAAGACAGTTGAAAAATTCAACCTCAAATTTTTTTTCTGGAGAAGTTATAGGCTCATCTTGGGCAATTTCACCAGCTTGGCGCTTAACACGTCGAATTCTTGTTGTCGCTCTAAACACAGGTTCTATTTCTAACTCTTCAGCCAATTCCTTCGCAGTTAGAATGGCGCTTTTAAAGCCTGTATTTCTATATTCTTCCAAGAAATTGCAGCATTTTTTCAGCATGTCTGTGCATTTACCGAGATCCATGTCTGTTGATTGTAGAGATTTACTAACGACATTAATTTGAAAAAGTATGTCATACCAGACAACCAATGAAACTATGAAGCCGAAATCTTTTAGTTGTTCGGCTAGAGTAGTAGCCTCATGAGAGACTTGAACATCAGTTTGCTGAGTTTCGATAGCCAAAGTGATTAAAGCGTCATGGACGGCGCTAATTTGATAACGGACTGCTTTAACACTGCCTATTCTTGCTTCCCAACGCGTGTCACTGAGTTTTTTTATAGTGTACAATCCCAAGTGATCGGTCAGAATTTTCCATCGATGAACAGAAGCTGAAAACAACGTAAACAACCTCTGAAGTACTCCAAACAAAGTGACAGATTTTACAGATGACTTAGCGGCATCGCATAGTACGAGATTGTAGCTATGACAGCCACACGGCACATATACAGCTAAAGGATTTATGTCCAGAATTCTTCTTTGAACTCCAATATTTTTTCCTTTCATGTTTGCTCCGTTGTCATAGCCCTGACCTCTACAATCGTTCAATTCCAGTCCGTATTTATTTAAAATATCAATAATAACTTCAGTCAGCCTTTCACCAGTCGACTCATTAACAGGTATAAATTCTATGAAATGCTCTTTTACTGATATTTTATCGACATCTGATGATAAATCAACAAATCGTATTGTCAGTGAAAGCTGTTCTATATGACTAATGTCCGGAGTACAGTCAGCTATAATAGAATAATATTTCGATTTCTTTGCACGTGATATGATTTCTGACTTCACTTTTTCACCCATCAGCTCTATTAATTCATTTTGAATGTCTTTTCCGCAGTAGTGGTCAGAAACATCACCCTTTACAGCTAAACGCAAGTGCTCCTCCATAACTGGATCAAATTTGGCTAGTAGTTGTACTAAACCCAAGAACTTTCCATTATTTGGCGTATATAGTTTGTCGGAAGTACCTCTAAACGCCATATTGTTTTCAGCTAAATACAGTGTAATATGCATTAATCTAGACAAAATATTATTCCACCTTGTAGTTTCCTTTCTAATCAAATGTTGCTCTTGACAATCTATTGTTTTTCCCGTTTTTAATCTTAGTTCAGCCTCAATCCATGAGAGGTAAAACTTCTTATGAAAAGTGCTACTTTCATGAACTTTTAACATTTCTGATAAGTGTTTCCAGTCGTTATATCCTTCAGATGCTAAATTCGACGTTGAGCTGCTATCAAATAGCCGGCAACAAAAACAGTAAACTCGATTTTTAGAAACTGAGTATATTAACCAACGACGCTGAATTATTTCATTGTTTGCAAGTTTTTTTGTAAAATGAGAATTTGAGAAATGTCGCCCTGTATCATTTTTTGGATAATTATCAATGTGAGTTTGCACTGGGCCATTAGTTATTATATGATCAATAACTTTGCTATTTCGAGTGAGTGGCCAAGTGGCTGGATCCGATATATTTGGAGCAAGAGAACTAATGTCATCTAGAATTTGTATTTGTTGTACATCACCAATAGTGTCATCCTGAGCAGCATCTGTAATTGTAACACAACTTGTCTCCTCACTTCGGGAAACTTCGTCCACAATCTCTTCAACAGCTAACTGATCTGACTTGTCAGACAGAGACTCCACTACCGATGCATTCGCTTGTATTTCAGATGTAGATGCCACATTAAGGTCTTGATTTTTTGTTGTGATATATTTGCCTATATTCATAAACTTTTTTGTTTTTTCAAATTCCTTCTCTTTTTCTGCTTTTCGCTTTCTATATTTTGATCCAGATGGTTTTCTTTTGAAAGGATCAACGTGTTCAGACATTTTGTACTAATCAAATCTGCAACAAATTAAATCTGCGTAAGTCCGATCATTTCTATAAATTAATTAAATATAGCGCTATTGAGGGAGGACGACCAAAAACGCTTTATATTCAGTAGCCTTACCATGAGTTTGTAAAAACGTTCTCTTCTCGCTATCGAAAACTATCGCTTTGTCCCTGTCATTGTGGTGCACGTGAAAGAGACAAAGCTATAGTTTTCGATAGCGAGAACGTTTTTTCAAACTCATGGTAAGGCCACAGGAAAGCGTTAGCATACACGTGAACTACGATCGAAAAATCTAGGTAAGGTAATATTGTCATGGCAGCGGAATAATTGTGAAATGTTATATTTAAAAGCTTGTGTTACGTGATAGTGCTTAGATTTGTATGAAAAAAATCACGATCATCCACTCGTTCCCGAAAAAATGACTTCTATGTACAGTCAGATGCAAAAGTCGGTGGACACTTTTCACCTTTAACACAAAGGCTTACGAATGAACAGGCTTCATCCACTTTTACACTTGACCGTACCTCCTCGACATTCATTTATTATCTCCGTGTTAAAATTTCATCAACATTATATAGTCAGTTCTAGAGATATTTTATAATATACTAGCTGTTGCCCGCGCAGCTACGCTCGCGTGGTATCCCTATTTAAACCTATACTATAACCCTTTTTTGTCGCATCGCAATCGGTTAAAAAGTAGCCTATAGCAGTCTCATGAGTTCCAACTATACATATGTCAAATTTCATCACAATCGGTTTAGTGGTTTAGGCGTGAAGGGAAGACAAACGAACAAACAAACAAACACACTTTTCCATTTATAATATTAGTATGGATAATTTACTTTAAATAGATTACCCCACTCCAAACATAACAAACAAACAAATGTTACCTCTTTAGTATAATAAGTAAAGATAGTTAAAATAAAATTGTACTTACCTAATTAGTGAAATAATCCGTCATGAAGCAAATACCTACTTAAACACTATTTGAATTTCAACTTTTTGGATAAAACCTATGTCACTCTGTAGTCGGCGACAAAAAGTAAAAAACATGCACTTCGTAACTTAGCGTGGACCGCCTGATTACTGCGTCTGTTTGTTTTAAAATATGTAATTACGATAACTGTTTTTAAGTGCGTGCACCGATTGAATGAATAAGAATGAGCTGTGTTCCGCTCCATCAAAAATAACGTCAACTCTTCTGAACTAAAATGTTAAAAAGAGATAGATAATGTGTTTCTCTGTGGTCGGGGATTCCCAGTTTTAACGGATTGAGCACTGCGTTCCATTCTAGTGTTGCCAACACATCGTTTTTTTTTTTCACTTACAGAGATGGGAATATAAAGGGGCGCCGCTTCACGGCGCCCCTTAAAGTCCGGCGCCCCTGGGCGGTCGCCCAACCGCGCCCTACCCTAACGCCGGTACTGTGTAGTCCACCTGGTAGTAAGTGATAACTACAGCCCATGAGCATCCACAAAAGATGCGTCTCGTTCGCACATTTACTACTACATTTGAGGACTATGATTATACCTCATGTGCCCAAATCCTACCACCAAACCCGAACACAATAACGCAGAATACAGTACGTGCATTTTTTTTATAGAATAAATAGAACTGCCTGCGGTTTTGTATTATAAGTTTGTGAAAAGGATAATTTAACATTTTCTCATTTAAAATGTCAATTACAACAAAACCCATCCCAACAATAAGTTTGTTGGGTTTATTTTCATTGTTGCCACATTAGCCAAGTGGTCTTGAGCGCGACTGCTACGCTAGAGGTCCTGGGTTCGATTCCCAGGTCAAACAGTGTTATTGGGTTTTTCTATGAAATTCCCAGTAGAAGCTCGGAGTTAGGAATTTGTGCCCGGTTAATGGCAATAGGATCGCCCCCTATTACATGGGATCTAAAAAACATACAGGCGAACTGTGGGTATACATTAGTACGCCTCTGCCTAACCCTTCGGGGAAAACAGGCATGATGGTCTGTATTTTTATTGTTTATTGAGTATTTTCCATTAATTGTATTTTTTCTTATGTTGATTCAGATAATAATATTTTTATTGTTTATTGAGTATTTTCCATTAATTGTATTTTTTCTTCTGTTGATTCAGATAAGAAAATCCTTCCCCCCGAATGCAAGGAAACTGCGGATCTGCTGCTCTTTATGGATAATATATTTGACTCGATAAATGGAAGTCACAGGAAAAATAAAAACGCTAAACCTTTACTTGGACCAGCAACACCAAACTCTGTCCATCATAAAACGTGGGTGGAGGGCATAAAAATGTTCAAGTCGATGAAATTTATCACATCGGCTGGTAAAATAGAAAATGTGCCCTCTGTAACCAATTGGGTGTGGACACTGAATGGTATAAAAACTTTATTAAAAAAAATTAAAAGATGATTTTAATGTGTCGTCATTGTGGTTGCGGCACCTAAATCAGGACCCATTAAAAAATTTCTTTGGCGCAGTGAGAAGCCAAGGGTGTCGCAACACTAACCCAACCTGCGATCAATTTGAATCGGCTTTCGCCACGCTTTTAATAAATAATTTGAGCAGTATCCACACCTGCGGTAATTGTGAAAGAGACTTTTGTGATACCTTAAATACTCTCATCATCAACAAAAATGCAGAACCAATACCGACCTGCCACACATTTGATATTGAAAAACTACTTGAATTCAATTTTATCCCTATTGAAATAAAAGAAAAGGATCCCAGAATTATAGCTCCAATACAATATATGAGCGGATATTATTTAAAAAAATCAAAGTCCCAAATTTTTAAATCTTGTGCTGATTGCACTCATTATTTGGTATCGAAAGATGAAATAGAATATATTAAATATAGGGAATACGCAGGTCGACGATGGCTTTGCACTCCCAGCAAAGAATTTGTAGAATTAATCTCAAATATGCAAGATTTAATCAATGAAATATTAAAAGAAAATATTGAAAAAATCAATTTAAAGGAAACTATAAAAACAGGAATAAGTAATTATCTTTGTTGATTTCAGCTTAATAAAATGTAAAATACATAAACAAAAATTAGTAAGATTATTTGATAAAAATTGTTATTCGTTGCATTGTTTTTAATTATTGTAAAAATATTAATAAAATACTAGCTGGGAAAAGACAGGCTGATGATGATGAGGACAAATTGCAAATAAAAGCTAAGAAGTTAAATAAGTGCTGTAAAAGACACAAATAAAGTTATTTCAATAAAGTGAAACTTTTCATTTATATAAATCCCTTAGAATCTAATATAACCATTTAGAACTACATATTTAGGTATGTGTATATATATCGATATAGCGTGTTATACGCGTAGGTATAGTTATATATTCGGCTGCATGTTATTTTAACTTGTCATAACAGATGGCGTTAGAAGTGCGGTTACCCATTTTGAGGCCGAAGATTGTTCTCTATTTCAGTATATTATAATGTACTTTGTGGTAGTGATGTTTGGTACTACACAGCATACTATCTGAGTGTTGTAAGTGTTTAGAGTAGAAGAGATGTTAAAAGTACCAGTTTTATTGTGTTTGATTGACCACATATTCCTTTAATGTAGGTATAGTTATTGACTAACCTACAATCAATTTTTTCTGCTAGATTTGATAACACAAAGGAAACTTGACGACGCGAGTCACAAAGAGCCCTTACTTCAATTTGCATTGAATCAGTTATATGTACCTTTATAGTAGGCAATAAAACATCATCACATTTATTCATAGATAGTGAAACTTGCCTTAACTCATGCTCAGGCTTATTTTGATGTAGCAAACTATTATGGTTCTGTTTACAAATGGAACACTTAAAAGTAAATTTACATTTTGATAGGTGTTTGTTTAAACATAGGTTACACAAATCATTTGTCTTTACATAGTTGAAACGATCAGATAGCGAGGCAAGCTTAAATTTTTCAAATTTATATAGTTGGTGGTTATTAGACTTACAAAATTTGCATACTTGTGTAATATGCTTACCTGTTGTGGCTACCAAACTTGTCCTGCGGCCGCTGTTCACTGCACTATTTGAAGACGTTTGGCTATCTGCCACAGTTTCAAGTGCTGCTGCCCGTTGTTCTAGAAATTTAAGAAGTGAGTTTAAGTCAGGGTCAGTATCTGATTTCGTTTCCAGATGAAAACACCTTAATGTGTGCATATCAAGCTTGCGTTGCAAAATGCATACAATAATTGCATCCTAATGCTGAACAGGTATGTTCATGTTCTTTAAGGCAGCTAAATGCTGTCTGGTTTGAGAAATGATTTCTCTTAAAGCTAAGACAGTGCATTTAGAAATAGGTTTTAAGTCTATTATAGAATTGACATGATAATTAATAACTTTATTTTTGTTATCATAGCGCTCACTTAGCAATTGCAGTGCAATTGCAGTGCGATTGCATAATTATGTGCAGTTAGTGATAAATGTTTAATTAATTCGGCGGCTTCGCCACATAAATACGTTTTTAAATAATAGAACTTGTCACATAGTGATAGTTTAGTATTCTTATCAATAACACTTTTAAATGGACTCGATTTTTGTTCGAATCTTCGAATCTTCGAATGCGGCTAAGGCACTTAAATATATGGATTCATAGTGACCAAAGTCTTCGTCGTTATTCTCATCTAGAAGGGATATGTCAATATTCAGTGAGCTGTATTCTGAAAAGGTGGTGACCAACCTGTCTTTCTTTACCATAAGCGCCTTTATAGAGGCCTTTTCGACGTCATCGGAATCAATGAACTTACTTAATGTTGTTATAGGTCCTTTTGTCTGGCCCCTGGCCAATATTAGGCGTTTTAAATTGCTTGCCATGATGGCTAATAAGTTGGTTTCCAAATAAAAAACTTGCAATAGTTGCAATAATAAATGACATAATAGCAATTTTGCGCATATATAGATGCTTATTTCTGCAGAATACAATAATTGCACAATGCTGAAAACAAGGAAACCGAAAATCGTGCACGTGCTTGAACACTTTCTTGTAAAAAGGAATACCACACAATAAAAAATGGCGGTCAGAAACTCGGTGCGGCGTACAGCACCCGGCTGCTATTGGAGCTTGCCGGAAACTTCTGGAAGCTACGACTTCGCCAACCAACTGGCGCTCGCGTTGATCGCGCTTCTCGTTCTGGCGCGTACGCGCGTCCCGCTTGCTCACGTAGGCGCTCCTTGACTGCTTCTTCCTCGCACGCGACGCGAAAGTTGAGACGCACGATAGAAACGTGAACAAACAAGAGAACGCGGACCGGCAATAATGGCCGTTGCCCACGCTGATAAAAATGAGACACACTTCACAACCTTAAAAACTGCCGTGAACACTATTATTAAGCTCGAAGGACCACTTTATGTGGCGGTTGCTGGTAATAAAACCACATATATAAGATTAAACTGGACTGTATTGAAATAATGCACAAATACAAAATTACATGTTACACTGGCAAGGAGTGAATTGTGACTGACATAAGTCCGTTCACTTGAACGGAATGAAGTTGTTATGTATGTTTCATACATAAGTTAAGCATGTTATTGATGTTGTAACCTGTATTCACTGTTTGTATGGTGAATGTTGTCGTTGGGCATATATTCTATATTAAAACCCCTTTACCTATTTATTGAAATATTACGTACGTATTGACGTTGGTATAAATAAATATATCCAAGTAATATTTCATTTATAAAACAATTGAAATTATGACTTCCATAAATTATTTACTCAAAAATGCATGTAATGTGGTCATTATTTTGAAAACCTTGTTTGAGCAAAGTCGACCTTGCCGTTCTGTTTCAAGGAGCGGCCGGCAAAGTTTTGCTGGCCGCTCTAACAGGCCGGCAATGTTTTGCCGGCCGCTATTTTGACGTTTCAACGTTTTAAAAGATCAAATCCAAAAAGATTTTATTTAAAACACAGCTGTTTGTATCTATAGAGATAGGTACAAACACAATCAGTTATATAATCAAAATAATTCCTGGTTATTGATTAATGGCTTAATAATTAGTAATTATGAATAAATTAATTATAATATTACAATGCATGATAATATCTATATTAATCTATACTAATATATAAAGCTGAAGAGTTTGTTTGTTTGTTTGCTTGAACGCGCTAATCTCAGGAAATGCTGGTCCGATTTGAAAAATTCTTTCAGTGTTAGATAGCCCATTTATCGAGGAAGGCTATAGGCTATAATATCATCACGCTACGCGGACAAAGTCGCAGGTAGAAGCTAGTTATTATTATATGTAGTATTGTTGGAGGGCGCGGGTAGTTGTAACATCATGTAATTCAACCATGTCCGAGAAAGGAGAAGATGATGCGTCGGCTGTGCAAAATCTGTTGGGATACGAAAAAAGACGTAGAGATACCCCATATTATTGTCCAGATTGTGAAGAGCAGCCCGGGTTTTGCATTGATAATTGTTTCAAAGTCTATCATAATTATTAATAAAAGTTTTTGTCTAAAAATGACTTTACTTTCTTTTTCATTATAATAAAAGATAAAAAACACGACTGCCTTTCACTGCAGTCGGGGGACAGTTTTATGGCACTTTTTGTCTAAGAAGCCACCCGACCGCGATGAAGAGAGTCAAATTTTTATAATTTTTTTATCATATTGTTTAACCTTGGGTAGTTTACTTGGTATGATGCAAGGATTCCAACGATACCTCACACATCTAAATAAAAAAACCTAAGTAACTCTGCGAGCAGTATGACACACCGGTAATATTCCGTGTTACGAAAGTACCACCGCTAATGACGTACCGTACGCAGAGCGCTCAACCTGCTTGGGAGTTGTTCCGAATCGTCGGATGCAAGCCCGCGCAGAGTCGAACTGAGCGGCCAGATGGCGCGAGGCCTTATATAGCCGCCGTGATACACGAGTGTGCGTGCGTGTGTATTGAGCGCGGGTCGTCGTATGCGAATGTATGCAAGCGGGCGTTCAGCTAATCGTGCGCGCGTTTGTTTATTTCGTTACAGTATCCCCCTCAGGCTTCGAAGACGTCTCGACGAGGAAGGCAGGCTGGAAGATTGCTTTGGTTGTCGTTCTGGAGCTGGTTTCGGCAGTTGTGTTATGGTTACTTCAGCGGGTTTAACACGTTAGCTGCGGCACCAATTTTTGCATACTTTCCGTTCCTGCGGCACGAGGTATAATCGGCCCGTACCGTGACCAGACGTTAGGGCGACACGCGGTCTATTAGACCCCACCTCCTTTTACAGACTAAAATCCATTTTCTGGCGCGAAATCAAAGATAAATGAGAATTTTGGTCCTTATTGATATAGACAGTGAATTGATGAACCCTAATCCACCGTCGCTCCGGGATCTGATGGCTAGTTTAGGAATTATTAGCAAAACAAAATATGGGATCTTATACACCTCGTAACGCACTGAAATAGGGCAAATTTTCGCTGCGATTAGTGATGGGAATAATAATATCGACGTTTTTAAACTGTCTTAACTACGCAACGACTTGACCGATTTTGATCAATTATATCTCATTAGATCGTTTTAAGGGCAAAACCTGGCAAAACAACACAAAGCTATCAAAGGATACATTTTTTTTTAAATAATCTAAATTGTGCTTGAAGGCGCCATAAAGAAAAAAAAACCGGCCAAGTGCGAGTCGGACTCGCGCACGAAGCGTTCCATTCTATACCATTAAGAGGCACCTATTACAGACTTATTATTGGAAAATAATGGATTACGGTTTATGCATAAGGTTTATCTTTCTATTTGTATATGAAAATCTTAATGCGGTTCACAGAATAGAAAAAAAAGGCAACCAGAAGTAGAAAAGAAACTGTCCTATTTATTCTGCCTCGGGCTTTAAAAATACAATTATTAGAACTTGAATTAACATTAAAAAATCAGTATCAATATACTTTTTTTATAAAAATCTCAATATATATGTTGTACTTATTTATGAGTGTTTTTCATTGAAACAGGGTAGACAATAAGATTTTTTGCACTGAGTGCACTGAGTCAAAATCTTTTTGGATTTTTTATCAGCTTCACGAGATGGTAAAAATGTGCGTAGTTTTGTAAAAATGTGCGTATTTTTTCTTCCGACATCGTTTAGACATGTTCGGCGCTGTAAAAGGACGTGCTCTCCAATCGACGTGATGCACAACACTGGTCGCGGGAAGCTCGCGTTGAGTGCGGTACGAGGTCAGGGGGGATATGGGACGTTTTAGCCTCGTTCCGCACTGCATTAAAATTATATTAATTCAGTGCGGCACGAGGCCTAAGACATCCGGTACCAAGGTAGGTACACCACCGAGTCCGGAACCATTAGTGATCTCAAATATATATTTATCTCTTTCCTACACTGGACCAAACCAAAGCTATGCCATTCGCACAACAGAGAAATTCACTTTTTTGCTTGCCGCACCACAGGGAAGTTGCATCAGGGGTGATTTAGGCCTCGCTTCGCACTTAACGTGTTAAGAGTGTCAGCAGTTTTACGTGGTCGTCCACGTTTTCGTATTGGCAAAGCTGGGGTCGGTAGTGGTCCTTCGGTATCATGTTGGTAAGGGCGTAGGGCTGATGAATGATATAGCCCTACACTCTGGTCTGGCGTTTTAGGGTCTGCTATATGGTAACTTATATATATGTATATACGTATGGTTTTAATAATATAGGGTTTCGAGTCATCTGCTTGGACCAACACGGGACTAATGGTGAGAAGTTGCTTAAGTTTTTGAAAGGGAACTTTCTGCTCTTCTCCTCACAGCCATTGATCATGTTTCTTGGTTTGCCGAGTTAGAGGTTCAGCCTCTTTGGCAAATCCAGGGATGAATCTTCTATACCATGAGCTCATTTGAAGGAATGACAGTAAATGATTGAGATTCGTTGGAGCAGGCATGTTTACAATCGCACTGATTTTATTTGGATCTGTAGTCCCTTTGGTGTAATGTAATGGCCAAGGTACTTAATCTTTGAACAACAAAATTTGCATTTGTCTTTATTGGCTCTCAAGTTGTATTCTTGAAGTCTAAAGACATCTTGGAGATCGCCCAGGTGTTGCTCAAATGTTGGAGATAGAATGATCAGATCGTCGATGTATATGCACAATTTGATATGACTCAGTGATATTCGGAAACCAGCCATTAGTCGTTGGAAGGTGGCTGGTGCATTTCGTAGACCGAAAGGCATCTTCTAGAATTTGTACATGCCAAATGGTTGCAAATGCAGTCTTGCATTGGTCCTCCTTCTTTACACGAATTTGCCTATTGTTGACATATATGGTGTCGGTTTAGCATCGTGCAACAAATCGTCTATGTGAGGGAATGGATACACATCCGGCGTAGTAACCGTATTAAGTTACGTAGTCAATACAAACTCGCGTTCCACCATTTTTTTTTGGGCACCAAAACAACGTGTGCAGACCACGGAGATGAGCATGGCTCTATGATGCCTTCAGCAAGCATTTTGTTTACCTCATCTTTTAGGATTTGAGCTTTTGTAGGCGATAATCGATTTAGCGGAACGGAAACTGGTATATGATCTCCTGTATCGATAAAGTGCTCGGTTTGAGTAGTAGGTTGCCCGTTTGAAACAAAAGCATCAGCATTCCTCTCTAAAAGGTTTTCAAAACTCCAAGTCCCTCGTCACTTAGTACACAGTCAGACTATTCCATATCTATTGCAGAAATATCCGTACTAGGCGAATTGAACAGGGCCCTGGTTTCAAGTGATAGTTCTATGGTGCTTTCCTCTATCGACCTTCTAGCATTTCGGTACAACGCATCTATCACAGGCGAAAACCCATCAAACAAACGTTGCCGCTTACCAGGTGGGGTACTAAATTCGAGTGGCACAAGCGGACCATAGGTAGGCGTCTGTGGGCGTGCCGCACTGGCTCGACAAATTTCAACACTGGTTTTCGAGGCAAGAGGTGCATCACTACCAACTAATGGTTCACATCGCGATGCCATTATTGTAGTCTTTGGTATTTTTGGAGAGCACACATCCATTGTGGGACCAAACTTTTACTTTCAGGCGAACTAGGTAATGGTGAAATCATCTCTGGTAAGACTAGCTTACCAGAGATGATCACCATTACCTAGTTCGCCTGAAAGTAAAAGTTTGGTCCCACAATGGATGTGCTATCAGCTATCAATGTTTCGTAGATGTCTTCACGTTTGAGGTCATAGACCTTTGCCGGCTCATCCAAAAACCGACATGTCATCTGAGGTAGGTTAATGACCATCATGACATCTTCTATAAATTCTACTCCCAGTAAGGTTTTGTTGCTTTTTGCTTCAGATAATACAATGATAATACTCTTCCATAAATAGTTACCATAGCTTTGACAGTCATAACATACTGCACCTAAGGCACACCATCTGCCAACGTTATATTCATAATTTCTTGTGGTAACTTATATCCTCGCTTTTGTAGATGTAGGGGCCAGTTAGCACTGCCTACACTATCGGATGATGTTAGTTTAAAGTTATTGGAGCACACAAAAAGAACTTCACAGTTATGTGTATTAAGTAAAGTTACAAGTTAAAAGTTAGTGTTTCTCTCTCTAGGCAACAATACAGTTCCACAGTCGCGCGTGTACTCATTTTATTTTGTAAAGTTATGTGTAGTGTTTAATAGTCGCTAGCATGACGCGCAAGCCTAAAAGTAGGTTGCTGCGTCGGCAAAGTATGTAGGGCGATGAGACCGTACAGTAGACATAGAAATAATTGATATGATGCTACGCATGACTTTGCACAGGTGTCGACGAACCCAATTCCATTTATGCCATCAACGCTAATGGGTACTATTGGGCGAAGATGTTTAGCACTAGTGCTCACTGAGCAAAAATTAATCCCTTCTATCTTGTTTAGCTGGTCATTGCACTTAGGACAACGACTTCGCACAAAACCTGGCTCACCGCATCCATAACAGGAGAATTTTGGCTAAATCAGCTGACAGCGTAGGGAATACGCTGTCAGCTGATTTAGTCTTCACTACTTTTCCTGTAGGTTTTTGCGTGTGTTGCTCCGCTTTTAACCTTTTCCTGCAAACCTCAGCGGTATGTCCTGGAAGCCTGCAGAAATTACACCGCACTTTGGTTTTTGAGGTGCTTGCATTAGTTTCCTTCACGGTTATCTGTTTGTT
This sequence comes from Acronicta leporina, assembly GCA_947256265.1. Classification (NCBI taxonomy): domain Eukaryota; kingdom Metazoa; phylum Arthropoda; class Insecta; order Lepidoptera; family Noctuidae; genus Acronicta; species Acronicta leporina. The sequence goes on along the minus strand of OX366533.1, from coordinate 3,971,541 downwards.
TTCCATTTTTTCACCAATTTCGTTCAATTTCTCTAGCCTTTTCGAGTAGACCATAAAAAATAAATAGCTTCTCTTGACATTTTCTCCCTAATTTCGAAGCGTATTTGGCCGTAAACTAAATCAATTTCCTGCTGTTCAGTATGACCTGGTGCTGGAAATTCTGCTATCAGAGCACGCTTTTCAGCGACAAACATTTCAGTCAGCGTGTATTCTTCCCTGCTTTTCCTCCACAATCTTTTGGTAAAGCTTATACGGACAAATGCGTTTCGCAAGCGTTCCTTGAACTGACTCCAAGTTTTCACCAGACTTTTAACGCCTTGCCACCAAGTAGCAGCTTCATTTGTAAAAATTTGCGGAAGCCCTGCGATTGCGTTCTCGTCATCGATACGTTCCACTTTCTTGAACACACACACTGCTGCTAGGAAAGACTCGACCTCGGAAGCGCTCTTGTTGCCACTGAATTTCAATGGACATTGAACTTCTATGCTTTGACCCAAAAGTAACTGCTGCCAGCAATTGTTGGAATTGTTCTGAAGACATCATTATTCCTGAAGATGTTGAAGCTGAACCACTCTTATCACCATCCATTCTGTCCCTCTTTCCCTTCTGATGATCGTGTTGTACTGTAAACCTCTGTGTTCTGATTGTTGGTCTAGGTCTCAGGTTTTTCTCTGAAGGCTCCAGGTTGTGCGCCAGTTTGTATAAGGGTTTCGTGTAAATAATACTCCAGGTTTAGTACTAAGACCTATATTAACGAAAAAAAAGAGCATACAACACAGTTACAGAATAAAATAAGTGATGAAACGTTTCGAAGCTTAAAGACCTTAGGTACCTTACACTTGCAGGAAATAAAAAAAAACAATAACAGGTGGGTTAAGCTGATACGCTAGTGCAAGCGATGCTATCGATGCTATTACTATTAATTTAATGCAAAAGAAACTTAGGACAGCGCAAACAATGAAACTATGGTAGACTAGTGGTTTCTATACAAATTGGCAAGAATAAAAGAAAAGATGCGCGATAGCTAATTTACAGCAAAACAATTACAGCAAAATTACGAAAATAAAACAATGCGTGAAGCGCTAAAAAAACCTAAATAACTCTGCGAGCAGTATGACACACCGGTAATATTCCATGTTACGAAAGTACCACCGCTAATGACGTACCGTACGCAGAGCGCTCAACCTGCTTGGGAGTTATTCCAAATCGTCGGATTAGGGATGATCGATATTAGAAAAACATCGATGTTGACATCGATGTTAACATCGAATCAAAAGTATCGATGTACGATAAATATCGATAGAAAAACATCGATATGTGTAAAACATCGATGTTTTTGGAAACAAATAAAACTGTCAATTATATTTATAAAATGTTTTAATTATTAGAAAATTACATTAAATTTAAAAAGCCCACTCTTCCTGAGACACCTAGAAATCACAAAAATAATAAGAAAAATTAACATTCCCAGTATTTTTAATATGTATTATATTATACAGTATTATATTTTTATTATTATGTAAATAATGTTACCTTACCTGTTATTTCGTTTACGAAGTTTCATTATTTACAAAATCAATAGTAAATTAAATTCGCGTCCGCTTCACAAGTTGACTCACAAAACAACACCTCACTCATCAACACAAACTACGAATAGAAACTCATCAAGTTCATTCGTACGGCTTAGGGCTTGTTTAGGTACTCCAATTATGTTGATCAGTGTCATCTAGTGGAAAATAGTTGGAACTTGATAGTCATCTGCTAATGACTATGCAACATTTAGTTGAATCTAGTACACCTAATGCACGCTAGACGGCGCCCAAAAGAATAATTGACGTATCGATACTTTTGATCTAGTAACATCGATATTTCGATGATATCGAAGTCAACCCATCGATGTTAAAACATCGATGTTTTCCAGTAAAACATCGATGTTTATACAACATCGATGAATATCGATCATCCCTACGTCGGATGCAAGCCCGCGCAGAGTCAAACAGAGCGGCCGTTTTTTTTTTTTTTGACATGGACATTAGCTGTTGATTCAGGGAATCTTAACTTAACTGAGCGGCCGGGTGGCGCGAGGCCTTATATAGCAGCCGTGATAGACGAGTGTGCGTGCGGAGCGCGGTTCGTCGTGTGCGAATGTATGCAAGTGGGCGTTCAGCTAATCATGCGCGCGTTTGTTTATTTCGTTACAAAAGTGAATTAACAAAAAATTGTCATTTCAAATCGATTCAAATTATTTGTTTAGTACTACAAACACCTGGCAACACTTAGCTTCTGTTTAAATGGCGGATGTATTAGTATTTAGTTTAATATTTATTTATTACGTATTTCAATGTTAGGGTGAAAGGAATGTTAATAAATGTTAATAATATGACAAGTAAACATGAAAATATCTGACTTAATTTTCGAATTAAATGCGGTTTAGATACGGCGCCATAAAGTGTGGCCCCATGAATGGGCATTGTCCTGTCAGGTACCATTTGTGTTTGTATAGTACCGGTTTCTGGATTGATTACGGACTGTAGAAATTGGCTGTAAGGGAAATGATATCGTAATTTCATGAAATAAACTATTATAGAATAATTATATACATAGAACAAATCAATTACGTGTATATTTTTAACAGCTGGAAGCTGTCTTCTATTTTTGCGAATGGTGCCTACTAAATGAGTTTCTTTGTCTAATAGTTGCCGTGCCAAATCTACCAATTATATTGTGTACATACAATGTGTGTCCTTTGTTGAGCAAATCGTCGCATAAAGACATTACTACGTTTGTGGGCGTTGTATTTGTATCGGCGTTTTTTCCCGCGTAGATGCTAATCTTATACGTATACCCAGGAATCGTGCATAGTTTGGAACTCTTTTATTCCATACTTGTGTCTTTTTTGTTTATTATACTGCCTAAATATTATTCTGCTCGGAATGGAACCATGCTCTCGTCAATACAAATATCTTCACCAGAGGTATAGTTTTTTTTGAAGTTTTCATTTAAATCGTCCACCAGTTGACGCACTTGATGTAGTCGGTCTTCTCTGTTTTCATCATCTTTATCAGAGAAATGTAACATTTTCAAAACCAATTCAAATCGGTTTCCAGACATCACTGTTCTTGGAAAGGGATGCCCAATAATTTTGTCTTTAGACCAATAGTTGTGGGTAGGTGCATAAAAGTACTTACATGTGCTCTGCATTTCTTTTGCAAATTTAATTAATTTTAGGAGTAATTTTCAATCACAATTAAATAAATTCAATACATTATAATCAATTTAATTATATATATTGTGGACATAGATTATTTTATGTCTTAAGTGGAAAAAATTGCAAGAACCTGCCGGTGAGCTATCACTTATAACAGTCGCATTATCACTCCACGCATATTATCCAACAATAATGGTCACCCTGGCTGATATTGCGGAAACCCAACGTCTAGCAATCACATCACTTTATCAACGCATGGCTGATTTTGAAGCACATCTGAAGGCATCTTCAAATGGAGCGGACTTGAGCAGCATACACAAGGACTTCAAGGAGCACGTATGGTGTGTTCTCAGTGTCCTGCAGCAGCAGATTGTGGAGGTGGGCAAGAACATTGATGTGATTGAGATGCGGCATAGAAGAAAGTTCCACATTCTTGGTGGTGTGCCTGAGAAATCCGAGGTAAAAGTGGCTGATACTGTGATATCCATTATGCAGACTCAGCTGGGATTCAGTGACTTTGGACCCTCATCGCTCACTGTGTGCCACAGGCTTGGCACTGTCACTGGTGATCGCCCTAGAACCATCCTCCTTCGCTTCACTGATGCAACAATTAAGGAGGCCATTTTGAAGGCTAAAACCAAGCTCAAGGGTACACCTTATGTGTTGTCGGAGTTCCTGACACGTCAGTGGCAGGCAGCGTTTTCGGCAGCCCGTAAATTGTTTGGCGTGTCGAATGTGTGGACTTTCGATGGCAATATTAGCGTCAAGCTTCCAGATGGCAAGCGTCAAAGGATTTATTGTTTTGAGGATGTTGCGGCGCTGGGTGCGGAGCATGGTAAGACACTGGAGGTTCAATCACTTCAGTCAGTCTCTCAGGCCAGTCAGAAGATTGCAAGTCCAGTGGTGTCGGCGCAGATTAGATTAGATAGACGGCTTAGGTGGGAGACGACCTGTCGCTGCCGGCCGTCGTTCGATCCATGGTCGGCAGCGCGGCGTCTTGGGACCCAGTGATCGCCTTCTGCGAAACGGTCATCTCGCAGAAGGAAGCTGCGGAACGGCAGAGGGAGAGTGCTAGCACTAATCCGATCCGCAGCCGGCGAACCGGACGTCGGAGGAGGGCTGACAATGCCCTCTTCCAGTCTCCATGAATGTTTCCGGGGGTGGCAGACGCGGGGACGTCCGCCACACCCCCCTTATAGGACCCGAAGCGGTGGCGCGTAGTGTTCCACGCGCGCCCCTCTAAGGCGATGGGGGGGGGGGTCCGACGCCTCACTCCCCCCCTCCACAATCTGCGGACGGGGCCCGCTGCGGCGGGCCCAGTCGGGGGCCGCGGACGAATTTTCTGTTTCCCGTAGCCCCCGACGAAAACGCAGGAAGAAACACCGTGTGGTTTTTAGTCGGTATGTCGGTAGGTCACAAAAAAAAGGATTGTTCGGGTCTTGAAATGACTTCGCCTTTTGTTACTCGAATTAAAACGTTTATTGATGAATTTACAAATTTTGGTTGACCGGCACGGCCGTCAGAATCGTGTCGAAAAATTAGATAGAGACAAAAGACAAAAGTAAGACAGAAAATATTGAATTGTCCAATTAGATGCGAAAACGCGGAGGTACCGTATACAATACAATAGATGGCGTTAGTAAGTACACGTTTGCGAAACTGCACCGCTGCAGTGATGCGCCTGGTTCGACCGGACGAGATAGATGGCGCTGTCTTGAACACATTTTAAATAGAACCTTTCTTTTTACATGAAATATAATCATCATTTGCAAAATAATATCTTCAGTGGAGTCTGAAATTTTTGAATGTTATACATATATTGTTCATATTTTTCATTAATTAAATGCTCTGTACAGCCTGAGTCTATAATCCAATCAATCTCAATTTGGTTGGCATTTGTTTTTACATAATGACAATTATTATTCTCACTAACATTATTATTATAGTTAATGTAGAAATAAATGTAAATGCACTTTGACTTTCAGCTACGTTTGCTTATGATGAGTTATCCTGACGGGGATACTTTCGGTTTAAAGATCTTTATTTGTCATTAGGACAATCTGTCACTTACATGAGAATATGTATGTATATGTATGTATATGTATGTATGTATGTATGTATAAACACTTTATTGCACACCAATAACACAACGTTTACATAATTATAAAAATAAAGCTTCAATTAATGCACAATGGGCGGTCTTATCGCACAAGGCGATCTCTTCCAGACAACCTTTGGATGGACTGGAAGAAAAGAATCAGACAGATAGTGGGTAGTGTTGGTGTACTTAATTATGAATAAAAATATTAAAATTATGAAATATGAAATATAATATATAAACTCTACATGTATAATATGATACAAATATATACACTGGTCATCAAAAAAATCGGCCCACCTGCAGTTTTTCCGCAAATCACATTTTTTCTTCAACTAAACTAATCAAAATGGTTTAGTACCGATATGTTTAAATTGTCTGGTTTATTTACACTAATTTTCACACGGAAAAAACCTGAAAAAGGTAAAAAAGCCTGAATTTTTCACTATAAAGTTAAACACTATGGTTTTACACTGTTTTTAATTAATTTTAAACACGCTCTAATTTTTCAGTCTGAAGTGCTGTGATCACAATTGTTCCAGTTTAGTATTGAGTATTCCCCCCTCTTGCTCGAATGACGGCCTGCATTCGCCTTTTTAGTGACCTGATCAAGGTTTTGATGGTCTCCTGAGGGATTCGTGTCCATTCTTCCCTGATGGCGATTTCCAGGTCTTCCAACGTTATAGGGGCTGGATTTCGGGCTCTAACTTTTTGTTTTAGCGTGTCCCACATGTGCTCTATAGGGTTAAGATCAGGGCTTCTTGCTGGCCATGACATAACCCGAATGCCAACTTCTTCAAGATAATCGGTGACAATACGCGCTACGTGTGGTCGGGCATTATCATGCATTAACTCAAAGTTTTCTCCAATATAGCCGGCATATGGCACCACGTGGTCTTCCAATATCTCGGTGATGTAGCGTGCCGCGGTCAAAGCACCATTCCTTATAAAAACCAGCTCCGTACGTCCGGTTAAAGATATACCACCCCAAAACATCACAGAGCCGCCACCGTAACTCACTGTTTCTCTTATGCAACACTGGGCATAACGTTCACCTGGTCGTCGCATGACATTACGACGGCCATCTGAACCATATAAAGTCATCCGAACTCTCATCACTAAAAAGAACTGACTCCCATTGGCCTATAGACCAGTTGACGTGATTTTGCGCAAATTGAAGTCTGGCTTGTCGATGAGCTGTGGTCAATTGTGGCCCCGTTGCTGGCTTGTGTGGTCTTAAATTCTGTTCACGAAGTCTCCTCCTTACAGTACTGTCACTTATAGCCACACCCCGATCTTCACGTAAGCGTCGCTGGAGATCAACGCCAGAAAGGTGTCGATTTCGTAAAGCTGACACCACTATAAAGCGGTCATCCCTTTGAGTTGTCACCCTATGTCTTCCAGATCCAGATCTTCTTCGATACTGCCCAGTCTCCAGAAACCTTTGGTAAACTCGCCGAACTGCAGAACGGCTGAGATTTAACCTCCTGGCGACTACACGTTGACTTAAGCCTTGTTGCAGCAAAGCCACAACTTGGGCCGCCTCAGCTTCAGTGGTATCCATTATTTTTAGACAAAATTAGTCAAAACTACAGCCTCAACAATTAAACTTCACGACATTAACACCCAATCCCTAGAAAAGTCCGATTCTGACTGGAACAATGAGCCGATTCGTTCCCATGTAAAACCGTCAAATCAGCACTCAACAGTATTTCTGTGTAAAAACATTGTTAAGTACCTTCAAGTGCAGTAAGATTTATGGCAAACAAGAACTCAATCATCATATCGACCCTCAAAACAAAAAATAAACATGTGAAACAGTTTATCTGTGAAAGAATCGGTTAATATTGAAAAAAAGTGGGTGGGTCGATTTTTTTGATGACCAGTGTATTTATATATAAAAAGTATACATATATTTATATACTCAGCAAAACAAGTAGGAAATAATAAGTTATAGGAAAAGAGTGAGGGATAGAACAAGCATGACCGCGTAAGGAGATAAATTATGCATTGCAGGGTGTAAGGGATAAGTAATGATCCTTAACCATCTTTTTGAAGATAGGTAGTGATTGAGCACGTCTAATTTCAAGGGGTAATGCATTCCACAGGCGAGCTGCTTGGATCGTGAACGATTTATCAAAAAAGCTGGTAGAATGCATTCGAATATGCAGTTTCAAATTTTCCGAAGATCTCATAAATCTATTGTGTGTATCGCAGAGAAACTCAAAGCGATCTTTAAGATAATGCGGAGTGGAAGTATTAAAAAGTACATTATACAGTAAAGAAAGAATGTGAGTATTCCGGCGAAGGCGAATAGGAAGCCATTTGAGCTTAGTACGAAATTCAGAAACGTGATCATATTTGCGTAACCCAAATATAAATCTGATGCATACATTTTGGAGACGCTCAAGCTTATCAAACTGGTCCTCGGTGAGATCAAGATAGCTGGCATCGGCATAGTCTAGAATAGGAAGGAGCAGAGATTGTGCAAGAGCAATTTTGGTGGTAATGGGAAGGAAATTTCTAAGGCGTCTCAGAGAGCCCGCAGCCGCAAATATCTTACGACTAACTTCCTGGACTTGCGGAGTCCAACAAAGTGTCGAGTCAATATAGATTCCCAAGTTTTTTACTTTGTCAGTAAATGGAATCTGGGTGTTATTGAAGGAGACATGAGGAAGTATAGACCAATCAATCCTGGAGACCATCCGAGAACTTCCAACAAAAGTCACTTGAGTTTTAGAAGGGTTAATCTTTATGCCAAACTCTGAACTCCAGTTACTTATTCGAGCAAGATCTATATTAACGAAGTCAATGGCTTCTGCTAGCTTTCCAAGTGGAGCTTGCCTGTAAATTTGTAGATCATCAGCATAAAGGTGGTAGGAAGAAGTAAGTCGGTGAGAGATAGAATTTATAAAAATTGAGAAGAGAAGTGGAGAAAGAACGCCACCCTGAGGCACACCGGCAGACGTGTTGCACCAGGAAGAGAAGGAATCTTCAATGCATATACGCTGACGGCGACCAGACAGGTAACTATGAAAAAAATCAATCACCGATGGAGATATGTTAAAGGAGCGAAGCATGCCAAGTAAAACATCGAAATCTACAGTGTTAAAAGCATTAGAAAAATCTAGAAGTGTAAGTACTGTTAGATTTCCGATTTCCATGCCTGATCTGATATCATCCGTAATATTCACCAGGGCGGAGGTAGTACTGTGACCTGGACGAAAGCCGGATTGGAGGGGATTGAGGAGACTGTGTTTGGATAGAAAAGAACTAAGTTGCTGGTGAATAAGTTTTTCGAAGACTTTGGACAGGAATGGTAAAATAGATATGGGACGAAAGTCAGAAAAGGATGAAGGATTCGACTTTTTGGGGAGAGGAACGATTTGTGCATCCTTCCAGGCATTAGGGAATGTACTGCTGGATACAGAAAAATTAAGGATGTGAACTATGACAGGAAGGATTTCATCTAGGATAGGAATGATCATATTACGGCTGATACAGTCACATCCAACAGCTTTGGATGTAATAGATACGATGCCCTTTTTAACATCACAAGCAGTGAAATGATTAATGACAAAAGGGGGAAAATCAGGTGTCGGCAGATTCGAAAGATAATTAAGAGTATTAGCTTTAACAGTCTGATCAAAGTCAGCCGTAGAAGAGAAATGATTATTAAGTGAATTAATATCTATGTCCTTAGGAATAATGTCGTGATGTGATTTACCGACACCTATTGTTTTAAGAAATTTCCATACTTTCGCTGGTTCTCCATTTAGTACTGACGTATGGATATGTTGGCGTTGTGCATTCCTACAAACCTTATTGCAGTGATTTCTGATAGAGACAAATTTCTCCCAGTTGTTGTCTGTAGACCGACTTTTATACTTGCATTTGGCCGCAGCTTTTTTGCACATTAAAGTTTTAATCTCATCATTAAGCCAAGGAGAGGGAAGGTGTTTGACTTTAACAGCTTTAATCGGCGCGTGTTGATCATAAACCTTGATCAGTGCATCTGTAAGCAGATCTACCTGCTCACCCACTGACGTGGAAGCAAGCAGAGGAGCCCAGTCCATGTTTCTGACATCATCACGAAGACGATCAAGGTTCATACCACCAAAATTGCGGAGCAGAAGGGTTCTAGATTTAGCCTTAGGAGGGCGAATTTTGTAAGAAAGAAAAATTAAGTCGTGATACGAGAAATTATCTGCTGAGCATTGACCATGCTTAGCGACATGTAGGGTAGATGAGACCAAAATAAGGTCAAGAAGCGAAGGAATAGAATTAGGGAAATGATGTGAAGCACCAAGGTCAAGAATAGAAAGATTACAGGATTCAATGACTTGACGGAAAGAGGAAGACCGACAATCTTTTTTAAGGAGACAGGTGTTGAAATCACCCATGATAATAGTGTGACTGTAAGCTGGGATTAGAGATTCCAAGATCTTTTCGAAGGAGGAGAAGAAATTAATACGCAAGGAGGGGCAGTAATAAACTCCGAGAAGAAGCTTAGAATGGTGGAGTTCAACTTCCAGAAAAAGATGTTCGCCGGCATTCAGCGGAGGAGGCTGCGCTGACATATTTACGATAGTGTAAGGAATATGGGTGCGAAGGTAAATGGCCACACCGCCACCGCCGCCAACCGCACGATCATTCCTAATAAGCTGAAACCCCGGTAGCGTATAAGAAGACGAAGGAAGACATGGTTTTAACCACGACTCCGAGACTAGAATGGCGTGTATATTCTTACAGTCAAAACTGGCCAGCATATCGGGGAAATGAGCCGGGATACTCTGGGCATTTATGTGGACAGCGTTGAAATTCTTCGGAACATTTGAAAAAGTGGAATCAAGAGTATCAGACATAGAAGGGACACTTGCAAAGCTATCATCATCGCTACTCAGTGAGAAGAAAGTATCACTATCGCTAGTACCGTAGGGGCTGAGCATAAATATGTAGTAATAATAATAAAAAGATATATATATTTATATATATAAATTAAATAAATATAATATAAATACAAATAAGTTAGTGTACCTACAGTTATATCCATCTGCCAGTTGTGTGAGAAAAGAACAAAAAACAAAGATAACAAAATACTTAATTATGATAACAATAATGACCCGGTGTGGGTAGTTTAAAATTCACAAACAAAAAAGAAAAAATCGATAGGTGACGCGAGCTTGGTACATTTACTTAAGGTGGTGGTCCAAGTTACTAGCGGCTTTAAAAAAACGATTCGTTATTCAAAATATATACAAATAGTTTGTTTTTGAAAATACCAAGCGTAGTCGCTGCCTTGATGTCTTTTGGAAGTTTGTTGTACAATTGTGCTCCCGCATACGTTAAATTACTTTTGAGGTTGCGACCCACGGTATCCTCGATATCCTCTGGCTCGTGCTCTCCCTCTATGATGACCTCGATTTGATCTGCAGTATTTTGCTGTATGCCCTTGTTTGTTACAGATGTAACAAGTGTAGAAAGCTCAGTCACTATTTGCTGTAGTACTATTCTTCTCAGAGATTTTTAATTCTTCATCTAAGAAACGCTGCCTTACAAAATCCAATTTCAGGTCTGTAGTGATGCGTGACATATCACTGTTGCATTCAATGACTGTTATTACTGTGTCATGTTTGGTGTCTAGACCAGTCAACAAACAAGCAATTTTGTCTCTGTCATTTAGTTTTTCTTGATTGCATTCTAGTTCCCTTACAATATTTTAAAACTTTTCAAAGTAGTCTTCTAATTTTTCATTGCAACTTTGTTTCAAATTTAGTAATTTTCTTCTTAAATGTATTATTAAAATTATGCTTTTCCTTTCGAACATATTTGTGAGAATGTCTATCATACCTTTTGCGGTTTCGCATGACTTTATAATATTTAGGTACTTATCTGGAAATTGGACTATGATGCTTTTTGCTTTAGCATTTGCTTTCATGAACACTTCGTCTTCACATTTTATTCTTGATTCATCTACTTTTATAGTATGCAATAATTGTTTTTCGTCCAGTATACATTGAACTCTGAATATCCAGTTGTTGAAGTTATCTGGTTTCAGTTGGGGAAACTTTTCTTGAACGGAAGCCATTTTGTTTGATCACGTTCGTTCGTGAACACTTTTCTAATTCATATAATATTCGTGCTTCTAATTTTGCCCTTCCTTGATTTGAATAGCCCATAACCTGTTAGGTATAATACCTAAGGTAGATAGCCCATAACCTGTTAGGTATAATACCTAAGGGCAATAAAGCAGTAAAAATAACACTTTTGTTTTATTTAGATTTATTATTTGAGAAGACACAAGTACACGATATTTTTCGTACAAGGTAGCAGAGAGACGGGTGGAGTGAACACAGACTATAAATCACATCCATTGGCATTACACTCTTTGACTTACAGGTATTAATTCCTTAACAGAAATAATTCGGTGCTACTCTCGCCTTCAAAAGTATGGGAGAATGGGTACAAAAGCAACGGCGGCTCGAAAGTAACAAATGCTCTCTAGATTTATTCAACGGGTGAACTCCACTTCAGCGCCGTCAGGTGATAGACAGGAGCGCCCCCCTCACTTATATAATATATAATAATATATTTTTTTATTTTCTCTTGCACTTAAACGTTAACTGGTTGACACGGGCGAGTTTAGTACAGTCTATAAATTCGTAGAATGCGGCCGAAAATACGTGTTACTTTTTTTAGTGTAAAAATGAAGTGGTCTGATAATACTACCTTTGCATTTGTACAAGAATACTTGAAACATGAGTGTTTATATAATTTAAAATGTAACAATTACCGCATAAAAGAAGCTATTATAAAAAACTGTGAGGTTATGAACATAAGTGAATCAGAAAGTATCAATTCTACATATAGCCAAGAACTTAAAAAAATTAACGAATCTACTAAAAGTGGAGCGGGAACCGATGATGTTTACGACACTGAAATGGTTCATATTATACCATGGTGTAATGAAGGATAAATATCTGACACCAAAAAGAAAGTCAAAGTAATTTGGTAAGTAGACTGTTTTATTATTTATTTCTTATTCTTAATACATGGTAGATAATGAGATATTTAATGTATCATTATTAGTTGCCAAAATACAGAACCATCTCCGACAAAATAGGTAGCGTAACTATCACGCACGATACGAATTCAATTGTGCTTTTTGACCCACATTTTTTAAATAGAAATCCGATTTGTCGGATAATTTTCCATAACGTAGTACCTACGACCTCCAGGAAAATGTATATATTTTTTTTTAAAAAAGCTTACTAGCAATGTGGAAAATATGAACTTTATGTATTTTAATGCCAACATAAAGAAAACATTTAATATCGTCTGACAGAGGTCAAATTACTGGGGATAGACTTTACGTGCCTTTTTTCGTAGACTTTTTTTTTTTTTATTATTGATAGGCTTATGCTTGACCACAACTTGCCTGATGTTAAGCATCGAAGTGGTCTACGATGGAGCGCGCTTGCCTAGAAGGTACCTATTCACTCCCGTCTTGAAGAAACCCAAATTGTAGGTCTCAGGGAACTATTGATGCAGATCAATAGTTTCAGACTAAATGATTGCAAGGATATTGTTATATTTACAGATGGTTGTACAGCATAGAATAGAAATAATGTTGTATCGAATGCGTTGTTGCACTTGGCTATGGCTAAAAACGTAGTTATAATACTTGGAGAAAGGTCATACTCAGATGGAAGTTGATTCAGTCCACTCCGGTGATTGAGAGGAAGTTGAAAAATCGGGAAATATTATCACCCTTACAATATGCCACAATAAAAAAGGAGACCAGAAAAGTACCAAGTCTTTATCAAGTTATTACACCTGATAATACGTTTTTTAAAGACTGGTCTTAAAGATTACCTGATTTATGATTCAATAAGGCCTGTCCGAGGAGAGGGTGATTGTTGTGTTATTGACATAAAAGCACTGATATTTAATCCAAATCGCACCATAAACTATAAAATTCCACTTTTCAGAGATTCTGTCCCATTGCCTAGAAGACCAAGGAAGATTAGGGAAGTCCCGTAACGCCAGACGGCACCAACCGCCTGACAGTCGTACTATCCAAGCAAGTATAAATCTGTTCGATTCGAACTACTAGTGAAAGGGGCGCGGGGGGTACATAGCTACAGGATCACGCGCCGCAGCTCGCCAGTGACGCGCAAGGCCGCAGCGGGAGAGGGTGTGTGTTGTTTTTGGCGGGAACGCGCGGCGTCACGTAAGATCGACGTAAGTAGTTCTACCATATTTATGCACTTAAATTTTAATGGTAGTCGATAATTGAAGTAGTATTTGATTAGACGTAAAATACATAATTCCTAGTTGTGCAAAACCACCAAAGCTGTATGGGCTGCCCAAGATACACAAACCCAATGCTCCGCTAAGACCAATAGTCAGCCAAATCGACTCACCAACCTATAGATTGGCTCAACACCTTGCTACAGTACTTTCATCACTAAGATGAAACACTGCAGCATATGTGAAGGACTCATACCATTTTGTCAGTGAAATAAAAGATCTACATCTCACCGACAATGAAACTATGGTCAGTTTTGATGGTCAGTCATTATTTACATGCTTACCAGTTGAAGATTGCATCAGAATTGTATCTAAGAAACTATTAGAGAATAACATGCCTATTGAATATGCTGAACTACTAAAACATTGCCTAACATCCGGCTATATGTTGTGGAATAATCAATTCTACACGCAAGTGGATGGTGTAGCAATGGGCTCTCCAGTATCTCCCATTGTCGCTGATATCTTCATGGAAGATTTTGAGGAGACTGCCCTGCAATCTGCACCTGTAACACCAAAATTCTACAAGCAGTACGTAGATGATACTTTCACCATATTACCATCTAATAAAGTAACAGCATTTTTGAACCACCTTAACTCCTTAAATTCTAAAATTCAATTTACTATGGAGGCAGAGGCAAACAACTCTTTAGCATTCTTAGATGTTTTGGTAATTCGTTCCCCCAATAATACCTTGAGTCACACTGTGTATCGAAAGAAAACCCATACGGACAAATACTTAAATGGTGAATCACACCACCACCCAACACAGTTATCTACCGTCGGTAAATCTTTGTTTCAGAGAGCGCGTGGGATCTGTGATGAGCAACACCTGGCTGCAGAGCTTGAACATGTCAAGCAAGTGCTACATGACAACAAGCTCCGAATACCGCGCCCTCGTCACAGAAACCGGGGGTCTATAACAGGTAGGTCTATAACACATTATAGATTCCTAGCTGTAGTAATTGCGGCATTAGCTATACAGTATTCACAACTGAGCATTAAAAACTTTGCTTGTAAATCTATATTGTAGCTAAAATTAGGTACAATCGTCATTTTTGGCCAAAATTAACGATTGTACCTAATTTTAGCTTCTATAACGTTTATTAAGCAAAGTTTTTAATGCTCAGTTGTGAATATTGTATAGCTAATGCCGCAATTACTACAGCTAGGAATCTAGAATGTGTTATAGACCTACAAATTGCGAAAAACCAATTAAATTTCAATTGGTTTTTCGCAATTTTTGGCGGGAATTTGGCGGGCTCAGGTGAACGATCAGCCTTAACAGCTTTGTTAATTTTAAATGCTGATTAGTTAATGCCTTGTTACATAGAAATTGGTGAAACTGGGTCTTATTGTTAGACAAAACTTGATACGATAGTTAGGTAGGTACTTACATTACTGTTTTAATATTTCTCAACTCGGCAGAACAGAAATCGGGATTGGATGCAAAAAAAATTGCCACCATCAACGTATTGATCATTGGTAGATTTGTACTTTCTGCTTTCACAAAACCGTCTTCCATGATGCGGTTTTAATCAAACTAACACAGAGCACGACAAACAAATTATTGTTGAATTGTTACTCTGAGACGACAAACGTCTAGATTGTTTTCTATTGGAGTGATGTCACGTCGATATCCAATATGGCGGATGGTGTTTTAAAACAGATTAAAAAAGACGATTTTTGAAATTGAATTATAAAATTTACATTGCATTTTTATTAATAAATACTAACGTTTCTCGTTTACTTTTTTCAAAATCTATCATAAAAATGCATTTTCATATTTTTTTTTACATGGTGTAAAATACCTTATTGCCAGTTACATACGAGTATTTATGTTTTCTACCAAGTTATCAAAACACTTTTTTTACATAAATTACTGTTATTTTATTTTATTTGCTTCAAAACATGCAAATAGCCACAATCACGCAAATATACGTAGAAATGATGTTTTTTTTTTCGTATTTTGTAAAAAGGTTCTGTGTCCAAGTCAAAGAAAAAAAAACAAAAAAGAGAACTGTCGAATATTTGTCAAATGAAGTGTCAGTCGAAAAAAGGGCGGGAAACTTCGAAAAGTTAAGACCCGGTTTTTCTTTCGGAGTTTTAAAATTTAAATTTAAATAAGTATAAAGGATTGGTTTTATAATTTAAGTGATATTTCGTAGTTAATTTAATTGTACATTTTATTTATTAGTGAATAAGTTGCTGTATATAGTGGTAAGTTTGTTTAAATAATTAAGATGGGCGATCCGCCCGACGACCCTGGCGGGGGTATGTTTGCTTCACAAACACCCATGGAAACGCTAATTGGTGTGCTTGAGTCCTCCATGGACACAGATTGTTCAGTCTCGGACTCCAACAAACTAAAGCGTAAAAGCGCTAACGCGATACTTTTATGTGGGTCATGCCATAGAAGGAAAAGGAAATATGGAAGCAAAAGGGAAAAGCCAACTGACTGTAGATGTTCAATAAAAGAGAAAGAGCTTGTTAATGAGTTGACTGGTTCAAGTCCTCGACTTTTAGAGACACAATCAGTAGCTGCATCAAATATTCATAACACTAGTCATGACAATATTAATAAAGTTAACAACGAGTCAACCCATGTATCAGTTGGTCGCACCGTTTATCAGGCCACTGATGTTGCTCCATATGTGATTCACGTACAAAAAGAAACATCCGCTAATAACGATACTACAACCCTACATCCTGTCACTTTTGGGCGTTTCTTAAAGAATAATAAAACTGGGGGTATTGTGAATGGTAGTCTCAAACGAATAGGACGAAACCGCATAAGTTTGGCATTCTCAAACTTCCAAGACGCAAATATTTTCTTAAAAAATCAAAACCGATTGATGATTGACGAACCGATTAATCATCCGATTCATAATTTGATAAACCACAAGTCCTCGCAAAAGAAAACCGATTCCTACCCAGGATGATTCGTGAGGCTATTGAAATCAAAAAACACCCAAATTTCAATAGAGAAGATGGTCGGGTCTTACCAGCTGCTTAGAATCCCATTATAGGATCTATAAAATCTAAATCCAAGCCCAAAACTGCAAGACCAAAGGATACGGTGAGCTCGTTCTGCGTGAATCGGATCGCTAATAATTAACAAAAATGTAAGGTAGCTGTTAGTAATTTTAACATCAAGACGTCCAACACCTCAGTCTGCCCGTGACCATGGATGCTGTAAAGGATCCGAAACGTCGAGAACAAAATAATATTAATATACCGCGATAAAATCCGTAAAAAGTATTTTCATTTCAATGTCTAACATTCGCGTAAGTGTCAGAAATCAGTATTTAGAAAGGCAGGCGGATCTAGAAAGGAATCTAGAAAAGCATCTAGATGCGGTAGTGATCATTATCCACTATTAATCACTTTTCCTTTTAAGAAGCCTTCAAGGCAGTTAAAGACACCACGTCTGAAATATAAATTGGATAATGGTGACTGGGATGTGTTTAGAAGGAGGGTTGAACAGATGGTATGAGAATTGCCTCAAGTATCTCATGAAAATGCTTCCATATGCTCTGAGATGTTAGCTAAAATATTAATTGAGGCAGCTAATGGAACCTTTCCTTTGAAGAATTGTCGGCTTAATAAGATACCTTCTTCACCATGGTGGGATGAAGAGTGTACTAATGCAGTTAAACGAAGGAAAGAGGAGAGAAAGACAATATTGTGTTCACATGTCTGACAATAATTTTATTAATTATATTCAAATAGCAAATAATACTAAGGAACTACTTAAAAAGAAAAAGTTTGAAGGTTGGCGATGTTTCTGTGCATCACTTTGCCCTAATGCTAAACCATCTATCGTATGGCAGAATATAAGAAGGTATAGGTCTGCTTTCAATGACATACAATAAAATAATATTACTCCCACTCTTGCTGAACAGATCATGGATCGTTTGGCTCCACCTTCTGTACCAGAAAATTATGTATTGATTCCATCTTCAATACCAGTAACAAATCTAAATGACAATGAAATAGACTTTAATTCTCCCTTCACTATGTATGAGTTGAAAGGAGTTCTTTCGTATGTTAAAGACTCTGCGCCGGGCGACGATTTTATACCGTATTCATTTTTGTCTAAGCTAGACAAAAACGGTCTTAATTATTACCTTTCTCTAATAAACACTGTTATATTCTCTGGTAATATTCCAAAATCTTGGCGAACACAAACTTTGATATTGATAATGAAGCCAAATAAGCCGAGGTTAGACCCGTCATCGTACCGACCAATAGCTTTGTCTTCAGTACTAGCTAAAATTGCAGAACATTTAGTTAAAAATAGATTGGAATGGTTTGTAGAACACAATAACCTCTTATCAAATACTCAGTTTAGTTTTAGGAAAGGTAAATGCACTATTGACAGCTTAGCCATCTTTACCACAGATGTCCGTTTAGCACTATCCAAAAATGATTCTTTGGTTGCAGCCTTTTTAGATATACGTGCGGCATATGATAATGTAATTATTTCAATCCTCCAACAAAAGTTGATGTTATTAAATGTTCCAATACTCTTAATTAACTTTATCGTAAATACTTTATATGAGAGATTCATTAAATATCCAATAGATTTAAATGACAATACAAGCATATGTCGAACAATCTGGAAGGGATTGCCTCAGGGCTCGGTACTTAGTCCTATACTGTATAATATATACACTTATGATTTAGAGTGCTCCCTTAGTAGATACACAAATGTTCTACAGTATGCCGATGACTTGCTTCTTTATGTTTCTGGGCCCACAACAGATGTTATTTGTAAATCCCTAACTACGACTTTGACTGAGTTAAAAGTCTGGTTAGATTGCAACGGTCTTTATCTATCACCAACAAAAAGTTCTGTAGTATTATTTTCTAGAAAACGAAAATTGCCAGAGGTCAATGTTGTGTATGGAGATATGGCTTTACCGGTCAAAGACCAGGCAAAATTTATGGGAGTAATTTTAGATTCAAAATTAACTGGAGTTTCTCATTGCGAATATATTTTGAAAAGGTGTGAGCGTAACTTAAACATTTTGCGATGTCTTTCTGGTGTTTGGTGGGGAGCACATCCTTCTACCATGAGGCTTTAATATAATGCCCTGATAAGAAGTGTGTTGGATTACGGAACATTTTTATTACATCCAGGCAATGTGGAGGCCATCAAGAAACTAGATGGCATTCAATCGAAGGCTTTGAGGATTATTATAGGGGCGATGAAATCTAGTCTAATAAATTGTCTTCAAGTGGAGTGCTGTGAACCACCTTTATCCTTAAGAAGACAGTACCTATGTGACCGATACTATTACCGGAGCTTGCATTCGAAATGTCATCCATTACATTTTAAGTTAAAACAGCTAGCTAAAGAGGTAGAAACATCAAAATATCGGACACATAAGGATGCTCCTTGTCTTGTTAAAAGTCTGTATAAATATAATCAATTAAAAGCTCCAACTTATCAAAGTAATCAGTTACCCTTATATTGTCACAATTTCAATGTCCTCATTGTAACACCAAGAATCGAGTTAAATATTGGAATATCAAAGAATGATACCAATCAAGATGTCGAATTTAGGCGAATTATTGACAATGACTGGACTGGTTGGCATCAAATTTTTACTGATGCGTCCAAACATTCTAATGATGGTTGTGTTGGCGTTGGGGTTTACCATTCACAATATGAAATAGTACAAAAAATTAAATTACCTTCTGAATCTAGTCACTAGATTCAGGAGGTAATTTAATTTGGAGAATATTTAACCGGAGAATGTTATGGTCTTTTTAAAACTGTTGAGTATGTCCTTTTAATGAAGTTATCAAAATCAATAGTTTTTTGTGACTCGCTGAGTTCCTTACAATCTTTACAAAGGTTTCCCTTTAATCGTCATAAACAGTCTCCTATTATCTTTGACATTAAAAACCTTTTATATTTATGTTCATTAAGGGGTTATAGAATCGTTTTGGCTTGGATCCCAAGCCATGTGGGTATATCTGATAACGAAAAAGCTGATCGGTTAGCTAGTGAAGCTATTAGTGTCGGAGATCTAAGTCCATATAGTAATTATTGTCATGACTTGGTTTCACTGCCTAAACGTAATCTACTTGATGCTTGGAGTGAACTCTGGGTTAGTAATGATAACACGGGGAAATATTATCGATTAATACTGGATTCTATTCCAAGTAAGCCGTGGTTTAGCAATTTTCAGTATAGTAAAAGAATCACTTCTGTTTTATGTAGACTCCGTTTGGGTCATGTTTGTACCCCAGCACACTTGTATAAATTTAAACTTGTGTCTGATCCTATGTGCTCTTGTGGGGAGTACGGGGACTTGAACCATATATTAAATTGTATAATAGGTCTGCTTTTATTCCTCAACTCCTGTCGATCCGTATTCCATTTCCTACTTCTATTATCTGTTTACTACAATATAACAAAGCAGATGTATATAACATATTAGCTAAATTTATTGACAGTAATGATATCAAACTATAATTGTGGTTTCAATATGCAAGTATGATTTATGTATTATATTTTAGTTTAATGTAGAAACCAATCCTTTTCCCATTCCAAATTTCTCGCAGTTTTTATTTTTATACCTTTGGTTTCCTTAACTTTGTCATTGGCTAATGCAAAATCGCAAAGCCAGAAAAAAAAAGTGTCAGTCCGTGCTTAAAAACGTTTTCGGGGCTTAAGTTTGAAATAGATTTGTGTGATTAAAAAAATTAAAGCAGTTTCCTTGCGGCAACAGGAGATTCTAGTAGGGCCAGGCATAGGCATCTTGCCCTGGGACGAGTCCGCAGTAAAGAGGGGCGGGCTCTATCTGCGAGGCTGTGGAAGGAGCTCGCAGATATTTTGAATAGAGAGGCTGTGGATCCCTACCCCTATCGCTCGGCTAAGGATTGGAACAAAGGCAGTAAAATATGTTGAAATAATAGTGCCTACCTATTCCTATACTTCTATAATAATGGTTTAGAGAGAAAAGTTTTGTATTTTTGTTTGTAATGAATAAACTCTGATTTTAAAAATTCACTGTATAATATAGGCTACCTATATAACTACTAACTATAGTATGAATGAATGTACTAGCTTTACGCTTAGGCAGTTGTTTACCTACAAATATAAATGTGGGATTAAAATACCATTTTCATCTATCAATTACCTACCTTTATAAGTATTATACCTACATACCCCAAAGCAATGTGATCAAATATAACTTGATTGCACTGTTAATGAAAGAAAGAAAGAAAGTAAATTTATTGATTACACACAATCCACACGACATTATAGAATTATTAATGTATACTGTCTTTGTTATCTCTCTATAAAGGGAGAGATATCCTGAATGAGGCTCATTGCTAAAACTTTAGAGAGCCGAAAAGTCTTTACAAAGTGCCTCTCCGGGATCTCAAAAGCGTCCCACCATGCACACCTCAATCTATTTCTCCTTATCCGCTCCCTTCTCGGATCTTCTCTCTCGGCTTCGTATAACAATAAATATGCAAGCTCGAGATTCATTTCGGACTTTTAGGCAGCACAAGGCACACAAACACTCCCGTCGCAGGTAAAAACACCGAAATGTTCTTAAAAACGTCTCAATTTTGTAACTTTTGCTCACCGACATTTGAATAGTGAAATTTGACATTATGTCGTTGGCCTCCGATCTATCCTGTCAACGTTTTAGAACAATTCTCGCTCAGCGATCATGTGTGAATACGGTTCAACGATTTTTCAATAGGACGACTTCTAAATCGGTCCGATTGACAGATGTGAATACGAAAACTGTTTCAACGATTAAGTCGCTGCGACATCACTACGGTTTTAATTACGTGAATCGGGCTACAGATATTAATGGTAACTTGTAGTGTATGGAACTTATTGACATTTTAAATTGTTCAGAAGTCATTGGTGACCTTGTCTGCTACAATATATCTGACGGCGACTGTACTGTGCGGTGAGCAGGGCCACCTGGCTAACTACCGGGGCTGCCCCAAAGCTCCCAAAACAAAACCAAAGTTGGCTAAACGTGTAGCCGACAAAATCCAGAGGGAGAGCCCTTCCGCCGCCCTCCCTGCCCGTCTCAGCCCTCAGAGGCCCTCTCCATGGAACGCGCTGAATCAACAGCAGTCGTTCCCTCCCCTTAAAACGCCGCATTTTCGGTCAACGCGATGAGATCGCCACCTTCCTCCGCGACCATCGAATTGACATCTTCCTTATACAGAAGACCTTCCTCAAGCCCTTCAAGAGGAGCCCTGGAATTGCAAACTATCTAATAGTGCGCGATGACAGGACTCACACTCGAGGGGGCGGCACTCTCATTTATTACAAAAAGTCCCTATACTGCATCCCTATGGATTCCCCGATTGTCGAGCATATTGAGACCTCTATATGTCAAATAGGCATGACTGGCCACCAACCGATCACTATAGTATCGGCCTATATACCCCTCAGTAGCGTCAGGCTTCACCACCTGCGCTCCGACCTAGAATCTCTCCTAGGCTTGGGTGATTCGGTTGCCATAGCAGGCGACCTTAACGCCAAAAACGTCGCTTGAAACAGCCACTCGAACAACCAGAGAGGCCGAGAGCTTGATAACTTTAGCACCTTGCTTAACTTTGACATTATCGCCCCCATGATGCCCACTCATTATCCTAATGACGTTAACCACCGACCAGACGTACTCGACATAGCGGTCCTAAAGAACGTAAACCTAGGTTTGCGCTCGTTAGAAACGCTACAAGAGTTAGACTCAGACCACCGACCTGTGATCCTAGAACTAGGCCCCCGTCTCAACCCCACTGATCCAGGTCAACCCGCTCCGACAAAGGTGATAACGGACTGGAGGAAACTAGAGGAACGCCTCAAGTCGACTTCTACCGTTCACCTGGACGTCATCCCTGACACGATAGTCTCAGCTGCCGACGCGACCGGCGCGATTGACTCCCTCACCAGTCACGTGCAAACCCTGTTGAACGAATGTTTACGACAGATTCCAGAGGAGTTTGATAACCGCTGGAATCTGCCGGAGGATGTACGCGCACTGGTTACGGAGAAGAACGCGGCTATCTGAGCGCACGACAGCTTTCCCTGTGAGGCGAACCGTGCTCACATGCGTAATTTACAGCGTGCTGTAAAGGAACGCATCACTGAGTTACGCGAAACCCGCTGGGATAATATGTTGAAGGAACTGGAGCCCACCCACCAGGCCTTTTGGCATTTGACTCGGAAGCTCAAATCCGACTGCGTGTCCACCATGCCCCCTCTGAATCGTCCGAATCAAAGGCCCGCCTTTGAAGACGACGAAAAGACCGAATGCCTAGCCGACAGTCTAGAGGCACAATGCTCGCCCAGCACCCTACCAGTAGATCAGGCACACCTCGATGAGGTGAACGCCGAAGTCGAACGTAGAGCTGCAAGCCCGCTCCAACTTTCGGAGCCCCCTGACTACCTCAACCCCAACCCCGATCCCGACCCAGATGATCCTGTCCCGCCCGTCTCGGTAGACGAGGTCCGGACGATCGTTAAGAAACTACGCCCCAGGAAAGCCCCCGGCTCAGCCGGTATCGCCAACAAAGTGGTGAAGCTTTTCCCCGCCCAGCTCATAGTGCTGATGACCGCCATCTTCAATGCAGCATTAAGCAATAACATCTTTCCCCAAGCATGGAAAGAAGCCACAGTTATCGGTATTCCCAAACCCGGTAAACCCCGCACTGAGCCGTCCAGTTATCGCCCCATAAGTCTTCTCAATGTCCTCGGAAAGATTTACGAGAGGCTGATTCATTCCCGATTAAAGGATTTTGCTGAATCTAATAAAATCATCCCCGACGAGCAGTTTGGTTTTCGAACCAAACACTCTTGCGTCCAACAAGTGCATCGCATAGTCGAACACATCAGCGCTGGTTTCCAGCGTGGATTGACGACAGACATGCTCTTCTTCGACGTGGCGAAAGCCTTTGACAAAGTCTGGCACAACGGCTTGATCTACAAGCTGTACTCACTCAATGTGCCCGACCGTCTCGTGCTCATCAAAAGGGGACTTTTTGTCGAATCGCACCTTTCGCTATCGCATAGAGGGCGGCACTCTGTCGACCCCTCATCCAATCCGAGCCGGAGTCCAAGTCCAAGTCTCAGGGCTCCGTTCTCTCCCCACTCCTTTTCACGCTTTACACCAGCGATATTCCCAAACACTCCAAATCGGAGTTGGCTCTATTCGTCGATGATACGGCTATCTATTATTCCGGCAAATCCCTCCCCGCTATCACCAAGATCCTCCAGACCTCAGTCAATGTCCTCGGCACTTGGTTTAGGAAATGGAGAATCGAGGTAAATCTATCCAAGAGCGCGGCTGTTCTTTTCCACAAAAGCAGCGACCGCTCCACTGAAGCCCGACCCATCTCCCTCTACGGCCAACCGATCCTTTGGGAAAAGAAGGCCAAATACCTGGGCGTGATTCTAGATCACTGACTCTCGTTCCGAGAGCACATAAAGACGGTGCGCTCCCGTGCCGCTTTCGCTCTCGGGCGCCTCCACAGTTTGCTCAATGCACGCAGTAAATTATCCCTTAAATATAAGGTGAGAATTGACTTGACGTGCATCTGTCCCATCATGACCTATGCTAGCGTTGTGTTCGCACACATCGAAGGGTCTAGAATCCATAGGATGCAAACCCTTTTTAGCAACACCTATCGCGCTAGATAGATAAACTTCGACGGACAAATCCTGAATCGCGCAAGTGAAGTTTGCGACGCAAGCTGCATATATACAACCGTCTGACATCAACCGTCGGGCCGCGGCCCGCCAGGCAAAACACCCGCCTGGTCAGAGGATCCTCCCTTTGGTTGGAGGGGCAACACACCTCGCTCCTCCACAGTGTTGGGGCAACACACCTCGCTCCTCCACAGTGGTCACCCCGACGTGATCACCAGTGTACCCACACTGGTGACCCCCGAGCAGCCTTCGAAGACCAGCAGCAGTCATCACCGTCGTCTTCCCTCCAGCACAGCACGAGCAGCGAGTCACACAGCCAGCCAGCACTCTTCCGGCTTCAACGGACATCCTGACCACACGCCTGCAGCGAACGCGCATGCCTGGTCAGCACCCTCGGCCGACGTCAAGCAACAAATCTTGGGATGCAGTGATCGCCTTCTGCGAAACAGTCATCTCGCAGAAGGAAGCTGCGGAACGGGAGAGGGAGTGCGCGAGCACTAACCCGATCCGCAGCCGGCGCACCGGACGTCGGCGGAGGGCCGACAATGCCCTCTTCCGGCCTCCATAAATGGGTCCGGGGGTGGCGGACGCGGGGACGTCCGCCACGCCCCCTTTATAGGACCCGAGGCGGTGGCGCGTAGTGTTCCACGCGCGCCCCTCTAAGGCGATGGGGGGGAGTCCAACCCCCCCTCCACAATCTGCAGTCGGGGCCCGCTGCGGCGGGCCGGCACCAGTCGGGGGCCGCGGACGAATTCTCTGTTTCCCGCAGCCCCCGACGCAAACGTGCAGGAAGGAACACCGTGTGGTTTTTAGTCGGTAGGTCACCCACTCTGGGTGGAGTCCGACACGCCTCGCCGCCTCCCCGGGCGGCGGAAGTCCATGAGGATTTTCCACACGCACAAAAAAAAAAAAAAGCACACTGCACATCGGCCGGTCAACTGGTGAGGACTACGCAGCATCACCCCGACTCACTGGGGCACGCTCTATCTTACCCTGATGACCCTATAACGGTCTTACAAAAGTCCAAAAGAGAGACTAGAAAAACACACCTCGCCGGCGAGGCCCGTCGCGAAGACCCCCCCCCGACCCTTGCTCGGGCCGGCCCGCGCCGAGCCAGTAGCTTTAAATTAATCCCTAATAATAATTTAAACCAGATCCAGCCATCCCTAGCTGCCCCCCCAGCAACGCCCTAAGCCGAGGCCCGTGTCCCGCAGGGGACGCCCTTAGCTGCTGTTGCTTAGTTTTAAGTTGCTCCTGGCTGGAGGCATTCGGTGCCTCGCCACCAAGCTCGGTTACGCTGTTAAAATTCCCTGAATCAACAGCTAATGTCATTGTCAAAAAAAAAAAAAAAGCGACACGAGCCATATGCAAAATTGCACCGGACCATTGTGCCACGCTGTGCGGGCGGGCACTTCTGATACAGCATCGATCGGGACAATAGGCTTAGTTAGATTTTAATTTCCTAGTTGTAATAAATTTACTTAAAAATAAATCAATTAAAAATATATTTTTTTTTAAGTCTTCCGGCCGCGGCCTTTGTAATTAATAGCTACTATGTGTGAATTAAGTAAGCAATTTATTAAGTGGTCACTGAATGAAAAATAAAATATTATTTAGGATAATTATTACCCGACTAAAGAAAAGAGGGTTATTATTTTTTTTCTCCGAACGACGTTAGTGTTTAATAAATAATGATTAAAAACATTAGTCTAAGAGCCACTTGCACCAACTTCTTAAATACGTTTAAATTTTATTTAAACACAATTTTCTTATAATTTTGTGTTTAAATACAACTTAAATATACAACATGTCCCAAAATTGAACGATAAGCCAACACCGGAGGATAGACCTGTCCATGACTACTCGGGGGAAAAAAATATAACTCAATTTGTTTATAAGTTATAGAAAACAAAAATCAAAAAAAAAATTTCACTAAATGACCACAATTTTTTAAATATTTCTGTTATTTTTTTTTTGTAGGCAAAACCATAACACTAGTTTTTTCACAAGAATTAATGAAACTTATTTTATTCTCTAAATTTTTTGAAGATTTTTACTTTTAACCAACTTTAACTTGCCGTGGTGCAAAAAAAAGTATGAACACTACTATGGTAAGTGTTTTTTATAAATTGGCGCTACTAATTACGATTTCAAAATAATAATGTCTTCTCTACTTTTATATTCTTCATAGAAGTTACCGATGTCTGAGTTCAACAACAAAACCTAGCGGGTCCCAAAAAAGCAAACGGAATAAAGTAAAATATGAAAAAGAAAAAGAGATTCTTCGTAATTTTCCAAAATTAAAAACATTTTTTGCCTCGTCTACATCTAAACATAGTTCTGATTGTAGTCCTAGTATTAGTGTATTAGGCAGTAGCTGTCGCAGTGATGCTAATGACCTTCAATAGACAAATCAAGCAAATGTGTATGCGTTGAGCTCCCTGAAAATACTGTTTCTGAAAACTCTGTAACTGCTACAGAAAATTATTTAGAAAATCCTGAATATGAATTGCATTCGGACACATGTTTTACGATTTCTTCATCTTTATGTGACGATCCTGCTGAGTGGACGCTAGACGAAATTACATTAGAGAACCTTGTTCAAAATGGCGTGAAACAAAATATTGATGCCGACTTTTCTCTTTCAACGCATCAAAACCAGGTATCTATCGCAGTCACTTTTTAGCCGAATAGGCTTAATAAAGCCGTAGGAGTATAGCTTCCACATACCTTTTTTTTTTCTAAACAAACCGCGTCTGCTATTTCTCCACAATTTGTCATACTCTTAGATACATTTTTGAAAGAAGAAAAAAAGTAGTGTCAAAAGTCTTATATTAAATTGACACTTAAACAATAATTTTTCGTAGTCATGAGTTTTTAAGTGCTGTGCAATAAAAATTTGTTGTTGTTTAGAAAATAAGAACAGGTGAGTCGTGGTATTTTTAATATATTATTAATTAGGAATATGGCTTTATAATAACATACAAATTGTAATGAATAATGTCACAGTCAAGTGTCTTTGGCTCTTGGAAGTATGTGGGAGACATAGGTCCAGTCATTGATTCCGTTTTTGTTAGTGGTATTCATAATAAATGCTGTTTTTGTCACTTTCCCAGGATGTCAAGAAAAAGTATTTCTGAAAAGGATATATCCAAGGAATTACATAGATTCTATGACTCTTTGATGAAGGGGAACCTGATAATTATATGTTCAATGAGACTTATCTACCCCAAGACATGAATTCAGTTTTAAATAGCATTCAAGGTATGACATATTCTGAGCTGTTGGAATCCTTGGAATCCCCGATGATTCCCCAGAAGAACCCATGTCAGTTACTGTTATGAACCCAGCAGACACAAGTGAACCTCCAATAGATCCTTCCCCAGAATCAACAGTGACAGAGTTGAACCAATCAGATACAATAATGATCAGCTGTCTATGCCTATTGAAAATATGGATAATGATCAAGAATATTACAGCGAGCTGTTACATGTCTATAGTATATTGCAAAACAAACTGCATCAATGGTCCACACATGTGTCTAATTTTACAGAACATACATTTGAAAAGGATCTCAAATGCAGCTTTGAATCAAATAGCAGGTGCACACCTGTTCAGTATTTCTCGAAGTTGTTTCCAGAGGAATTCCTTGAATTACTTGTAATGAATACCAACAAATATGCGCAACATAAATAATTAAAATTTTGGACTACCACTACTAAAGAAGAAATGCTTTTTGTTTTGTGCAGAAGAAGTGCTTTTTTGGGGATATTTATACTAATGGGATTGCATCCATTATCAGACATTGAACTATATTGGTCTTCAGATAGATTTTATAACAATCAGGAAGTTAGCATTATCATGCCATTGAAAAGGTTCATGAAAATTATAGAGAAATTTCATGTCAGTCTTTGCTTGCGCTTGGGATATCCAAGCACTGGCAAAAACTCACCCACAATATGATATACTAGAAAAAATAAGACCTGCTGTATCTAGAACCTTTCAACAATGTGCTGACAACTCTCATCATCTATCAGTTGATGAAAGTATGGTCAAGTGCAAGGGTAGAGATAGCAAAAACAATATATGCCATTGAAACCCATAAAACATGAATATAAGGTTTGGTGTCGTTGTGACTCAAAATCTGGATATCTTTATCAGTTTGATATCTATACAGGTAAATAGAATATTTTTGCCTAAAAAAAGTTCATGATATTTTGTTTGATATTTATTTACAGGAAAGGACAGATCAGGGGCTCCAAGTGAAAAAGATCTGGGATACAAAGTTGTTTTGAAACCAACTAAAAATGAACCTGCTGGCTCGTTAGTTGTGGTTGACAATTTCTGAAAAACTTACCGTTTTGCTGAAAATCGCGAATAACCCGTTTTTGTGACCTTTGAACCCCAGTAAATTTTTTTCCAGGTTTCGGATCGATGAGGACTTTTTACATTTCATTTATAATGAACAATCCTACCAATTTTCCGCTAGGTGCGAATTATTGTAACCTCACTCCTATATTTTGGTTCTAATTTGACCGGACTACAGTACGATTGACAAGAAAAGGAATGTTAGAAGAATTCACTTAAAAAACCTGGGGACAGTGAAGAGATGAAAATGAAGAAAAAAGAACTGATGAAGCTTGCTCCTGGTGAATTTACTTTTCAGTATGACTCTCCAGTTGGATGTATAAAATGGCACGATACAAAAGATGTACATGTTTTGTCAATTGTAGTCATGCGCAAAATGTGACACTTTAGTACACTGAGAACTATATCACTGTTTTAGTTCACTACTTCAGTTTAGTTCAATGACTTAAAAGATGTATTTGATCGATGTCGTCCGCTTCTCACTCAATAGCTCATTGAACTATTGAGTGGATTGATATTTTCTTTACCTTCAGTAATTCATGAGAACTCTTATTTACTGTAATTTTGATTTTTTGTTTAATAATAGTTACTATTAGAAACCGCGATAGCACAGATTTCCCTTCATACTTGACCAGGCTTAGGACTGATAATCTAGATTGTTTCTATTCACTTAAAAACCTAGATTGGCGTATTAAAAAATCTGTGATATGTACAATGATTTAAAATTTACAAAAAATACAGTATTTGCATGCTTTCAACTGCAATAATATATTAAGTATTACAGCTGATAAACAATAGCTGCGTCAACTTTTTTGACGCTAATCTAGTCCTTCTCTCAGTTAGAATATTCCCTGCTTTAGAAAATATTCGTTCGCAAGGAATTGATGTAGCCACGACATTCAGTCGTTTAAGCATATAGTTATACAACAGCGGGTAAATAGAGCGCCTTTCGTTCCACCATATAAATGAGTCTCTTGTCCTATTTAGTAATGGCTCTTGTAGATATTTTTCAAATTCCACAATACCGGCTGCTGTAGGGTTGGTAGAAGTCAATTTTGCCACTTCGTTGTCAAAATCATCCCAGATTGAAAAAGGTTTGAGGCTAGATGACTGGGCGGACTGTGCAGTATGTTGCTTGGACTGCTTATCATGTGGTGGTCGGTGCCGTCCCACTTTTAATTTTAATGTATTAAGTAGGTCTTTACCTATGAAATTGCCGTTTTGTATGAAAAAATTTAATCAATTTTTT
The DNA here is from genome assembly GCA_947256265.1 of Acronicta leporina. Taxonomy (NCBI): domain Eukaryota; kingdom Metazoa; phylum Arthropoda; class Insecta; order Lepidoptera; family Noctuidae; genus Acronicta; species Acronicta leporina. The sequence continues at coordinate 3,941,603 of OX366533.1, read as the reverse complement.
TTCGTTTATTTTTTATTTGTATTAATCGAAGTAATCACCCGTGCAATCAATGCATCTTTGCCAACGCAGTGGCAGTTTATTGATGTCCTTCTTAAAGAAATCAGCTGGACGGGAGGCAACAAATTCTTCAAAGGCATTTTGTACTGCCTCTCGGGTATTGATTTTTTTCCCGCCAAGAAGTTATCCAAATTCTGGAAAAAGTAGTAGTCTGTAGGCGCAAGGTCTGGTGAGTAGGACGGATGACGGAGAACTTCCAACCCCAGTTCTTGCAACTTGGAGACTGCTGTGCAGTATGAGGTCGCGCGTTATCGTGCAGGAGCAGCAGAGACGAGCGATTGTCCAATGCTGGTTGGAGATGTGCCAGCTTCTCCATCATTGTGTTCAGTTCTTCACAGTATACATCTGCAGTAATGCTCACCCCGTTTGGTAAGAAGCTGTGATGAATCACACCGGCGCTAGCCCACCAAACAATGACCATTACTTTTCTAGGGGTAAGTTTTCAGTTAGGGCATTGTTTAAGTAGTTGCTGAACCAGGATCCAACCAACTTGCTGAGCGCTTGCGGTTATCAAACAGAATCCATTTTTCATCGCAGGTAACAATGCGGTTCAAAATTCCTTCATTTGTGTGTCTGTTGAGCAGTGCAAGGCAGTTTCGACGCGTACTTCGCGCTGGCGATCATTGAGTTCGTGGGGCACCCATTTGTCAAGCTTTTTTACCTTGCCAATTTGACGCAAATGGACCAATATTGTATTGACGCTAACGTCGAAAGCTGCTGCTAATTCAGCCATAGATTGTGTATCATCAGCTTCCACAATCGCCTTTAATTCGTCATTGTCGACCAAAGTCTTCGGACGACCGCGAGGTTCATTTTTCAGGTCGAAATTCCCAGAACGGAAGCGAACAAACCAATAACAGGTGGTGCGTTGGTTTGTAGTGTTAGCTCCGTAAACGTCGTTGATGTTGCGTGCCGCTTGTGACGCGTTGCTGCCACGACGGTACTCATATTCCATAATTACTCGAAATTTTAACGTATCCATGATGACGAAAAAAATTGAAATGCGATGAAAATGTAACACTAATCAATAAACAAATGACTACTTTTGGAAAAAGAATTCCATGTTTTTAAAATAAAATTAATTTGAAATTAGAATTCTTAGCCAACCAAAAAATATTTTGATTTGAAATGGCCAGTACTGCAGAACGGCAATTTCATAGGTAAAGACCTATTATTTATGGCCCTTTCAGCAAGGGACTTATCACGGAATCCTTTGTCTTTAAACCGCGGATCCAATAATACAGCCTCTGTGTGTAATACAGAATGTTCTATATAGTTAAATCTATGGTCCAATTCACTGTCTAGTTATATCACCATTCTTTGAATGGCTGGGATTGGGTGTTGCTCGCTCAAGAGGTTTTGTGTTTGTAGTTAAAATGCGGCACATGGGCACTTTCGATAAGATCACATTTTTTTCTGTACTTATTTCAACGGTGACCTCATAAAATATTTTTAAGATCAGTACCGCCGCTTCTATCGTTACCCAGTCATTGCTACTGAGAAGTATATGGCGGTCCTTATAATGGCGAGAGTTGTAGTTATGGCATCCTTTATAAGTACCAAGCGTCGAAACATATCGTATGTCGAGTTCCAACGCGTCCACGTTCGTTACAGTTCCAAAAGTAACGTTCCAGCAACATCTTGCTTTAGTTTTAGTTGCGGTACATTTAGCTGTGATTTAATGTCTTTTAGTTTGACAAGGCTTGAGAACTTCTTTTGAAGTATTCTACGACTTGTTTCACGCGGATGGTTGTTTCAGCAATCTCTACTAGTGCTGATTGAACGCACGAGTTGATGGAGTGTGCAAAGCATGGAATATGGCGCCAATTTCCAGTCCTAATCGCAGCGGTAATATTGGCCGCGTTATCGCTGGCTACTGCTGTTACTTTAAATTCGATTTCTCACTGTCGCATAACATCTTTTTAAAAACTCCGATAATTTTTCTGCTGTTTGTCGCTCGCTTTATTCGACACATCCCAGCATGGTTGATTCTAGTTTACAGTTCGCTATGTAATGAGCTGTAACAGCGATAAAACTTTCATTATTAACAGACGTCCAACCATCTGTAGTAAGGCATATAGCCTGACCAGCCGCTACTTTTTTTTAGCCTTTTCCAATTCTCTGGTGTACATTTGTGGTAAAAGGCTCTCGAATGCCTTGTTTTCTGGTTCATCCACAATCGAAAATGGGTGGTGAGTGAAGTGACCTTTGGCAATCATCTTAATTAGTTGTTCATCAAGTGTTTCCGCACGACGAGGTCCCATTGTCTTAGTGCTCTGCACGAATTCAGTCATGGAAGGTTGAACTGGAGCTCTAGGAACCTGTAGAGGAAGAGTAGGCCGCAACATTCTACCTTCATTGCTTTTTGCTGTAGAAGAAACTTCTTCAGCTAATATCTCGGGAGATGTAGAGTTCCACTGGCTGTCGTTCCGAAACAAGCGGCACGGTAGGATGCTTATTATTTAAATGTCTACTTAAATTACCGACATTATCACCAGAAATACACAATAAGTTTTTGCAATAACAACACATCGCCTTTTTTTATTCAACTTCGGTGAAGTGGTTGGCGCTTCGTTTTCTAGAAGTCATTTTAAGAAATATAGTTTTTCTTACAATATTCGCACACACAAAATCGTTTCATTTAACACTACTATTTACACAGGCTATATTACAACTAAGGATTTAAAGTCTATCACAACACGGTTATAACTAATATTTTTTACAACAGTTTTATCACTTACAACGAGAAATATTAAAGTACTATTTACCTAACTATTATTTAAATAAACAAAAATAATAAAAGAATAGTGCACTTGCACTTGTGATGCACGACCATCAAATTCAAAAATAATTTACGTTATTGGTACTTTTTAAATTAAAATTTGTGTTTATAAACAACGAAATTTATTTATCCACACTAAAATGGGTCGATTTCAAATTTCGAATTAAAATGATACTTTTTTGTATGATTTTTTAAATACCCGTTTTTTGGGTTATTAATGGTATATACCTACTACATGAGGTTATATTGATATAAGTTAAATAAAATATTAAAGATTTTTTAATGAAAACTATTGAAAAATGAAAATCAGAGTGACACGAATGAGTGATGTTGTTTAACTAATGAAATTATTTTAAACACTAATGAAATTAGATGCCTACTAATGACAATTTAAAAAAAAAAATAACTGTAACCACTCATTTTAATAATTTTGCGATGTATTCTATATCAGAAAATTAAAATGAAACAAACCCAAATGGATTAAATCAGTTTAATGTCTCTTAACAATCATAAAAATATTATTTGGATGAAATATAGGTAATTATAACAACTAATCACAGTCTTAACACACATAAACTAAAATTATCCATATAAATAAAAACAGTAGTTTTCTTTAAACTTAATAGTACTCAAGTATTGATTAAATTTTGAAGTCTTCCATTTTACAATCAATATTTTTGTTTTATTTATCTATCTATAATTTTGCTGATTTTCGTCTTGTTTTTCTTTGGTTGTTATCATTATGTATTTAAAATTTTCTTCTTGATTTCTGCTTCTGCTTTCCTCAATGTTAAATGTGTTAAAGGTGATACGTTACCCGTAACACGACATAAATGCCATTTACAAGCCTTGACTCCCGCCTCCCACAACCCACCAAAATGAGGCGAATAAGGCGGAATAAATTTAAATTCTATAAAATGATTGGTCGTGAAATTTATTATATCTGATTTAGCTGAAGTTAAAAATTTTGAAAATTCTTTCTGTGCTCGTATAAATGTCTTACCATTGTCCGAATAAATCTGCAATGGTTTGCCACGTCGAGAGATGAACCGTTTCAATGCCATTAGGTTTGCTTGACTAGTTAGACTTGTTACCAACTCTAAATGTATTGGGCGCGTAGCAAAGCAGACGAAGTGACAAATGTAACATTTTATTAGCGTTGCCCCCATTCCGGCACGGTTCAACATGAACAGTAATAATAAATAAATCTTTATTTAAATTCTTTTACAAAAGAGGTGTACATTTTATCAATATTACAATTTAACAGTATATAATTAGTGTGATAACTAAAACTAAAGTACATTATTTTTAATAGGTGCAGATAAAAATATTCGTAAGTCCAGAGGTATGTAGCGACCTGCCTGATCTAGGTTTATAAAAACCTGTGTTTCAGGCCATCACTTTACGTGGTGATTACATATGTATTAATTTTACTTTTTTTTCTTATTTTTTTGATACGATGGAAGACTGTAAGAGATGCATATATGCGTTGCAAAATGTCTTAAAAATACTCCCTCAGGATCAGGAAGAAGTAAAAAATAGGTGTACATATATTTTGAAGATATGAAATTTGTTGATAAAAAACAACAAGCTGCAGTTGACGACTCCATCGAAAGTAATCAGGCTACACCGAGCGCAATTAATCAGGATATCCCAACCCTATCTAATCAAGACGTGCCAAGTACGTCCAGTCAGGACATACCAAGGAGCACAGGACTTGAAGTAAATACAGAATTACAGAAAAGTGTTGCTCAAGAAAATTCTACAGACTCTATTTTCGTAATAAACATTCTAATAAAAATCAGCGAAAAAGAAAACAGACAGACACTGATGACTTCGATAAAGAGATGTTAATGATGTTCAAAGATAATGCCAAACTTTTTTAAAATGATGACATACATTTTTTCATGTATCTCCTGCCAATAACAGAAACACAATGAAACAACCCCAACAATGCCCCACCGAGGGGGCTTGTTGACTTGTTTATACCCGTTTGATTATTAGAATAACACAGAGCAACTTAGAACGTGCAATCACCGACGAGCACCGAACGGTTTATATATTATATAACACGGGAACGGGATGCGTCCCGTTCGCGACGGCAGCAGCATCGGCGGCATCTTCCATATCGCCCGGCCGCGGTAGAAGGGGCAGGAGTTGTAATATAATAACACAGTCACACGTTCAGCCACGAGTATCCACCGTCTTCAAAAAGTACACAATTCGTTCGTGGGGCTTGGTTTTCGCCTTTATAATAAACTACCTATTTGTATACTTGATTTGCCTTTCACAGCAATTAAAACAAAAGTTAAATCAATTCTCTCTCAAAAGGCTTACTATACCGTGAATGATTACCTAGAAGATAAGAATAGCTGGTCGCAATGTTAAACATAGGACAAGTAACCACTGTTTCTATTGTCGTCATAATTCACTGACATGTTGTTTACAATATTTTATTGGGTTAGGGGGAAACTGGCCTCTGGTCCGCGGCCCACATTACACGGAGTAGGAACAGTAGTGGAAAAGTCGGCCGAATGCGTGGGCCAAAATACCATGGGATAAAAGTATCGTAGTTAAATCGACCCATTGTGATTTCATTTCATTAAAATGAAAAAAGGTGCGAAATAAAACGTAAATATCAGAATATGTATACTTTATTTGATATACCTATATATGATCGTACTTTGGGATTACTTTACAGTTTTAAGGAAAATCATCATTATTGTTTTAACAGTTTATCAATTTTTCAATACAATGCCCAAGAGTAATATCTTGATCAATCATCTCACGTACTGTATAAATATAAATATTTCTGGACATTATGACACAGCGCCATCTAGTTCCGTACTAAGCAACGAGGCTTGTGTTACGGATACTAGTTGGTTGATATACTTTTTTACAGTATACATATAATACTTTTTTTTTTGTAAATACATACATATTATACATAGATACATCCATGACTCGGATACAAATACATATTTATGCTCATCACACAAACATTTGTCCCTACCGGGATTCGAACCCGGGACCCATAGCACAGAAGGCAGTGTTAACTACCGCTGGACTAATTAGGTTGTTGTGTTGTTTTTTCATGTGTTGTTTCTGTTTTGAGGAAAATCATTATTAATGAAATATATGGAGTTCATAAATTACAATAATATAAAATTCAATTAAATGTTACTGAAGTGCGATAAACTAATATTTGAAGTAGTAACATTGATGTATATTAGTGTCGGTTTTGTAGAATTTTCGAGGGTAGATCTAAAATTTTATTTTTATTAATTTATATTTGTGACATGTTACTGTTTTCTACGGGACAGAAAAAAGGCGACAAGGTAAGCTTTTAATATTATTTAAATATTAAAGAAATACAATATTGCATAAAAACATAATTATAACAGTTATATACAATAATTGTTTTCTTTTTTAGAAATGGAAGATTTACCTTCGAACAGTAAGGACGATGTTTTTAAAATTATACCGTCTCAGAGAGGCGGCAATATACTAATGGATGGAAAAATGGATACAGATATACTATCAGACGTATAAACTTAAATGGGCATAAGGTTTGGCGTTGTGTTAATAGGAAAATCTGTAGTGCTACACTAGTTACTAATAATGCAATAATTATCAAGGAGGAAGACCATAAATGCCAGCAAAATGAAATAGGGAATGAAATTAAATTACGAATCCACGAATGCATAGATAAAGCAAAACATGACATGACACCAATACCTTCAATTTATGCAGAAGTATTAGGCCCACTTGCGCCACCCCAGGTTAACTTAATTACCTCGGGGTTAGTGGCTAATATGGGGTTAAATTACAATTATGTCTTGCACCACCAAGAGTTAGGGACTAACCTCAGGTAATTTTTTTTAAATTTTAACCCACCTTTTTTGGTGGGTTACGTCACTAACTCCGGATTAGTAATGTCAAAATTGTTTCGTTTGAGAGAGGTTATGTTGGGTTGCAGAAGTGAAAGCAGTGTCAGTCAGATTTTAAAATAGTTTTGTGTCCTAAACAATAATTATGAGTGATTTTTTATTGTCTGATGATGATGAAGAAATCGTCGAATACATTAGCTCGGACTTTTATAATAGAAGAGTTGCAGAAAGGTCTGATCATTTCAACTCGCAAAGAGACAAAGCGTTTCATCGAAGATTTCGTCTAGAAAAAGAAAGTGTTCGCTTTTTATTAAACAAAATTGAAAATAAATTGAAGTATAGAAATGAAATTAAGAAGTAAGTTACTTAAATACATATTTTTCGTACCGAAATTATTATTGATCTAGTGATGACATTATTACTTTCAATATAGTGCTACAATGTTGTAAATTTTAATTTTCCAGTGAGGCCGTATCACCTTTGAACCAGTTTTTATGCACATTACGGTTTTATGCCACTGGAAGTCAGTTACTGACTTGTGGAGACTTGTCAACAGCGTGCAGGATCATTCACAAGGTCACTGATGCTATAGCTCGGTTATATCCTCAATTTATATTCATGCCAACAACCGAGGAGGAGCAGAGACAGGCTGCATTACAGTTTTACCAAATCGCTCGATTTCCACGCGTTATTGGAGCAATAGATTGCACGCATGTGCGAATGAAGTCACCAGGTGTGTCAATCCATGCTTTTTAATGATCATCACAAAATGCATACTTAAATATCTTTGTTAATCAGCTTTTAGTGAAAACTGAAAAATAATCAGTAAGTAGTAAGTATGCAGTCATCTGAAATTGGCACATACAGACACACAGAAAGATGCAACATGGGACTTAGATTTGTATTGTAGAGTAATTACTAAACATGTGGTATTTGTTTCAGGTGGTGAAACGGCAGAGGTTTACAGAAATAGGAAAGGCTACTTTTCAATAAATATGCAGGCAATATGTTCTGCCGATTTAATGTTTAATGATGTTGTTGCACGGTGGCACGGATCTGCTCATGATTCCCACATCTGGGACAATTGCAACCAGCGGCGTCATTTTTTGCAGGGCTCTTATAATAATTATTGTTTACTTGGGGATAGTGGATACGCCCAGTCCACATTTATGATGAAACCGTTGGCGACAGTGAATTCTGTAAATCAATCATTATATAATGAGTCGCAGATAAGAACAAGAAACACTATTGAGCGCACCTTTGGAGTCTGGAAAAGAAGGTTCCCTATTATGACCAGAGTGATTCAAGTTAATTTAAACAGAATACCTGGTATTATCATTGCCACTTGTGTGCTGCATAATATTGCACGCCTTCAAAATGATCCAGAACCACCTATCGATCCAGAATTTCCTCCAATCTTTGACACTAATAATGACAGTGTTGAAGTATCAACCAGCAACCCTTTCAGAAGTATGCCAGGAAACCACTCGCGACAAGTTTTAATAGAAGAACATTTTGGTAGACTAGTACATATAGGTTGTATCTTTTATTATAAAATAATAATTTTGTGTTGTGTAAATAAATAAATGAAATGAGACGTAACCGTTGTTATTTATTTTATCTATCTAATTCTAATTTTCTAATTAATTCATTATGTTGATATCGTTTCCTTGCATCTTCCATCTCCATTGCTCTCAGCAAGCGATTATGTGCCGATTTTTCATTTTCTTCAGTGCCAAACCAATTCTTTCTGAATAGCCACTAACTGCAGTTTTTCAGTGGCTAATGTACTGAATTTTGTAGAAACAGTTTGCTTCTGTGGCACTTCTGATTCAAGTTTCCGTTTGCCTAAAATTAAAAAGAAGAAACTGTTACCTTCTATTCATTAAATTAAATAACTATGTAGTTTTCTGGGCCTTAGATTAAACTTCAGACTATATTATCAACTATGCACGGATAATACGTACGAGTCAATAAATGATGAGGCAGCTTTTTTAAGTTTGCTCTGTCATTTGTGAAATATTCATCTGCTTGCGAACCTGAAAAAATTACATTACATTAATTACAGAGCACCACAAGGCTACATTCCTTGAAGATTAATAAACACTATCCAAATTAACATACCTGTTTCAATATTTTTGGCTTCAATGGGTATAGCTTCCGGCTGCGATGCCATTAAACCACTATCCCCATCATAAATTGTATACCGGCCATCTATAGCTGGGCCAACTAATACTTTTACTTTTTCCAACAATGGATCTTCATTTTCTTTAGGAGCTGGTCTTCCGCCTGAGAAAGAATTGAGTTAGCAATAACAATGGAATGAATATCAATAGATGATGCAGTTAAAATAACTCACCTGTACCCATAACATTCTTTTTAAGAAGCCTATCTTGGCGGTCTGCTGCTGTCTTGAGGTCTGTCACAATTTCTTGACACATTTCTCTGGGCGCACCTACGTTATCAGCAATTTTCTCCCAGCCATCAGGAGAAGTGCCAAATTCTTCAAGATTTTGTAGCAGAATATCGACTGCAGAAATATAATAACAAAGTCATTTGATGAACGGCAACTTTATGGTACGTACACGGTACGGTACATAGAAATATAAAGACGCTTACCTGGAACCTTCATTTTAGCGTCAGACGCAGATTTCTTTAACTTCTTTTTCAATTTTTTATAGTTTTGTTGCAAACTTTCAACCGTTCGCTGACAACCGGTGGTTGAGGAATTAAACAGCTCCACCACCTCCAGCCAAGCTGCATGTTTTTGTTGAAGGTTGGCGCCATCAGTTTTTTTATTTTCTATGACGTGTTTATATTTCGTAACTATGTCACAAAGTAGTAAATTTTCACTTTTCGTGATTAGGGCCACGTAAACGTATTTTCTTTTCCATAATCAACTCGTGTTCTTCCAAATTGTCACACACACAAAAATCACACGTCCAAACAAAAGCGATTTGACATGACAATATTGAATGACTCGAAAATGACTGAATGGTTTCAAAAACAAACAATCAAATTGAAATGTCTTTGAAAAAACAAATCACGTGACACAGTCTTATACAAAGTGTTTGAGTGCAAAAGAGAGGTGTATAAATATTTCACTCATAGTTTTGGATTACATTACGGAGCAAAACCTCTTTGATGTTACCATGAGATGTAGTACATATTAAAGTCAGTATAATCTCGAACGTTGGTTTGATTAGTGGTCTCCTAACACTCGACATTACATGGCGACCCTGCCTGTAACGACAGTCAAAACGAGCGAGTGCAGCGCGCGCACGCACTCCTTATAGGGACTATGTTTAGCAGAAGTTTAGTTTAATCATTAAAATGAAGAAATGAAGCAATACCTCTGTCGTACCAAACGCGTCGCGGTGTTAGGAAGAAAAAAAAAACAGCACTGTGAAAAATGGGTATCACAACCTCTAATGAAAAAGTATCCTGTATAATCTGTATACGCGATGCCATAAGAAACAAATACAGCGTCGAATAGATGAAGTTATATTGAAGCGATACAGCAGTATCCTGCGAAGGCAGCAAACATTGAAGGATGCCTTGCCTCAAGGTGGAAAAACCGACATAGTCGATGTATAATGATGAACAAGCGCCAGCGAGTGTATTTGTCTTCACGGTGAATCGTAACGTAGTGAAAACAGTGATATGAGTTTAGTGCGTACAAGATTATTGATCGTGCTTATATCTATATTATCAGTGGCGTACTAGTAAGTAAATTAGGTACATAGTAAAGTATTATGTATGTTTTAGGTAGGTTAAAGGTAAATTTTACTTTGTGTAATATTATTATGTGCATTTCTCTCATAGTTTTCATTAGTTGTAGAATGTAATTCTAAATTTAACGATAAAAAGGCTAATGCTATCGGATAATAGATATTTAATACTTATGACCTGTCATGGCTGAGGAGTTAGGGACAATATTGAATGAGTTAAAACATATAAGAAATTACTTAATAAAAATCGGTCCCAGCCGTAGACAAGGAAAGGTGTTAGAGACTAAAAGAGAAGAAGCTAGTGTAGTTTTATTAAAATATAACCAGTTTTTAGAAATATATAGAGATAATTTAAGAGAGTTTCCAAAGGAGGAGATCTCCTTGATTACAAAGATCTGTGAAGAATTTGATAGTTTATTTTCAGAAATAACTTCTTTGTGTAGTGTAACGAGAGAGCTCGACCTCTCATCGGATACCATGGCCACGGATACATTCGAATTAAAGACGGCGCTGCTTCTCTTGCCTGTCATGGATGATACTATCAACAATACCAAACAACTGATAGAGAGTATCGAGTATTATAATTCTGTGTTAGATAAACCGGGGTGTAAAAACAAGTTAATTCAATTTGTGTTGAAGAGTAGGTTATCCCAGCATGCAAAATTATTGTTGTCAGCTAAATATGAATCAGTTGATGAGCTTGTAAAGGATATGCGTAAGTTATTAATACCACAAAAAAGCTACACCGCTATCCAAACAAAACTGCAAAATTGTAAACAAAATAGTAAGACCATTACAGACTTCGATAAAGAAATATTTGAACTTTTCGTAGATTTGACTATCTCGCAAGCTGACGGCAACTCGGAAAATTATGGCGTTATAAAACCCTTAAACGAGAAGCTAGCAATCAAGCGATTTGCTGACGGATTGCGGGATCGTCGCCTAAGTACGATTATTGCCGCGCGTAACTGTTCCTCTTTAACAGAACCAATCCAGGCGGCCCAAGACGAAGAAATATCCTCTCCAGGCAGTTCATCGGAGTTTATGGGTATGTATAAACAACCTAATTTTTCCGCAAGAAGAGGTCAACGAGGCCACCGAGGTCATCGCAATTTTGGTGCAAGAGGTCGTGCGCAAAACGCATATATACCCCAGCAACGGGGCCAACGGCCACAGGTACCATATTTTTATAATAACAATTATCGTAGGAATTATAATAATAACTTTCGCTTCATGAATAGACCACCCAGTAACCGCGGCCGGGGCGTCGGGTCACAAAGGAATATGAATTTCATAACAACTGATAACCAGGCGACACAAGAAACTTCAAACAACAAATCATTAAATCATTTTTTTCGTGACTGATATCATCCTATCACGTAAGAATTTAAACAAAACCTCGTTTATGATTCATAATCATAATCACGACTTGTTAATTGATACCGGTGCGTCTATATCGGGGATAAAATTAGAGTGTTTAGAGCGCTTACAAATTCCTTACCATAAACAGAAAGTTAGTGTGAAAGGTATAGGTGGATACTTATTGTCGGAAGGATATGTGTACTTAACTCTGTATCATAAGGCTTATAATTTTGCTCATAAATTTGTTGTATTTAAGAATTTACCGTGTGCGACTGACGGTATTTTTTATCACATTATAGAGCTATTTTAAACTTTGAATTAAATACATTGCAATTATTTACTCAGGACTCTGAGTAGTTACATTGAAGAATCATCGGAATAGTTATAAGACACTTCATAAGACTCATAATAGACATAAGAATGTTATTAGATATACCTACTACACCCAGTAACAACGACACAGGTGACAATAGTAATAAGATCCCGAAATGGCCTGACGCGATAGATAAACAGCTGAACCAATTTCTTATCAGAAGCTCGCCAGTTACCGAGTACAGAGTTGAAGATACATCTAAAAATAACTTAACAATCAAACACGTATTTATCCCTGTAAATAATACGGAAGAACAAATCATTAAATTCTTACTCGATCACACCATTACAGATAGAAATTTTTATGATGAGGTATTATTTCCCATATTCTGTAAAGTTTACAATGACGAATCCGATCAACGCAGACCTAAATTAATACATCGCCGTACACAATTAACATTAATTCATGAAACATCGGAACAGATAGAAATTACTAAACGAAGGAAAAACCATTCATCGGAATTCAGGAATCTTACAATAAATTTAAGAAAAACTATCATTGGTCTAACATGCTAATATCTGTTCAAAAATATATCAACGAATGCGAATCAAATCAAATCATTTATTCTTGTTAAACATAGGTACAATACAGTTCTTTTTATACAGTGAAATTTGTCTTAAAGCGAAATACGAACGTAACCCCTTCAAATGCTTTTACAGAAACACCTGTTAAGCCGATGGAAAATATGTAGGTATAGGGATTTACGGATATGTATATGGACTAAATCGATAATTTCAGTAAATATGCGCAAGCGGCCCCATTACAAGCAACCACTCGTATACACATAGCGGAGGCGTTATATAAATATATTATCGATAATAGGTATCCCGAGTAAAATCACAACGGATTCGGATCATAAATTTGATATCGATGTAATTAAGGAAATATGTTCGATTCACAAAATAACTTTGCATTTTACGACCCCATATAATGTAACGTTGTATAGTTCTATCAACATTCAATATGGTTTAAAACAAAATTAATAAGCTATTTACAAACATATTTACAGCATAATGGAAATGAAAATAAAATCCTAACAATAAAGTTAACCTACAGACTACACAACAATTAAACTATAACAGACTGTTTACGTTACTATAGGATGGTCTTAGTTCGTTCTAATTATTAGTAACTTTTTGTCAATGGTCTTAAAAACCGCACTAGTGTATCGTATGTTGTGAACACTTAACGCAGACTGGAATTTACTCGCACCGGAGGCGCACGTTCACGCGCTCCTTATATAGTACTCCTACTAGTACACCTTATATACCTAGTAATATTGTTACTCAGCGCGTGTCGTCTTACGTGTCGTCCTTAATCACACTAATTACTGAGTCTATGTCTAAATCTTTGAGAAGGCTATGTGTGACCGCGTCTATTCCTTCTGCGAAAAATTTAAAATTCTAGACGACTGTCAAAACGGTTTCCGTAGGAACAGATCTACAACTTTAGCAGTCTACAAATATGTACAAGAATCACTTAACATTATAAATAGAAGGCACTACGCCATAGGAATTTTACTAGATATGACCAAAGCATATGATAAGGTACAATTTAATATACTGTTACATAAATTATACGGAATAGGGATACGAGGAAATGCCCATAAATGGTTTACATCATACCTCAAAGATAGAGAACAACTGGTAGAAATTGAATATTTCAACAACTGCACAAAAGTTATAGAAAAAATAAGATCCGACAGTAAAACAGTTAACGCGTCAATCCCTCAAGGAAGTGTAATAGGGTGCCTTCTGTTCCTTATTTACATAAATGACCTTCCAAAGACAATAAACGAACCATGTGTCTTGTTCGCAGACGACATATCCTTGCTCACCTCATGCCAAAATATTATAAATTTAAATGATAAACTAAACCACCTTCTCACTTCAGTCACCAATTGGATGGACAACCATAACCTAGAAATAAACTTCACCAAAACAAAATTAATTACTTTTCATCCCCATCAAAAAGCTCCACTAAAACTAAATTTCACCTTTAACAACACAAAATTAGAACAAGTAAATGAATTCAATCTTCTCGGGCTATCATTAGATACGCATATAAACTGGAAATCCCACATACAAAAAATTGGATCAAAACTTTCAAAATTTTCATATGCCTTACGTGAGATCAAAAAGACTACAAATCTGCAAACTGCGCTCATCACCTACTACGCGTATGCCCAAGCATGGCTTAACTATGGCATTATACTATGGGGAAGTAGTACAGACTCACCTAACATTTTTACCTTACAAAAAAAGCTAATCAGAATAATTACAAACATAGAACAAACAGACAGCTGCAAACCACTTTTTCAAAAACATAAAATACTAACGGTCACATGTCTTTACATTCTCGAAATATGCAAATTTGTCCGAAAGCACCCAGAATTTTATAACACCCGTGAAGAAATACAAACTAAATACACGTTAAGACACAAAAATAGATTAAACTTACCAACATCCCAACTTAAGATACACTCGTCCAGCCCTTTGGTTATGTCCATAAAAATTTATAATAACTTACCCAAAGCCATCAAAGAGGAACTTAAATACAACACATTTACTAATAAATTAAAACACTTCCTGATTACTAAATGCTATTATACAACATCCGAATTTTTTGACGATAAATCATTTAAAAAATAAAAATTTACACAGCTTCCTTACTTCCTTTCTTCCCTATATAAAGACATTATTAAAAACCTAGCCTTATTGTAACTACCAAAGAAAATGAATAAAATCACGATGCAATATAATACCATACTAAATATAATTTAAGTAATAATTAATAAAAAATATAAGTATATAAATGAAAACTAAACATAATTTAACAACATTTGTTGAACAAATACCGTTATGCCCATTTTTGCTGTTTCATGTTTGAATGTAGCCAACGATTTCTTTTTGTAAACTCCGATTCTGATTGTGGCAAACACACACGCACCCACTATAAGCGCAGTAGTACTTTTCGCTTTGTTCCGCTTACGCTGCCGTGGCCACAATCGGGAGAGGATAAACAGAGGACCGTTATATACACGGTGGACATTATTTCCAGGGTCCAAAGTCCACCCTTGGCACCATCACGCTGCAGCGTCACGCAACAAGGCCATCTTGCGCACCTCCTCGGCCACCGCAGCGACTTCACGTCGATCCAGGAGAGTACCCTGCGCGCCTGCCTCTCATAGTGCAAAAAATTTTAATATAGTGGCGGGTTGACCTACCCACGACCACCACTTAATATTTATACATTTTATTTTTATTTTTTATTATACATTTTATTAACGTAGAAAGTGTTGGGTGTCCTTTATTTATTTTAACCACACCCAAACGCTACAATAATCCGAATTCAAATTCCCCGATCGAAAGATTCCATTCGACCATCGGTGAATTAAATAAATACAGAGGGTATCGCGATTATTGCATACAATAACACGATTCATACTGCTGCAAGTTTTATCCCATTCGAGTTATTATACGAGCACACCAATAGCAGGGACCCTCTATTTTATATATAATTATTTTATACTCAGGAATTCTATCAGGAATACGTACAAAAACATAAATCATTGATGGAAAATGCCCAGAAGTTATTAAAGCTTAATCTTTCCAAGGATAAGAAAACGTAATATCGAAAGCTAATAAAAACAGCGAAATACCATCATTTAAGATAGGAGATAAGGTCTATAAGCAAGTAGCGAAGTCAGCTAGAAGTAAGAAAACGGAACCTAAATACATAGGCCCTTGTACAGTTATCCATATTCACCCAAATAATATATTAGAGATTCACGGAAAGTATGTCGCCGCCAAATCAATCAGAGTGCATACGAAGATGCTAAGAAGACCTTCTCTAATTACGAGATAATTAAGAGTCTTCTTGTGGCTCGCAGCCGTCGGCAGCACCCGAGCAGCCTCAGACAATCTAGTTCAGCCAGTCTCGAACGAAGATGGTCTGTTAGTTCTACGGGAAGCTACGATATTACATAGGATAGATACAAATAACTTAGTCTTTACTTATAATGCTAGTTTCTTATATGATATATAGCTTCTGCCCGCGACTTCGTCCGCGTAGCGTGATGATATATAGCCTATAGCCTTCCTCAATAAATGGGCTATCTAACACTGAAAGAATTTTTCAAATCGGACCAGTAGTTCCTGAGATTAGCGCGTTCAAGTAAACAAACAAACAAACAAACTCTTCAGCTTTATATATTAGGTAGTATAGATTTAGGAAAACTACTAGCGTTTATTATAAAGTATTCTTCATCGAAAATTCGCAACATACTTACGCCGGACGATATGTACACCGCGAACAAATTAAGTATATGATAGATTTAATAGAAAGTAAGTCCTTCTATATATTACCTAGAAATATAATTAGATCTAAGAGAGGTTTATTCAACGGTTTAGGAACAGTTATTAAATCAATCAGCGGAAACGTAGACGATAGTGACGCCCAAAGCTTTGAGAGTGAAATAGAAAAACATAGAAAAAATACTTTGCATCCTTGAAGAAGATTATGGGTCTGGGCTGTCTGGTATCAGGGTCGAACCACAGGGCCCACTAGTGTTACAAGTAAGTGGATGTAATGGACCGCAGTAGGCATGATCCCATTTATTTATTAAAAACATATACCTTACACCATGTTTTGTTTTCAATTTATTCTAGGAATGTGCCGGCAACATTACGACTTTAAGTAATCCATACACCTCCCAATGCACTGCAACTGAGGAGCCAATTTATCTAGTAGTGCCATCCAGTGAAGTAAGTAATTACAATTAAGTACCTAGCTGTCTATGAATCTATAAAGGTGGGATTAATAAATATGAAAAGAAATAATACATATTGTGTATTTTTCTATTTGTAGGAATACCCACAAAGTGAGCCCATTGAAGTTGTAGCTTTTGTAGGAACGCACACTATTTTACTCTCGCCTACCACTCACTCTCAGTCACCTATTTGTGACAATGTGTCTGTTCATACAAATCATATCTTTTTTTAAATGCCTTGCTTATGCCTTAGTAAGATTAATATTGATTGATGAATTTGACTAATTAAAATTTATAAAACACCAGCCAGCATCCCGCGCGACATACAAGATTTGCTGAAAAACTTGATTTGCACCAATTTATAGATTTGTTGAAGCACCTGATTAGTCAATATAGCCAATCGCGACTTGACTAGATCACACAAGGATTTATTATGATACTTGGATATGATAAACCTCACTCGGATTTGACAAAGAAATCCTCGGATAAATACCCTATAATATTTAAGACATGGCTTCGGCCTTAAACAATAAATTATTGAAGACGGCTCTGGCCTAAAACAATTATTACTGAAGACTTGGCTATGGCCTAAACCATTCATTACTGAAGACTTGGCTCTGGCCTAAAACATTGATTAATGAAGACGTGGGTTCGGCATTAACTAAATATCACGGAAGACGAATGAAGCTTTGACCTTAATAATTATGACGAGGCGGTATGGTCACAGACCATAGCCTGCCTATAATGAGCGAAGGAAAAAAAACAAATGTTATTTCTAATGTCTTGCGTAATCGCGTTTCGTGAAGTTTTCTGTTTCAGAGGTAGGATGAAGATTCGTTAGGTTCACCTATGTCTCAGTTTGAGGCAATGGAAACTGAAGTTGCTTCCTTCAAAAGAAAACGCAGTGAACCCATACAACAAAATGCCCCCGCGAATATGTCATATGCGAGATTACTACCGCTTCCAAACGCGACTGAGTTACACCCCCGTCGTTGGTTTCCAACTTAGATGGGGAACCATTCTTGGTCTATAAATCTCTGAATGAATCGGACTCAATTTCTGGCACTATCCTTCATCCAATTAAATTAGTTAAAATAATGCAATAAAAATATCATAAAAGTAGGTATTAAAAAAGAATAGTTAGAAACAAAGTTTCCATTGAATTTAAGGGACCTGAGGATGCCAATGCCTTTATAGATAATACATCGATTAAGGACAAAGGTTACTCCACCATTATCCCTTCTTTTACTATCACCAGGATGGGTGTTGTGAAGGGTGTCCCAAGTGACTGGACCGATTAAGAGGTCATGGACAACCTGAAGTCCCCGATTGGCATTGAAAGTGAGGCGACTCAACCGCAAGATTATTAGTGAGGGTAAGTCTGAATGGATCCCTACTTTAAGCATAGTACTCAAATGGTCAGGTCTTTTCCGAACGTATCTTCTGCTGCTTGAACTCCCTCCCTGTGGAAAAATAAAATTTTCCAACTGTCTAGTGTTTCGGGTGTTGTAAATATGGACATACTAAAACCAATTGCCGGTCTAAGCCATGGTGTTATTGCTGTAGTGGCAACCAGTTTGGTGATGGTTATTATATTAGCAAAAAAACCATAGCTTCCCATCCAAAATCCCACTTCACTCACCACCCTGGCTATGATGGAAGGGCTCACCAGGTTTTTTTTTTAAAATAATTAATAGTTACTCATTCCCCCCTTCTCCTAATGGTTGTGCTTTAACTGAAAACCCTCCCACTCAGACTGAGAACTCCCAGACCATACAGATGAACATTCCCTAACAAACATTTACAGACGTTGAGTGAGTAAGGTAAAGTCACCTATCATGGACACGGACCCATCATGGACATTTTTTGAAATTACCACTAAAATTAAGCAAACTTCAAGTTTTTTCAAAATGACAACACTAATCAGTAATGCCAATATTCTAGTTGTCAATCACACTTTGTTTGACAGCTGACAGCCATTTTGTTTTGGACCATCACGATTGTTAGTTACGCGGGGATAGTTGGTGTCGGAAATCGCAATTTATTATAAGAATCGCCATGCAAGTGAGTAGACTTAGTGAGTTATTTTGTGGGTTGTGTGTCGTTATTGTTAAATTTTATGTTATTTAGGGCGCGTTCCCACCGTGTCGTGACGACAGATAATCGTGTAGTTTTAAGTGTCGCGGCTTATATGTTTAAATGGAGGTGTTCACATTTAGAACGACACAATTTACTGTCGTCTACGACATGCAGTGCAGTGACGACACTTTGTCGTGACAGTGGGAACGGCAAGCACGACAGTCGTAAAACGATAAAAAATCGTGGACGGCAACTCTATGTAGACGAACACGTGTTTTCCCTTCCCTCTCGCACCCGCGCGCCCCTCTCGTCTGTACTCGATTTGCTTTGTGCGTGTTAGAACTTGTCAGACTTCTGCGCATGGTGGACGTATAACAATGGCTAAAAATATAACACCGGAAGTTTTAATTCCACTTGTGGAACAAAGGGCTGTCCTTTGGGACAAAACTTTAGACATTTATAAAGACAAAGGTTTGAAATTAGCCGCGTGGAGAGAAATTTGTTGCGTTTTTGAACCTAATTTTGAGAAGTTGGAGGAAAAGGAAAGAAAAGAATTCGGTAAGTTTCTGAATCTTTTTATTTATTATGATACGTGTGCTGTAATGTTTTGCCAAGGTACGGAGCCTATTTCAGATACAAAATAGTCGGAAAATTGTAAGCGCACTGCGTTTCCACCACCTTCGTTTGAACGCAGCTGTGTTGCAGGCATGTTTACCAGGGGCATAACGGTTGGGGTATTCTCCAAGTATATAGCGTCTTTTTTTATTAAAAAATTATGTAATACCGTACAAGCCTTTACAACTTCAATAGCTGTTTCTGCACATACATCCAATGGTCTATGCAAGATCCTCCATTTATTGGATAAGATACCAAAAGTGCATTCAACATATCTTCTCGCGCGGCTTAGACGGTAATGAAATATCTTTTTCTTATTGTCTAAATGAGTACCGCCATAAGGTCGCAATAAATTTTGTGACAATGTAAAGGCTTCGTCTCCAACAAATACATATGGTATTTCTTCTTGCATATTTTCGTGTAATGGCGTGGGTCTTGGTATATTTAAAGTACCATCATTTAGTTTCTTCCAAAAATTGGATTGTTTTAGGATAGATGAATCACACTCTTTTCCGTATGAACCAATACTAACGTAAATGAAACGGTATTCTGAATCAACAATTGCAAATAAAATAAAAGAAAAATAATCCTTATAGTTAAAAAACATAGAACCACTATTTATTGGCTTTGTAATCCTTATGTGCTTGCCGTCCAGCGCACCGAGGCAATGAGGAAAATTTGCTTTCGTTTTAAAAGCTTCAGCGATCGCTTTCCATTCTTCTTCGGTATTGGGCAACTTTAAATATTCTGCACTTAATACGCTCCAAATAACAGAACACGTTTCTTTGATTATTTTGCTGATGGTTGACATTCCCACTCTAAAATTATAATGCAGTTGTTTAAACGAACATCCCAACGCCAAATATCTGTAAATAAATACAACAGCTATTATAATACGCTTATATTCGAGGACCAATGCCCTAACATTATAATTATGTATAAACATATAATCAGTCTAATACGTAGTCCCTTACTTGTTCACGGAAACATCCGGGGATACTAGTGGAAAAACTCGATCTTAGTATAGTTTTTTAAACTCTGAAAAACGTGCAGATGTTTGCGTGAACAATAATTTGACTACGTATTAGACTGATTATATGTTAATACATATAATGTTAAATCTATACAAAAACAAATTTTAATTTTAAGTCTATTTTACTTTTACAGCTACACAGATATCTACAAAGTGGACACATATTCGAGATGCATTTATGAGATCCCTGAAAAATGAAAAAGAAAAAAAACGATCTGGTGCAGGCGCAAAAACAACTAGGCCGTATGTTTATAAGAATCAGCTGTCTTTTTTATTAAAAGTTACTGAGCCCCGTATGACCTCTGATTCATCTAATGAGCCTAATAATTCTATCTCTGATACATTAAGTGATGCAGCACCTTCTTTCTACTCAAAAAAAAACTAAGGCTGACAAATTAGATGATAAAATGTCACAATTTCTAGATTATAAATTAAATAATCAAGAACACCCACATGTGTCCTTTATTAAAGGAATTTTACCATCTTTGGCATCATTCGACAGTGATGACAATTTTGAATTCCAAACGGGTATTATGCAACTGATCCAAAAAATTAAAACGAAACGCCTTCGTAATAATTTATATGATACTTATGCAAACTATGGTGACTATCAAAACCATTTATCACAACCGACAGGATATTTTACACAAGATCCAGGTGCATCAACTTCGACTAGCAATCAAGTTATGGAACCGGCTGCATCACCAAATTCAGTTTATACTAATTTGTCTGATAGCACACAAGATTCTTTTAATTTTGACAATATATAATTTAAAGATGTCTTTACTTATAAAACGTGTAACTCTAAAATAAATCTCTAAATAAATAAATGTATACATTAATAAAGAATTTTCATTTTATTTACTTACCTTAAAGTTATCACTAGTCTTTCTTCGGCACTTATACAATTTCTGAAATGTGTGTTTTCTCTTCTAAGATTGTCTGCAAGTCGTGCCAGTAGGCTATCAAAGGTGGATACAGTCATTCTTAAATACTCATAAAACTTTCCATCATCACTTTTTAATTCTTCTATATAACTCTGACATAATCCTAATGGAATTCTTTTCACTAACATTGGATGTACCCAGTACTTTCTTTTCATTGCTTGCTTCATTTTCCTTCTTTTCAAAAAGTAATACATTATTAAAATTTCATCTTCGTCCATTGAACTCAGGAGAGTAAACGCACTAGTGATCACCAAGCGAACGCAGAGGCGACTAGATTTGTAGCTTGCTGATGATGTGTAAACGACAAAGCGACTGCCGGGAAACGATAAAATGTCGTCGCGATCCAATGGGAACAGCTAGATACGACAGTCGCTAAACGATAAAAAATGTTGACGACAAACAATCGTTATAATGGGAACAGGTAGAGACGACAGTCGTCGAACGATAAATTAGTCGTTACGACATAGTGGGAACGCGCCCTTACTGATTTACCAATAGTAATGTTTTTTTTTTTATGTAACCTAATTGTCATTGGAATTATAACCTTAAAAATTACCGGTGTCTATAACTGGATATTTGACACTGGCAGATTAGTCGACACCGACTCAGCTGCCATAAAAAAAAAAACTGGGTATTTATTCGAGCACGTTTACCAATCATGGACAGAATGTCCATAAAAAGAATTTCTTGCTTTTTGTTTTTTTTTACGTATTACACTTTTGTTTTAATATATCTACATGTTTCTATATAAATCGGCAACCAATTATTAGTCTTTCCAGTCATGTACATTCTGTCCATGACTAGGTGTCCATAATAGGTTCAGCATATTCCTAATACAAACATTTTATTTCATCCTAGACATGGCACTGAAAAAAAATTATACAAAATAACAAATGGCTAAGGCTATCGAAGAAGTCAGAAGGGGGGGAAAATATCTGTTGCTGCTACAAAATATGCTGTCCCAAGGATCACATTATGTACAAGTTGTTTCAAGTCAAAATTCATGTTAAGTATTTTTTATTCAAATAAACTATTAATAGAAGTGCCTTTGAAATGTTGAAATTGGTTTGTAACAATTTATTAGTTTTTTTTAGTTCCATTTTTGTAACTAGATGGCGTTGTACCGTCCGTCTGAATCGCGATATGGTTTCGTTCACAAATTTCAATAGGTCAACTTAATATTTTTTTGTACTTTGCTTGTGATCTGTCCGAATTAAAGTTTACGTTATATACTAATAGAGGGCGTTTTATTAGTGAGATCCTAATAGTATTATTCATGGTCCTTATCGAGTCGGATAAAGGATAGTGAGTGAGTAGCAGCCGACAGTGTTTTTGTGAAACTTGGCGTGGAAACCAGGGTGGATCGCCCTGAAGCGCCGCACACCCAAGCTGGTGTGCACAGTGAAGTGAACAAGTGAGCGGTGTGCTGCACCTGAGGAGTGGCGAGTTCCAGCACCAGCAGAAAGTGGCGCAGGGTGGATAGGCACCACCAGCAGAGAGGTGGCGCCAGCGGAGTAGTGGCGCAGGGCGGAACTGCTAAGTTCGCCAGTGCGACAGCGGAGTTGGTCAACACTGGGCAACGACGCATTCTTCAGCGGAGTAAGAACGGAGTCAGTGCTAGTGAAGTGCGTGCGGTTTGTTGGCAAAGGAAAAAATCGTGAGTACATTTGTTTTATTGGCGTCAGGTTTTCTCAAGATAGAAGAAATTCATCTTTAAATCTAATTGAACTTTAGCATGGTTTCTTCATTTTACATAATTAGTGTATGTCATTATTTATTTATGATTTGACAATTTGGTAAATAGTGAACTTATTTCAGTCGTGTTAGCATTTAAATAAACAAGTTTTATTTCATTGCTTATTTTATCAAAGCTAATATTAATTTATACAAAAATCAGTAAAGATTAATATTTTCAAAATTTTGTGAACGTGGTGATCATTTTCCTTGGTAGTTTTTATTGACAGAAATTTTTAAATTAAATAACATTCGTAACTTATTGCATCGTAAATAAATATATTATCTATAAAAATGGAGCCTTTTTATAAATGGCAAAATAACAAAAAAACTACTAATTGAAAAGGCTCAGATTAACTTTAAAAAGGCGTCCAAAGACAGAATTACTAAAACATACATTGAGACTAGGTTAGAATCTCTGGAAGCTTTGTGGAAGGAATTCTCATCAACTCATAACCATATAATACAAAATGCTACTGATGCTCAGATAAAATCTGATAATTATTTTCTGGATGATGTTTATGATGTCACTGAAGAAGTTTACATTTTTCATAAAGCTCAGTTAAAAGAAGTACTATGTAAATTTAGCAATTATAACTCAGAACAGAAACCAAGGACAAATGTCGACCACACAATGTCAAATAGTGTAAAATTACCAAAAATAAGCATTCCAAAGTTTTCTGGCAACTATACGGAGTGGACAACATTCAAAGACTTATTTACCTCTTTGATACATAATAATGATAGTTTAGAGGATGTGCAGAAGATGCATTATTTAAAAGGTTTGTTGTCGGGAGAAGCAGATCAACTTGTCAGGCATATTGCTGTTACCTCTGATAATTATAAAGAATGTTGGTCGATGCTACACAGCAGATATAATAATAAGAGATTTTTATCAAACTGTTTATTAAAGCGCTTATTGAGTCAGGTTAATGTAACAGAATGCTAAAGCAGCCTAAAGGCTTTGCTGGATACCACAATGGAATGTCTTAATGGTCTCAAAAATCTCGGAATTGATGTTAGCACGTGGGACATTATAATCATTTATATCATTAGTTCCAAACTTGATTCTGAATCCCGAAAATAATGGGAGACTAAAATTAGTTCCAAAGACGAATTACCCGTGCTTTCAGAATTCAAAGATTTCTTGGAAGCCAGATTTCGTGCACTCGAGTTTTTAGACACTAAGTCAAGTAAACCTAAACCTAATGTCAGCTTAGTTAATAAACCAAAAATTCACCATGTTATCAGTACCGACAATAAAGTCGATCAAACTATTACTTGTCCATTCTGTAAAGAAAGCCACAAAATTTATAATTGTAAGAAGTTTGCCCAAGAGAGTTACGAATCTCGTCACAACTTTGTACAAACCAGGCGTCTATGTTTTAATTGTTTAAACGCTAGCCACTCCATTAAGTATTGTCGACATAATGCATCGTGTCGTATATGTAACCGGAGACATCACTCACTATTACATCCCAATTCGGTCTCAAACGCCATTGTAGACAACGTAGATCGAAATGTAAATGTCAGATGTCATATGTCAAATGTTATGTGTCAAATTCTTGTTACTATAACCTATAATATTATTATCTTTTCTGCCGGCTTCACCCTTTTTACTAATTTGCTGTATTATTTTTCAAATAAAGTTACTTATCCATTTTGCGTGCCACGGCGTACTGTTTTAGTCTTACCGTCTCTCAGTGGAGCCTCCATTCCCTACAAATGGTCATTCCAGCCGGATATCTGTGAATCAGTGAGACTTAGCAATGTTCAACACGCCGCCTGCACCGCTACGCACGCGCCGCCATATTAATACCACGGTGCGCACTCGTAGCGCCTGGAAGAAGGAACAATTATTTGAGACCGATATGAAGGAGGATCCAGCACACGAGATACAATCCGAAATAATAAAGAACACTAACAAAACCATTCTCGCAAAACGGCCACAGACGGAAGGTGATAGTGTCCAAAAGAGCGGCCATAGTTTGAAACTCGTCACCAAGAAAAGTAACACTCAAAATTCTGCAATAAGTTTTCTTTCCATTGAGGCGCGTAAAGAGCAGTTAAAATATGAAGCAGCTAAAGAAAAAGCGGATATAGAGAAAAAGCTGATTGAACAAAAGTTAGCTGCTGACTTAGCTGCTCTAGAACACCAGTCAAAAAGTCATAGAAGCACTATAAGAGATCAGAAAAGCGAAATAGACTCTGTTGAAAAGGTGCAACAGTGGCTCGAGCACACCCGCCTATCTGAAAAACAGAATGTTTCCGAACAAGAGCCGGACTGTGATGGCAGTGAAATGAAAAATCTTGTCAGTGCAATTTACCAAGCCAACAACCAAAACAATCAGATAATGGCTAGATTTGCAACATCAAAAGACTTACCACAGTTTCATGGTGATCCTCTTGAGTGGCTCGCTTTCAAACAATGCTATCATGAATCTACAAGGATTTGCAAATACAATGATGCAGAAAACATGTGGAGATTACGTAAATCACTCCGAGGAGAAGCTAAAGAAACAGTTTCTTCACTCCTTATTGGGAACACAGCTCCACATACTGTCATCGAAGCACTTGAACTCCGATATGGCAGACCTGAAACAATAATAAACAAAATTACATATCAGATAAGAAAAATACCACCACTGTCACAAAACTACCACCATGAAATTGTGGCCTTTTCAATAAAAATAAAAAAAAATTGTGGCAGCAACTCAATCTGTAAAGCAAACAGATTACCTGAGAAGCCCGGAATTAGTTTCTTCAGTTCTAAGTAAGTGCCCCAGTGTTCTCATCAACAAATGGGCTGACTACTACAGCACAGTCTGTAACACAGAAAGAGCCAAGCTGGAGGTTCTTGCAGAATTTTTATATACTGAAGCAAATAAAATATCTGCTGCGGGGTTGACTCATCTACAAAGTCAATCTGACTACAAAAAGAAGCCTGAAGATTGCAAACTACATTCTGTACATCTGACTGAAAAACAAGATCGTAACACCCCTAGCAGCTGCAAATTTTGTCACATCAGTGATCACAAAATAACTGAATGTGCTCGATTTAAACGTGCAATGACAAAAGATCGCTGGCGGTTTGTGCGAGTGAATAAGTTGTGTCATAAATGTCTGCTGGTATCTCATAATCGTGATACTTGCTCTGCAGCTGCCTGTGGTTTTAATGACTGCGCCCTGCCACACCACCGCCTACTACATTGGAAGTCTAAGGCTAGTGATACACAAAAACAATCTGAAAATGACATCATAAAACCCAGTGACAATAATGTGCCAGTGACAGAGAACATAACACACAGTGGCTGTTCAGGAAATAATGAGACAGTGGCTTATGCAAGTGACAGTTCCAAAACATCTGTGTTTCTAAAGGTAGTGCCTATAAACCTCCATGGACCAAATGGTGTGATTAGTACATATGCCTTGCTTGACGATGGTGTAACTGTGTCATTAATATCAGCTGATCTCGCTGACCTTGTTGACCTCAATGGATATAAACAAACTCTGCGTGTGCGTGGGGCATGAGATTCAGAACTGATATGCACCAGTGAAATAGTAGACTGTAAAATAAGTAATATGAACAATAAAATGTTTGAACTAAGAGCAAGAAAAATTAGTGAATTAAATTTACCATTACAAAAACTATCTAACATTAATGTTAAAAATTATAACCATTTAAAACAACTTAGTGATTTTATAGCATGCAGTGAAGATATAGAACCAAAGTTATTGATTGGACAGGACAATTATCACCTGATTGCACCCTTAAAAACGATTATAAAAAATAAAAATGAACCATGTGCGACACTAACACCATTAGAATGGTGCGTGCATGGCGTGTATACTGAACGTCGAGGATAGTCAGAGTATGGTATGATAACAGTAGCAGAGTGCTATCAACCTGCCGCTAGCCCCACTAATGTCAACCTGCAAACCTGCACTAGTATGGCTGCCAACAACTTCTCACTGGTAGCCACACACACAAGCAGCACATGCGGAGCTACAGCTGACTCTTTATATGGCAGCAACATACTCTCAAGCAACAGTACAAAGGAATGTGATTGTTTACATTGTCCAAGCTCAGTGATACATACAGATGTCAAGAATGATGCGCATGTTGATGAACTTGTTCGTAAATCTTTTATGTTTGAAAGCATCGGAGTTAACAATAAACCTAGACAGAATATAGATGAAACTAAAGCAATCAACATAGTGGAAGGTTCTGCCGAGTTAATAGATGGACGATGGGAAGTTAACTTACCATGGAAAGATGCAAGTTCCAGAATGGTAGATTCATACTGTAATGCTTACCGAAGGTTAAACTCTATGGAACGGAAAATGACAGCTGATGAAGGATTTTCGTCACGATATAAAGAGAGTCAACCACTTGTTCACCAACGACTATGCTCGTAAACTAACTACTGATGAAAGTAAAAATCAATTTAATAAAACTTGGTATCTTCCACACTTTGGGGTCGACAACCCCAACAAAAAGAAGCTAAGATTGGTATATGACGCTGCTGCAACCTTTGCGGGACAGTCGTTAAACGATTATTTATTGCCTGGACCTAACTTACTCGAGTCACTTCTGGGCATTATGTTTCGATTCCGGGAACGACCCATTGGGCTCACAGGTGATATAAAAGATATGTTTCTTCGTGTAAAAAATAAGTCAGAAGATCAACATGCATGGAGGTTCTTGTGGCGGGAGAATCCTAACGAAGTCATAGAAAAATATGTGATGACATCACTCATATTTGGTGCCAACTGTTCTCCTTTCAACGCGCAACACATTAAAAATAAGAACGCGCAGCGATTTGTGACAAAGATGCCAGAAGCTGTTGAAGTTATCATCAAAAATCATTTTATGGATGATTACATAGACTGTTTTGATAGTGCTGACATAGCCTTGAAAACAATGAAAGAAGTTGCTTACATCCACCAACAAGGCGGTTTCGAAATGAGAAACTGGACGTCAAACAGTCGGACCGTTTGTAGCGGGATACCAAAAGAAACCTTAAGTGCTGCTGCCGTAGGGTTCAAAATCGAAGAAGACAGTTGAAGCGAACGAGTCTTAGGCTTGCTATTGTATCCAGACTCCGACACATTCGGTTTTAGTCTATCCTTTAACCGAATTCCTGAGAAAATATTGTCAGGTGAGAAAAGACCAACAAAACGAGAATTATTACGTATCGTCATGTCAATATTCGACGTATATGGCTTGCTTGCACCCTTTACTATTCAAGCAAAAATAATAATGCAGCATTCATGGAAAACTGATTTGCACTGGGATGACGAAATTGGAATAGTGCAATCCGAGTTGTTCAAGAATTGGATTGAACAATTGTGTACACTGAAAAGTCTACGAATACCAAGATGGTATTTTCGGTTGGCTGATGAAAGCGAAAAGGTTCGCGAGAAATTGGAACTGCATGTGTTTTGTGATGCATCGCCAGCTGCATACGCTGCGGTCGCGTATTGGCGCGCACATACAAGCAACAAGGTATGTGTGTCGTTCATCGCCTATTCACCTATAAAGCCGGTGACAATACCGCGCATGGAGTTGCAAGCTGCAGTACTTGCCTGCCGCCTCGTCGACACAATACAGACAGAACATAGATTGCAACCTGTGAAAAGAAAATTCTGGAGTGATTCGACGACTGTACTACACTGGATTAAAAATAAGTCACGAAACTATAAGCAGTTCGTTGCGAATAGACTTGGAGAAATCGACGAATTATGCCAACCACATGAATGGCAGTACATACAGAATGGTTTAGAGGACCTGAGTTTTTATACGAGAGAGACGACATTTTGTTTACATTTACACCTGAAAAAGAAAAAAGGGAAATTAATGAAGACACTTTAGAAATTATAAATAACATTTGTATAACTGAAAATGATAACTTACCTTTGCCGAACTCCGAGAGGTTTTCATCGTGGCTTCGCATACTGAGATGCACCGCTAATGTGTTATTATTTATAGAAAAATGCAGAAGGACCGGTAAGAAGGATGTTGATCCAGATATGCTCAAGCGAGCTGAAATATTATTATTACTGTACTCGCAAAATAAATCGAGATACACCTTTTGAAAAATAACAAACCCATCCAGAGTGATAGCAGGTTGCGAACGTTGACCCCGTACCTAGACGAAGAGGGGCTGCTGCGAGTTGGTGGTCGTGTGGACGCAACATCGGACATTACGTCAGAAATTAAACATCCAATAATACTGGACGGACGCCACCATATAGCACAAATGATAACTAGAACTTATCACGAAAAATTTGCCCATGGCAATAACGAAACAGTAGTGAATGAACTACGACAAAGGTACTGGCTGTTGAATCTAAGACCTACAGTACGTAATCTTGCTTCCAAGTGTTTATACTGCAAAATTAGAAGAGCTACGCCTAGCGTTCCTCGCATGGCTGATTTGCCTGAAGCGAGGCTGGCGCACCGTACCCGTGCGTTTACACACTGTGGGGTGGATTTATTTGGCCCAATGGACGTGACGATAGGCCGCCGCAGAGAACGCCGCTACGGAGTATTGTTTACCTGTATGACTGTGCGAGCAATACATATTGAGATGGTGCCATCATTGACCGCCGATTCATTCATAATGGCGTTAAGGCGAATGGCATCGAGGCTGGCCGCACTACATGTATTCAGATAACGGTACGAACCTACGTGGAGCTGAAGCCGAATTAAAAAGGTCCTTTCAGGAATTTACAAACGCCGGAATTTTAATTCGCCGATTAGCCCTCATAAGGGCGGAGCTTGGGAGCGGCTCATACGAAGCGTGAAGACAGCGTTAAAGGTGACGCTCAAAGAGCGAGCGCCCCGAGAAGAGACCCTGGCAACCTTACTTACTGAAATAGAAAATATGGTAAATAGCAGACCGCTAACACATGTATCTGTTGATCCTACATACATGGAAGCTCTGACGCCAAATCATTTTTTGATTGGTTGCTCTTCAAATATGCCAGTACCAGGAGTATTCGACGATAGTGATTTATATCTTAGAAAGATGTGGAGGATAGCCCAAAGATTAGCAGATATGTTCTGGCAGCGCTGGTTAAAAGAAACCTTGCCCATCCTTATACCCAGACAAAAGTGGTATCAGGAAAATGAGAATTTGAAACCTGGGAACATGGTGATAGTGATAGACCCGAATTCACCCCGCAAAGCCGAAAGGGTTAGTTGAACGGGTTTACCCTGGGAAAGATGAACGAGGGCGCACAGTAGACGTGAAAACCAGAACAGGGATACTTACTCGACCTGTTACTCGACTGGCACTACTTCCCATAGCTGATTAGTTTCCCAGAAGCGACACTGGGCGGAGATTGTAGACAACGTAGATCGAAATGTAAATGTCAGATGTCATATGTCAAATGTTATGTGTCAAATTCTTGTTACTATAACCTATAATATTATTATCTTTTCTGCCGGCTTCACCCTTTTTACTAATTTGCTGTATTATTTTTCAAATAAAGTTACTTATCCATTTTGCGTGCCACGGCGTACTGTTTTAGTCTTACCGTCTCTCAGTGGAGCCTCCATTCCCTACAGCCATCGTTAATGAAAGTTCTGATACAGCGGCTGAAGTTAAATCAGCCGTGTCTAGTATTAAGGCATCGTTATCAGCAGGCGAACCATCAACTTCAAATATAGTTTCACATTTCTCTACGGGGTCAGTACCTACTCAAGTTTTGTTGGCTACTGCTATTGTCGAAGCACAGACAAGCAGTGGCTCTACACAACTGCTGAGAGTGCTATTGGATCAGGGATCTCAGGCATCATTCATAGCAGAATCAGCAGTGCAGCTACTTGGACTAAAGAAGAAGCCGGTCAAGTCGGTGATATCTGGAATAGGCGGTGAGAAGAGTGCGTTTGCCTCTAGGTTTACAGTCACGGTGACTATTCACTCACGCGCTGATCCAAGTTATTGTGTCCAGGTGCATGCTTTTGTATTAGGTACCATTACTTCGCTTTTACCCTCAGAAAAATTAGAGAAGTTCAATTGGCCCGAGCTAAATGCAATTATCTTTAGCTGATCCAGAATTTCACACGCCAAGCAAGATAGACGTCTTACTTGTTGCTGAAATATATGGCCAAGTTCTTAGAGATGGTTTAATTCAAGGTCCACCAAACCTACCGGTAGCTCAGAATACTGCCCTGGGTTGGATCCTTTCCGGACAGATCCCGTCAAGCCGTGACTCTATTCATTGTCGTCATGTCATTCATAGCAGCTCAGATCAGGCTGATGACAACGCACTTTTGCGACAGTTCTGGGAAATTGAGTCTACTATCCCTGATAAGAAGATCCTTCCTGATGAGGAAAAACGATGCGAAGATATTTATGATCAAACTACTTACCGTGATGAAGAAGGTCGGTATGTCGTTCATCACCCTTTTCGCGATCAAGATCCGCAGTGTCAATATAACTTCAATACTAGAGACCTCGCTATGAAAAGATTTCATTTTCTTGAAAATAAATTCAAGAAGAATGCAAGTGTCAAAGCTCGGTATTCCTAAGCGTTTAAAGAATACATCGAACTTGGTCACATGGAGCCTGTCCACGATGATGAGCGTAATAAGTGTACAGCTGTTTATCTGCCGCATCACGCCGTGGTTCGCGTAGACAAGACCACAACCAAGGTTCGCATAGTATTCGACGCTTCAATGAAGGGGTTAAATGGAGTGTCTCTAAACGACGACCTCATGATTGGTCCCATGTTGCAGCCGCCGTTACGTCACATCATTATGAGGTGGAGAATGCACCCCATAAGTCTCTGTGCTGACATCATAAAGATGTACAGACAGGTGAAGGTTCCTCCTGAACATGCAGAGTTTCAGCGAGTGTTGTGGCGCGATGATCCAGAATCTGTAATAAAGGAATATAAGTTAGTAAGAGTTACCTTTGGTACAGCAGCAGCTCTTTACCTTGCGGTGAAGTCCTTGCAGCAGTTGGCACTCGATGAAGCCGGAAGATATCCTGAAGTATCTGAGATCATAAAAAAAGAGTTTTATGTAGATGATTTAATGACAGGGTGTCAGACAGTTGAAGAAGGATTAGACATACATAAAAAATTAACAGATATACTTACCAAGGGTCAATTTCAATTACAGAAATGGGTTAGCAGTTGCGATGAGTTAAACCAAAGAATTCAAGAAAACACTAAAACAAAATTGAAACAGAAGGAAGAAAGGAAAGAGGGAAACAACAGGGAAAGGATATTAAGTTAGATTCGGTTATGAAAATTTTAGGAATTTCGTGGGATCGCGAGAGTGATGAATTTAAGTATTCAGTGCAGCTTCCACCACAGCAGGGTCCGATTACCAAGAGAAAGTTAATCTCCGACATCTCCCGTCTGTTCGATCCGCTTGGCTGGGTAGCACCTTGCATTGTTACCTCCAAAATCTTCATTCAGAAACTATGGCTTGCTGGTCTGGAATGGGATGAAGAATTAACTCCGGAACTTCTAACAGAATGGGAAACTTACCGTATAAATCTTGTAGAGACGAACAAATTCAGCATCCCCAGATGGGTCAACACAAGAACCGACGATCTATTAGTAGAATTACATGGGTTTTGCGATGCGTCGATCGCCGCTTATGCAGCTACAGTGTACGTGAGAGTCATAGATTCCCACAAAAATATTCATGTGAGTTTAGTCACCTCTCGAACTAAAGTGGCGCCGGTGAAGCAGCAGTCAATTCCGCGTTTAGAGCTGATGGGAGCAGTCTTACTTTCCGAACTCATTACTGAAGTTGCCAAAGTAATTAAAATCTCACCCCCACAAATACACGCTTGGACCGACTCGACGGTGGTTTTGGCATGGCCCAGTAAGCATCCTAGTTATTGGACAACTTTCGTGGGGAACAGAGTGTCTACTATTCTCTCTCACTTCGATAATTCACATTGGGCTCATGTCCAATCAGCACATAACCCAGCAGACCTTGCATCCAGAGGCTTAACAGCACAAGAACTTGCATGCAACTCATTGTGGAGTCAAGGACCGTCATGGCTTCATAATGAATCAATAGAATACACAAGACCAAAATCAATTAACACCAACACGGAGCAAAGATCAATCAAGGTTCACGTAGTGACTGAACCTGCTCAAGAAGAGATTTTCTGGACAAAGTATTCTACATTACAAAGATTAGTTCGAGTTGTAGCGTACTGCAGAAGGGTTTGCGTTGGAAGAAACACGCACAGGATGAGAAGAGATATGAAAATTATTTAACCAATTTTTTTTTGAGCATCGCACTAGGAAGCGCAATTTGGACAAGCTATGCATTCGTCCTTCAAAGACAACGCTCCTACATAAAAGTATATCTTGCATGGGTCCAAAAATGTATAATAAAATGCCATCACAATTGCGACTGGTAGACAGTATATCTGTATTAAAGAAGAAGTTGCATTGTCTACTCGTCGAAAAAGTATACTATTCCGTTACTGAATATTTGGAGGATCAAACTTTAAAATGACTGTTGCCGTACATATTATTTTTGAAATGCGATTGTACTAATTAATTTGACATTTTCCTATTATGTTTCCATTATGTTGTTGTATTTGACATGTAGTATTAGTGATTTAATTAATCCTCAACTATAATTTTTGCATGCTTTGAGGCTGAGTATGGTGAAACATTTTATATTATGCATCTTTTGTAAAACCCATATTATGCAAATAAAGAATTTGAATTGAATTGTATTGAAATGAAGAAATACAAGAGGCAACAAAAGTATGTATAAGACATGCCCAGAAACAAGAGTTTTTTGAAGAAATAAAAGATATAAGAAAGACAGGAAGCCTAAAGGCGAGAAGCAAACTAAGATGTCTCTGTCCAGTGATCGATGATGAAGGCATTCTCCGGGTCAGTGGACGCATTCAGAATGCTAGTTTAGAAGAAGCTGTCAAACATCCGATAATTTTACCACCTAATAGTCACTTCACCAATCTAGTGATTGATGAAGCCCATAAGAGGATGTTACATGGAGAGCCAACACTAATGTTGGGCCATTTACGTACAAAGTATTGGATCCTGACCGCAAAAACTCGGATTAAGGCTCACGTACACAAGTGTGTCAAGTGCAAGCGGTACTCAGCATCTACTCAATCCCCATTTATGGGTCAGTTACCACCCAGTCGGGTCACCCGAGCAAGATCATTTCTACGTAGTGGCGTGGATTTTGCTGGTCCCATCTATATCCGAACGTCAAAAGGTCGAGGCCACCAGTCATACAAGGGTTACATTTGTGTCTTTGTATGTATGGTGACCAAGGCTATTCATTTAGAAGCCATCAGTGATTTAACCTCACAAGGTTTTATCGCTGGGTTAAAAAGATTTGTGGCTCGGCGAGGTTTTGTCAGCGATATTTGGAGCGACAATGGAACCAATTTTGTTGGCGCTTCCAAAGAGCTTCAGCACTTAGTCGCTGCGGAAAAGTCTTCCGTGGCTGTAGAGATCAGAGAGTGGTCAGGTAACAACAGCACTACTTGGCATTTCATTCCGCCTCATTCCCCGAATTTCGGTGGTTTGTGGGAGGCTGGGGTGAAATCGACAAAGTTCCACCAAAAACGCGTTGTGGATAATTCCACACTCACATACGAGGAAATATCCACACTTTTGTGCCAGGTGGAAGCGTGCCTCAATTCCAGACCGTTATCAATGTTGCCTGACAAACCAAAGGATCCCACCCCTTTGACACCGGGTCATTTCCTGGTCGGTGAGCCTCTGATGACAGTGCCTGAGCGAAATTATGAGGGTTCTAACATCAGCAACCTGAGACGTTGGCAGGTTACTCAACGCATGTTGCAGGACTTTTGGAGGCGATGGTCTAATGAGTACTTAAGTAATTTGTTACAGCGTTATAAATGGACAAAACACATCACAGAGCCAAATATCGGAGATGTAGTGTTAGTTAAAGAAGACAACATGCCTCCAGCCCGTTGGCTTTTGGGCAAAGTTGTAGAGAAGCACCCTGGTTTAGACAAGGTTACGCGAGTAGTCTCTCTCAAATGTAACGGTTCGTTAATTAAACGACCTACTTCAAAACTGTGCATATTACCAGTTGCAGATTAATTTAAATCTTGTGTAGTAATTATTAAGTTTTATTTTGCTCCTTTTAATCTAGATAAGTTTATACAGTCCACTTAGTTATAAGTTGTGAGCATTATTGCAAAATTGGTCATCATGCATGACAATTTCAAGTTGTATTTAAGTTTTTCATACATGTATTTTAGCACCAGTAACTTTAAGTTTATTATTCTAGTTTGTGCTCCTGACCTCATGGTGGGCGGGTTTATGTAATGAAGGACATATCATTATGTCATTGGTGGGCGGTATGTACAAGTTGTTTCAAGTCAAAATTCATGTTAAGTATTTTTTATTCAAATAAACTATTAATGCCTACTAGTGCCTTTGAAATGTTGAAATTGGTTTGTAACAATTTATTAGTTTTTTTTAGTTCCATTTTTGTAACTACATGGCGTTGTACCGTCCTCCTGAATCGCGATATGGTTTCGTTCACAAATTTCAATAGGTCAACTTAATATTTTTTTGTACTTTGCTTGTGATCTGTCCGAATTAAAGTTTACGTTATATACTTATATAGGGCGTTTTATTAGTGAAACCCTAATAGTATTATTCACATTACATAATAAAATACATAATACAATAGTATATTTAGTATACTATTGTATATGTATTTTAGTTATTTGTGTAGTTATTGTATATTTAGTTTATTACTGTATATTTATATATTTGTGTATTGCGTTTTTATTCGTAGGTATTTTATTTTTCACACTTCTGTCCTACATCTCGTATTTTAAATTCTCCTCTCGCAGGTCTGCTGGAAGAGATTTCTTTAGAAATAAGCAGCACCTTTGTACTCATTAGTCCTTAGTTTTTTTAAGTTTCATTGTTATGTTGTGTGCATAAATAAATAAATATATGAATAAAATCACTGGGAAAAGTCCTATTGATTGTAATCTAGGTCCAACCACGGTACTCGCATATGAGGAAGAAAGGCTACTCGTAAGATGGATAAAATTTATGGCTGAAAAGCATTTCCTTGTCACGAAAGATCAATTGCTTGACAGTGTTCAAAAAATTATATCTGAAAAGCATCTAGATTCCTGTCCGTTTACAAATAATCGGCCAGGGAAAAAATGGTTCTCAGCCTTTTTGAACAGGCATCCAGATGTCTCAGAGCGCTCTGCACAAAACTTAAGCAAAGCGAGAGAAGAAGTCACGGAAGATGATATACTCGGTTGGTTTCATGTTATTAATGGTTATCTTGAAAAAAAAGGCTTGCTTGAAGCAATAAATGACCCTCAAAGAATTTTTAATGGTGATGAGAGCGCATTCTACCTACAACCTAAAGCTGGACGAGGCATAGTGCGCAAAGGTGAGAAAAATGTCTATGCAGCATCAGGAGACGAGAAAGAAAATTTAACTGTGTTGATGACTGGTAACGCTGCTGGAATTCTAGCTCCATCTATGATAGTATACGCTTATGAGCGTTTACCTGCCGTAATTGCAAATAGCGTACCAAAAGATTGGTGCATAGGCCGGTCGGATTCAGGCTGGATGTGTGCAAAAACATTCTATGAATACATTACTAATGTATTTAATCCATGGATAGAAAAAAATAATATACCTAAGCCCGTTATATTAGTCTTGGACGGCCATAGGTCACACTTGACCCTGCATCTATCAAATTTTTGTTAGGATAATGGGATTGAAGTAATCTCTCTATATCCTAACTCGATACATTTACTTCAACCAATGGATGTTGCGGTATTTAGACCTTTGAAGCTATCGTGGAAGAATCAAGTGAAGAGTTGGGAAAGAGAAAATCCAAAACAAGTCATGAAGAGAGAGCACTTTGCTCCGAACTTTGAGGCAGCTTTGCGCAATCTTGAGACGGATACAATAAAAAACGGATTTCGAAAAAGTGGCCTTTTCCCCTTCGGTCCAGAATACGTCAACATGAATAAAATAAGTTCACACAACCGTGCCACTGTTTCCATATCAGCATTGGGAAAAGTAATTTATTTAGAGCATTCGTAACTGAAGTAGAATTGAAGGGTTTATTTGGATTATTATTTTATACTTCAGTATTCCACTCTAGTTATGAGAACGCAGAATTTATTTTTGCGACAGACGGCACATGGCGTGAGATATTCCGTTGTATTATGTCTAAAAATAGGTTTTTGATTTTGATAAACTGTTTGCGATTTGATAACCCTCAAACTTGACCTGAAAGGTTGCCTCATAATAAACTCGCCGCTATTTCAGAATTATTCAATGCATTTATCTTCAATTGCCAGCAAAAATATACTCTAGGTACTCACGTTTCACAAGCAAGCCCAACAAGTACGGGCTGAAAATTCTTTTATTAGTTGACGCTCATACATTTTACGTGTATAATGCATACATATATCACGGCAGAGGATCCGACGGCGAAGGTCTAAGTGATGCTGAGAG
The DNA here is from genome assembly GCA_947256265.1 of Acronicta leporina. Taxonomy (NCBI): domain Eukaryota; kingdom Metazoa; phylum Arthropoda; class Insecta; order Lepidoptera; family Noctuidae; genus Acronicta; species Acronicta leporina. The sequence continues at coordinate 3,903,721 of OX366533.1, read as the reverse complement.
ACGGTTCTCGATTCCCACACAGTCTGTGATACGTCTCAGCAAGGGTTTAGAAGGCAGTAATCGAAATATTACTGCAGACAACTGGTTTAGTTCTATGGAATTATTACAATGTTTGAAAGATCGTGGGTTGACTTACTTTGGTACATTGAAAAAAAACAAAAGAGAAATACCGCCAGAATTTCAACCCAGTAGAAATAGAGTAGTAGAATCCACTTTATAAGGATTCACTTAAGACTATACCATGTTATCTGTCTGTGCTATGTGCCTAAACCTAAAAAAGCTGTAATAATGGTATCTTCAATGCACCACTGTAAAGAAACTGATGTTGCTACTGGGAAGCCTGTCATTATAACTGAATATAACGCCACGAAAGGAGGCGTTGATGAAGTTGATAAAAAGTGTTCCAACTATGAATGTTCTCGAAGAACACGACGCTGGCCAATGGTATTGTTTTACAGGTTGATAGATTTGAGCGGTGTCAATGCTATATAATAACTGTGAGCATAAGGAAACTATAAGTCGTGGCCGTTTCTTGCTCTCACTTGCGCGAGAGTTAGTTCTACCCCAAATGAAATTGCGGGTATATAATAGCAAGATTCCACAGGAATTGCGCCTAACTATTCAACGAGTTATAGGACCCAGTGATATGCCTCAACCTCCACCTGTGGTACATCCTGTTAATAACTCGGTTGCAGGTCCAGCTGTTCGAAAGACCTGTGCAATATGTCCTAGTCGCCTAAAAAGACGTACAAAGTATTCCTGTCATAAGTGTAATAAGCCAATGTGCCTTACTTGTTGCATACAAGTATGTAGTAACTGTAAATAATCCCAGTGACCATCGGTCAGATTGGGGTACTGTCATTTTTTTATTGTTTCCATTATAAGTTTTAATTTTCATTATATTTTGTTAAATATTTATAAAAGATAATGTTTTTTAGTTTTAGAGCTGATTTTTATAAGTAATTATAGAAAAAGAAGGACTGAAGTAAGCTCCTAAAACTAATTAACCAAATATTGTGATCTCATGAATAAAGGGTGATAGTGCATAAACTTTAAACTATATTTTATTTTGAACCTATTATTTATATACGTAACAAAACTAAATTTTCAATAAAATAAGTTACTTAACCTATAACTTTATTATACATTTTATTTTAGTACTAGATTTTTTTACGTCTCTTAGACGTCGCTTCGGCGTTACTGTGACAAATAGGCCTGGTCGTTATCCAAAGGTTAAGTAGAGTTGACTGGTTTTGATACTATACGACGAACGTTTTATTGAATAATATATATAGCTTCTGATGCAACAGAAATCCATAATTTACCAACACCTTCCACTGAACTTTAGATTCCAACAGCTTCCATTGAACTTGAGATTCCTACAGCTTCCACAACTGCTGCTTCAACTGCTGTCATACCTAAACCACCGATTTACCAGCCAAGCATCGATCTATATAATAAAGCTCCAGCCACTAAAATCAAACTAACAGAATATTTTTATAAGCCGCTTACTATATTCACAAAAAAATACTTAGCCTTCCTTATAATTGAATCCCTGGAGCTCAAAGATTTTATCAAAGAATTAAACCCAGCCTACCAGTTACCTAGTCGTAAGACGTTATCTAATGCATTGATGACAAATGTCTATAATCAGACAAAAGAAAAGGTAAAATCAGAACTCTGTCAAGCAGAGTACGTATTACAACTGATGGGTAGACATCAGCCCCCAATGAAAATATTTTTTTTATCAGCAGGCAGAATTGAAATCGCTTTTGTTAGAATGTATACAATTTCTAGACAGACATACTTCAGAAAATCTAGTACGGGAACTAAAATGAATTACAGATAATTGGGAAATTACTGACCAAATTGTAGCAGCAACGTGTGATAACGCTTCTAATATCAAAGCTGTTATAAGAATCAATAATTGGAAGCAAATACCTTGCTTTGATCATACTCTAAATATTATAGTCCAATCAGCATTGAAAGAAACAAGAGTTAAACACATTGTTGAAGTATTCCGTAGAAGTCCACTTACATCTGAAAGATGGTAGTGGACTAACAAGTAGTAACAGTAAGCTAAAATAATGTTATCGACCAATTCGGGTTGAACTTCAATATCAGTATGAAAAATCCACCATCTTGCTGCTAAAATGCCAAATGCGTTTTCTACTTTCCTTCTAGTACGAGATAATCTTTTATTAACGGTTTTTTTCTTTACGTCGGCGGAGGCAGATTCTTTACTATGTGGTCTCATTAAATATCGTTTTAACGGAAAAGCTTTGTCTCCTACAATAACATGCGGTATGGGGCGTCCACAATTTCCAGTGGAATATCTTCTGGCACATCTGCAGTGTTCGGGGCTAAAGAAATAGTGTTGATTGAATGAACCTCCCATCACTGTTACGTCCAAATCGACATAAATGAATTTCTAGGTAATTGGCACAGACCAGCGCTAAAAGAACCACGGAATATCTTTCTTTATAATTGTAGAATGATGATCCTGCATAGTTTGGGCAAAACAACATAACGTGCTTGCCATCTAAACTTCCTGTTGTGTATAGATTGCCGAGGGTTAGTGGCTACGTAGTCCCGTATTTGCGAAGGAGAAAATAAAAAACACCAGTCTTGATCAAATAGGCAGCGAGGCGGCGAGGCAGATTTTCTTCCTATTTTTCTTCTTATTTTCTTCTTTCTTCCTGTTGTTTCCTTTTCCGATATTGCCCGAATACTGAATGCTGACGGCCAATAGGCGCCGTCTTTTATACTATTCCTCGCAATTTTCTAGAATTTTCACTGCCTCACCCCCTTTAGCCTTTATTTATTACTTTTTTATTATTTGTTGTACATTACTATATTTATCTTATAGACTATGATTATTACTTACGAATAATACATGCGTCTTCACCCGGCGCCGCTCGGTTTAGAAATGGCGGCGCGTTTTCGGTGCGGCGCTTTAAATACTACCCTGCCCCCCGCTTCACTACTATATAATCTCGCCCTAAGTGGCGGCCGCGCGTCATTTCCAATTCGAGCGTCGGAGCGGGCGTATGCGTACTTATTTCTACTATTATTACACAGAAATATGTAATTTCCTACTTATATTTACTTATTTTATAGTAAAACAACAAATAAACGTAACTTTATTTGCATCATAACTTAAGAATATTATTCTTATTTAATTATTCCTATTATAATACTTCCAAACATTAATTCTTATTATTATTCAAGAATTAATGTAATTAACACTTATTAATACTATTCTTTAAGAGATATTAAGACAAACATTAACTAATAATAACTATCTACGAAGTATTCGTAAGACAAACATTAGCTAATATTTTCATTATAAAATATTCATCAATCAGCAGTCTCTATACACCTAAATATTATTCTTATCTTTTAGATATCTATTCCTACTACCTATTTACAATCAAGATTATTCTTAAAATATATTAATTAATATGTAAACGAGGTAAAATAATACAATTTTCATACTGTGGTCATGGATTGCGACGGTCACTACTTGTACCCCTCTCGCCGCATGTAGTCCTTATGATGCTGTCGTGCACACTTCCTATTAGGGAACTGCCATATTTTATCATTGTATGCCTTAGCAATTTGCTTCCACTTTTCTTTAGTAGGTTTTGGCATAAATACATTCAGTCAAGGTATCGGGAATGGATGATTTGTTTATGGTTCCAAATTCAAAATTTTTTTTTGTTCTTGTTAAATTGGCACACTGTTTTCCATTTTGGCGCGGAATTTGAGTTGCATCTGTTATTTATATTAAATACAGTGCTGTTTTTAGTTATATCATATCTAGTGTATATTGCGAATTTCATAATGGACAAAAAACGAGATGCCCTGGAGTCATTAGAGCTGTACTATTTTGCTAAGATTAATCTATTATTATAGCTGCCTCATTAGCCAAGTGGTCCTGAGCGCGACAGCTACTAGCAGACAGCTACAGCAAGAGGCCCTGGGTTCGATTCCCAGGTCGAGCAAAGTGTTATTGGGGTTTTCTATGAAATTCCCAGTAGCAGCTCGGAGATGGGAATTTGTGCCCGGTTAATGGCAATAGGCTCGCCCACTATTACATGGGACCTAAACATACCGGCGAACTGTGGGTGTACATTAGTACGCATCTGCCTAACCCTTCGGGGAATACAGGCGTGATGGTATGTATATGTATCTATTAAATCGTTGTAAAATGTTCGGGAACCTAGTAGTAGATTGTTTGATATACGGGATAGACGATAGAGGCGTCCGAGTAGAAGCTCAAGCGGCTAAGTTCGAAAAATCTGAGGATGTCCACGAATTTTTCAAAACCATTAATAAATGCTAAAGAACAGTTTGACATTAGGAGACTTCATTGTTAATATGCAGGCATTTTTATTTTAATACTTACTATAGTATTTATTTTACTGGAACACTCATATACATCTGCCAGAATTGACACCATGACATTATAAATTTTTTTTCTTTAAATGTTGCGTAAACATGGCAATGACAACACGTTTGTTGTAGCGGCTGAGCGATCGGCTTCTGCGACACGTGTTGTGGGTTCGATCCACACACGGAGTAAATATTTGTAGGACCTACAGTTCCGGGTCTGGGTGTTTGTGTATGTGAGAATTTGTGTTTGTAAACGCACCCACGATACAGGAGCAAATCCAAATGGGGCATTTTTTTTTTTTTATGTTAAAACAATCATTACAGCCTCCTTCTTTTTGAGCTCAGGAATAGGCATCTCCATTTCATTAGAGATCCTTACCCAAGCATCATGCACCTGAAATTTGAAACTATAACATACTAGCTGCTCAGAAGGGAACAAAGCGAAATCAAACTCATAGCTAGCATTACTATAATATATTCATTAGAATCACAATATATTTTTAATAATAATTGTTTTCACGCGATTGATCTCCTAACGAAGAATGACCGAGACCCAGAGTGAATCGGTAGCAGTTTTTCATCTGTGAACTATTCGTGTCAGAATTATTATCGATACCAGTGTCAAATAACGTATAGTCGATTAACCACATGAGAATATTTATATCAATTAACAATGCGTGTTGCAGTCGGGTCCCTTGTTGTTGTTAAATGTATAATTATAATTATGTAAAATGCACGCTTGATAGTCCTACTTAATTATAGCTGGTGCTGGGTGAGAGGTCCTTCCCGCCACCCTGCACCAACTGCGGTGCTACTTATCAACTCCTGGGGCCCAAGTCTGCTATTTCAATTGCCTCAGAATTACCGTCCAATGGTACTAAATGACATAAGAAATGACAGATTTCGTAGACAAAACTGTCAAAAATCAACAATTTTGAAGTCACTGAATCACAATTCTGACACAACTAAATAGTAGACTCGGCACCCTGGGCGGTAATTCATATATCACTATGTTTGCTACGTAACACTCCTGGGCGGCAAGTTTATATGCCTCTCATGCCCGCTACATAACACCCTCACTTACATTTATAGTATAATTTATATTTATATTTGTCTAGGCACGCGTTGGTCTAATCTCGGCCAACATGTATTGCAGGCTTTAGCATTAGCTTGTGTGTTTCATATTATTCCGCGCAAATAAATTCGGTTCACTTTCAGACTATGTTATTGTGTATGACCTTCAACCCCAGACATTGAACACGCGTAACAGTAATGGTGCCTTTCCATGCTTGCCAAGGCTCGGCAAGCTTTCACAAGTACAAGCTTTTAAAGAGGGTGTTTGGCTTGGCTCGCCTGAACTTGTGGACTCTTGTCTCCGATCCGGTCTAGTGTCGGTTTTTGGACACAGATCAAAGGGCGCTTGCGGCAAGCGCTCGTGACGCATTCACACGTTGGTGCGCGTTTAGTGGCTATTGAGATTTCGCGACGAGCGCATGTTTCTTTGTTTAAAATGAGTGGCTGGTCGAACGACGAGAAATTATCATTTCTGGGATATTACCTAAGCGAACCGTCTATCTGGAACCCCAAAGACACGAATCATAAAGATAAAAAAGGTTTCTGATGCTTAGAGTCGTCTTGTCGAGATAACGGAAAAGCCAATAAAGGAATTAAAAGCCAAAAAAGAAATATTTATGAAACGTTTTCGCCAGGATTTAAAAAAAACAGGATTCTTATCGTTCTGGCGCGTTTATGTTCCTACAGTGTACCTATTTATTATTTTTAGTCAGATTAGCAAGGTGTAGGTACCTTTGCTTTTGCCACTTGTCTTGTTCAGTAAAACATCTTGACAGATCTTGAAAGATATTTTAGATAAAACATAATCAATTTATTACAATACAATATGTAACGCAAAATTACCCACTAATCCAAAAAATCTGGTCCCAGATAAAAAGGTAACCATATAAAAGTGAGAAATTATAATTATATATTTTATGGTGCTAACGACATTTATAAACCAACTTGGTTTGCTTACGATACCATGGAGTCATTGTTACTCCCCATATATACTTGCATGGATGGAATAAATTCCGAAACTGTAAGTAAAAAAACATTTATTCTAAATCAATAAAACCACCTTTACTTAACATAATTTAATTTTCATGAACTTAACCATTTCCATTAAAATATGAAGTAAATGCTTCTCTGATTTGTCTGGCATTCAGCGAAAATTTTCGTGGTACCTAAGGCAAATTTTGCATCGCATTATATCCATTGTTGTCTCTTCGCCATGAACCAGGAGTCACCATATATCCACTACTATCATATATGTCAAACGAACCCTGAGGAGTATATCAATTTGAAGAACTTTTACTTGTTCTCAAATAGTTATGTAGTAATACACAAGTTATCGTAAGTTCCGACACAGTTTGTGGATCTAAATCCATTGGGCGTCCAAATATTCTAGAAACTGTGGTTAAAATTCCAAATGTATTTTCTATTACAACTCGGGATCTGGATAGATATTATTAAGACTTATTAGAAGAGATATGGACCAACAAACAAATCTTGACGCCAAAACGGTACGAGATTGTATGGCCGCCGTCAAAAATATTATAAACATCGCTAAACATTCCATAATTGTCACCGCTCACCAATGTGAAAAGGGTATATTCGATCATGTGTATCGCATCAATCCGTATATATCGGGTTTTGCTTAGTGTAATTATTTATATTGTACAGTATTATTTTTAAATTATTGTGATTTTATGAATCTGGATTAAAAATATCCATACTCCGCATGTTCGAAGGTTATCTGCTTTTTTAAGGAAAACTGTGCGTGCGTGCACCATGTCGGACTACGTAGATCGGAGTTCGATTAAAAAAATCGAAATAAAACATTTTTCTGTGAAAACCCTCTTCGTCATCGAAAAACAGTCACAGTTGGAAATATTTTGGCACATTAACTATTGAGAAAGATGGCAGGAAGAGGTCCATCTTACCAGACAGTGTATTCTGTTCCCAGTGTATTTTAGACGCCACAGAAAAAAATTAAGACGATCTTATAGGATGGTAAGATTTCTTGGCTTTATTGTAGGTTAGTTTGGGTTTTGCTTGCAGTCTGCATTTTGTAACTGCCCTATTAAATAATCTGACATCTGTGAGTTGTGAGACGGGTAGTCTTGACTATTTTATATTATGGACTTTGATCATGGCAAAACTCTTACGTATTGTTATCAAATTACCATCGGCGCACATGTCTAGAGAGGTAGAACCCCCGTGAAATCCAGGACTCGTCGTCCCAAAAAGATAAGCACAGGCATTCTATACCGGATGGGGGCCCTTTCAGAATTGCCGAATTTATGCGTTTCGTCATACAAAACGATACATGTCAGCGACAAGAAACTGTCGCTGACCCTCGACAGTTTCTTGGGTCGATCCGAAATGTGGAGTTTGGGGGCGAGGAGAGAGTATGTGAGGCTGCCTACGATACTAGAGCTCGTCGAGAAGGTCCGCTTCGAAAAGTGCGAGTCGGGCGCCCGGCGAAGCTTGCTCCTGTAGCAAGAACTCAAATGACCTCAAAAACTCCACTGGCATCATTTCTGTACCGCCGACCTCTTTGCGTGGTTGACTTATTATATGGTACCGGCGATTCTTCTTCATCTAAAGATATGTTCAGTGCGATCATAGCAAAGTACATCAAAACAGTCCAGACATCTTGTAATATTATTCCACGGATGAACGTACGGCCACACAAATGTTTGCTTCACTCTGCTCGCAACATCGGTTCCGGCTCTGGTGCAGCTGAATCTAAATTGTGTTGTCTAAGCTGAAATGACGCGCCCCACCTTCGCATTTACGCACATAAGCAAATTTCAAATATGGACGCAATACACCTAAACATGCAATTGTAATTGGTCCTTCAGTTGCCGGTTAGACTCGAATGTAGGAGCACGTATCGTTCGATCTCAAAAGTACCGTCAGCATGTCGACAATAAAACATCTTCGGAGCCAGGTAAATAAAATATTTCTTAAAACAACTTATTTGATTTTTAACATATAAAGTTACGTTAGACTTTTTTATTTGTTTTACCAAATTATATGACTGAATTTTTTTTTTGCTATATTTTGAATTGAAAAAAAAATTTATTGATTTTTTTACAGGCAAAAGAAATTATTGCAAAAGTATATCACCGAATGAAATATGAAGCGGAAAACGGAGTGGAAAAACTTACTGATGCTAGGTGGCGAACTGCGCAAGCCGTTGGTGTTAGGGAATCCACGATTACACGAATTTTAAAAGAAGAAAGAAAGATGTATCGCAGATTTTTTTTAAATCTACCTCAATACCAAAAAGGGCGCCTCGTCAAAGTCCTAAGTCAAAGTTGGAAGATTTTGATATGGGTGTGCTTCGAAGAACGATAGCTTCATTCCATACAGAATTGATAGACTTAAACAGATATTGATAGAAAGAATTGGCTTTACTGGTTGTATAGAAACACTGCGCACTATTTTGAAAGAATCAGGCTACTAGTGGTCAAAAATGGGCGTATTTTTATTTTTTGTACCATACCTTTTTTCACCTGTCACCTCACTTGTGCTATTTTTCTTTTGGTGATCATTATCAATATTCATGATGTGAATAAAAAATAAAGATTAGTGTTTATTTTTGTTTTTAAACATGATTTTTGTTTTGAGGTTTTCTTTAAATTGTATTTTTTTATGATTTTCTGAAAGTACTCGTATGCATGAAAATGTGATGTAACTCACTAAGTACAGTGGTTTTATTTTACTAGCTTTTGCCCGCGGCTTCGCACGCGTTAAATTATACATGAAAACCTTCCTCTTGAATTACTCTATCTATTAAAAAAAAACCGCATCAAAATCCGTTGCGTAGTTTTAAAGATCTAAGCAAGCATACATACATACATGCATACATAGGGACATACGCGGGAAGCGACTTTGCTTTATACTATGTAGTGATGCCTCAATATTAAAATACTATTTTGTTTTAGGATACATAAAGTACAATTATAAAAAAAATGGCTTTGACAGCTGCGGAACGAATGAGGAAATATAGGGAAAAATTAAAAATGATCCTGAAAAATATGAGGCTAAGAAAAAAAAACATGCAGAATATGTTAAGTCCAAAAATAAGAAAGTAAGTGAATTATCGGATGAAGAGAAAGAAAGAAAACGAAAAGTATGGAGAGAACAAAAACGCCACCAAAAACAAAAAAAAAGGATTTTCGTGCAGAAGAAACTGCAAATGAAGAAGTAACAACACGCAGTAAAGAAGAAACTTCGACAAAGAAACGCTGTAATAACGCTTTAGTTAAGAAGTACAATGCGGCGTTGAAACGGATACGTGCATTGACAAAGATAGTGAACAGATATAAACAAAAACTGCACAGGCAAAAGAAAGAGACCGATAAAAAGATTTATAAATTAGATAATAGTTTAGAAATAGTCAAAGCAAGAAACGAATTCATGGAAAGTACCATAAAGACCACTAATGTCAATCAACAAAAAAACAAATGTCAATCACAAAAGGAGAAGAAAATTTTCAAAGAGATGAAGTACAAGCAGCTAGAAAGAAAACTTACGTGGCAAATATATTGGGACTTGAGGGGAAAATAAGATTATCTCAGAGGAAGCAGAAAGATGACAGTATTAAAAAAGAAATTGAGAGATTTTATGTCAGAGATGATATAACTCGAATAACAGCAGGGAAAAGAGAATGTAGGACACTTGGCAAAACTACAAAACAAATCCGCTATTTAACTGATACGTTACTGAATTTATATAACATATACAGAGAAGAAGGGGGAAAACGGAGTTTTTCTACATTTTACAAATATAAACCCTTTTATTTTGTGACCCCAAATATTCAAAACAGAGAAACCTGTTTATGCCTAAAGCATAACAACACTGAAATGATGTTGTATGCATTAAAGAAAAACAAAGTCTTTTTTTATCCAAGTATGAAAGACGTCTTGAAAGAATTGTGCTGTGATTTAAAATCAGAAAAATGTATGATGGGTAATTGTCCAAAGTGTAATGGATGTAAATTGAACTACAGTTTAGAGCCAGGTAAAGCAGAGTCACAAACAGAGTGGTATCAATGGGAGAGAGTGAACCACGAATACCACAAAACTGAAAAAGTTATTAAAAAAACATTTGAAACCAAAAAGATTCACGTGGGAGAGCCATGCTTCGGCACGAATGGGCCGGCTCGACCGGAGTGATACCACGGCCTCACAGAAAACCGGCGTGAAACAACGCTTGCGTTGTGTTTCGCCGAGTGAGTTGAGGTTACCGGAGGCCCAAACCCTTTTAAAGGCGGGCAGCGCACTTGCACTTGCGCGCAATACCTCAATCACGTCAATTAGAATATCGAGCCATAATTATAATAAAATGTTTATAGATGAGACATGAGGGGGAGGCCTGTGCCCAGCAGTGGGACACAATAGGCTAATCATAATCAGAATTATAATAACTAAACGCTGAAGTCTGAGAAGTTTGAGACACTAAGCAAATATTTATTTTAAAAAAATAGTAAAGTTACGCCAACTAAACGCAAAACTCATGGCTGTACTACAGTGGGAGAGCCAAGCTTCGGCACGAATGGGCCGGCTCGACCGGAGTGATACCACGGCCTCACAGAAAACCGGCGTGAAACAACGCTTGCGTTGTGTTTCGCCGAGTGAGTTGAGGTTACCGGAGGCCCAAACCCTTTTAAAGGCGGGCAGGGCACTTGCTACTCCTCTGGTGTTGCGGGTGTCTATGGGCGGCGGTTATCGCTTACAATCAGGTGATCCGTTTGCTCGTTTGCCCCCCTATCCCATAAAAAAAAGACTGTAAAATTGAGAAAGAGCGCGACCGTAGCTGAACTTATAGATATGTTCGAGAAAAATGTTCCTGTCTTTAAGAAACATTATTTCATTTGGCTACATCAACATAGACAATATCAAATCTGCATACAGAACTTAAAACCGAACGAAATATTAATTGTTTGCGATTTTTCGGAGAATTATCTTTGTAAGCTCTCCGAAGAAATTCAGGCAACACATTTTGGAGCGTCGAAGAATCAAATCACCCTTCACACTGGAATGGTTTACATGGGGAACAAAGAAGCAAAGTCTTTTTGTACTATTTCCGATAATAACTCTCACGAGCCTCCGGCGATTTGGGCTCATTTAATACCGGTGCTGAGATATGTAAAAGAAATTATGTCTGAGACGAATGTAGTCCATGTATATTCCGATGGACCCACGTCTCAGTACAGACAAAAAAAGAACTTTTTTCTTTTGAATTTACTTACTAAACGGATGGGATTTGAATATTCTACCTGGTCTTTCACTGAAGCGGGCCACAGAAAAGGGGTGGCAGACGGAATTGGTGGATCTATAAAAAGAGCATTAGATCGTCAAGTGGCTTTTGGTAAAGACGTAACAAACGGCTCAGAAGCTTATGATATACTGAATAACTGTATGGTATCTGTGAAATGCTGGCTGATATCAAATTCCGATATTGAAAATAAAAGTAAAATTGTTCCTGACAATCTAACTCCCTTAGTTGGTACTATGCAAATACACCAAATTATTTCCAATTCTGCAGGGCAAATTCAGTACAGGAATTTGTCTTGCTTTTGCGGAGTCAAAAGAGGACTCTTTAATTGTTACTCCTTGAAAACCCACATCTTTAAAGAAGAGGTTGGGAAAAATATTAAGGAAAATAGGACAGACGAAGTTGATTTAAACGTAACGACCGAATATAATTCTGCAATTGTGATTCCATTCAACGAAGACGAATTGAAACTACTGACTGATCTACAAAACATTCAAGATGAGCTTCAACAACAAAAAGTGACTTATAATTTACCAGATACTCAAGATTCAAAACAATGTTTTCATGAAGAACAGGTTTTATTTTTTACTTCGAATATATTATTCATCTTACACAGCTCTGTGTTATCACACAAAAACTATTCTACTTTACCTATATTTAATATTTTCCAGATTGATGAGGACATTGAAAAAGACCGCCTAGAAAAGCAACCATTAATGGAAATTGATCTAAACATCCAAGATAGTACAGATTTAAACATCGAGCCAATGCCTTTGCCCATATCTGTTGAGAACAAAGTAATCCAGTCAAATGTTGAAATTGAAACGATTGATTTAAGCGAGGACAACACTCAACAAAAAGTAAGTAGATGATAATTTTAAAATACTCAAAGTATGTAAAAATATATTTCAATTAATTAAACGTACAACATAATTATACGTACATTAATTAGTTTACTTACATTAATATTGTAAGTATCAATTTCATTTCAGGTTATATGTGAACACATTGAAAACGATATTCTTAAAAAAAGAACATTAAATTTAATGGAAATGAATGACTGCAATAGCAGGCTAAATAAAAAAGCCAAATTTGACACAAGTTCAAAGGCAAAAGGCAAATTTCAGTCCATTAGAACAGTAGTCACACGTTCTATAACATGCCGTAAATGTACGGAACAAAAACCGTTTAAATGTTCTAGAAAATGTATGTGCTGTTCAGCCTGGTACTGCAGGCAATGTGCTGGGATGGAAGCAAATCATTACGGTTACGATGACTACATTTGTGACGAATGCTTAGGCGACTAGTTTTTCTTAAGAGGGCTTACGCGTGTCGGCATTTCTTTAAAATTTTCAAGTCCTTATTCTCCGATTTTTATGAACCGATTCTAATGAAACTTGGTATGGATACGCTTCAAAGCCTGGTCTAAATAGTTAGTAGAGAACATTTTCGAAAAAGAATACAGGGGAAAAGATAGAGTTATTTTTTACTTTCTATAGAAAACATAAAATTGTCCTCACTCTTCATCTAAACTCTTTTTCCAAAATGTTCTATACGAACTATTTAGACCTGGCTCTGAAGCGTATGTATACTGGAAGTTTCATTAAAATCGGTTCATAAACATCGAAGAATAAGAACTTGAAAATTTATATGAAATGCCGAAACGCGTGAACCGTCTTAATTATTTGTTTTGGATAATTAATAATACTTCAGTTACTGTTCCAAATAGATATTTATTTTATGTTTTTTATAAACTTAGTTAGAGTAGCTTCCTGTTAAACAGAATATTAATAGGTAAAAATTTATTCTTGTGAGCAAAGCTTTACTTGTTCCATTTAGTTATTTCGTAATTCCATTGAGTGATGTCTACCAAATCTAGTGTTAAGAAATGAAAGATATTTCATTAAGTTCTTTATTTAACGTGCCATTTTGTTACCAAATAAATACTTTTTTTTCCTTTATTTTTCATTGTGTTAGATTTTATTGTCTATTTTGTCATAAATACGTTAGCAGCAAAAAGAAAGTGTAGGTTTATGACCAACTGTAACTCAAAGGAGAGCATTTAGAGATTTTTATTGCTCAAGTTGTGTTTAAATGTTTAATATTTAATAGATAATTGTAGCACTGACTGATTATGTTCGAAATAAATGTTATTTTATAATTACTGGCCTATTTAATTTATAAAAATTCTATTAATTTTTCGTAACTCAATGGAGCCTTTTATCAGAACTAGCGCATTAAACTATTTTTTATTTAAAAATATATGGTATTAACTTTAAAAACATATAGATATTCAGTTAATACATATACTTATGATTAGAAAAAAAAAGCATAAAGTATTTTATTGCAGTTTTATTTTTCTAAACTATGGTACAAGAAAATAAAAATACGCCCAAATAGATGACAACCGTAAAGCTCTAGTCGAAAAGCACGACTTATGACATATGATACACGACGAATGCTGCGGTTTTGATATTTGGGCAATTAAAAAAATGCCGTGATTTCAAGTTCAAATGTTTTTATTTCAAATAAGCTTTTACAAGCATTTATGAAACGTTATGCGTCTAGTTGCACGGTTCCAAAAGGTTGATCCTATGGAGAAGAATCCGGCAAGAAACTCCATGGACACTCTTTTAAAATAAATAAGGTTACAATCTTCACGCAGGTACAATATTACGATAGCAGCTTGTGTGAACATTGAAGGTTTATGTCTAAGTGGAAGAGGTAGATGTAAAAATAAAAAATAAACTATGTGGAAAACACACACATCGTCAAAGTATATAAAACTAGGTGTCCACTTAGACATGCTACAATGTACTCACAATTTACAAGTCCTGTTTATAAATAGTTGGAGACAACAATAAATAACTAAATGATGATACAATGAAATTTTTGTAAAAAAAAAAAAAAAATGTATTCACGAATAACCTCAGGTTGCCAGGGAGGCCACATGTGCATTCGTATTAAAACACCATACATTCTTATCATCAACGTAGTCCTTGATTTTATAATAGGCTTTCTTAACAAGGACAGATTTGACGTAATTTTTAAATTTCTTACCAGTGAGATCGGTGACAGATTTTGGAAGTTTATTGTAAAAACGTACACAATTTCCCAGAAATGATTTATGTGTTTTAGATAGTCTAAATTTAGGTACCACTATTTTGTGTTTATTCCTGGTATTAATGTTATGAAAGTCACTATTGATGCTGAATTTTTGCAGGTTTTTACGAACGTACATGATGTTTTCAAAAATGTAGAGTGACGGCAGTGTAAGTATATTGATGTTCTTGAAAACTTCTCTTAGGGAATCGCGAGGGCCCATATCATAGATTGCGCGGATGGCCCTTTTCTGTAAGATGAAGATTGAATCTACTTCTGCAGCTGATCCCCACAGCAGAATACCGTATGACATAATGCTGTGAAAGTAAGCGAAGTACACTAGTCTGGCCGTAGCTATATCAGTAATCTGTCGAATTTTTCTCACTGCATATGCAGCGGAACTTAACCTGCTAGACAGTACTGAAATGTGTGCGCCCCACTGCAACTTACAATCAACAGTAATACCTAAGAAAACAGTTTCGTTGATTATGTCAAGTTTGCTGCCTTCAAGAATTAAATTACTTTCAGCTTGGGGTACATTTGGTAATGAGAATTTTAGACATTTTGTTTTGCTAGCATTAAGTAGTAAATTATTAGCAGCAAACCATTTAGACAGTGATTTTAGGCTCTCATTTACATTAGCTAGATCGCTATCATTTCTATTGATTTTAAATATAAGTGAGGTATCGTCAGCAAATAATACTATATTCGATAACTCGGACATCATATAGGGAAGGTCGTTTATGTACGCTAGGAAAAGAAAAGGGCCTAAAATAGAGCCCTGTGGAACACCCATTTTAACAACAGACCCGAGAGATGTAACTCCATTTATGCCCACTTTTTGTCGCCTCTCGGAAAGATAGGAACATATGAGCTCCAAAGATAGCCCCCTCATACCGTAATGGTTTAATTTACGGATAAGCGTGTTGTGATCAACGCAATCGAAAGCCTTCGAAAGATCACAGAAGATGCCTATGGCATCCTGTGACCCCTCCCAAGCTTCTAAAATATGCGACACTAGCTTCGTACCAGCATCAGACGTTGACCTACCTTTCGTGAAGCCAAACTGTTGATCATGCAAGATCTTGTTTACATTAAAATGTGTTATCATTTGATTAAGCATCAGTTTTTCAAATATTTTGCTTAAAGCGGGAAGAATAGAAATGGGCCTATAATTAGAGGGATTCGCTTTACAGCCCGATTTGAAAATTGGTATGATTTTACTTTGTTTCATTAACTCTGGAAAGGTTCCTGTCTTAATGCAAAGATTAAATATATTAGCAAGGATCGGGGCGATATTGTTAATTATTGAATTCAGTACTTTAACAGATATGCCCCATAAATCTTCTGTGTTTTTCATATTTAACATTTTAAACGCTTTTATAACCAAAAGAGGAGATACTTTACTAAATTCAAAATTTGGAATATCTCTGTTGAAGAAAGTCTTTGTTAAAGACTCAGCTACTAACGAGGACGAATGTAAAGATTTCGTGACCTCGATCGAAATATTAGTGAAGTATTGTTCAAAAGCGTTAGCAACTTCTGCTTTGTCTGAAATTACTTTGTTGTTTATTTCCAAATTAAATTCTGTGTCCTGTTTTTGTTTTTTTCCCGTTTCCGAATTAATTATCTTCCAAACCGTTTTAATTTTATTATCAGATTTGATTATTTGTCTACTAATCAATTTTGATTTAGCTTCAATACACACTTTTTTAAAGCACTTAGAATATTTCCGAACATAGTCATGGAAACCAACATCAGAGGTTAACGATTTTTTGTAATACAGCTTATAAAGCACATCTCTACTTTTTCTAATGCCGCTTGTGGCCCAGTCGTTAAATTTACTATTTTTACGTTGTGAAGCTTTTCTAAGAGGGCATGCCTTGTTAAATGATTTACATATAATATTGAATAGATTGGTATAGTTTATATTGGGATCCTTTGAAGTAAAATTTGTGCTACATAATTGCATTTTAATTAACTCCTGCATAGAACGTAATTTATTTTCCGTTAGAGATCTAACCGAGTTGTTATTATTAATTAGTTTCCTTTTGTTAGTCTCTATGGAGATCAGTTGTCCCATATGATCTGATCTGACACCGCTCACTAGGGAAGAGTCTTGAACTGGACAATTTGAAAATATATTATCAATACAAGTAATGGAAGTAGTAGTAATCCTAGTAGGTTGATTAAAGATATGTTCTAAATTGAAAGAATTAAACAAAGCTAAAAGTTTACGTTTTTCGGGCGATTCTATTAAAATATCAATGTTTAAATCACCACAAACAAAGATGTATTTCTTGCACTTAAAAACTTTCCTAAGAATGTCTTCCATTACTATTAAGAATTTTTGAAAACTTGCAGAAGGTGGCCTATACACACATATAATAATCAAATTTTCTACTTCAGCACATGCTACCTCACATAAGCGATCAACAGAGCAAGAAGTGATGTCTTTTCGTTCTTTAAATTTAAGATGAATGTTACATAGAATCAATGTTCCACCACCCGCAGCTGATATTCTATTGTACGCACTGGCAATCGTGAAGTTATTTATATTAAATTGCATTGTATCAGGTTTTAACCATGTTTCACAAAAACATAATATATCAATGCAATATTTTTCTAACAAAAGTTCTACATCTAAGATTTTGCCAGAGAAGCGGTTAATGTTCTGGTGATAAAGAAGAACACTATTGTTATGCCTCTCTATTGTCGGTTGGGTAAGTTTAAACAGTCTATCACAGTATCATTAGAATAGCTAGATGATACTGATTCGTCACTTAACCTAATTAAACTAGTCTTTGGTATTTTAACTATCACAGAGGTAATATTATATGCTATTAACGAAGCCATCAGATGTCTTGAGGTTTTGGGTAGAAACATAGTTTCCCCATTGAATTTAAATCCCTTCACAAACTTATTAGTGTCAAAGTACAATAATTTGTCATTATAACGACATGTCAACAAATGCATAACATTGTTCAATTTATAAATATAGTTATTGGCTCTATCAGATAACAGGTTTGAGTAAGGAAGAGCACATAACATTATTTTTCCCACATTTAATTTCAATAAGGTAGTAACACCATTCACAATGTCCCCTTTTTTAATTCCAGTACTATTTCCTAGAAGCAATATAATATTCAATTTGTTATTTAAATTAGAGTTTGCAATCTTTCCAATAATTTGATTAAAGTTCAAGTTAGGATAACAGTTATTAGTAACACTGTGAGTCAGATTGTTCTGCAAAATTGATCCAAAACCGACCCCTATCTGGTCTGAGTAAATGAAGGTACTATATGGAAATGTGTGGTCAGCAGGACCGGACTTGGGTTGAGTAAACTCAGGTGTCACAGTAGTAGTTGGCTGATGGTCCAAATGAGGAGCAGAATGCACACAGCTGCATGAGAAATTGTTAGTCAAAGACTCAAATCTTTCAGCGTTGTACTTCACAATGTCCATCAGCTCACCGGCCTCCAGCATACGCTGGCTGAGTTGGTCTTGGGTAGCTTCATACTTATTAAATATATCCTGTAACAGAGATTCCTTGAGTAACAACTCCCCCTGCAACTGCTCAGTGTGTAAATCATACCTAGCCATGCTATGTTCTAGCTCAGTAGAGCATTCCTTTAATTGTTGAACTAGTTTAAGGCGGTCTTTCCGCAAAATAAGATTAACTTTATAAATATTTCCTTTTTTGATAGCTATCCGGGACCTCTTGATTAATTTCTTAATTTTTATATATTTCTTCAATTTTTTATGACTTAATATTGGACAATGTGATATGGTGTCATCACCAGTTAGATCAATAGTTATGGCTGGGCTCATAGGGTTGGATGCATGAACTACTAACTCCTCATACATCTTTTGAGTGCTAGAGGACTGTTCCCTAAAACTAACCGATTCTAATCGAGCTAAAGCCTTATGGGCATCACTTAATTCTAATTCAAGGGCAGAAATTCGTGTCAGAGCCTGTTCATGGGTGTCACTACATTGTTGGAAGGAACACACTATTTGGTTTAATTGTTCATGTCGGTCAAGCAAGTCCATGTGTTCAATATGCAGCTCGGCCAGTTCATTCTTGAGGGAGGAATTTTTGTCAATGATAATCTTCACTTCCACTTCACTATCATCCCTTTCTTGCAATAGTTGGTTACATAAGGATTTGGATGATTCAAGTTCCTTCAAGGTCGCCCTCAACTTCTCCTCCATATCTTTAGCTACAATCCTGCGGGTCATCATTATCAGCCCAACGTTCTAATTCACCTGAAATGTGAAAAGGAAAGACTGAGAACAAACTAAAGATAGGGTGGAAGTAAATTAGAGTGAGAATCAGGGAAGATATTGGTAATAATTGGAGAATAAAAGTATAAGTAAAAGATAGAGAGACAGGTATAATAAAGTTATGGAGTTAACTATAGCTGGGGTAGGTAGGTTGAGTGCATTGGCCTTGGTGCCTAATGTTGTTTATTATTTTATATTCAAAGTTTAAGATATTAAAGTAAGTATTGGGTTAAAATTTATCTGAGTGGGTAGGTACACAAATATTTAATAGAAGTAGAATCAAGTAAATAAGATATTGGTTACGGATTATGAAGATATCATCTTTATTTTGAATTAAGTATTTGTAAAGTAAGTTTGTAGTGTTATATTGTCTGGGCCAGAGATTTTACGTCGTCGATTTTGCTTCCACAATTGTCAAGCAAAAGGAGACATAAATTGAGCCGGTGTGTAATTGACGTAGCTCACACTAGTGAGCAGTGTGATATTGTGATAAGTGTTGTGCACTCGTAACCAGAATAACATGAATAATAAGGAACAAAATACTCCCCGGGAATGATGATTCGAATCCACCCGTCGACAGTGAGTAGTAGTCGTTTTCCCACTAGAGATGAATATCTCGGGTCGTAAATTTTACAAAAACACTGTACACATTAGATTACACGAACTGTTAACAAAATGTAGTCAAATTATAGTATAAAACTTAATAATTTAATTTTTAAAATTAAATTTATCTAACAGCACGTAATTTGACGTCTAGCTGTCAGTGTTGCCAGTGATGAGGGCCGTTATATCGTTTTCACAGATGAAAGTTGCGTTCACACAACACATATTCAAAACATGTGCTGGAAACTAGAGAAAGGAGTATCACCAGTACAAAAAAATATCTAAAGGTATGCGGGTCATTATTGTCCACGCTGGTGGGTGTGAAGGATTTGTCCCAAATGCTAGCTTGGTATATAAAGCAAACTCAATAAGTGGAGATTATCACGACAACATGAATCTGAATAATTATAAAAAGTGGC
Organism: Acronicta leporina; assembly: GCA_947256265.1. NCBI lineage: Eukaryota > Metazoa > Arthropoda > Insecta > Lepidoptera > Noctuidae > Acronicta > Acronicta leporina. The sequence continues at coordinate 3,883,565 of OX366533.1, read as the reverse complement.
TTAGCACGCAATTGCTGACCAATCTCCCAGAAAACTCTGTCATCGTTGTAGATAACGCTTCTTACCACAATGCTTTAATAGAAAAAGCGCCTAACTCGAACTCAAACAAGAATGAAATGCAAAAATGGCTTGCCGAAAAAAATATTCCGATTGATGAAACGATGAAAAAAATAGAGCTTTACGATTTAATTTTGAAAAACAAAGATAAATTCAAAAGATTGGCTATCGATGAACTAATTGAATCAAAGGGTTTGAAATTCTACGATTACCCCCTTACCACCCGGAATTCAATCCCATTGAAAAAATATGGATGAAAAAAATATATTAAAAAACTACGTGGCTAGTAAAAACGTTGCACAAAATTTAACATCCATTATGACACTAATAAATGAAATGAAACGACACGTGTCGGCATTTTGAAGACACAGAAAAACAATATTCGCAATACTTTGACATGGATAAAGAATTTATTATTAATGTTAATGATTCTGATTCAGACGAAAGCGACTCTGTTGAGATGAGTGAATAGTGATACTTTTAGAACCATAAACATAATTTTTTAACTTCTATCATAACTGTAATTATATATAATTGTAAAGTAAATAAATAATTCACAAATTATTATTTTTAAAAAAAAATTATTTTTCAATATGCCTATTCTGAAACCCATAATTCACTTAATAATAATGTTCTAGTTACCATGAATTCAAAACCTGCAATTACACAGCATGACGCATTTTTGACTGCTCCTCTCGTTGTTATGAACAGATTTTGTAAGATATTTTCCCGTGTATTTATTTATTTATTATGTATTTTATTTTCGCGTGTACGCGTACGCGTCCACGCGATCGTCCACAAGTACAAACACAGATGGCGATCATGAAAGCTCGCATTGAGAAAGAACTGCTCGAAAAGAAATTAGCCGCTGACTTAACCGACTTGGAGTCGCGCTCGTCTCAGTGTTCGAAGCACTGTTCATCAGCATCCTACCAAAGCAAGGTGGAGAACTGGTTAGAAAAATCTGTTGTTGAACCCGGTACGTCGCTCGATTGCCGTGATAACAAAGTGATGATCGGGGGCGGTGAGCATCATCGCCAGACCGGAGATCGTCACGCGCCAAGTAACAAGTCAACTACGAAAGTTGTCACCGTTACCCGAAGCGTACCACGCCGATATTGTTAAATTTGTAAAAAGTTACTCCCATAATGGGAAACTTACCGCAGCAGCGTTTTCTTCCAGGTGAGTATGCTTTTCAAAGTACAGGCGTTGACTATGCAGGCCCAATCATGTGTGCCAGTCGCCAAGGTCGCAGCTGTAGGCTCGTAAAAGTGTACGTAGCCATTTTTATATGTTTTACTACGAAAGCTATTCATTTGGAGTTAGTAGTTGAGTTAACAAGTAACAGGTACTTACTAGCATTATACCGATTCATCTCACGACGTGGCTAACATTTATTCCGACAATGGTACTTCGTTTGTCGGTGCGTACAATGACCTATCTAAGTTTTTAAAATCTAATAGTAATTCTCTTTCTGAAGGACTAGCTAATGACGGTATAAGCTTTCATTTTATACCCGCGTATACTCCTCATTTTGGCGGACTCTGGGAGGCGGGTGTCAAATCGACAAAATATCATTTACATCGAGTGTTGGGAAATTGTCATTTGACGTTCGAGGAACTTAGCACCACCTTGACTCAAATTGAGGCCATTTTGAATTCCCGCCCGTTAACACCGCTGTCTTCAGATCCCGCCGACTACTCGCCGCTAACACCTGGACATTTCCTTGTTGGTCGTCCTCTTACCGCACTGCCACAGCCAGATTACCAGAACCACTCCGTCACTGCTTTATCTCGGTTCCATCGTATTGAGCAGCTCCGTCAACATTTCTGGCAAAGGTGGAGCAAGGAATTTGTTGCTGAACTGCAGCAGAGAACCAAGTGGCGAACCTGCAAAGATGAGCTGAAGCTTGGTGGTGATCAAAGAGGATAACATTCCGCCTCTTAAATGGAGGTTGGGCAGAATTGTTGCCGTACATCCTGGATCAGATGACGTTACACGCGTTGCTGACATTCGGACATCTGCTGGAGTGATCCGGAGGGTTATATTTTTTACAAACAATAGGTGCGATTAGATCATAGTTATCCTGGCCTATTAACAATTTTGGTTTTACATTCGTTTCATAATACAATGAGTAATTAATACCAGGTACACTGAGTTTATTACAATCTACATTGGAAGCTAGTTGTAAAGGTAAATTAAGTTCTTTTAATTTGTGAGCACGTAGTTCGAAAGTTTTACCGTCACTATTGCTGATGGCACATTTTATTATCTCAGCCTTACATACCAGCTCGGAGTCCCACGCCCCGGATGCGCGCATTGTTACCCTCTCACCGTGCAGCCCGGCCTCATCAGCGAGGTCGGCCGCGATGAGGGTACCGTCGCGCCGTAGTCAAGCAGCGCGTGCGTGTGGACACTGGTCTTGGGTCCGTGAATAGTAATAGGCACTATTTTTAACACTACTTTCGTTGTCTGTGATTTATTTTGCACTTTTAACACGGACACATCGGAACACTGCGCGGGCGGCGCGGATGCTCCTTGGCGCGCCGCCTGCGGCTTCACCCAGTGCAGCAGACGGTGATGAGACCCACCACAGGCCTCGATGTCGCAGTTCTTCGCGGTGCACGTCGTTGGATCTTGATGTCGAGTGCCGAGGCACTTGAAACATAGTTTCTTTATTCGAACATATCGCCACCTGTCTTTTCTCAAAGCCCGTTTGAATTTGTTACAGTCTGATAGTGTATGCTCGTTCCTTCGACAAAAATTGCATTTGGCAGCGTCGGTATCGGGGTCATTGACCTTCACAGCTGTTAGCACAGATTATTGGTTATTATAATATTTTTCGGTCTTGTATCTGTTATGTTTTCCTTTTGGCGGTGTATATTGCTAACTCCTGACTCAGCTACCTGCTGTGCTTCTGCATACAGGAACTTTGATAATAATTCTAATTTTGGTGTCTCACTGATATTTGATTGGTTTAGGCACAGGTATTCTATCCATTTATTAACCAGACTGGTCGGTAATTTCGACACAACAATTGATAGCTGCTCCGGACTTCTTAAGTAATCTACTTGTTTCACGGTGCATATAGCGGTCACGTAGTTCTTTATTTTAATTGCAAATTTAACAATATCGGCGTGGTACGCTTCGGGTAACGGTGACAACATTCGTAGTTGACTTGTTACTTGGCGCGTGACGATCTCCGGTCTGGCGATGATGCTCACCGCCCCCGATCATCACTTTGTTATCACGGCAATCGAGCGACGTACCGGGTTCAACAACTGATTTTTCTAACCAGTTCTCCACCTTGCTTTGGTAGGATGCTGATGAACAGTGCTTCGAACACTGAGACGAGCGGGACTCCAAGTCGGCTAAGTCTGCGGCTAATTTCTCGTAACTAGTTATCCGGCTCGCTAGGACCAGCTTTTGTAGCGGATAGGTGAGCATACGACAAGAAATACGTTTGAGCTGGGTTATAATAATAAATATTCTGGGACATTTTTACACAGCACCATCTAGTCCCAAACTAAGCAGAGCTTGTAATATGATGGGTACTAGACAATGGATATAATACTTATATACTTTTTTTTTGTAAATACATACTTATAATACATAAGAAACACCCAGACGAACACAAACACTTATATTCATCACATAATTTTTTGTGTTCTGTGGGAATCGAACCCACAACCTCATGGTCAGCAGTCCGGTACTCGAACCACTAAACCACAGAGGTCGTCATAATGAAGTTTATTGGGTAAGTAAATCACATGTAGGTACAGATAGGTAAAAAACGAGCGCGTGCGTAGACGCGTACGCGCGTACGCGTACACTCGAAAATAAACTAGTGATGCGACAACTTAATTAGGGATGCGGCATAACAGGTAAGTACGATTTTATATTTTCTAATAGATACATCAATATTTCTAATACAATTTTATTTTATTTTGCAGTTTATTTAAGACGTCGAGCGGAACGTTTCACCATCATCAACAATTACTATATAATTTAAGTAATTTAAACACATTGAAAATTATCACTGAGTACCGTGGTAGGCTGTTTGTAACTGTGGAGATTATAATATGCATGCATTTCTCTGAAATAGTGATTGAAAAATGTATTCTTTGATCTTGTGGCATCCTAATCTGTGGTACCATCCACAGACATGTCATTGTCTGTGACAAGACGTCATCGCAACGAAAAAACTAAAAAACAAAAGATCACAATTTTACACGTCGACTGAAATATAAAAAGATTTCTCATCAACCATAATAAGTTTATTATTTGTACACCTGGTCCCGCCAAATTGGTGACCCCGACGTGATCAAGACCCATACTTACTATCTCCATATAGAAGAACCGTCAAGATCATCATGTCGAAGGATCAAGCTGAAAATTTCTGCGATGCAACAACAAGAAAAATCATGGCATCGAAGTTCTTCTGGCCGTCAATGAACAGAGATGTGGGTGTATGGGCAAAGGCATGCGTCGGATGTCAGCGCGCCAAAGTTCATCGACACGTCATCACCCCGCTCGGCGAATTCCAAGAAGATTTTATTTCTCATATCATGAGGTAAATGGTCCATCAATTCTTGAAACATTTTCCTCTGCTGTAGGAGATCATGTGTAATTGCGCCTAGAGTCGTATCAATTTTTTCAAGAATAGCTGCCGATTTCCAATTAGGTCACACACTAGCCAGAATATTATTTACTTTCAGGGCGCAAAATGCTGGTGAGGCTTGAAATTGCTTCTGAGTGTCTGCATATCTGACATCCCGCCATCCTTCTTTTCCAAAACGCGGACAGTCTATTCCCTGTTTTAGGTAATAAGGTTCAGTTTTAGTCACCTTCGGTTCTAAAAAGCGCGGGAATCTTTTGATTTGGTGGACACGTTTTTTTGACTCCTTTCTTTTTTATTTGTTAATTTGTAAATAATAAGGTCAATTGAGTTGTAGTATATGGTATATTTGTAATATTGTTTATATTTTTTAGTTAGTGTACATAGTTTTGTCTTTAGGTAAGTTTTTTTATTTGTTATTGTATAGGTGGTGGTCATGAACGACCCGCCTGACCCGGGGGGCTTCGTCCCTCCGGCAGGCAATTATATTACTATTAATAATAATAATGATACCGATAGTCGTCACGGTCAATGGACTTATCGCCAAGAGCCTCGACCAACACCTTAGGAGGCTCGAGTTGGATGGCTGGGTTAAGGGCCTGATTCAGAAGGCAGTACTCCTTGATACGGCGCGTATTGTGAGGAGGTTCCTGTCTCTGGGGCCCTAACCACCGGCAGCTTGGACCCTGCTCCCCATGCCGGTGGACAACTATTTTTATATTTTTAAATGTTTTTATTTCTCTTGTTTTTTATAAAAATATTTAAAAATGTAAATTATATGATTTTAATGAAATAAATGGAATAATGATACTAATAATATTTCCATAGTATCAAATGAGTCCGGTATGGATACAGATGGGTCAACATCTACCCGTTCCTTAAAAGGTAGTCGTGTTCATGTTTGTAAGCACTGCAATAAGGCGACGTAAGCATCACGGTTCACATGGGTCATCGGGTTGTGGTCGCTCTGATTCTCAATCGGTAACACCGATAGAGGAATCTTTGCAAGATAATTCTGGAAAAACTTTATCTCAAGCCCCTATAATTTCACCTGTTTTAACTTCATCTCCAGTTAGACGTAAGTAAGGCTTATGATAAAAATAACATTGCGCCATTCGTGGTTAACGTGCAAAAAAAACTTTTATCACCTGATGACAGCTCCACACTGCATCCACTTTCATTTGGAAAGTTTCTTAAGGGGAAAGGCTTCCAAAATATTATAAAAAAGCGTTAAAAAAATCAGCCGCAATAAGATTTCTATGGCATTTTCTTCCTTCACTGATGCTAATTCTTTTATTAATCAGACCTGCCTAGAAACTTATAATCTAATTGCATTCATCCCTTCCTTCAATGTTACTAGATTGGGTTTAGTGTGAGGTGTTCCTTCAGAGTGGTCTCCAGAGGAGGTCAATCTATTTCTGTTCCATTGGGTGTGGTCCAATATTAAAAGTTCGTCCCTTGAATTTCAAGACCATTGTAGATGGCTCAGCCGTTTGGAAACCGTCCCAAACCATTGTTGTTACGTTTGATGGTCAAGTACTACCTAAACGGATATTTATTTGTTATAATGCTTTGCCTGTTGACCTTTATACCTATCCAACGATTCAATGCTATAACTGCTGCCGTTTTTGGCATACAAAACTACAATGCCGTTCTATATCTATCTGTTACAAATGTGGTCAGAATCATCCAGGTGATTCCTGTAATACAGACGACATAAATGCTTTTTGTTGCTTATGCTCGGGGTATCATTTTACAACTAGCAAGGTATGCCCTGAATTTGAGCGACAACAGCAAATTAAAACTTATATGGCTCATAACTTAGTTTCATATGCAGAAACTGCAAAACTCCACCCACCTATATCTAAATCATATGCTGACACCTTAATTTCTGAAGAAATTAAGGTGTTATTGTAATTATTGGAGGTAGATCTCCAATAATTTACTTGAAAAATCTCCTTCCATAGCATTAAAAAAAGAGACCCAACATGAAGTCATAAAAAACCAGTATTCCTCAAACCCCGTGCTCCTCCTTCCCCTACTCATGGGTATGATAGACATTCCAACAACTCAATCATCAAAGAATTTTCCATCCCAGAACTCACAAATGGTAGTGCTCTCATTATTAAACATAACAATGAACCAAAATAATCAGTTTTCCTTATCAGACTTTATTACAGCTTTATTAAATTTGTTCACTCAATTTACCGTCCAACGTTGGACGGTAAAAAGTTAGCTAGTTCGGTGAAGAACTTGGTTTTTAGTAGTTGTTTGAAGTGTTCGAATTCTTGCCGAAGAACCTTTGCAGCGCCAACAAAGTTTGTTCCACAGTCTGAATACATATGCTTGGGTGTCCCGCGTCTGGCACACAGCCTCTGGAAAGCTGCAATAAATGTTTCCGTGCTTAGGTCTGATACAAGCTCGATATGGACTGCTTTTGTAACCATGCATATGAATATCGCTATGTATCCCTTTGATGTTTTGACGCCCCTGCCTTTATTGAGTTTGATTTCAATATGTCCTGTGAAATCAACCCCTGTGTGGGTAAATGGTCGACAAGGAGTGATTCTCTGTTGAGGTAGATCACCCATCAGTTGGTGGTTATCTATTCTCTTGAAGCGATGGCACCGAACACATCCTTTTATACAGGTCTTGACCGCTCTGTTTCCGCCAACTATCCAATATCTCTGTCTAAGATAAGTTAATGTTAACCGAGCCCCTCCATGTAATGTCGTGGCATGAGCTTGCTCAATTAGAAGTTTGGTGTATCGTCCGTTATGAGGTATTATGACCGGATTTTTCATCTCAGGAGACAAGTTGCTGTTTCTAAGACGGCCTCCGACACGAATAATTCCATTGTCATCCATAAAGGGATTTAGTTTAAATATCGAGCTCTTTCTGGAAATGGTATCATTCTTCTTAAGTTGCCTGTATTCGGAATCGAACTGTGAACATTGCACATGAATGATAATAGTTCTGTTCGCTGCACTTAACTCAGTTGTTGTTAAGTAGGCACTTTTGATTATTGTCTTGCTGCGCATATTTGTAATAAAGCGACGGATCCATGCGACGACTCGTGTTACGCGTGTCAATGAACTTCGTCGATCGTGCTAGTTGCTTTGCTCCCAAATTCAACGCACGTCTTGCAGCCTCTTGATGTCGCCGTTTTCAGGCCCGTTAAGGGGACTTGGAGGGATATTGTGAGAGAATTCAGGGTTAAACATAATTATGCGAAACTTAAGCGCACAGACTTTTCTAGAGAAGTCCAGAAATGTTTTGACAGAAGCCTCAAGCCTGAAACAATAATGAGCGGATTCAAATGCTGCGGTCTTTACCCATTTGATGAACAAAATATTGATTATGATAAACTTTTGTCAAAAGTGAAGAAACACCAAGACAAACTATCTGAAGCCAATCAAAATACCCTATTAGATACTCAACAAATGAGCAATATAGATAGCAATGAGCAGTTCAAGAAACAATTTGAAAGCCGATTATCACAAGATAAGAATCATTTTTACGAAGCAAGTTAATGCTACATATATATATATAACTTGTATGTGTTTCTTGTAGCTTTACAAGAAGAAAAGAAAACTTCTGATGACAGCAGAATTATGTCATTTTTCAAGAGTATTGCTCCAACAGTAGAGAAGTTCAATGACGATGAAGTTATCGAATTCCAATATCAAGTTATTACAATACTAAGAAATTTTAAACACAGAAATCTAAACAGCAACACGTTAGAATCACAAAATATACACTTGCAACAGCCCATCCAACCTCAGCCAACCTATGATACTGAAGCTTATGGATATTCTACTGCAGCTGTACCTTCTAATGTGAGGAGCCAAGAAGCTTATGGATATTCCACTGCACCTGGACCGTCTAATGTGAGAAGCCAATCTAGGCTTACTGATTATAGTTCCGAACTAGAATTTGACACTTACACTAGAATCGAACAAAGTCAACCCAGTGTGCAATCCAGTATGAGTGATGACCTTGACTTTGCGACCCTGAATTAATTTTATTATTTGTCTACTGTAATATCTACCGCTTTAATTTAAGATAATTATCGTTTTTGATTAATGTAATTATCTTACATTTTCTAAAATTAATAAATGATTCCAAAAAAAACTGTATTACATTTTTTCTACCTATTCAGACATTAATTTTTTTTGTTTTAATTTGGCTGTAGTTTATTTTGTATAACTTGTTGTTTTGAGAAACAATAAATCTCAGAAACTTTAATTTCATTATTTATTTTAGTTTATGTGCACATACACAGTACCACTACACCGAATGGTAACAGACCAGTTTTTTTTATTGATGCAAGGAATTATGCGGTAAGGGGAACATTTTGAGAAAGGGACATTTTGCGAAAGGGACATTTTGCGACAGAGCCATTTGATCCTGCGACCTTCAGCGTGCCGTGCCATGCTTTAAAAATCTTGAGGATCAACAAAAAGAATTTCATAAATATGCTGGGATACTACAAAATCCTAACATTAAAAGTACTGACCCTATTTTCTTAACCATTTCCAAAGAACTAGATTTTAAAATGACCCCGATACATATACATCATTGAAACGTAAACGTCATATATTTTTTGAAAACGATGGCTCAATCCTTGGGCAACAAACAACTGGCGAAATACATACTATAAAAAGTGCAAGTTGTAGCACACACAAGTTGACACAGATACGTCATTAAAAAGCAAAGATTTTGATTCCGAGAATAGTGCACAAAATGATACAGTAACATTTTCATATCAAATGGAATAGTATGAAATAACAAAAAAATCAGCCAATAATATACGCATTTCAAAAACTAACAGGCACTTCCATCTATAAGAAATACAGAACCATGCCCAAGTTTAAATGGAGTAATCGATTAATAGTAAACATTTTTTTTTTAAACGTGGCCCCACACTATGATTTTCTCCTGTATCGTGGGTGCGTTTACAAACACAAATTCTCACCTACACAAACGCCCAGAGCCGGAACAACTACCCGTAGATCATACAATCGTGAACGACAGAATCTGATTGTTGGAAAATAGATTGAAAGTAAGTGGCAAATAAATTACTGATTTCCTCACCTGTACTCAATGATATATCAGCTAGATATATCATTATAAAACATTACATTAGGAAATGTGCCGGTATTTCGCTTGCTTTTGACATACGACCAAAAAGACTTTGGATCCTTTATAATGGAGGATTCGATTTTTTCCATATAATACAAATATTTGTTCCGTGTGGGGATCGAACCCATAACACGTGTCGCAGAAGCCGATTGCTCAGCCGCTACGCCAAACGTGTCGTCAAAAACTACCTTGTACTTTAAAGCGCGAAGAAGTGGTAAAAAACAAAATCTTTGTGAAAGGCGATTATTCTCAATGTGCTGCCCAAGCTAAAATAGAAAGTTATAAAACTACTGATAAAATCCACACAATCTCCTGTAAAATAACGAATATAGACCGAACTGTCAAACACAATCCAACAAGGAAATTCAAGCTGTACGGTCCAACCGTGCAGTTTATTCATTTTACCTTAAATAAGCATTTTTTGTACAGCGTGCGTAATTCAGTTAGTTCGCGTTCGGTCACCGCCCCGTGTAATCACTATCATTTTGTAACATCAATCATTATAATCAGTGACAAATTTCTCTGTAATCAATTGTCTCCATAGCAGTTTATAATTTATTAATAAACTATAATATCATTCAATCAGTTTATCATTTAAAGATGTCCCGTACAACTTTATGGTCCTTCGAGCCGGATCGGCGGGATCTACCGACTTAGGTGACAAATCATCCGCAAAATATTTCATCCGCGGATGAAACGTCACCCTTTTAAAATTGTAAGGCGAGGAATCATCCGCAAGTTCGGATGAGTCGTCTTATAGTTACTATTGATGTGGTCATATCGGCCAAATAGACAAACAAACATTTGTGTATAGGAACAATGTCTGTTCTTTAGTTTCGCCGGTTTCGCTAGCGGCTAAGTGTAATAATATCGTGGTTAAATCGAACAAAAATACTTCTATGTATAAGAATCGTTTTATTATTAAGAATATAATTTTTTATACTGGTAAATCAGAATAAAAAGCAATTTACCTAAACAAATGACAGGTAGTTACGTGCAACTTGTATCAGCGCTTTAAAAAACGAAAGGTTTGAGGGTATTTAGAAAATGATCGAGAGAAGCTAAGTTGTTTTGTCATGAATTTGTTTTGTTGGCCAGTGTAAGTTGACAGAGTGTACGTTTATCTTGTTGCTTACTACAAGTAAATTAATTAGTAATAGAATTTCATAAAGTTTTCATGTTCAGATGCATGCGAATAAACTGGGTGCCGAGTCTACTATTCAGTTGTGTCAGAATTGTGATTCAGTGACTGTCATTTACTGATGTCATTTAGTGCCATTGGACGGTCATTCTGAGGCAATTGAAATAGCAGACTTGGGCCCCTGAGTTTTCTTATTCCATTGCGGGTGATTGCGCTGCTTTGAGGTCAGAAATTTTATTATTACTTATCTAAGATAAATAATAAACTCGAAACAATGTAACATTGTTTAGTTTCTATTTTAGAATTACAATTATGGACAAGGAAAATACGCGATTTAAAATGATTTCATCGCAACGAGGAGGAACACTTTTAATGGAAGGAAACTATCGTTATTATAAAAAACGTGAAAATAAAAACGGACATATAGTTTGGCACTGTGCTTCACAAAACTGTAAGTCTGATATCGTTACAAACAATGATTGTAACCTTGTACTGAAAGAAAAATCTCATAGTTGTCACTCTAGTAGTTTAGATAACCAATTATTGGAGAAAATTGACGAATGTTTAGGAAGAGCAAAAACTGAGAGTACTCCTATGCCTACAATTTATAAGGAGGCGGTAGGAAAATTAGAGCCTACAGGATTAGACTTAGTCATAAAATTACCAAAATACAACAATTTCAAGAAAAGAATGTATAAACTACGTAATAAAGAACTGCAAACTAAAAATGTGCGATTTTTTAAATTGAAAGATGTAACAGTTCCTGGTGTTTACAAAGACTTTTTGCTTGCTGATTACAGCGAAAAAAATGATAGGATATTACTGTTTGCCACTGAAGAATCCAAAGAAATTCTCAAGAAAGCAAAACATGTATTTTGCGATGGAACATTTAAAGCCGTTGTTCCTCTCTTTAAGCAGTTGTATACGTTACATGTTGACGTGGGCAGTACTAATACACATACAAATATTATACCAGCAGTATATGCCTTATTGCCAAATAAAAAGCAATCAAGTTATGAAGTATTCTTCCAGCTCATAAAAAGCCAAATTCCCGAATTTGATCCCGAGTCAATCACTACTGATTTTGAAACCAGTGCGATGACAGCATCTAAAGCTGTAATCCATCTTTTCTGATAAATGGTGTTTTTATAATATCCGGCACAAAACTAATAACGCTATAGAATGGTGGAACTCGAGACTGAATAGGACAATTAAGAGCAAACCTAATATAGCCGTTTTATTAAAAACTCTTAAAAAAGATGCCAAACATCATTGTAATCTGTGGAAAAATCAAGGATTTATTTCAAAGAGAACGGAAGAAAGCATAGTAAAGAAAAAAAAAATTAATAGCTGTTTGCGAGAGTTTATTGATAATGAAATTAGCCTCGGACATTGTATTGAGAAATTATCATATTAGTGATACACAAAATTTCGTAGTGGTTGATTTATTGATTATACATCTTTTTTTTTGTTCCTATATATTAAAAAGGTTTAAAGGTTTTAAATCATTCGGGTTGTTCGTTATTCATGAATATTTTCTAACTTATGTATAAAAAATTATAATTATTAACAATCTATTTAAATGTACTCATATTTATAACAAAACTCAATTTTCGCAGTAAAACACTAACTACCTGTGTAACGCAACAACTACAGCGGGACGCACCAGCTCCCGCGCATGCCGAGCGGCCGAGCGAGAGCCCCCCTGCTCCCCGGCGCCCGCTAAGATCCACGCGCCTATAAAAGACCATGCTCCAGTCCGCATAAGGCAGTCTGCGTTCGGCACGGACGAGTGCAAACCGTTGTATCGACTTAGGTCGGTCTCCTCTGCCTCGCCTCTTGTCGAGCTTAGACTAGCGCCCCGTCGTGTATTGTTTTGATGGTTGTGTTGGCATTCGTTAGCGAACCGCATAATCATCGAATAGTGCACGGCGCGACGCGAGTAGGGATTATTGTACCGTAGCTAGACTGATAGGTCATATAGTAGTACGTTGTAATTATTTAATTTTCAACTATCACTATAAGCATTTACTTTGTTTTGTTATTTTTTTCGTTTTCTTTCCTGTAAAATATATATTTGTAAATTGTTAATGCGAGTTTTAGTTGTCTCCTCACACATAACCCCTACAAGTGGCGTCCCAAACGCGTACCTTTAGTTTTTTCTCTTGCTCGCATTAGTTATAATAATTTATTAGCTCAGTTTGTCAAAGTACCTACCTTTCACTAACTTTTTTTTGTTGTACTGAATAACGGTTATTCATTATAAACCAGGAGATAGGGTTATTTTCGACTAGTTAAAATACATTATAGACCAGGAGCTAGTGTAATTTTTTTTTTTTTAACTAAACGTAGGTAAAAGATTTTTACAAAATTGATTTATATCATATTTTGCCTAGACGTAGCCGCAGAAATAGAACAATGGCAAACGTCAGCTTTACTGATGATCAATTTCGTGATCTGATGGGGGTCTTAGCGAATAGGAGTAGTACTGTCATTGCTCAGAAGACAGGTAGTTTTGCTTCCTGCACTGCCCGTTATGATGGGACTCGCGACGCTACAGTAGTTGAGGCATTCCTGTCAACAATAAGTACCTACAAAAAAATAGAATCTGTTTCGGATGAAAATGCTATTGAAGGGCTTACGCTACTATTAGTCAAGGACGCGGCAACTTGGTGGCTAGGTGTCAAGGAAGGAATTACCACGTGGAATAGCGCTGTTTCTCTAATACGATCTACTTTTGCGCCAAAGAGGACAGCCTATAAAATATATGAAGAGATCGTGAGTGAAAAGCAGCTAACCCCGACTGGCACAGAAATATTCGTTGCCAAAAAACGGGCGTTACTGGCCGAGCTACCAAAGCCAGCCCATGCCGAATCGCAAAAGTTGGACTTATTGTATACGTCACTGCACTTCAGTATTAGGGATAGAATACCCCGAGATACCGTCGCAACTTTTGATGACTTTTTAACGAAGGCACGACAGATAGAGGAAGTTATGGCAGAACGACAGGCAAAGCGCTCTAATACTACCACTTCAACAAAAAGATCCCGGTGTACTTTCTGCAGATCTTTTGGGCATATTGAAAATGAGTGTCGGAAAAAATCAGCTGAAAAACAGAGATCCACGGCTCCGTCGGCACCTACTACATCAGTAGAACCACCACCAAACACGTCTAACAAGAAGGCGATCCTGGGTCCAAAGATCACATGTTACGGATGCGGTGAGCCTGGCGTAGTAAGAAGCAAATGCCCGAAATGTAATCAAAATAAAGTCGGTGCAGTAGAGGTGGGTTTTTACTCATTGAGTCCCGCTATTGCATCAGCGTCGCGGCTTAGGCCAACCGTGAATATAACTATTGGTGGAATCAAAGGAAAGGCTCACGTTGACACTGGAGCGAAGTTAAGCGTGGCATCCACTTCGCTGCACAGGGTGTTACAACAGCAGGGCATCAAATTTAAGGAAGAGAAGGCGACCATAACTCTCGCGGATGGGCTTCGACGAAGGCAACAAGTCCAGACCGCTTTAGTACCTGTCTCTTTATGTGGACGGATAATCCCCACTAACTTTATCGTGCTGCCTGAATCACACGATAATAGAACCCTCTTAGGAGTGGATTTTGTTCAGGACGCAAATATGGTACTCAATTTGCCGCAATTACTATTCCATTTTCTGGATGAACCTAGCCGAAAATATGAGTTACTGAATGAGGAAGAAGATGGCGCACCGGTATCAACAATACAGACGGATCCTGTCGAGGCTGAGTCACTGATCACAAAGCTTGTTAAACTCACTGCTTTGGAACCACTGATGAGTCCAATGTTTATGACCCCGTCTCCAGTTGTAACCCTGCCGGAAGAATGCGAAATGGCGGACTCCTATGGGCCACCACCTTTAATTGAGTTGAATACTCCCCCCTGTTCGCCCTCGGGAGATGGACCTTCACTAAGCGGCTATTCGCCAAGATTTGTCGGGTCATTGTTCCGGGATGCGCAGTCCAATATTAACAATGCTGATGTCACTCTGTCACCACACAGCAAAGCGCTATTTGGCCCTGACATTGATATAGCTATGATCTCTGTGACAGATGGTGTAAACAGTTTTGTTGACAAAACACAGCTTAATGAGGTACTGGAACGCAATGCTGCTGTATTCATTGGTAATGGAGAACCAGCTAGCTTAGTTGAACATGCCATAGAAACTGGAAACCACAAGCCGATAGCTGTTCCACCATATAGAATGTCACCACAGCGGAAAGAAGTGTTACTCAAAGAGATTCAGCACATGTTGGATGAGGGTATTATAACACCTTCCACCTCTCCATGGGCGGCACCTGTTGTGATGGTCCCTAAGAAAAATGGGGATGTGAGGGTCTGCATCGATTACCGACAGCTAAACAGCATAACCGTACCTGACGCATATCCTTTACCTAGGATAGACGATCTGCTGCATGAGGCCAAACCTACGCCTTACATGTCATCATTGGACTTGAGAGCCGGCTACTGGCAGATTAAAGTTCGCATGGAGGATCAAGAAAAAACGGCTTTTGTTACGCCTTTTGGACTGTATCAGTTCAATAGAATGCCGTTTGGGTTGCGTAATGCACCCGCAACCTTCCAAAGGTTCATTGACAGATTGAAACTGCAATTGGTTGGAGTAAAGTTGCTGGCTTACTTGGACGATTTAATTTTGTTGTCTCCAACGTTCGAGCAGCACCTACAGGACCTGGAAAAACTGTTTCTACTTCTACGTGAAAACAATGTAATTGTCAACAAAGAAAAATGTAGATTTTGCGAAGAGCGCATCGCATATCTGGGGCATATTATAACCAAAGCTGGTTTATGCACAGACCCCGCCAAAATATCTGCGATATTAGATATGCCAGCACCAAGAAACTTACGTCAAGTACAATCGTTTCTCCAGACCTGCTCATGGTACCGACGCTTCGTACCAAATTTTGCGAAAATTACAGAAGCCCTGACTCGGTTGACAAAAAAAAATGCAGCATGGGAGTGGGGACAACAACAAGAAGAAGCTTTTCGTGAGCTCAAATTTCGACTCACCAGTGCTCCTATCTTACAACAAGCAGACATCGATAAACCTTATACAATTAAAACCGATGCCAGTAATTATGCCATAGGAGCCGTTTTGGTGCAGGGGGAGGGTTCTGACGAACACCCCGTAGAATATGCTAGTCGACTATTGACTAAAGCGGAGCGAAACTATTCTACTACTGAAAGAGAAGCATTGGCAGTTATATGGGCTGTCTCAAAGTTTAGAGGATATATAGAAGGATCTTCGGTAGTAATTGCCACTGACCACCAAGCTCTAAAATGGTTAATGTCAATTAAATCTCCAACAGGGCGTCTTGCCAGATGGGCATTACAACTTCAGCCATACAATTTAATCATAAAATATATACCAGGCAAAACTAATGTAATTGCTGACAATCTTTCGAGACCTATAACCCACAAAACTGAAGAGAGCTATGCAGTAGGTGTAGTTTCAGTGGACATGCCTCGCAGTTCCGGATCAGAAATGAGACAAGAACAAGTAAAAGATGAGGAGTTAAAAAAAATCATTGAAGCCTTGGAGAAACCAGTTATGAACGAAGACGGTGTTTATTGGTCAAATAAAGGCTACCTTATGAACTACGGAATGCTGTACCGTTACGTCCAAGACAGTGATAGCCAGAGTGCTCAATTAGTAATACCTGAGCATGAAAAGGGAATAATACTTAAATACTATCACGATGAACCATCCGCAGGACATTATGGATCTGACAAAACTTTTCGCCGGATTGCTGCTAGATATTTCTGGAAAGGAATGCGGAAGGACATCGAAAACTATGTCAAAGACTGCGTTAAATGCCAGCGGTATAAACCCAATAACATGAAGCCAGCAGGATTATTGCAGACGACATCAATGTCTCAAAGATTCGAAACATTGTCTTTCGATTTGTTCGGGCCCCTACCTCAGACTCAAGACTGCAAATCTTGGATATTCATTGTGGAAGACGTCGCCACACGATGGGTTGAGTTATTTGCGTTAGAGCATGCCACCGCAGAAGCTTGCGCATCTATTTTAATAAATGAAATATTTTTGCGCTACGGAGTTCCTAGAAGATTAATAAGTGACAATGGCACACAGTTCGTTAGCGCAATAATGCAAAAACTTGCTTACTGTCTTGACATTCAACATGCCTTCACACCCGTCTACCACCCAGAAACGAACCCAGTGGAAAGAAGAAATCGCGACCTTAAAATCCAACTGGGAATTTTAGTTGAAGATGACCACCGCTCTTGGGCTGAGCGAATCCCAAGTATACGTTATGCCATGAATACCGCACACTGTCTGTGCACGGGATATACTCCAGCATATTTAACATTTGGTAGAGAGTTGAGGACATATGATGATGTCAAACACGACATTCGTCATATAGCCTTATCTGAAAACTTTATTCCTGAAATAACCCCTAAACTTATTCTGTTAGCAGAAACTTTTAAGAAAACAAGAGAAATGCAGGAACAGAAAGAAGAATCCAGAAAGAAGTTCGTGGACGCACATCGCCGCGCCGCTCCTGCCCTTCACCCTGGCGACCTCGTTATGGTGGCCTCCAATGTCCACAGCAACGCAGCTCGCTATCACACGGCGAAGCTGGCTCCGCGTCGCGATGGGCCCTACATCGTTCTGCGACAGCACGGGCCCTGCTCTTATGAAGTGGCCCACCCAGAGGATCGTAACACTCCTTTGGGTATTCATCATTCTTCAGCGCTGAGTCCCTACCGAGGCTCAGCTCTTAATCCACCTCCACCAGAGAGACCACTCCGCAAACGCGGCAGGCCACGGAAGCAGCGAGCAACCCCAGAAGCAGCAACTGGTCTCCTCGTCGGGGCGTCTTCGGGACCAGAGGGGGAGCTTGTAACGCAACAACTACAGCGGGACGCACCAGCTCCCGCGCATGCCGAGCGGCCGAGCGAGAGCCCCCCTGCTCCCCGGCGCCCGCTAAGATCCACGCGCCTATAAAAGACCATGCTCCAGTCCGCATAAGGCAGTCTGCGTTCGGCACGGACGAGTGCAAACCGTTGTATCGACTTAGGTCGGTCTCCTCTGCCTCGCCTCTTGTCGAGCTTAGACTAGCGCCCCGTCGTGTATTGTTTTGATGGTTGTGTTGGCATTCGTTAGCGAACCGCATAATCATCGAATAGTGCACGGCGCGACGCGAGTAGGGATTATTGTACCGTAGCTAGACTGATAGGTCATATAGTAGTACGTTGTAATTATTTAATTTTCAACTATCACTATAAGCATTTACTTTGTTTTGTTATTTTTTTCGTTTTCTTTCCTGTAAAATACATATTTGTAAATTGTTAATGCGAGTTTTAGTTGTCTCCTCATACATAACCCCTACACCTGTCATTTGTTTAGGTAAATTGCTTATTATTCTGATTTACCAGTATAAAAAATTATATTCTTAATAATAAAACGATTCTTATACATAGAAGTATTTTTGTTCGATTTAACCACGATATTATTACACTTAGCCGCTAGCGAAACCGGCGAAACTAAAGAACAGACATTGTTCCTATACACAAATGTTTGTTTGTCTATTTGGCCGATATGACCACATCAATAGTAACTATAAGACGACTCATCCGAACTTGCGGATGATTCCTCGCCTTACAATTTTAAAAGGGTGACGTTTCATCCGCGGATGATTTGTCACCTAAGTCGATCTACCGCGTGTGTACCGCGTCTCTCACGAAAGCGCATCGTTTTTAGCGCCAAAAACTGCATTTTTCAACCTATTTGTATTGTTTCAATACCATTACTGTCTCAATATATTCGTTTACATTTGGACCAAAAGGAGCATTTCATTAATCTCCACACACTGGTCCCCAACATTGGACCTTCGTAGCCGGATCATCATCATCATCGAGGTTCCTGAGGATACAGAGGCTAGCCCGGGTGGATAGGTTTCGAAGTGCATTAATACCGTGATTTTACATTATAGTGTTCGTGAGTCGGCCGACATATGTTCGTCGGTTTCTTCGTTCTCAGTGATACTTGTAAGTACCTACTTTTTGTTTTCTGCATAACCGCCAAAATGAGTTTAGAGTCAGAAAAAAACCTAAGTCCCCTTGTACTTTATCTCCTAGCGATGATTTCAATTTACGTAATTTAAATAAAAAACGGGATAATTTACGGGGTAAATTACGTTGTTTGGGAAGTACGTTAATTGTAAAGATGATGTAGTGACACGTATTGAAAGGAATATGCTGAGATGGTTTGGACATGTTGAGAGAATGAATGAAAGAAGATTAACGAAAGGAATTTATAAGGCGCATATCAGCGGCAACGTCAGAAGAGGTCGTCCTAGGAGGACCTACACCGATCTTATTGGCGAAGTCCTTCAAAAAGGTCAGGTGCGTAGTACTCGCAACCGGCGCGTATGTATGAGAAGATGTATGAATGTCGCAGAAGCAAAAGAGGCATGCAAGAATCGTAGCAAGTGGCAGTCTATAGTTTCTGCCTACCCCTGTGGGAGAAGGGCGTGAGTGTATGTAAATGTAAATATGTATGTACGTTAATTCGTTAGAGGTATCTTTAGTAGAACAACAAATTTTAGAGCTGGAACTACGCATGGCTAATATTATACACACATTTAGTGACTTTTAAGATGTTCAGACTAAAATAGAGGATATTATTAGCGATCAGAATTGCTTCAGCAATTAGAAATTAGAGAATCAATTGAATCTCAGTATTATTCATTCATGTCGTTAGCCAAGTGTATTTCTAACAAATAAAACAATGTACAAAAAAGTGCCACGCCCTCATCTAACTGTTCTCATAATACCAATAACGTCATAAAATTACCCACTATATCGTTACCTTCCTTCGACGGCTCATTCGAAAATTGGCTAGAGTATCGTGATACATTTATTTCATTAATTCATAATGCAACTGAAATAAACCCAATACAAAAATTTCATTATTTACGTTCTTCATTAAAAGGTAGTACCTTACAAGTGATAAAGTCATTAGAATTTAGTTCAGAAAATTATCTGGTAGCTTGGGATTTTTTGACGAATCGATATATTAAAGTTAATCTCTACTATTATAAAATTGTAAAAAAGCTGTGTCTGTACATTGAAGATATTATAAAAAAACACATGGGTTATGGTATAAAAAGTTTCCGAATCCGAAAATGAGATTTTTAAAATTCTTGTCTGTTTGTTACGGGTTGGAGCAAAAACTACTGAATAGATTTTAATTTTATTATCACTGTTAGAATATATGCTCCAACTTAAAAACTGGTGAACTTCTTATCTCAATTAATTAAAAGAATCTTGAGATACAGCTTGACCTCTCTGATGTATAGAGGCCCATACAAAAAACAGGTCATCAATGTTGGTTTTCCATTTTTACTCCTGATATTGCTTCACGTGGACGAAGCCGCGGGCAGAAGCTAGTAATAAATAATCACGTTAAATCGTTATTTTCAAACTATTACCAAAGATTCGCCGACCGATTATGGTTACGGATATCATAGCCATCCCGGATAAGAAACTGCGTCGACACCAGCAAGTTCAACCTCACAAAAAGAACTTGAAACCATTGAAGAGATAGTTTCACAAATCGCACCAGTTTCACCAAATTTTCTTTTTCTTTTTACTAGAAATGGACTTGTGCAAAAAAATGTAGGCACCACATAACAACACTACTTCCTCGGGCGACATGACCTAAGCAACTGACTGTGTGGACGGCAGAGTTTCCAAAACTTGTGTTTTTGGAAACATTTACGTGATATTTCAGAAACTGTGTATCCGAAACATTGTTGCTCAGTGAATACGTGGCTTTATGAAAAATCGCGGCCTACGTCGCCTTCAATTTTGTGTCCACGTAAAATGATTTCAAGTAAAAGAAGACTAATCACTACTTCAAATAAATCGACGCAGACAAAACCAAATTATGTCTATTATGCTCAGTTAGGGTGATGTGACTGCTTTTGTAAACCTGCTGACGCAATTTTTTCAATCAGAGACCAAGTGATCCACGAAGTGAATACTTCGCGTCTTTAATAGCTTTTGAACTGGAAACTGTACGGCGAACTGGAACTCAAAAGCGATTTTCTCTTAAGGCGTGGACATACGTGAATCGGCTTAATTTGCGGAACATTAAAACCTTTTTTCTGGAAAACCTTCAACGAAAAATGTTCAAATAAAATATATGTTCTTCTACATGATACTAAGCGTGTCCTCCTCGCTTCAAAAAATAAAAAAAACATTCGAAATACCTTATATAAATACACAAAGTAGCCTCTGATTTTGAACTTTATTACCATTTTTCTTCTAGACTATCAATCACTGATTTTTTTTATCGTTATTAATTTACGATGTCAACAAACCCCCGGCGTGTGAAAAACCTCTGAAGGCGATACAAATATGCGGGAAAACGACGAGTGCTTTTAAATGATTCCAGCAGTGATGTAAATCTAGTGGCCGCGGAGTTTTGTGCTAACATAAACATTGATACAAGCGATAACGTTACCTTAACTGGGCTTGGTTTTGCCAAAGTGGAGTCATTAGGTTGTTTGGTTACAAATGTTGTGATCGACACGCAATACGACAAGGTGAAATTTTATGTTATACCTAGAGACTGTATGCCGTTCAGTGTGATAATAGGTCACGAATCTCTCAAAAGACACAATTCTATACAATTCTATCTAATCAAAACGAATGTTTGTATGAAAATTTTATTTAATTTTAATTTATTAATTCTATAATTACATCTGGATAATAATGTATAGACCATTAACTTACTTTAACAATTTAATCCAATTTGTATCTTAGGCTTGTTGTGATTAACATTTACATTAATGCTTTAATAACCCTTATTACCTACTCGTATA
Organism: Acronicta leporina; assembly: GCA_947256265.1. Classification (NCBI taxonomy): domain Eukaryota; kingdom Metazoa; phylum Arthropoda; class Insecta; order Lepidoptera; family Noctuidae; genus Acronicta; species Acronicta leporina. The sequence continues at coordinate 3,861,695 of OX366533.1, read as the reverse complement.
TCCTGTAAGTGCTGTGTACTTCTTTAAGTGACTTCTTCACTGTAACCTATTATCTGAGTGAACATGTAATGACGAACCTTATTGTGAACTTGTCGTTGAAGTACCTTAATAAATAAATAAAAGGGTTATAACTGTAATGAATGGAAGTGATGTTTGGATGAAACCTGTTAAATGGGTAAACAAAATTAATTGTTTTAATTGCAGTGTGGAGGTAGGTCACGTAAGTAATAGCACACTCAAGGAGGAGGTCTTGCAGATGGTTGAGAACTATCAACCATGCCAAATTAAAGAAGCCCCTATCAACTCAAAATCATAGTGAAGGACGACGCACCAGTGGTACAGCGCCCGCGACGTATCTTTAAGTGAGCAGGTATTGATTGAATAACAAATTGCAGAGTGGCTTGAACAAGGAATAATACACGTAAGTTACTCTGAATATTCTAGTCCTTTGGTTCTTGTCCGCAAAAAAGATGGTACTCAAAGAATATGTGTTGACTATAGGAAGTCGAATATGAAGATTGTAAAAGATGAGTTTCCCTTACCTATTATTGAAGATTATTTAGATAAGTTAGCGGAGGCAAAGATATTTTGTGTACTAGATCTGAAACATGGATTTTTCCATCTGAGTGTTAGTAATGAGTCTATAAAGTACACAGCCTTTGTTACATCACGGTCAATTTGAATTTTTGAAAGCTTGGAAATTTGCCCTAGTTACTTCATGAGATTTGTGACTATAATTTTCAGGGATCTTATTGCAAAAGGAATTGTACTTATATTCATCGACGATATTATCATTCCAGTAAAAGACGAAACCGAAGCTGTGGAACGGCTAAGAGAAGTCTTAAAAGTGTGTAAGCAGAATACGGCCTGCAAATAAATTGGAAGAAGGCACACCTAATATGATCCAGTATAACTTATTTGGGCCATACGATAGAGAATGGACGAGTAAGGCCGACAAGCGATAAGATAGATGCCGTTATAAAGTTTCCCGAACCCAACTCTGTCAAACAACTACGAAGTTTCATTGGTTTGGCATCATACTTCAGAAAATATATACAAGACTTTGCAACTATAGCGTTTACTAAAGCAGGATGTCGGTTTTGAATTCAATGATGAGCAACGATTTGCATTTAATTGTTTGAAGGAGCGGTTGACAACCAAGCCAGTCTTGCAAATATTCTAGCAGTCTTGCAAGATTGGAGACTGAGATGCATACAGATGCTTCAAGTTTGGCCTATGCCGCAGTACTCCTACAAAGATCAGTTGAAGATGGTAGATTACATCCAGTCTATTACCACAGCCGTAAAACTAGTGATGCAGAGAAAAAATACTCTAGGTTTGATTAAAAGCACGACCAGCAAAGAAACTATAGAAAAGCTTAAAATTCATCAACAGCATTTTGGTAAAGCTACCAGATTTATTACAGATAGAGGAACTGCATATACCAGCAAAGAGTTTAAAGGCTATTGTGAAGAAGAAAACATACAGCATTTGAAAATAACAACAGGAGTCCCTAGAGGGAACGGACAAGTTGAGAGGATTCATCGTGTTATTATTTCTGTACTCACAAAGTTGTGTATTGAAGACCCGACCCTGTGGCATCGACATGTAAGTAGAGTACAACAATCTTTGAATAGTACATTCCAAAGGAGTATCAATACAACACCTTTTCAGTTAATGATTGGAACTCAGATGAAATCCAAAGAAGATATCCAAATTTATGAACTAATTCTCCAAGAGGAAAGAGACAGCTTTACAGAGGAGAGGGAGGAACTCAGACACAAAGCCAAAGAACAAATTTTAAAGATGCAAGAGGAAAATAGGAAAAAAATTAATAGTAAAAGAAAAGTATCAAGTATAAAGAAGGTGACTTGGTGGCAATCAAACGCACACAGTTTGGAACTGGAATGAAACTTAAACCAAAATATTTAGGCCCCTATGAAGTCATACGAGTAAAAAGAAATGACAGATATGATGTGAAGAAACTTTATTCTGATAATGAGGGCCCAGGTCTTACACCTACATCAGCCGATTTTATGAAGCCATGGCCAGAGATCATGGTTAGTTAATTGCTTGTTTTGTTTACATTTTGTAAAGGGATGTGTGCAAGGTGTGAATAGAAAGAAATAACCATTTTCATTGTTTATCTCATGTTGATGTACCTAATATGTAAAGATTGTACAATAAGCTAAACTTAGTATTATTATGCTATTGTTTTGAAGATTTGTTAACATAATATGAGGGTTTAAGTTGTAAATTTAAGTTAAAGTTAAGTTGTACGCACTGGCTGTAACTAATAAAGACTGTTTCATAGCTGTTCTGAAGTTGTAACATGTTAGTATTGTCATAGATTTTGTTTTACATTTAAGGTTTAAGTAAGTCGTTTTTGTAAGAGAATGTCTGAGGGCAGACATGCCTCAGGATGGCCGAATGTGGGAAGTATGTGGAACGCATCCATAAGTGTGAACGTAGTGTCAGTGGGAACGATAGATGGCTGATTGAATGAATGAGGAAGAACGAGAGGGGAGTTAAGTGTAAAAACTAGTAAAAAGTTGTTCAAAATAAAACTAAAGAAGTATTTGCTGTTTCTTTATAAAAATATCCCACATACATAATGCTTGGTAACATTATTTCAGGGGAAACCTCGGGTGACACCGGAGAACAAGCACTGCCACTCCCAAAATGCACAGTCAATCCAGAGAATATAGATAACCTATACATCCAGGAGCTAGAGGAAAACAATGATGAGTTAAGTAAGGACATCTTAGAAATACTCGGAGAGAACCCATCGCAAACACCAGAGTATGGGAAAGAGTTACACAAGGAATTAGCAAACCGGCTAGAATACATAGCAATCACCGGCCTCAACAGAGATACCAGGAAAGAGTTCCTTACACAGTATTCATGCCCATCAAATGAAATCAAAGTAGCCCTTCCAGAAGCTTTAGTCAACCGTGACAAAGCAATAGAGGCAAGACAAAAACTACTGACCAGCGCTATCTCCTGCCTAGGAACAGCTATTTCAGATATGTTAACCTCAACGGACAAAAACAATGGACTGCTAAAAAATTTGATGGATGCTAGCCGCATCCTCTGTGACATCCAACATTCAGACTCCATGACAAGACGGAAGTATAGCTGCGGTACTTACATAAAAAAAAGATATCAAGGATCAAGTCCAAAACACCAAAATAGATAAATACCTCTTCGGAGGGAATCTACCGGAAACACTGAAAGCCGCAAAAGCAGTCTCTAAATCAGGTGCAGAAATCAAGACCCCTAACAGCACCAACAACATAAGGAAGCCAAAGACCCCTACGCCCAAACAAGGGAATTTAAACTGGAAAGCTCCCCCGGCGCGCAGGCCGCCGACCCCTCAACGACAGCAAGGGAGCAAGGAGCCTGCTTCTCGCCGCAATCAGCACTACAGATCATCTAAGAAATCGCCATATCAGCAGAAGCAGACCCGCCGTCGCTAAACCCGGTAAGGTACGCTGGCCAATTATCACAGTTTTATAAACAATGGTCACTCCTTACAGAGGACAAAACAGTCTGTGCTGCCATGGATCAATGGCTACCAATTAACATTTTCACGGCCAGTTATCCAGTCAGCACCACCGGCGGTACCCAAGTACACGCCAACTGACCACGCCTACTTTAAAAGTGCAATCAACAACCTCAAGGGCTTTGGCGCCATATCCGAATGCAAACCATGCCAGGGCCAGTTTGTATCAAGTGTGTTCCTCAGACAAAAACCTAATGGTAACATGCGATTCATACTTAACCTAAAAAACTTAAACCAATTCATAGACACAAGTCACTTTAAGCTGGATGACCTACGCACAGACTTAAAACTAAAACTAACTAAAAAGACGTATCACAGGACTGCTTCATGGCTACACTAGACCTGAAAGATGCATATTTCTCCATAAAAATCCATGAAAACTCACGTGGGTAAATACCTAAGATTTTTCTACGAGAGACTATATGAGTTTAACGTATTACCATTCGGCCTAAACACTGCCCCATTTGTCTTCACCAAAATTATGAAGCCAGTATTTAAACTACTCAGATCCTGCGGATACTTGTCCACTATATATCTTGACGATTTATACTAGACGGTCGCGGAAGCAGTAGTGTTGATAACTCAAAGATAACTGTTCTTGATGCTATTCTAATGATTCAAGATGCCTGGACCCAACTCAAGCAAGACATTATTCTTAACTGTTACAAACACGCTGGTTTTGTCCGAAGCAATGTAGACTGGGGCGTAACTTCGAACGCAGATGATTATAACGAAGAAGACGATGTACCGCTGAGCACTTGGGTGAGGGCTATTGATAAACATCAGTTACCCATAACAAACGAGGAGTTTGAACAATACGCGTGTGTCGATGATGCTGTCGCCACTTGTGAAGAACCGTCTGATGAAAACATTGTGGTAAATATCATCGCCAACGACGCGAATGGCAAAGATAGCGACGGTGATGATGACGAACCAGAGGAGATTCATCCTACCGTGAGTGTGTCTGAAGCTCTGAAGGCTGCGGAAACGCTCAATGAGTTTGTTCAAACTAACTTCGATGATGATCTTATGAAAACAATGATGTCACGAATTCACAATGCTGTACGAAGTTCTTATTACCGAACAAAAGTTAGTCAAAAACAAACTCAAATAACTGACTTTGTACGTTAGTTAGTAACAGAGTTTTCGTGTAGTGCGTGTGTATGTATTTTATCTCTTTGTATTACAGTACATAATGTACATCACTATTTTTGTAACTTGGAATGTTTAAGAACCATTAAAATGAAGCTTGATGTGATTCCTACAAAATGTTTTATTTACCTAAATAAGAAAATCAAACTTTCCCAATTATAATAAATATGTATTCGTAAGTTAAGTACATGGAATATTTCTTAAGTACATACATACATATGTATTCTGTATGTACTTAAGAAGTAATCCGTTTTGTACGTCATCCGGTTAGTACGACATAGTATCGCCGGTCCCTTGAAGGTCGTTATATCCGGATTCTACTGTATTTTGCAATTCATACAGAAAGTGTATGGAAAACATTAAAAACACAATAAAAAACAAATAACCAGTTTAGGTTTTCTCATCAATGAAGAAAAAAGCATCCCTATTCCCTCCAACACTTGTAAATTCTTGGGGTTCCTCATCGATGCCAAGAAAATGCATGTAAGACTACCTAACGAAAAAATACAACATATCAAAAACGAATTACATAAATTCATTAACCTGCCCCAATGCAAAATTAGAGATTTCGCAGGCCTCGTCGGGCTCTTGATCTTTGCATGTCCTGCCGTCGAATATGGTTGGCTTTACACCAAACGCCTAGAACGCAGTAAATTCATAGCACTTCAGGGACATGATGATTACGACAAACACATGAACATCCCACCAACAATAAAACTGGACCTCGAATGGTGGTTAGACAACATTCAAGCCTCTACAAATAAAATAAAAAACAACAATTACATAATTGAAATTTACTCTGACGCCTCAACCACGGGATGGGGGGCCGCCTGTAGAGGAGAGACAGCAAGTGGCACATAAATTATCTCGAGCTACTAGCAGCATGCTTTGCCCTGAAAATATTCGGGAAAACATATAAAACATGCCAAATTCTGTTACGCGTCGACAACTCCACAGCAATCTCATATATCAATCGAATGGGAGGCATCCAATATCCGCACCTCTCAAATATCAGTGGCGTGCACTGAGTCTGATCTTAGGTAAGGCAGTTTTTTTTATTGATTTTTCGAATATCCACACCACGTGCCGTCATAGCGAAAGATCGAAATTCCGGTCAGAATGCTAGAATTGCTAGTCAACTGAATGAAACTGCGCTCCGCGGGAGGAATGCTAGCGATACCTTATAATTCTACAAATTACAATTCTACCTATAATATATGAGAACTCACCAGCCACCAGTACCTAGTTTAGTTTCCAAATTTCAGAATACATACTAAGATTACGTTTTAACTCGGTTTTTCACAAAATGTTAGTTGAGAAAACTTACTATTTCTAATTTTTAATAAACACACATTGTCAACACAAACCTCACAATCAAATAACATTTTAAAAACCAACGAATAGACTCGTAAATGCAAGAACTACAGTTATTATAAAAACAAAAAAATAAAAAACGATATTTACACTACAATTACGTTTCAAAATGAAAAAAACTTGCAAGAAAACAATAACAATTACTCGCGTACAATCTATCCCAGTTAACTTGTCATTTTTAGTAAACAAATATGGCGTCCTAGGGACCATTGACCAGGGACCCGGAACTAGGGACAATTGATAGTGGTATATAGTGTTGGGAAATCATGAATGAATGACTGAACTAAATACTCTTAGCCAAGACTGAATGATTCTCACCTTGACGACTTAATTGATCTTTTAATTTTAAATATGAAGTGAATGTGTGGATATGAATAAATAAAACGACAAACTGCTCAATATTAATTATAACTCGTATTCCTCTAAAATCTGATGGCTCTGAGGAGTCATCAGATTCTGACACATGGATTATGAACCTCTGGGTCGGTGCATCTGATGCAGTATCTATTATGTCATCGAGCTGCAACAAATTGCAAATTTTATCCTCTTCCTTGATTACATGATTTATGCTATTGGTCCATGACACCGTGCCTAAATTTGTTAAGCCTTCTTTAATCCGATTTTTAGCGCAGATGCTTTGCCTGCCGCAGAAAATCCACATTTTCTGTAATTGTTTCTCATCATGCCTAAAGTATGGATACCTCACAGCTACAACCCCTTTCAGTTCATGATTCCCAAGGACGCGCGAATATGAAAGTCCGAAGACCCAGGGGATCCCGCGGACGCGGTTCTCATCGGGGTAAACCCAATGATCGAACCACCACCTGGCGAATGACTCAAAACGACAAGTTCGTTGCCCAGATGGATGCAGAACGTAACGCACGTTTCGCTTCAATTGGACTAACTCCAAACCAGCCACAACCGACACCATCTCAGACTCAACCACCACCCATTACTAAACCTTCTTCTTCTATTGAATTTTCTTCTGTTCAGTTTTTGGGTATGGCAATTACGTCATACGCCCAACCCGTACCAATCTCCACACAATCGTTAGGCTTTATGGTGAATCAATACTATATCAAACTCCAAGAACAACTCGGAGAGGATAGAGTTAATGAGCGCTGCTCAGTTTATCAGTTCTACCGACACTCTTTGGCCCAGTTATCATATCATCTTTATCGTTTAAGGATGGAGCAGGTGCCACGCTTCAGCTTCGCTAGCGAATACCCAGACCCGCCGATTATACCGGCTGACTTTCTGGAGTGTTTCAAGACTTTGGAACTCAATGTTGGATTCATAACATCTTATATCCAACGTATTGGCTGTGTGATAGCACATGACGTGCCAAATGTTCCCATGTTAATGATGGACCTTTCACCTCTACACATTAACACGTTCAATCTTTTACCGATATTGCAAGATTTAGGTAATAATCAAGACCGGTTTGTTGAATTTCTTGATAAGAATTCTATTCCTGGATTAGCCGTCACTAATAATAGAATAGAATAGAATCAATTCCTTGATTTTAAAAGATTTATTATTTTTGCCAACATGGCCTTTTAATTGTGCCTGTAAGATAAGGCGGAAGGCGTAATGCAATAACATTTAAACATTTTAACATTTCATTTGAACTTGAAATTAAAGTTCAGTTGTTCATTCACATAAATCAAAATCATTTATTATTAAGTCACATCCTTAAAATTGGTAGGTATACAATCTAGAGTTTTGAAATGTCAAATTGTCATGATTATTTTAATCTGTGAAAATGAAATTACATAAAATGTCGTTTTCATTAAAAATAATAGGCTTTTATAGTGATTTCGAAGCAGTTTTTGGTGTAATTTAGAGTGTATGTGTATAATGTAAGTGTAAATAAAATCGTTTCCTACATCAAGTGCGTGATTAAAGAAAAGCTTGTAATTTTCGCATCGGGCAGGGTTTGTTTATCAAAAAAGACAAGTCCAAAAAAATGGACTGTAAACAAAATAGTAAAGAACGCGTCACATGAAAAAATCAATATGGAGTCTACAAGAAAAAATAATTTCTAATATTTGCACAAATAAAACCTTTATAAACAAAAATGCATCATTTAAGCCACGTATTCATTAGTAAACATTTGTTAATAAACACTGTTCATAAACAAGTTTCATTATCTCTGTAAACAGTTTATAAACATAGGTGATGAAACATTGTTTATGATACGTGTTGCCGTGCTCCCCACTACGAGTGGAGAGCAAGACGAGGAATCACTGCAGATCGTAAAGCAGAGATTATACAGAAACTTGTGCCTCTGATGCCTGAGAATAGAAGGGGTTTTTGGTTAAACATTCCGGTTTCAAATTCCGCAACCAATCTATTAACCGAAGAGTTTTAAAACTCTACGGTTAATATAAAAAAAATGTATTCTTATAAACACAATTTATGTAAAGCGCGCTCCACATTCTCGGCAAAACTACACGAGACATAGCGAATACGAGAGTGTGGAGGACATATTCGGCAAGTCTCGCCTATGTTCGTGCAGTCTCCATCCCGTGTCGGTATTTCGTATCCGAATCAAAGGGCTCTCGTGTAGTTTTGCCGAAACACAAAACACTCCCTCCACATTCCCGCCGCGTCAGTCTGCTTGCAGGGAGCACGGTGAGCGCACGTTGATTTCGGTGAAGAGCGCACGCGCACGCACGATAGAACGAAAATGCCTACGATTTGGACGCACGATCTCGAATTGAGGTTTTTAGAAACTTACCAGTGTTATCGTATAATACGGGATCCTAAATGTCGTGAACATAAGGATAGAAACAAAGTACACGACGCGTGGAATGAAATAAGTGGAATCTTGAATATATCGATCAAAGAATTAAAAAGCAAGAGAGACTCCCTCATGACTACTTTTAGGACGCATAAACGAAAAATAAAATCATCAGAACAATCAGGAGCCGGATCTGATGATATTTATACGCCGATATGGTTTGCTTTTAGTTTGATGGATTCTTTTTTGGGGGATATCATCGATAGTAACAGCAACAAAACTAAAAAACACAATAACCGTAAGTACTTAGATATTATTTATTTTTATTGTTCTTTACTGCTAGAATCGAAGTTTATCAATATCGTCGGCATCAGTGCAGGACCTTTTAAATACATGTTTTGGTGAAAACATTTTTTTTGTTAAAATGATTTAATTAAGTATCCCGCCATCTAGTGATGAAACGATAAACTAGGTTGTAAGCACGCTTGGTCGGTAAAGCAGTACAATCTAGTACCTTCTAAATGACAATTCAAAAATATTAGTGCAAGCACCTTGTAACTGCAGTTTAAAACAATTCGTTAGAAGAGTGTGAAGTTTTGTTTTTATTATAGTTCCAGCATAAAAAAGGACATGTAAGTAATATATTTAATAAGTTATTATATTGATGACATAATATAACATTGTGACTGTTTGAAACGCCTTTGATTTACGAAAATTGGTATGAACAAATAAATAGTGTATTTTAGTTTGGTTTTGCGGTGTACTTAAAAAGGTATTTTAAAAAAGTCTTAAAAGTTAGAAGTTATTGCGTTAAATTTCAAAAAGAAACACTAGATTATACTTACGTAAATGTTGTTATTTTAAAACAAAAAATAGACCTTAAAAACTTAATGTATATAATATAGTAATCATATAGCTGAATTTTATGAAAAGTATGTTCAAGTTGTTCTTACTTTTTTGCTTTTCGGTTGTTATACCTAAATTGGTTTGTTTGAGTTACTCATTATATCTAGGAGTCTTACTTATCGAACGAATCTTATTTATAAATGAACAGCAACAACGTAGTTAATACACTGATTTAATACTTTTACTAATACAACATCATTTCTTTCGTCCACAGTCACGAACACGATGTTGACTTCGAAAAATAAATGAAATAAAAAGATTCTACTGATGGCTCTTCAATGTGATTCACAAATTAACCAAAACTGTCACCAACAGAGAAAGGTGTTATTAAAAGAAAATACCATGAATGAGAGAAATACGATTACGTCAATTACTTGTAAAACTAATAAGCAGAATACTTTGTCTCCTGTTGAAGAATTTTTGTCAGACATTCAGCCTTTTGATGAGTTGTTGCCTGTGATAAATAATGATAATAACAATGTTAAAATTGTTATATAAATATTTACAAATCTATGGTCTAAAATGAACTGGGATCAAAGAAAAGTTTTCGTGTCTAACACCGTCTTCAACCGTGAAGCTAAACGTAAGACTACTGAAGGAAATAGCAGACGTAGTCATTCTTTAGCTTACCATTTGCAAATAAGGAATAATTTATTAGTTCAGTGGTCAGTGGTCAGTTGCAAATTGGTCGGCAAAAAGCCAGCATGGTGTTATAGAACAACATTCAACAGCTTCTGGCCTCCAGAGCCCCTAGAGAAAACAAGAACACTGATAAGCTTGAGTTTCTAAAAAAATTCGTTAATCTTCTCAATAAATTACCCAGCCATTACTGTCGAAAATCAACAAAAAAATTGTACTTGGAACAGACGTTTACTACTTATCCATCGCTTTACAATGTTTATAAGTCTAGTTGTGAAAAAGAAGGCATAGATGCCCTAACCATTAACAAAATGAAAGATGTACTTTCAGAAATGAATGTTTCTTTGTTCAAGCCTCGTAAAGACCAATGTGACGTGTGTCTGGCCTATACTAACGGACATTTACCAGAAAATGAGTACGAGGTTCATCAAGCTGAAAAGAAGAAAGCAAGAGACGGAAAAAGTAAAGATAAAATCAGGGCTTTGGAGGGTGAATGCCATGTCTTAACCATGGATGTCCAAGCTGTTAAATTGTCTCCGATGACGAAAGCCAATGCTCTTTACTATCGGACTAAGCTATGTAACCACAATTTTATAATCTACAATCTTGCCACAAGTGATGCAACATGTAACTGGTTCGATGAAACTGTTAGTGACGGCTCAGCATCAACTTTTGCTACTTTTTTGGTTCATTACTTGGAATCCAATTTTCTGGGAAAGGGTGGTAATCGCCCTATTATAATATACTCTGATGGTTGTACAGCCCAGAACCGAAATGTAATAATGTCCAATGCACTATTAAGTCTTGCCGAAAAATATGATGTTGAAATAATTCAAAAGTACCTTACCAAAGGACACACTCAAATGGAGTGCGACTCCGTCTATAGTACTATTGAAAGTGCGTTCAAAAATCGTGACATCTATTTGCCCAGTGATTATCACCGTATTTCTCAGGAAGCAAGAAAACGAAATCCGTATGAGGTTTTCGTGCCAACTTTTGATTTCTTTCGTGATTATAGATACAAATCCCTGTTAAAGCATACATCGATACGCCCTGGTCGAAGTGTTGGAGATCCTGTGGTTGTTCAACTCAAAGCTATAAAATACACCAGTAAGGGCATATCTTACAAACTGCAATTCGATGAAGAATACCGTCTGTTACCACAAAGACCAAAAAATATAGACCTTGCTCACGCTGAATTTCTAAAATTACATTCTGCTTCTTTGTCAGTTACTGAGAGGAAGTTTAAAGATTTACAAGAGATTAAAAATGTGATCCCCAGGGATTGTTGGCCATATTACGAGTGTCTACCCCATCGTAATTAAAAAAGTTACTTAAATTAGATTGAATTTAATTGTGTTCATATTCTTTCATTAATAATAAAATTACTTAAAAAAATATTGTTTTATTTCTATGAGTAACACATTACCTTGTATCTACATAAATTCTATCAATTTAGTTACTGCATTTCCATGTAAGTGAATTATTGAATTCTTTAATTTGCTTTTGCAACTCAAATCCTTATTTATAACATGGCTATAAAATAAATAAACGAATAATGTGAAAAAAGTTGTATTAAATTGTTCGCATCGCTTTTAAGAAAGTTTTTATCGTCTACTGTACAAAATACTTTTTTGCATTTAGAAGGTCCTGCACTGACACCGATGATATGTCACATGTCCAAAAATTTTTTTTTTCTGTGGCAAACAAATCTTTAGTATAGTTTTATAGAATTTCGCTAATATACCTACGTTGTTTATACATGTACAGGTTTAATGAAAAAAAATATATTGGTCTCTAATAAATCTATTTCTTAGATTTTTCATGTTTAATATGAAATAATGATTTTGGACATATTGATAAACTTCAATTAAATTACAGAAGTTACCTACAAAAATATTTTGTAAACTCTTTCCTAACTTCTATTGCGTCTAATGCTGACCGACGCGCTACTCTTGGTAAATTACGAAGAGCGCCGTTTTCGTCGATTTCATTTCTCCATGATCCTGATTGAACTAGCATGTTGTTATTGTCGTATATGTCCATGGTACCTGGAGGTGTATAAACTTGAGACGAGGTTTTACTTTTTCTTAGGTAGTTGTGCAATAGTATACAGGTCAAAGTAATAAGTGTAACTTTTTCTGGACACAGCGCAAATGGCTTTCTAAAAATTCTAAATTCTGTACAAAGTACTCCGAACGTATTTTCAACAATCACTCGTGAGATCATTATAATTTTTCATTAAATATACGCTTCGGATTTCCAATATTATGTATTCCAGGGTACGGTTTCATGACATTTTTGTGAAGTGCAAATGCACTGTCTGCTAGTAATATGTAGGGTATATTTATGTCAGAACCTGGTAATGGATGGGGATCAGGTAAATTGAGTGCTTCTGTTGCAATTTTGTTCCATAATTCAGTGTCCCGAAAAATACCTCCATCACTCATTCGACCATTGCTTCCTATGTCAGCCAAAATGAAATTGTAATTACTATCTACTAAGGCGAGGAGAACAATACTAAAATCTTTTTTGTAATTGTAATATTCCGATCCTGAATTGGCAGGGCATTCTATAACAACATGCTTTCCGTCTAATGATCCAATGCATCGGGGATATTTATTTCTGTAGCCTTTTTCTATTTCAATCCATTCTTCTTTTGATGATGGTATCTGTAAATAATTAAAATAGATTAGAATCCATACAAACAAACTATTTAACAGGTACTTTGGTTTATTTCACAGATCCAAGAAACTGATTGTAGTCAAGATGACGTAGGAGGGTCTCAGGAATCAGTGAATGAAGACAGAAATATCACAATAAATGAACCTACACCAGGACCATCTAATACTTTGCAAACAAATCGCCGACGTACAAACCCTCCAGAATTAATAGAAGCTGGAAAAACTATGAACAAAGCGCTTAATACTATATACTTAATGCAGTATTAAACCAAAAAAGTGATAATAATTTTGCTCATCAAGAAGATGAGTGCGATCTTTATGGCAGAATGCTCTTTAGCGAAGAAACTAAGAAAATTTCCAGAACATGAAAGAGTGAATGTCGTGTATGAACTCGATGGGACGATCATTCGTCTACTTTCACGCAACACTTCACATAGACATGTTACAACACCTTCACCACTTTCTGCTCATAGTTCTTACTCTGAACCTATTTTCTCCACTAAAATGAACCGACTACACTCCAGTCCGATTTCGTATTCAGAACCTACTGAGCGTTATTTATTTGAAGACAGACCATTATCTACCCCAGCATTATCATATTATATGTCACCGTCTCCAACACAACAACAGCTGCCACAACAACAACAGTCTCAACATCTACAACAGCAACAACCATCTCAACAACATCTGTCACAGCAACAACCGTCTCAACAACTTCTGTCACAGTAACAACCGTCTCAACAACATCTGTCACAGCAACAACCGTCTCAACAACTTCTGTTACAGCAACAACCGTCTCAACAACTTCTGTCACAGCAACAACCGTCTCAACAACATCTGTCACAGCAACAACCATCTCAACAACATCTGTCAAAACAAAGTGACAATTATAACACAAACATGCAACATTCAGTCTTACTCCACATACCAGATCGCCTATTATCTCCAGATTCATCTCTGGAGAGTACTCAAAACAATCAAAATTCTATAACTGTTTTATCCGATTTACTAATTTTGCCTCCGTCTGCAGGGAACACCGAACGAAATAAAATTATTTAATTTTTCAATACATAGATAAACATCGATTAAGTCCACACGTGGATTGGGTCCACACAAATCTTAACGTATAATTGTAATAAGGCACAGCACATAATGCTGCAGCGACAGCTGTTTCCACGTCCATCTCGTTCGAGTACCGAGCGCACTAATGCGCGAGCGAGAATGTGGATAGCTGCTCTCGTCTCTTCAATAGTTTTGGCGAGACCCGAGACAAAACCTCTCGTGGAGAATGTGGAGCGCGCTTAAGCCTGTAAGCAAATATTATTTATGTAAGCCAGTTAAAAGACATTTTACCATCCTACTATAAACTGCAAACAACGGTAGCACTAATATTGTTAATTTTTAAGACTGATTTTTAAGTTCGTATAACGAGGATCTCATAATCTACATATATACCTACATATCATAGTTAAGTGTTACTACCATCCTAAGAAGTTAAATGACAAAGAATTTAAGAAAAAAAAAATAATGTGCCTCATAGGCTATTTTTATAATGAAAAAATCCAAAGAGAAAATTATCTTATTTTTTAGAAACAATGTGTTTATTTTAGATGTTATTGTCTTTTTTTTTATAATTTCTTTAAATGCACAAAACACATTACAATCGTAAAAATAACCATACATATCACAAATACAATGTTTTGATCTGGATAGTAACGTAACAAATATGTGCACACAACAAAACAAAATCTCATCAATCTCATCAATCAATTTTCTTGTGTATGAAGGAGTACAAACACGAGTGATTTTTTTTATAAACAATGTTTAGTTTATTTGGTTTTTGATTGTTTATTGTATGAAGCCTATTGCGCAAACACGAATTGTAGTTTTTTTATGTTAGCTTTTATGATGATTCTATATGCTTCAAAGACTACACTACATAAATGGAACTGATTATTTAATTTTAGAGTGTTAACAAAGCTGTGTACTTAAACTATAATTATACTGTGTACCTACTTCTATTAAACTATAATTTCAAAAGAAATCTTTTGTTTCATTTATCCCAATAATATCGAGGAAGAGTAATTAATTATGGTGCATGGTAGATGCCACAAGTTTTCATATTGCTCCTAACTATAATCACAGTAAGTTATTAACTATCATTAGGCAAATTGTGCAATTTTTGTTATTCTATTTAAACATTTACCTCATTCTGTTATCATTGTTGCAGTATGTAATTGAAACTAAAGATTGTTACAGTAAGTCACACAGTTACTGTACTAATACAAAAAAAAACATTATTTTTTAATTGTCCATTCCTTAACATACTTACACATTTTTTCAAGCTTTACAATTTAAATAATATAACTAAATAAAAAAGAAAATATACAAATTATTAAACAAACACATTTTCATCTAATACATTTTAGAAAAGTAAATTTTAATTAATACTTTGAGAGAAACGTCAGAAGTAAAAAAAAATCTTTGACCGCCTTTTACTCGAAAGTGTCTCCATGTCACTTACTGTATATATCACAAGCACGGCAGTACTGACGAGGCGGACGGGCCAACTCTGCGAAGGTTTCCCCTCCGCCCTGTACCTGTATTGAAGACATACCTACGTGCCTACCTGCTGTTGCTGCTCCTCATCACGGCTACCCAGGATAGTGTGGTGACCTTCTTTGTTGTAAAAGTGCCGGAATACTAAGCAAACGTACCTATCGAACCCATTAGCTACCCTCTAAATCTATAACTATTTTCTAGTGTGTGTTTTTTATTAAGTATATGAATTTTGAAGTTAACTCTAGTTTTATTTATCATCTAGCTAAACATCAAGGTTACACTACTGTTGAAAACGTTGAATATCTTGTTGATATTTTGTCAAAGAAGTTTGGTTTGACGTCTCTTTGCATGAGACAGTGTAATCAGGACCCATTAGAGAACTTTTTTCAAATCAAATTTTTTTCACGTGGGAGAGCCATGCTTCGGCACGAATGGGCCGGCTCGACCGGAGTGATACCACGGCCTCACAGAAAACCGGCGTGAAACAACGCTTGCGTTGTGTTTCGCCGAGTGAGTTGAGGTTACCGGAGGCCCAAACCCTTTTAAAGGCGGGCAGCGCACTTGCGACTCCTCTGGTGTTGCGGGTGTCCATGGGCGGCGGTTATCACTTACCATCAGGTGATCCGTTTGCTCGTTTGCCCCCCTATCCCATAAAAAAAAAAAAACTTTTTTGGCTGCATTCGCAGCCATGGATATCGAAATACTTCGCCGACATGTGCTGGCTTCGAAGCAGCCTTTGTGTCGCTACTCATCAACAATATGAGTAGCGCGCCCTCGCCAGGTTCGAATTGCGAAGAAGACGAATTTTTAGCAAAACGGTGGCCTAGTGTGATGCGTAATGAACGAAATAGACAAAGGGCTACGTTGCCCGTAGTGCGTAAAGAACGAGTGTTTACAGTGGAGGACTCGTTAGTTTAAATAATTTACGGACAACAGTTTTATACATTCTTAGATTTTATTTTGTTTACATTTTTATTCTTGAATACCATTTTACACTTTTACAATGTTTACGCGTTACGCGTTGGCTAACACTGGAGACCTGAGTTTGCCAGCTCAGCGTAGCATCCAGATATAAGCCAAGGTCCTTGACATCAGAGCTAAGTGGAATGATAGTGCCATCAAGTATAATAGGGGGTAGGTGTGCAGTTTCCACCCTGCTTATCATTCGAGGACTACCAATAACAATAGCCTGCCATTTCATGGGGTTCACGGATACTCCAAATTGGCCAGACCAACGGTTGACAACTACCAAATCCCTGTTAAGTTTCTCAATGGCCTCAGGTAAATCCTCCGGGCGAGCTTGAGTGTAAAGCTGAACGTCATCGGCATACAGATGATACGCACACTGAAGATTATGAGTGATAAAGTTAATGAAAATAGAAAATAATAATGGAGAAAGAATACCGCCTTGTGGGACACCAGCCGCAACATCACACCAATTTGACAAAGTCTCATCAACATGAACCGCCTGCTGACGCCCACGAAGATAAGATAAGAACCATTCCAGTGCCCCAGGCGAAACCATAAGATGGGAAAGGATGGATTCTAGGATGTCGTGACTTACGGCATTAAAGGCATTAGAAAAGTCTATTAGGACCTAGGACCAAATAGACGTAGTGGACGCATTACGATCGGGTTTTGGGGGTGGATAAATTCGGGTGGACCTATAGAATTATGCGAAATATCTGGCCGAATGAATAGTATTGCCTATTTAGATATTTTAAAAGACGTGTTTTACCAAGCGCAAAAATTGTCTGCCCTGATAATCACCGAATTATTTTTATACAGGATAATAGTTCAGTTCATAATGCTAGACGAGTTCAAAATTGGATAGCTGAGCAAGAAGACTTACAATTAATAAAAATTTCACCGAAAAGTCCAGACCTTAATCTCATCCTCTTGAGCTGCACAGGGACCGACTGGTCCCAACGCTACCTGTCCATTTCAAACATTATTTTCTAACTGTTAGAGCTTATTTCTCTTCGGCAAGTTTTTTACCACAGAAAATAAAATAAATTATCTAACCGATACAACTGTCAAACATTCAAATGATTCGTTCTATTTTTTGTGCCAACCTTCTAAACTTGACCATTCATTCGGCGACGCGACGTCAAGGAGTTCGCAGCTTGTCTGGAAATAATTGTGATTTACACGGTAAGTGCTATATTTATTCATAAAACTGATATAAAATTTGTGACTTTACTTATGACGAATAGTTTTACTTAGTTGGTTTTTGAAATTTCGTTGTAATTTTAGACTTTGAAAATCGGCTGTCTAAATCCGACTTTCACGTGTTTTCTTTAGAATCTTACCAAAATATGGTATAAATGAGCTACATAAATATGTTTACAGTTATTATCTTACCAAATCAACTATAATTTCAGTAAAACTTGCAAAATATCAGTGAACAAAGAAACAGAAAGAATTTGGATACGGTCGCGTGTCATGATGTTACCAACGGTCATATTTCACGCACTCACTACTGGCCTGTATCCTTATGGTCATATGGCATATAATAGGTCCTTACCTATGAAATTGCCGTTCTGCAGTACTGGCCATTTCAAATCAAAATAATTTTTGTTTGGCTAAGAATTCTAATTTCAAATTAATTTTATTTTAAAAACATGGAATTCTTTTTCCAAAAGTAGTCATTTGTTTATTGATTAGTGTTACATTTTCATCGCATTTCAATCTTTTTCGTCATCATGGATACGTTAAAATTTCGAGTAATTATGGAATATGAGTACCGTCGTGGCAGCAACGCGGCACAAGCGGCACGCAACATCAACGAGAACGACGTTTACGGAGCTAACACTACAAACCAACACACCACCTGTTAAAAATGAACCTCGCGGTCGTCCGAAGACTTTGGTCGACAATGACGAATTAAAGGCGATTGTGGAAGCTGATGATACACAATCGACGGTTGAATTAGCAGCAGCTTTCGACGTTAGCGTCAAAACAATATTGGTCCATTTGCGTCAAATTGGCAAGGCAAAAAAGCTTGAAAAATGGGTGCCCCACGAAATCAATGATCGCCAGCGCGAAGTACGCGTCGAAACGTGCCTTGCATTGCTCAACAGACACACAAATAGGAAATTTGAACCGCATTGTTACCTGCGATGAACAATGGATTCTGTTTGATAACCGCAAGCGCTCAGCAAGTTGGTTGGATCCTGGTTCAGCACCTAAACAATGCCCTAAACGAAAACTTACCCCTAGAAAAGTAATGGTCACTGTTTGGTGGTCTAGCGCCGGTGTGATTCATCACAGCTTCTTACCAAACCGGGTGAGCATTACTGCAGATGTGTACTGTGAAGAACTGAACACAATGATGGAGAAGCTGGCACATCTCCAACCAGCATTGGTCAATCGCTCGTCTCCGCTGCTCCTGTACGATAACGCGCGACCTCATACTGCACAGCAGACGGTCTCCAAGTTGCAAGAACTGGGGTTGGAAGTTCTCCGTCATCCGCCCAACTCACCAGACCTTGCGCCTACAGACTACTACTTTTTCCAGAATTTGGATAACTTCTCGGCGGGAAAAAAATTCAATACCCGAGAGGCAGTACAAAATGCCTTTGAAGAATTTGTTGCCTCCCGTCCAGCTGATTTCTTTAAGAAGGGCATCCTTAAACTGCCACTGCGTTGGCAAAGATGCATTGATTGCATGGGTGATTACTTCGATTAATACAAATAAAAAATACATGAAAAAAATTCGTTTAAATTTTTTCATACAAAACGGCAATTTCATAGGTAAAGACCTAAAATATAAATACATTAAAAAAATTCGTTTAAGTTTTTTAATACAAAACGGCAATTTCATAGGTAAAGACCTAAAATGTAACGATACAAAACGGCAATTTCATAGGTAAAGACCTAAAATATAACGCGATATAATCCGTAAGGTTGTTTTATTTCAATAATATTGATTTTACATGTCGAAAATGTTATGGTGAAGAATATTTGTAAATTATCTTATTTTTCTTGTCAGTGGCTTAAGAATTCTATTCCGTTACAAAAGCAGTCCTTTTTTCCATTTTTCATATTCTCTTTTTAAAGCAATATGATTGTGATCTCATTTAGATTTTATATGATGCTATGTTAATTTCTTTTATTATTATAATTTCAGTCCACGCCCTAAGATGAACCACATTTTAGAAAAGAAAAAAAAATGTTTCCTATTTTGTCCAAAGAGTAACGTAATGGAAATTTAAAAGACAACTACTTAAGTTTTTAATAATTAGGTTTGAATTTTTTTTAAACGCTTTTTCAAAAACTTTCAAAACAGTATGTCATGTGGCAAAGTCTCATTACATTAGCAATAAAATCAGGTGCGCCGAAAATAAGATCAAAACCACTTGGAAGATACGAGTATCTGCTAATCTAATGCTGAAAGTGGTAAGTGGTAATCGGTCTCATTAGCACAGATGCTGAAGTAGCCCAAGAATTTGAAACATTATTTACTAATGTTCCCTTAAAAATTACAGATTTATTAAATTCTTCACCCGCACTTTCTTCAGCTTTACTGAAACAGAATGTATCCACGTGTCCTGTAACGTTTAGATTTAAGCATGTTAGCCCCGTGTGTGTTATAAAAGCTTTTAAAGAAATTAAAATTAAATTAACGGAAGACTTGTGGGGTTTATCGGTATATGTATGTAAAAGTATAATTAACACTATAGCACCACACCTAGCGATAATATTTAATAAGTGTGTCGACCAAGGAACCTTCCCAGACTTAATGAAGTACAGTAAAGTTATACCTTTGTTTAAATCTGGAGATTGTCAAGATCCCGGCAATTATAGGCCGGTGTCTGTTTTGCCTGTGCTTAGCAAGGTATTTGAAAAGATCATGCTCAATCAAATGCTAGTGCATTTCAATATAAATAGACTTTAAACACATTTCTAATGCCTGGGAAGAGTCTCAGGACGCGATCGGTATATTCTGTGATCTTTCGAAAGCCTTTGACTGTGTAAGTCATGAAACCCTGCTGTTTAAGTTAGAGCATTATGGTTTGAAAGACAAGTCTTTGAAACTTGTCAAATCATACTTGCGGGACAGGCAACAACAAGTTCAAATAAATTGGGCTAAATCGCCTGGCACACATGAAAATGGGCATACCTCAGGGTTCTATTCTAGGTCCATTCTTATTTTTAGTGTATATAAATGATTTACCATACATGCTTGAGGATGAAGCGAAGATTGTGTTATTTGCAGATGATACTTCTTTAATTTTTAACTAAACAGGCGTATACCTACTACTGACGTTGTAAATAAGACACTTCTAAGGGTCCATGAGTGGTTCACAGTCAATAATTTAGTATTGAATGGGCAGAAGACTAAATGCATAAAATTTGCTTTACCCAATGTAAAGTGTATAGATTGTGACGTTGTATTAACATAACATACCATCACGCCTGTATTCCCCGAAGGGTTAGGCAGAGGCTTACTAATGTACACCCACAGTTCGCCGGTATATTTAGGTCCCATGTAATAGGGGGCGAGCCTATTGCCATTAACCGGGCACAAATTCCTAACTCCGAGCTTCTACTGGGAATTTCATAGAAAAACCCAATAACACTTTGCTCGACCTGGGAATCGAACCCAGGACCTCTAGCGTAGCAGTCGCGCTCAGGACCACTTGGCTAATGAGGCAGTTGTATTAAATAATGATAAGCTAGAATTTGTCGACGAAACGGTTTTTCTAGGAATAAAGATAGATAGCTTCAATGGGGACCGCACATAAGGTCTTTGGCAGAACGTCTGAGTTCGGCTGGTTATGCAGTTAGGAAAATAAGACTACTTACAGATGAAGCAACTGCAAGATTAGTTTACTTTAGCTACGAGTACTTTCATAGCATTATGTCGTACGGAATATTGTTATGGGGCCGCGCTGCAGATATAGAATCTGTTTTTATACTGCAGAAAAGAGCTATTAGAGCTATTTACAACCTACGTAGTCGCGATTCACTCAGGCACCTTTTTAAATAAATCAATATAATGACAGTGCCTTCTCAGTACATCTATGAGAATATTATGTACGTAAGAAAAAAATTACATCTTTATTCGAGAAAGTGTGACCTGCATAATTACAATACTAGATATAAATCCAGATTAATGCAGCCGCAGTTTCGTCTCGCCAAAGTCCACACTTCATTTATGGGATACTGTGTAAGAATTTATAATAAAATTCCAGATTGCATTTTAAAACTAACGGAAAATAAATTCAAAAAAACTATTTAGTTTATCCTGTGGTGCAGGCAAGCTTACTATAAGCTGGAAGATTATCTTCTAGATAAAAATGTTTGGCAAGGTGCTGGTCCAGCTCCACAGGATGATGACTTTGATAATATTACTGTAGACAATTTGATGACATTATAACAATTAAAAATTTATTATATAATTTAACATGATATGCAATTAAATAAGTTATGTTATTATATTGATTGGACTAATATTGTATAATTTCATATTTAGAAAGCTGTAAAGTCTAAGTATAGTGCAGATATTGATGTAACAATATGTATTAGTGCCTATATTTATCTGTAAAATTATTGTGCCCACGGTCTGAGCTTGTCATGCTCACTTAAATGTCCTACTGATGGTGATGTTGTGTGTCGGATCGTTTTATTCCCTACAATATGGTTGAGTCGAACCACGCTGATACACACGTCATGCTCGTGAACGGGTGCTGTCTGTCGGGGCTGGTCAGCTCTTACTTGCTGTGGCAATTCCTTTTTTTATATATGTATAAGTAATGAGTAGATCTTGCTCATCAAACTGCATCATTCTCAGTAACTACTTAATAACAAAGTTGTAAAGCTTAACATTGTAATCCAAGTTGATCTATTTTTTTAAAAGAGTATCTATGGAGTTTCTTGCCGGCTCTTCTCCATATGACCCACTTTTTGGAACCGTGCAACTAGTTTGACTTTTCAAAAAAAAATATTTACAAAAAAATAATAATTTTAGATTAGTCGTATTGGACATTTCCGAGATGCCAGCGGGCCGAGGCTTGGAAACGCCTTTCCACCCAAGAAGAAGGCGCCGGTGGCAACCGTAAGTAGTTCCTACTTGTGTCTGGACATTAATTTTGGTTAGTAATTTTAACACTGGTCTCAATTTTGATCTAATATTTTAAAATGTTTGTCTAGATATAATGAGGTGCTGCAGGAGGCACCACCACCACCACCACCACAAGCTGCAACACCGCCGCCTTCAACACCGCCACCGCCATCACCACCATCGCCAACTCCATCGTCGTCCGTCCATCACCTGTGCGACGTGGAGATGCCTGAGGCTCCAGGGAGTCCTCGCACTCCACCACCCCTTTCGCCAGCATTCAATGTGTCTTCGCCAGCCATGTAAATAACTAACTGACTTTTCTATGTATCTCAAAAAATATAGGCTAAACACTTCTATTGTTTCAGGTTTGTGAAA
The DNA here is from genome assembly GCA_947256265.1 of Acronicta leporina. Taxonomy (NCBI): domain Eukaryota; kingdom Metazoa; phylum Arthropoda; class Insecta; order Lepidoptera; family Noctuidae; genus Acronicta; species Acronicta leporina. The sequence continues at coordinate 3,838,623 of OX366533.1, read as the reverse complement.
TGTGGTTCTGCTTCCGCCCCAGTCGCAGGCCCATCATCCTCTTCTCGCCCTCGTCAGTACCTGAGAGACGCCGATATTGACAACCTCATCAACTTTGGTAAGTTTCTACTCTTTTTAGTTTAGTGCTATAGAGACATTTCTTCCTTATGACATTGTATCATTTTTCCTATAGGAAGTGAAGCAGGTTCTAACTAGAGCGGCGACGAGGATATAGTCTATCCGGTTCTCCCAATACCCAGGGTGTTTCGCAGCATGGACGAGGACCAGACCGCGACTGGGGAGCTTGCACTTACTATAGAGCCCAGTACCAGTACCAGCCACACCGAAGACTCGTCGCCCACCACCACTGTCCCTCCAGCAGCGACAGCAAAACCAGTTAGGTGGTACGATTTTGAGTGGACAACATTTCCATTCCTACTGTCCCGATTCCACCTGAATCGAGGCGGGAAACGTTTTCCCAAACTAATGTCGGCCCGACAACTTCACATGTCGACCCTTATGACATATGGGATCGGCAAATTATGGAGCACATTGCTTCAGAAACGAACAAGTATGCTCAGCAGGTGGTAACGTCGATGTTTAATAACCACAGTCTCCATCCTAATAGCCGTATCAACTAGTGGAAGGACACTACAGTTGAGGAGTTGTACGTGTTCTTCGGCATAATATTAGCGATGGGGATTGTGGTTAAGACCAGACTGGAAGAATATTGGCGTATTTGTCACTCCCGGTTTTACCGCATACATGTACGTCCATCAACCGTTTTTTACTTCTTTCTAAATGTCTACATTTAAACGACAATGAGGACATGTGTGCGCTAGAACTGGATGCTTCTGAAGCCAAGTTATACAAAATACAACCGATATTGTCACATCTAAACTATAAATTTCAAAGCTTGTACACTCCAACACAAAATATTGCACTAGATGAAAGTCTTTTGCAATGGAAAGGCTGGCTGAATATCAGCCAGCTGATTCCAAATAAGGCGGCGACAAAAGGAATAAAAACCTATGAGATTTGTGAATCTCAAACCGGATACTTAAGTCGCCGCCTCAACAACTTGAGGATGCGATTGATGCATTCCACCCCATCCATAGTTCTCCGCTTAGTACAAGGCCTAGAGAATAAAGTCTATACTTTTAGATGGACAATTTGTATAATTCACCTTGTCTCGCTCGGCGGCTCAAATCTCTTGGCTTAGACTGTGTAGGGACACTACTAACTGATCGTCAGTTTGTTCCGCAGGCCCTGCACAGTCTCACCAAGAGAAACATGACACCAGGCCAGATATCGGTCTTACTTCCGGAGATGTTGATGTCATGGTATAGAGAGATAGTAATAGAGTTTCTATGATCTCTACATATCATGGCATCAAACCCATCCTAATATTGGATTACAATATTATGATGGGTGGGGTGGATAAAAAAGACCAGACGCTGGCAATGTACCCGATCGAGCGGAAGCGAACGAAGGTCTGGTACAAAAAGTTATTTAGAAGACTATTAAACATTTCTGTACTTAATTCCTTTATCATTCAACGCCACCAACACACCACCACCTCCACTTCTTCTCTAAGTCATCACCGCCATTCTTCCTCTTCGGTTCCGCCTGCAACCAGACAGAACGATGCTTTTGACATCACCCACCGCTTGTGTATCTACAAAAAAAAAATTGAAAACAATTTTATTCACGGAACTCATACACACTGATACCACTTACAAACTGATATGGCAGGGATTCCCGGTGCTGATTGTTGGCACTACAGACAAAAATCGCAAGTTTCATCCCATTTGCTTGGGAGTAGCTACCAATGAGCGCCGAGAAGATTTTCAGACAATGTTCCAAGGAATAAAGGAGAACGTTATGCAATTATACGATAACACAATGAAACCTAGAGCTGTGATCTGCGACGCAGCTCATAGTATAAAAAACGCATTTCCAGTAGTTTTTCTTCAAGAACCGACTATTCGTATGTGCTGGGCACACGCTAAAATAAATATGCAAAAGAAAGTAGAACAAACTGCTGCAAACGCTAACGGCCTTATTCCAAAACACGGACCAACTATAGTACTGGGATTAGTCCAAGGATTAAACTATGGACCAAATAAAACACAGTTTATCACCAAAGCAAGGACTTGCATTATAGCCTTATTAGTTATTAGCGTTATAGACATGATGGATTTTGAAGATTTGGACATGTTAGGGACATTTTGGGAACCTGTTAGACGTCGACATCGTGCGAATCCTTTTGATTTGAGTGATGAAGACTTCAGATAAAAATACAGGTTCACAAAACGTTTTGGAGATAAAATAGTGGATGTTTTACGTGACGACTTAGTTCTCACGACCCTCGAGGATGCTGGAGTCCTGGAGTCCTTGAGTCCCGAAGTTCAAGTGGTTTGCGCTTTACGGAACTGGACTCGACATGAAGTAAGTGCTATAGGCTCAAAGCATAACTAATAACTAATATTTTATTAAGTATGGTTATATTGGTAGATTCAAGACGATACACCTGATTTACATGCTGATTCTCAACAAATTGTGAGCAAAAGTTGTAAAAAGGTAGCAGACATTTTGTCAAGAATATCCAGAAGACTTATTAAAATGCCTGCTACTTTAAATAAACAACAGGAAACTATTCGGAAATTCCGTCATATTGCCGGTTTTCCTACAGTCATTGGTGCTATTGACTGTACTCATATTAGAGTGAAGAAAGTAAATGTTGTTGACGGGGGTCAGCTATATATAAATAGAAAAGGATTTCCTTCAATTAATGTCCAGGTATTTATGAAACAAGTATAAGCTGTTACTGTCTCGTAATTAATATTTTAATTTAGCACATTTGATCACAAAATGATGAGAATGACACAATGACAAACCAAAAACCGAGAGATGTATTTAATTTTTTTATAAACTTACTTTAAACTCACTTTTCAGGTGGTTTGTAATGCTGATCTAAAAATCATGGACATTGTAGCCAGATGGCGTGGGAGTGTACATGACTCAAGAATTTTCTGAGAATGTAGATTAAACTAGAGCTTTGACGCTGGTGCATTCTCTGGAATTTTACTGGGTGACAGTGGTTATCCTTGCACTCCATATTTATTTACACCAGTTCTTAACCCCAATACACCACAAGATGAAAGATACAATAGGAGCCATATCTCTACTACTCTAGGTCGGTTTATTGAAGCAACGTTTTTGTTGCCTATTACGACGCATGTACCTATGGAGACATTGAAACGGAAAAAAAACAATTTTTGCATGCGCTGTTCTTCATAATATTGCAATAGACATGAAAGAAGACCTCTTTCCTGTTGAGGCAGTTAATATTGAACCATCTTCGTCCATGGAATCTACAGGACAATATATTCCAAGTACACTGAGAGGAAATGTTAGGAGAAGGCAGTTTATTGAAACACATTTTCAGTAAAAAAATATAATACACAATATTTATATTTCACTCTCTATGACTGGTGTTTTCCTGACGTTCTAATAATACTATTTCTAATTCCAATGTCTTAATTTTTTACTTCGCAATTTTAATATTATATTGGTTTTCTGCTTCCATTATTTCCAACTGCCTTTTTTTATCTGTATTAATTTTTACAATTGCCTGGCGCATTTCTGTACTTCTGTAAAACCAATTAGAAATTAGAGTACTTTTATTTTAAATCTACCATGATTAGCTATATTATGGTAATAAAAGTATAAACTAAAAAAAGTATGACTGCCTCGTTAGAGACCTCGAGCCTAGTGGTTCTGAGTGCGACTGCTACGCTAAAGGTCTTGGGTTCGATTCCCAGGCCGGGCAGTGTTATTGGGTTTTTCTACGAAATTCCCAGTAGCAGCTCGGAGTTTGGAATTTGTGCCCGGTTAATGGCGATAGGCTCGCCCTCTATTACATGGGACCTAAACATACCGGCGAACTGTGGGTGTAAATTAGTACGCCTCTGCCTAACGCTTCGGGGAATACAGGCGTGATGGTATGTTATGTTATAAAAGTAGAAAGAAAGTGATCTTTATGACTGGTACTGTTAGGGCGTTCGTCCACCGCCGCCGTCACCGTCACGTCACCGAGAACGAGATGACGGTGCCGAAGTAGCGGTACATACATTTACTTTAGCCGCGTGTCCACCGCACATCCGTCACCCGAGCGCCGTCATCCCGGCCGCCGAAATTGCGAGTAGATCGGCGTGACCGCTAGAACGTGGCCCGAGATTTTGACGGGTCGATGTGCCGGCAATACAAAACACGTATGAACTTGTCCACACACTGCCGTCGCCGTCGCACCGTACACGAGCTCAATTATTATTTTGTCTGTCATCAATTATCATAATAAAGCATTGTAATAAAAATGGCCAAAAAATTTAAATACGATATTTATTCATTAATAGAAGTTATAGAATTTTTGTGGGATAAAACCAAGGAAGTGTCCAAAGATAAAATTTTGCGTAGAAAAATGCATGGCGCGATGTTTGTGCCTTTTTAGAGCCGAACTTTGAGGATATGGACCAGAAAAAAAAGACGAAATTAGTAAGTAACTACATGGTAGTGTATTATTTATGTTTTTAATTAAGCAATTACAAGTTTAGATTTTATTCATCTGCCAAGGTAAGGAGCCTTCTGGGCTTAAGAGTATTCAGCAAAATTATTTCTTATGTCATTAGCGGTACGCCCACCATGCGGTACACTTCCTACCCTTGGTACATCAGTCAGCCCATCGTGCATAATAGACATGAACATATCCTGACCTCTGTAGCCAACTTTTTCACGTACAATATTATGCAAAACGACGCATGCCTTAACTATACTTTTGCTAAGTTTTTTGTTTACATTTAGAGGGCGATGAAATATTCGCCATTTATTGGCCATAATGCCAAATGCACATTCAACGTATCTTCGTGCACGACAATGTCTATAGTTATAAATACGTTTTTTCACATCTAAATGGTTACCGCCAAAAGGACGTAATAAATGTTTAGTGAGCTGGAAAGCTTCATCGCCTAGTATAACATGTGGCATTCTGTTATTTTGAGATGAGTGCAGTGGAACAGGTGGAGGTATACTCAACCTGCCTTCAGTGAGTAGTTGATAGAAGTTTGTACGTTGAAAAATTGCGGAGTCGCAGTCTTTACCGTATGAACGGATATCAACATATACGAATCTGTAATCCGAATCAACTACTGCCAGAAGTACAATTAAGAAATATCCCTTATAATTAAAGTTCATAGTGCCAGATTTCGGAAACTTTTCAATCCGTATATTTTTTCCATCGACACAACCGATGCAGTTTGGGAAATTAGCTCTTCGTTTAAATCCTTCCGCTATTAATAACCATCGCTCAGTAGTAGGTGCAGCCAAGTGTTCACCACTTAAAATAGTCCATATTTGGTGACATACTTGTGTCACTATTCTGCTTATAGTCTTGATACCAAGTTGGAAGGTATATGACATATCGGTGAAGGTATTTCCACTTGCGAGGTATCTGTAATAAAAGTTAATTGATAATTTTTATTGTTTCAGCAAGTGCTGTCATGAACAAGTGGAGTAGCATTCGAGACACATTTATAAAGTCCCTTAAGACTAAGTCAGGACAAGCCGCAAAAAAAAAGTACATTTACAGTGATAACCTACAATTTCTACTCAAGACTGTAACACCCGACGAAACTGATTCAAGCATAACAACTCAAAATGATTCTAATAGTCGTCCCAAAAGCCAAAACCTTCCCCATCCACATCCACATCTACCACGATTCGAAGGGGAACGAAAAGGTTGAATGCGGTCGATGCAGAAATATTAAAAGCTATCCAGGCAAATCCCGCGGAATCGGAATCAGAATTAATTGACGATGACCGTGCATTTATGATATCACTCCTGCCATCCGTCAAAGAAATGAACGACGATGATAAGTTTGAATTTAGTATCGAAGTTATGCAATTGCTTCGCAGATTTAAAAACCGCAGGCGTTTGTCGTGGTCGAGCACAGCCGCTACACCTAGCGATCATGGTAACTTCCACCAACTGATTTCACCCCAGCATGAAACCCAGCAGTTCACACCTCAGCAACAAATCAATCTATTGGAGAATTATTTTCCCAAGATTTTTCTAAAATGTAGGTGTGTAAGTTTAATCTAACTACCTGGGCCCTATTTTATAAAATTACAAGTTACAGGCTACAGGTAAATTACTGGCAACATTGACGGAATCCGCATTCGTGATTGGTCGAGACTGCGTTATTAATGTCAATTTGCCTGTAGAATTATTAGATATTGTACCTTGTAGCTTTATAAAATTGGACCCTGTTATTCTTGATGAGCGATTTTTGGGTCCGCTCGGACCCAAAACAAAAAACCAAGCTTTTCCTCAGGGCTACTTTGGGTCCGATCGGACCCAATGACGTCGCTAACTAGCCTGCCCTCTGTAGGCAGTAAATTTACGGTGAGGTGAGCTCAAGGGGCTCATCCCCTTGAGCTCACCTCAGGGCGTACTTTGGGTCCTTCTGTCCTCTTTCCTCTTTGGGGTGTTCTCGTACTTCTTGTGGAATTCTCCATCTATACCTCGATTCCTATTCAAATAATGTACTCCACAATCTTTTCCAAATATTATTTCTTGCCAGGCCGTAACGACTTAGGCGATTAATGACGCTCCACTCAAGTCAATCTTATCGTACTATATTTTTTAAACTATTCGTCTAAATTACTTATTTATTTATAATTATAAGGCACACCAACAACTTACTTACAAAATATTTTTAGATAGGTGATACATAGTTAAGTTCTGTGCAAATAAGTCACTTATAGGCGTGCACGGCTTTCCAATAATTAAAAATTAGTCAAAATTTACAAAAGTTAAGATAAACTGATTAAAACCGAATCAAAATCAAGACAATACAACAATAGAGATAATAAATTATACATTAATAATAATTATTATTGATAATTGGTGAAATCATACATTAAAATGTCAAAATATCACAATAATTATTAATTAGTGTGTAGTAATTTTACTTAGTGTAAAAGACAAAGTTGCTCTTCATTAAATACTGAAGGCAATAAATGTATCAGTTTTCATAAGAATTTGCAAAATATTCTAAAATGTACATTGTAAAAAAGTATCAGATTTAAATGTATTTTTATGGCTTATAATTTGGGATATATTGGGTTCCACATAAAAGCTGCTGCGCGCCACATATGCTGTCGCGTACTTTTATTTAGAACTGTCTAAAACAAACAATCCCACTATACATTATCTTCATTTAAATCCAACGGTTTAGGCAGCGCACGCCAAGATAGCTTTCAGGGGGCAGAATTTTTTTCCGATTTACATGATACTTATCCGAATATTGTGGCTAAAATTACGCAAAATATTTATGGATTGTAGCCTATGTGTTATTCTGATGTATAAACTATATTACTGTCAAGTTTCATCAAAATCCGTTCAGTAGCCAACCATACCAAACTTTCACATTTATAATATTAAGTAGGATAGGATTTTTTATTTTAGGATCAACGAATATTAGAAGAATGCGCTCATTCCTCAACATGCGAGCCAGATTTTGCCCAGAAAAAATTGATGAATCGCTCGACAAATTGAAACAACAACTCACCAAACCGGAATGCCCCAACGTTCCAACATCATATAATAGTATGGTTGGAAATTTAAAGGACTCAGGCCTAGATATTATAACAAAAAATCCAAATTTCAATAGCATTAAGAACTCTTTATACCGACATCGAAATGGTGCAGCACAAGTGTCAAAACTGCAAAGTAAAAACGTACTTGAAGTCGAGGTGCCATTTGGATACAAAGTTTTTATATTAGCCGATTATTTAGACGGCAATAAATCAATTTTGGTATTTTCTGCACTAGAATCGAGGCAAACTATGAGTGAATTGACAGAATTTTTTGGTGACGGCACTTTGAGAAGTTGTCCCACTCCGTTTGCTGAAGTGTACACGATACACGGAGATATAGATAGCACCGTCGGCCACACAATTATACCTTTGGTATATGCTTTGTTAAGTGACCGGACTACATCTACTTACGTCATCTTGTTTAGATTAATACTATCCCAAGTACCTAATCGGCTCCCTACTACATTCAAAGTGGAAAACGGTCCGAGCCAGATAGTCATAACCGAGGCCGTTTGTCCCTTTCTCATGCAGTTGCCATGCAAAAAAAACTTGGCAGTTAGTAGCATTAGTAGAAAATTACAATTATTGTTTGGATAATTGAATCTTTAGTAAACGTGTAAACTACTTTACTATTAATACGCACATAACTTCGAAAAGTCAGAGGTGCCTTAACACCTTTAAAGACTCATAACTATTTTTCCCATTAAAATCTGTACCAAACAATAATTTTATGAGAGTCTGCTGCAATTAGACATTAATACAAAACAACATCCTGCCTGTTTTACCCATCACAAGTAAAGATATTCGAATTTAAATTGATAAAAAACTGATAATTTTCTGTGAAATTAAAAAAAAGTAAAAAAAAAACGGTGCGGCCAAGGTTAAATAATTTGGGCCCAGTGGGTAGCAGATGACCCCAACTAACCACCATTTTCGTATGTTCAACGTTCTACCAAATACCCTGTATAATTTTTGATTATGCTGTCAACACTCGAATGCGTCATGGCTGCTCGGTAAATGCGTACTTAGACCTTGTCCAGAAGGGGCGAATTCGTCGCGAATCGTATCGGGCGAATTCGTCGCGAATCGTATCGGGCGAATTCGTCGCGAATCGTATCGGGCGAATTCGTCGCGAATCGTATCGGGCGAATTCGTCGCGAATCGTATCGCGCTAATTCATACGCGCGTTGTCAAGATACTAGACATCAATATATCGCGTCCACGGCTTAGTAGCGGTTTCGCCCCAATTTGGCTCGGCCGAATCGGGCGAATGAACTACTTTCAGTTTTGAATATTTTTTAGGGCCGGTTTAGCCCGAGACAAATTTAATAGAGGGCGAAACAGGTCAAGTAAAATTTAGTAATGGACTATTCGCCCAAATACTATTATACTTCAGAAAAAATAAGTAGTACAGTCGAGCACACCGTAATATGTACAAATACAAATGTTTTTAAAGAGGATTTACTTAGGCACATATGTTACTCGAAAATAGTAAGTAATCTACTAGATAATATGCACAATGACATTTGTTACTCAGCGATAGAATTAAAGACACAGCAAATAAACGCACCCACAGGAACACAAAGATAGTAGTATAATGCTGTCTCTGTCACTCATTTGCAAATTGTGCAGCGTGTTTCCCATCATTTGGTTTAGTGTGTCTAAAATACTGACAGTATAACAACATAACTGCATAAAGTGCGGGCATGAATGATGTGAAGTCAGAAATATAATTTATTTTATGTTTAATGTTTCTTCAAAAAAAGCCTGGATTCACTAATTAAATTAAATTAATTAAAGGGATTTAGTTGTGCCACCGTGCTACGATCATTTACTTTTTGCATATTTTAAAGACAATGAAACGCGTATTATTCTTTTTGCAAATAAAAAAGTTTTAAACTTTCTTAAAAATGCAGAAAATGTTTTTTGTGATGGAACATTTAAAAGTTGTTTTCCACCATTTTTACAAGTTTACACGCTACACGTTGATGTTGGTAGTACTGACAAAAAAACAAATATTCTTCCAGCTATAACGCCTTATTGCCTAATAAAAAAGAGAATACTTACGAAACTTTTTTCATATTAATTAAGAGCAATTCTCTCCAAAATGTTTTACAACAGATTTTGAAAAAAGTGCAATGATGGCCATCGAAAAAGCCTTTCCAGAGGCACGGTTATCCAAATTTCATTTTAAAAGATGCTTGTGGAGGATAGCGAAACAGTTAGCAATTCATAAGTCTTTCATTCATAAAATTCATCTAAAAAGATGTATGGCTTTAGCATACTTGCCTCAAGAGTATAAAATAGATGGGTGGTTATATGTACAGGCTGAAAATAAATATGAGGAAATGATTACTTTGTCAATACTTGGCTTAAAGAAGAAGCATATTTTTCCGACAAATGGTTTTTTTATGATATTTCTCACAAAACCAACAATGTAATTGAAGCTTGGAACTCGCGTTTTAATAAAATGTGCAAACCAAAGCCAAATTTAATTGTATTCTTAAATGCTATTTTAAAAGATTCAAATTATTATTTATTATTATATAACAAAAATGAATATATATCTAAAAAAAGTCCTGAGACTATTAGATTACACAATAGGATCAATGATATCCTGCAACAATTGTTTAATGGTGAAATAAATTAACCATTGTGCGTGCATTGAAAAATTGCGAGTTTAATTATTTTGTACCTTTTTAAAATCAAAGAAAACACTAATTACGAATAAATACCAAATAAAAAAATATGATAAAGCAAAACTGTGACAATGATTGTGATTAAAAATTAGATTTGGTTAAGAGATATTATAGTAATGATTATAATTACATATACTGTATTACATATATTATATTATTATTGAAATCTGCTATACTTTTTATATTACTCAAAAAAATATTTATTATAAATAAGTACAAAATTATATTTATTGTGCTTTGATATTTGTAAAAATACTGTGATTGATTATTAGTAAGTACAATGTTATAATGAGTAGAAGACTGTGAAGTATAATTATAAGAAATATGTAAGCGTTGCTATATTATTAATAGTTTTTTTTTTTGTGCTATTTTTTGATTATTAGTAAGTACAGTTATAATGAGTAGAAGACTGTGAAGTATAATTATAAGAAATATGTAAGTGTTTCTATATTAATAGTTTTTATTTCAAATTGTTTTGTGTAAATTAAAATATATCTGATTATTATGTATTATTTTTATTTAATACTTACCCACCCGTTCTGGATCCCATTTAAGCAATGGACTGACATAATAGTTATATACATTCTATTTATATAAATGGCTCGTTTGTTGAGTAGATAATATTAGACATACAGGAATAACCAGATTCACTAACAGTTTTTTTAGTGTAAGTAAGAATTGTGTACGCAACTGTACTTTTTTATAAAATTTCACATTTTATTATTAAATAAAGGCTTATTTTTTAGAGGTATAGTAGTATTTGGGCGAATAGTCCATTACAAAATTTTAATTGACCTGATTAGCCCGGTAATAAATTTGTCTCGGGCGAAACCGGCCCTAAAAAATATTCAGAATTGAAAGTAGTTCATTCGCTCGATTCGGGCGAGCAAAATTAGGGCGAAACCGCTACTAAGCCGCGTCCACAAGCATCGCGCGAATTCAAAATAAGCGCGTAAATCGCGTGCACTACGCCAGACTCTCGACTCGCACTTGATTCGCGCGTATTGCGCGCGATTCGAGATACTAGGGACGCCTTGTTGTTTCCAGTTAACGCGTGATCTCTAGAGCGAGTTCACGTATCGAGGGAAATGCATTAATATATGCATAATACTGCTTCCTTGAAATATGTCGAGATTTTATTTTGCCTCTTATTAAAGTGGTCTCTCCACTGCCTCTTAAGTTATATTCAGAAGAATTAATTCTTTCACTGCATACTTCAATCCTATATCCACCATGGAAACGTATATGCTCGCCATAATATGAGCGAGCTTGACGTATCTGATACGTTCCCAAGGCGAACAAAATGAGGTCTTTATATTCTAAAAGAGGAAATACAATAACATTGCTTCGATCTGCTGTAATGCTTTGGAAGTTAGCTGATCGTCGGTTCATATTATAATCTTCTATCATATCTGCCAGATTATTTTCTAAATTAATTCTTTCATGAATAATACTGAGTATTTCATTAGCAAATTCATTATTTTTGAGGCGAGCACCAAACTTGCTGTGCAAAGCCGCTGCTATCTGGAAATTCTGCATCATGTGCGGTAGTGCTTTATGGAAATATTCCTGTCTAAATAATTTATAATCCCGTTTTAAGTACCCATTGACGACTTCTACCACCCATCTACAAAGAGTGACGCAGTGACTTTGATTTGCTTGATTTGTAGTCAGTTGATGGTGACCTTCTAATAGAGAATCTGGCATGTATGTACGATAACCGCATTCTTGTAATAATCTAATACTGTCTCTAAATCCTCTATCTAATATAAAGACGTCATTCTCTCTGAAATACAACCTAAGGGGAGATGTTTCAGTACCAAACAAGGGCTTCATTATTTCTGCGTCAGAAGTTGTTGCTTTGTATGGGCCAAAACAATCTACAATATAACCATCACAGACAACAATCAAAAATGGTTTTAACAAATTCCTATATTAAAAGTGTATTAAAAAAACTTGCTGGTTTAGTGCTGATTCCAATGAGGTACAACACTTTACTCTTTGATCTTTAGTTTTGGTTTTATGGTCGTTTTTTCATATCAAGGTGCAAAGAACAATGGCAAGATTATACCTGAGTGTTTTACGAAGCGTCTTGAAATGTGACCTATGCAAAACTTGTTATTTGAATTAGTTGATTTTTTATACATATTAAGTTAAATGTGTAAAGGCCTCGGTTAAAATATTGCAATTAATAGATTTTTATTTGATTAAATCCATATCCAGTGTTAGCCAAACCCACCAGAGTTGCCACTATAGAAAAATACCCTATTTTTGTAGTAATTATAAACATGGCTTCATCTTAATGTCCATTAACAACGCCCGATTCAAAATGATGGTTTCTACCTAGGCTTGTTGGAAAGCAACTTTGCTTTTTTGTGTGTAGACAACAGCCAAAAGACACAATAAATACTATTATACGAGTATTACACAGTCACGAGTATTAATAATTGTAATAGAAAGAAAATGCAATGGCAACACTTAGTGACATTATCATTTGTCACAATGACAATGAATTATTGTTTGACGTTTTTCAATTTGATTCATTCTACCGCTGTTCTACAGTTTAGTTGGATGTTATTTGTTGTTGTTTGCGCAGTTTTTTCCCTAGTTTTCTGTTTTATCTTTAGTTTTGACCCTTGCATTGCCCCCGGACTTGATTATCTGCCTTACACGACGACTTGTGCTTTCTAACGGACGATCTGCGTTCTAAACAACCAATTGCTTTCTCTAACGGACTCCGATTGTTTCTCAACATTTTGTTATTGTGTGCTCGAAGATGGAAAGACGTAACAAGACTACACGTATATTGTGCGTCAACTGCAACATTTGCGTGAATACTCTTCGGCGATATCGGATTGTGGATCAAAACACAATAGTTTGTTCCTTGCTCTGCAACTGGGTTTATCCACGAATCGTAAGTTTCAAACATGTATTCCTAACGATTTAGATGCTGTAGAATGTTATACATTTAAAATACAAAATGGCATTAATATTTTGGTAAGGTAGTCGATATGCGACATGATAGTGATAGCTAGCTATATGGCTATTATGTTTATAGTAATGTGGTGCTTGCAATTCAAATGAGACCAGTGTTAAACACAAATCCCTTGGAAGAATATTACAAATATATGGATTGTTTTTCCTAATTTACAGATTACCGATGATGATTATGTTTGTGAAGCATGTTGGGAACTTTCAATGACTGCAGTAAATCAAAATCTGCAGCAAAATGATGAAGTACCAGCTGGACCAAGTCAACAAGGCCATATTAATGTATGTTTACTCTGTGGGTGTTCTATCGCAAGAAGGCAGAGTGATAAAATATTAAGAAATAACCCAACAGAACTGCAACAGAATATGATTAATCTCATTCAAATGAAAATAGAACCACGTCAGGTAAGCAATTCCTATATGAAAATGAAACCAACCATTTTGGGATTAGTTTCGAGTCATCAGATTTGAGTCTATTTTACAAGAAGCATACCTTCTGGATAATATTGATAAGAATGCATATGTCATTTCGTTGTGTAATGAGACATTATATGTTGTTTTATTTTTATTGTAGCTGACACATTCAGATAAAGTGTGTCATGCCTGTTGGTTGCGCACCAAGAGAGAAGTTCTCCGTACCAACCGCATTGATCAGTTAAGACCAACTGAAGGATTGCGCCAAAATGAGGATACGTCTCAGGATAATGAACCCGAAGAAGATCCTCAAGTTGCAGAAATCACCAGGCCAAACATAGAAGAAAATATATTTTTACCAGATTATAAGAGGGCAGCTAACACGGGTAATCATTGTGTATTTACCGATTGCACTAATAATGGTATATTGCATGGTGTAACTGACCAACTACGTGCAATTATTTTAAAAAATCACAATTATTATTTACCAAAATTAGCTCGGGTTTGTGGGGATCACTTCAGTAGAAATTCTTGGGATGGTTTATATCAGTCAGAAAATAGTACAAATACATTGAATGCAGAACAAGTGCAACATATATTTTCATTTGTGAATACTTTTTCTCCTAACGTAGATTTTGATAACATCCAAGAAATGGATGAAAGGATTTTTATGTATTGGGTAGGTTTTTCGAAAGAAAAATTAAATATATTATTGGAAGAAGTTCCAAGAATTTTAGATATTAAAGGAGGAAGATTGGGGCTTGTATCTTTGTTAATAAAGATGAGAACGGGTGACTCAGACGAACGAATTTCATCATTAGTGCAAAAGCCACGTCATAGCTTAGAAATGCTCATGGACAGAGTCAGGGAAATCCTTGTCCAAGATTTTGTGCCTAGGTATCTTGGTGTAACACATTTATCCCGGGAAGTGTTAACAACCCATAATTTAGCTATTCCAAATGGATTATATGGAGTTGAAAATAACGTAATTGTAATATGTGATGGCACATACATATACATATATATTAATAAAAGTTCCAATGCAATTGCTTCTCATATTAAAATTGTAGAAAAAGGCTGTCTTCACCTCTTAGGGTCTCCAATTTTTGACGAATCCTTTCCGAGTTTTATCGAAGAAAAAATACAAAATTTTAATGATATTTCGGAAAGACTGTTCAAAATCAATACACATTCAGCTTTTACCATAATTCGATTCTGCTGTTTTGGACCAAAATTTACTTACTTACTCCGCTGTTCACATTTGTGGACACACCCACATCTTTTGGAAAAAGTCGATAAAATTCTACGAAACTTTATTTGTTCTATTTTAAATGTGGCTCTGGATGACCGAGCTTGGTTACAAGCCACGCTTCCCATTCGTTTGGGTGGCCTCGGTATCCGCAAAATTTCTAGTATTAGTTTACCCGCGTTCATCTCCTCAGTCCACAGTGCTGAAAAATTAGTCAGAGATATATTAGGACCTTCTCTGGCTGATTTTGAAGTACCGTTTTTGGCTGATGCAATGAACGTTTGGAGAATGGCTTGTCCCAGTTCGGATTTACCCCTGGTCTCATCTTCCCAAAGGCTTTGGGACGGGCCGCTTTGCAGTTTGACGCGGAAAGACACGTCAGTCAATACTGCGGAGCGTGCTCGTCTGATGGCTGTGGGTGAATGGGAATCAGGTCTCTGGCTTCGGGCACTTCCTTCATCCAATACAGGGACTATGTTGGATGACACAACGTTTCGGCTAGCTACCTGTCTACGTCTAGGCGCTCCTTGTGTTGCTCCGCATCGCTGTCACTGTGGCGAGGTTGTCGACAGCCTCGGACATCATGGCCTATCGTGTTGCAGGAGTGCAGGCCGCATAGCGCGGCATGCCAGTATTAACGACATTCTTCGTCGTGCTCTTGCTACCGCCGGCGTACCAGCTGTTTTAGAACCTAATGGCTTGGTACGAGACGATGGGAAGAGACCAGATGGTATGTCCCTTTTGCCATGGAAAATGGGTAGGCCTTTGGTATGGGACGCAACCTGTGTTGATACCCTTGCGCCATCACATCTTTCAAGCTCAGCTGGCTGCGCTGGCGCTGCTGCTGCTACTGCAGAGACTCTCAAACGGCGCAAATATAGTAACCTTTCTGGTAACTATATTTTTGAGCCGTTTGGGGTCGAAACGCTCGGGTCGTGGGGTCCGAGTGCTCGTCTCCTTTATAAAGAACTTTCAAGGAGACTAGTCGACAATTCACGTGACCAGAGGGCTGGTTTGTTTCTAGGGGAGCGTATAAGCATTGCCATTCAACGTGGTAATGCTGCCAGCCTTCTGGGCACGTTACCCGACGACAGTGATGCCGATGAATACTTTGACGCGTAGCCGCGCCGCAGTTTTTTTAGTTTTAGTTTACATATATATTAATTTTATGTAATTTATGTAAATAGTGTAAGTATATAGTGTAAAATAAAAATTGTTATAATTTAATAAAAGTTCCAATTATATGTTCCAAAAAAATACATATTCCTTACACAAATATAGGAATTTGTTGAAACCATTTTTGATTGTTGCCTGTGATGGTTATATTGTAGATTGTTTTGGCCCATACAAAGCAACAACCTCAGACGCAGAAATAATGAAGTCCTTGTTTGGTACTGAAACATCTCCCCTTAGATTGTATTTCAGAGAGAATGACGTCTTTATATTAGATAGAGGATTTAGAGACAGTATTAGATTATTACAAGAATGCGGTTATCGTACATACATGCCAGATTCTCTTTTAGAAGGTCACCATCAATTGACTACAAATCAAGCAAATCAAAGTCGCTGCGTCACTCTTTGTAGATGGGTGGTAGAGGTCGTCAATGGGTACTTTAAACGGGATTATAAATTATTTAGACAGGAATATTTCCATAAAGCACTACCGCACATGATGCAGAATTTCCAGATAGCAGCGGCTTTGCACAGTAAGTTTGGTGCTCGCCTCAAAAATAATGAATAGCTAATGAAATACTCAGTATTATTCATGAAAGAATTAATTTAGAAAATAATCTGGCAGATATGATAGAAGATTATAATATGAACCGACGATCAGCTAACTTCCAAAGCATTACAGCAGATCGAAGCAATGTTATTGTATTTCCTCTTTTAGAATATAAAGACCTCATTTTGTTCGCCTTGGGAACGTATCAGATACGTCAAGCTCGCTCATATTATGGCGAGCATATACGTTTCCATGGTGGATATAGGATTGAAGTATGCAGTGAAAGAATTAATTCTTCTGAATATAACTTAAGAGGCAGTGGAGAGACCACTTTAATAAGAGGCAAAATAAAATCTCGACATATTTCAAGGAAGCAGTATTATGTATATATTTTAATAGAAAATAATAATTCCAGCAGATCAGGCATTGTTGAATACTGCTGCAATTGTTTAGTTGGTCGGCGTACTGTAGGTTGTTGCGCACATGTAATGACCCTCGTTTGGTATCTCGGATGGGCCAGACATCGAGATAATATACAAGCACCGGCAGAGTTTCTAGATGACATAGTTATAAGAGAGGAAGAATAAATATTTTAAAGTCTTGGAAATCTGTTTTATTTTACCCCTAAATGATGAATAGGTCGAAAGGTCGCTACAGTAGAACTTATTTTTTATCACACTACCTACATAACAGTAGGTAAGCTAAGTATCAGGTAAGGTAACATATTACCATAAAAAAGGTTTCATTTTAGAGATTTTCGAGATCATAAAATCAGATTCTGATTTTTCTTTATATATTTATAATAATAATAACATAATTATTATTATTTTTATGTATAAGTCTTGATCTACACACGATTTAGCATAGCACATACAGCTTGGCAAAAAAGATGCGGTGACAATTGGAACTAAAAACCAACATTGTTAATACTGGACATTGAAGTCTACCATGGTGTTTGCGTAGCGTCTGATGGACTAAACCGCGTACTTTGGATTGGGATCATTATCCCCAAAAATAACGTTGAGTTATAGTACTTCGGGTTACCACAGGTGCGATATTAGCGACCTCAATCTTGCAATCAGCAATCTTGACGTCATATTGACATAACCTCTCCAATATAAAAATGCAAATATCTTTTATTTGTGACCTCCTTAAATAAAAAATCTTGGTGATTATGTTTAAGGAATAGGAACCCTATGGTTTAAACATTTTTTCATACATAGACGCTGTAAATCGTTTTCAGGTATTTTGTTGTATGGAACTTGCCATTGTTCTTTCATATCAAAATACATACTTGGTTCAGGTAACGATTTATCTTTTCTAGGAAACTAAAGGTTCATGACAACAGCCGATACAAAGAAATTGTGCCTCTCTTTCACATTAGTTCAGGTAGTAGAATGGCCGGGCGGAGCAGAGCGGAAAAGGTGTAAGCGCGTGAGTTTCTTTCTTTGTTTAGTGTCCTACTCGCTTTCTGCCTGTGACTACGCACACGTATTATTTTGCACGGTATTTTTTGTGATTAGTTGTGACCTGCGCTTCATTTTTGGACTTGTGATTGATTGCCTACCTGTGACCTACGCTTCGTTTATGGACCTGTGATAGATTGCCCACCTGTGACCTGCGCTGTGTGAACCGGATTTTGTGAGCGCTACGGATTGGCTAGATAAGCGAAAGATGTCTGCTGCGAGGAGAGCATACACCCAACGGGAGTATGCAGAAATGCATTACCTCTATGGCTTTTGCGACGGCAATGCTCGGGCTGCTGCCAGAGAATATCGACAACGCTACCCTAACCGAGACCGTTTCCCGGACTAAAGAAAGAAAGAAAGAAAGAAAGATAATTTATTCCGGATTCGCACAGGAAATTAACACTTAAAACATAGGTAGGTACCTATTTACATTAAAAAATAAAATAAAATAAAACCTGCACGTACCCAGAAAAGGCCCCTATCTCAGCATATTGCTACAACATTTAAAAACTAAAATGTCGCAGCGCTGGTTTTCAGATAGGTCCATCCCAGTTGTAATGCCACGGTCAGTTAATTAATGTAGATACATTAAAGAAAATAGATAAATACTGTGTGTACTTTAAAAAAGGAAATATAATTATATAAAAACTGTAATGTTAATGTGCAGAAAGTGTTGAGATAAATAAATATTTTTATAAAAACCATAAGAAAAATAATATAATCGCCAAACGCTCCACATCATTTGTCTCTTTATTGTCTATGACCACAATCTATGACAAATAAAGGGACGCTCAGGCGCAGCTGTCAGCTGTCAGGTGTCAGCCGTCAAACCACCTATAACCAAATGAATGATTACCGATGGAGCCAGAACCTTAAAAATATAATAGAATAGAATAACCAAATGATATGTGAATGTGTAAATAATTGTAAACATTTACTACAGGGTCTTTATGCGCATGCATAATGCGTACATGGAGGGAACCTTACCCGGGGAGCATGCTGCGAGAACAGGTAGACCAGTAGTACGATTTGACAATGAAGAGCAAATACTCAGACAGCTAAGATTGGACCCTGGTATTAGCCAACGCCAAATATCAAGAAATCTCGGGATCCCACGATCGACGGTGAAGCTTATTATTAAAAGAAATCAATATCACGCTTACCACGTGCAAAGGGTGCAAGCTTTATTGCCAGCTGACTATGAACCTAGAGTGAGATTTTGCAGAGAGATGCTTAGAAGACACAGAGAGGATCCGCAGTTCTTCAACAAAGTGTTATGGACTGATGAGTCAAATTTTAGAAGAATGGGAATTTTTAACATCCACAATTTACACTACTACAGCAGAGTGAAATTTATTATTTTTACTACACTACTACAGAAATGATCGATTCCAGCATCTGTTTGGCATAAACATGTGGGCTGGAATAATTGACCAGCAGCTTGTGCTTCATGAAATGCCACCAAGGCTGAATGGTGCCGAGTATTTGAATTTTTTACTAAATAATTTGAACCAATTACTGAACGAAGCTGAGATTCCTGAAGATAGAGTGGCAGAAATGTGGCTGCAACAAGACGGCGCCCCGCCGCATTACGCTAGAGCAGTTCGAGGTCATTTGAACGAGCGCTTCCCTAACCGGTGGATTGGTCGAGGCGGACCTATTGCATGGCCACCCCGGTCGCCCGACCTTAATCCCATAGACTTTTTTGTTTGGGGCTATTTTAAAGAAATAGTGTATCAAAGTGAGAATAACACCCAACAAGAATTACGACAATAGCTCGAGTTTGCTAAGTTACAAATTCAAAATAACAGAGGTGCATTCCGCCGATTACGTGCGAATTTTATTAGGCGGTGCAGATTGTGCATTATGGTCAGAGGTAGGAACTTTGAACATTTAATGTAAAAATTTGTATTTTAATAAAATTACTAAGTCATAATCGTTATTTTATTTCATGGTGGCTTCTGAAACTACTACGTAGTATGTATGAGAAAAAATCTAATTTTTCCTTTAAATTTACCATTTTGTTAAATTTGCATCTTGATATGAAAAAACGACCATAAAACTAAAACTAAGGGCCATTTGCACCAAATTCTATTTAAATCATTCTTTTATGCATTTAGTTAAATATGTTTAACTCCATAAACATAACACATATAAGATCGTCTTGCACCAAGTCTGTCTTATGTCAATTTAGTTAAATGAATTGAACATGTCGATAAAACAGTTCTCTACGTTCCGTTTTTACATTACATCTACATTACATCATAGTAATGTGATAAATCTATTAAAAAAAATATGTTATGTGGTAACGAGGGTTCTTCAAATGAGTAGACGACACGGTGTATAGTGAACTGACAATATATATTCTACTGATAGATTAAAGGAATAACAACACGTCTTAAGCTAGTAGCAACGGTTTGAAGCGACCGCGAGTGACTCGTGGGCCGGTTGGTGATGGAATAATGTGCGCGCGCCGACGAGCTGCGAAGGGAGCCCGCGGGGCGCGGGGCGGCGGGCGAGCTGTGCAGCCGCGCGTTAACAAGCTGGCCCCCTTGGAGCAGGAGCAGCATCCTGGTCCAACTTCATTGGTAGTGGGCAGAGCCTGTTCCAAGCTCTACGTAAGGTCCCTGAAGTAGTTGCTACGTCAGCCACCCGGTTGACGCCGTCGGTGCCTGGGTAGACGGTGGTGACACGTCCCAACAGCCATCTGCTGGGGGGCAGCCGATCGTCTTTCACAAGAACCATCTCCCCTTGCTGTGGCTGTCCTTTATCTGTGCGCCATTTATTTCGGATCTGTAATTCTGAAACGTACTCCTTGTAGTATCGATTCCAAAAATGTGTTTTTAATGATTGTATCCTTTTATATCTGGAGAGTGTGTGAAGTGGAGCCTGGTCAACCCGGGGAGCAGGTAGCATAGTAAGCGTACGTCCAATCAAGAAATGCGCCGGGGTTAGAGGAGTTAAATCTGATGGATCAGATGAAATTGGGGTGAGAGGTCTTGAATTCAGTATTGCTTCGATTTGAACCAATACAGTGTTCATTTCTTCATAATCTAGATGAGCCATTGACAGTACATGGTTTAAATGTTTTTTAATTGATTTGACTGACCCCTCTGCTACGCCGTTAAAATGTGGACTATACGCTGGACTGAATTTGAAATTGATTTCATTTTCAGCTGAGTGTGATGTAATGTCGTTTGAATTATTTTTTAGAAACTTGGCTATTTCGTTGCAAGCACCCACGAAATTAGTGCCGTTATCGGAATAGATTGTAGCTGGCTTACCTCTGCGGGCAATAAAACGATTTAAGGCGGCAATGAAGCCTTCAGAAGTCAAATCGGTGACAAGCTCTATGTGCACCGCCCTCACTGCTAGGCAAACAAAAACAGCAATGTATGCTTTTTTGAGCTGACAGCCACGACCTTTTCTGCTCGCCACCATAATGGGGCCCGCGTAGTCCACAGCTGTATTACTAAAAGGGTAGTCTGCTTGCAATCTTTGTAGGGGTAGATTGCCCATGATAGGCTGATACGTCTTGCCTGAAAATCTAAGGCAAGAGATGCAATCTCGAGTTACCTTTCTACAAAGATTGCGACCATTGACTATCCAGTATTTGTGACGCAATGTTGATAACAACAGCTGTGGTCCAGCATGTAAAAGAATTTTGTGATAGTGTGTGACCAATATTTTGGTTATGTGATGTGATGCGTCGAGTAGGATCGGGTGTTTCGTGTTGTAGTCGTAGTGTGAGTTTGATAATCTGCCTCCTACTCGTATAATCCCTACATTGTCAATGAAGGGGTTCAATTTGAGAAGTTTGTCTTTAGAAGACAGTGGGCGTTTGTGAAGTAACTGTAAGTATTGTTTACAATATGTATCACTTTGTACTTGTTTGCACAACACATGCAACGCAGAGTTTAGCTCTGTGACAGTCAATGGACCTACCTTTTTATTGCTACTATATAGACAGTTAGAAATGAATCTTTTTACGTAAGCCATGGTACGTTGCAATTTACTAAAATCAGAAAATTTACTAAAATAATCAATATTGTGACAATGTGACTCATCTGTTGACAAATGACATTGAGATTTAATTTCCGGCAAACTAGCAAAATTTATATTTTGTGGTTGTGTAGGCCACTGCATGTCTATTTGATGCAGGAAGTGGGGACCTCCCCACCACAAAAGTGAAGATTGAAGTTGTGATGCGTTGAACCCACGTGATCCTATGTCAGCCGGGTTCATATCTGTGGGTACATAATTCCATGAATTGGGATTAAAATTGTTGGTGATCTCATTAATTCTATTATAAACAAATTGTTTTAGTTTTAACTTGCATGTTTTTATCCAGCCCAGCACAATGGTTGAGTCACACCAGAAAAATACGGAATCAATTTTTAAACGTAATGAATTGACTACCTTTTTCATTAACCTTGTAGCTAGAAGGGCGCCGCAAAGCTCCAGCTTAGGCATAGTTAGCCTTTGCTTGAGTGGCGCAACTCTGTTCTTTGCAAGCAGTAAATGTACTTGTACAATCCCAGTGTCGGACACTGAGCGCACGTATATACAAGCTGCATAAGCCTTAATGGAGGCATCACAAAATGCGTGTAATTCGACCTTGACGTATGATTCACACAGCACTCTCCGAGGGATGTCAATTCTAGTAATGTCCGGTAAGTGTTTGATGAAGTCATGCCATTGTGACTCAATTTCGACAGGTAACTGGTCATCCCATGTGATATTCTTAGCCCATAGTATTTGTAGTATAAGTTTTGCCTGTAATAGGCACGGATTAATTAAACCAAGCGGATCAAATACTTGCGCAATAGTGGATAAGATGGTACGTTTGTTTGTGGGTTGTTTATTTGAAAATGTTACTGAAAACAATAATGTGTCTTTCTTACAGGCCCAGCGTAAACCTAATGTTTTTGCATAATCATCTTTGTTTAGGTTTAATAACTCGTCTGTGCTATTTTTATTAATGATGTCATCAAGGATAGACGGTTTATTAGACCGCCACTTACGTAAATGGAAATGGGCGCTTTCTAACGTTTGAACGACGCCTTTGCATGTTTGGATTAAAGTTATTTCATCATCATGCCCAGATATATAGTCATCTACGTAAAAATCGTGTAAAATTGTTTCACGCACGTCTTTGTCGATGCATTCTTGGCCCAACTGCATCAGACATCTAGTTGCTAGATACGGCGCTGACGCCGTCCCATATGTGACCGTGTTTAATTTATATTGTTTGATTGGCAGGCTTGGGTCCTGTACAGTTGGCCCAATATGCTGCAGGTCATTAAGTGATTTGCCCGTGCTTGTCGCAGCTGAACAATCAAAGACAGTACGTAGCTTTGTAGTGAGGCTGTCCTCACGTAAGATACCGTGATGAGGCATGAAGTATGAAATAATATCGTTTTGTGGTGTTGTGTTTTCTGACATGTGACCTAGTGTCAAATATTCGTCAAGAAAATGTATGTACTTCTCTTTGAACTCTGGGTTGCGTTTGAATTTACGTTCCAATGATTGAAACCTTAGGAGAGCTTGCTGTTTTGAATCGCCTAAGGCTTCAGGTGATTCCTTTAATGGGATAGTGACAAGAAATTTGCCATCTGGGTGGCGTTTTGTTGTTTGTGTAAATATTTGTTCACACTCACTCTCACCTTTAGTATGGATTTGTTGAGTGGTGGGAACTGTTTCTAGTTCGAAAAACTTGTCTAATTTCTCTTCGAGTTCACCTTTGTTTATAAAATGGCAATGGACTGTATATGATTGATCTGTATGAGATTTGGAGTTCGACGATTGTATAGAACCTGTGACAAGCCACCCTAATGTTGTTTCAATCAAAGTAGGCTTGTTCTTGCCCAGGACAATATGATTGTTTAAAAGAACATCCCAAAAAACATCTGCCCCTAGCAACATCTGCACCTCGGACGGCGTGGAGAAAGTTGGATCCGAGAGGTGGATGCGAGAGGGAATGGAAAAGGAATTGCAATTAATTTGTGAAGTAGGTATCAACTGGGTGATATGTGGCACAACGAAACAATTGACGTCAGTTGCATAACCACTGTTTGTGAGTGACGTTATAGTGACGTCACATCTTGTTGTGATTTTTGAGGACTGATTATTCAATCCTTGTACTAATAGGGAAGTAGAATAACTGGGTATTCTTAACCTAGCTTGTAAGGTTTCTGTGATAAAACTAGATGTGCTTCCATTGTCTAGTAGTGCACGAATTTGATGTGTATGCCCGTTACAATCTTGTATGTTAATCATCGCAGTGGATAGGAGTACCTGACTGTGATGTATGGATGAGAGTGTGACACTACTTGATTCTGTTTGTTTCTGTTCTTGCACAGTAGGTAAAACTACACAACCTTCTGATGTTGTTGAAGTGGAAGCCTTGGGAACACTGTTAGTGTTGTGTAACATAGTGTTATGACGTTGTGTGCACAGCCTGCAGGAACTAAGCCTACAACGCTGTTCGTCATGTCCTGCACGCAAGCAGTTGGTGCATAGATTTAATTGTTTGACTCGTTCGATACGCGTCTCGATCGGCATTGATTTAAATTTCATACATTGGTAAATTGTATGATTATTCTTGCATACAGGACATTTAAATAGTGCTTTTTTCGGTGTTTGGTTAACAACGAATGTCTTAGGACGGTTGTGAGTAATATCGCTGTGTCTGCGTTGTGGCTGTTGTTGGTTTGTATGTGGTGATGATTCCTCCACGGTTTCTAGTAAGTCGGCACGATTTTTTAAAAATTTATTGAAATCTAATAAAGTAGGCAATCGCGTAATATTGTTACGTTCCTTTTCCCAGTCACGTAGTGTTGACGGGTCCAACTTACTAGTCACCATGTATATAATAAGTATGTCCCAGTGTTCTGTAGGTAGATTCAATGTTTGTAAAGCTCTTAAGTTTCGATTGACAGAATCTATTGTGTTTCTTAAGGCCTTTGAAGATTCTTGAACTACTGGTTGTATATTGAATAGTGCTTGTATATGATTATTGACTAAAATTCGATCGTTATGATATCGATCACATAGCAAATCCCACGCGACGTCATAGTTATCTGCTGAGAATTCTAATGATTTAATGATCAGCGATGCACTTTCTTTTAATGAATTCCGCAAATAGTGAAATTTATGAATTTTGGGTATTGTCGTGTTATCGTGTATAAGGGACTTGTAAGTGTCGTGATATTCCAGCCACTCCCGATAGCGTCCAGAAAAGGTCGGCAAATTGATAGTAGGTAATTTAATGTTTGGCCCACCTGATGGTCTAGTGTCATTACTAGAACCTGTCACCGACCCATCATCCTGCCCCGCAGAGGCAGCGTTGAGCAGCTCCT
The DNA here is from genome assembly GCA_947256265.1 of Acronicta leporina. NCBI lineage: Eukaryota > Metazoa > Arthropoda > Insecta > Lepidoptera > Noctuidae > Acronicta > Acronicta leporina. The sequence goes on along the minus strand of OX366533.1, from coordinate 3,813,079 downwards.
GTGCAGCAGCCACGCAACCGAAGTAGCTGGCCTCGAAAATCTCCCGTTCTTTGTGCTCATCACCTGGAATTTCCGCAAGACCTTCTATATCAGTCTGAACTGAATCAAACTCGTTATACAAGTCTAGTATTTTATTTAAACGGGCAGTTATCTCAAGCACTTGTACTTTATTAGGATTTTTACTAGATAAAAAGGTATCGATATATGTTTTAAATATGGTAAGCTTTGCTTTATAGCTAGCTCTAGTTTTCTTTAATGATTTAAGATCCATAGTGAAGAAAAAATGTTAAGCTTACAAATGAAATCAATCTCAAACTATCCAGCTGAAAAGGTGATTAATGCACACGTTTGTAATTAAGAATAAAGTGAAAAGCGTATGAAACAATACTTATATTTTAAATTTGCAGGTAAGTTGCGGTAGAAATATTGCGAAGCAGTGAGGTAGGCAAGCGCAAAAGCAACACGACTGCCGCGAGTCACGTAGGCCATGCGCCGTGGACTTTGGACGCTCGGGTTCGCTGGAATGTTTGCAAAAAAAAATTACTAATGTTACAATGGATTGCACTGTATTGGTAAAAATAGGCACAATACAGCAAATTAGACCCCTGTAAAAGATGCACTAATAATCGGAATGATTGATGAAGTTATGGAAATTACGTAAATTTGAAAAATAACTGTTTTTGAAACAGATTAATAGCTATTATGGTATTACCATTCGTAGGTAGTTATTTTCTGAAAATAGTGTCAGCGGATTCAATTTGTCGACTTGCTAGATGATGAACATAGAAGAATAAATATGAAAATTGTGTAAATAAAATTTTGGAAAAAAAAATGGTAATTGAATAAACGATGAATTGAGTGCGCAATTGATGGACTGATTGGAACGGACTCACCAATACCACACTGCAAACCCTTTATCTTGGTTTCTCGAACAACATTTGTAGGCACAGCACAGCATTAATATAATATTCTGGAATTTGTTGTAGAACGTATTTCTTAGTGTTTGTATGATTCACGCCCTATTTCTTGACGTGCTGCGATGAAATCCGTGTCCCGACGTTTCTCGAATGACCTCGTCAAGGTCAATACTTCTTTGTTCCGCTTTGTCTTCGAAACGGTTCCAAAGCAGTATCCGGCTCGAATCTTGGTAACGAGGGTTCTTCAAATGAGTAGACGACACGGTGTATAGTGAACTGACAATATATATTCTACTGATAGATTAAAAGAATAACAACACGTCTTAAGCTAGTAGCAACGGTTTGAAGCGACCGCGAGTGACTCGTGGGCCGGTTGGTGGCGGAATAATGTGCGCGCGCCGACGAGCTGCGAAGGGAGCCCGCGGGGCGCGGGGCGGCGGGCGAGCTGTGCAGCCGCGCGTTAACATTATGAATAATAGATATAAAATTAAATCAAATTTAATAATTATTATAATTAATTAATTTTAATTAATGATAAATAGATGATTTTTATTGAAAATAGTCTGCATGTAACGAAACTTACGCCATTATTTTGACTTTTCGCTGCCATGACAACCAATCCAAACAAAGTCATATTTATTTGTTGTGTTTTCTATTTGATAAAATGAAAAAATAATCTTAAATAGGTGAATAATCTCTCATAGAAATTATTACAAGGCTTCGGCATTCGTCAGATGACAGTTCAATAAACGGCCATTCGTATTTAGGTATGATTTAAATAGGGTCTTCAGCGTATTTAACTTTGACAAGTCTTTCAACGTATTTAACACGGAAATTATTTTGGTGCAAGACGAATGTTTGACTTAAACCAAAAACTTGTTTAAATACAATTTAAACGTATTTAAGAAGTTGGTGCAAGTGGCCCTAAAGATCAAAGTGTAGTGTTGTACCTCATTTAAATCAGCATTAAACCAGCAAGTTTTTTTAATACAGGGCCACTTTTCCGTAATACATTTTTTTTTCAAATCATGCTCTTAAAGAGAGAATAAATTTTTTGTAACGCTTCAAAATTTACGGAAAAAAATGCATTGCTCATTAAGTTTGATACCAAGTGCTGCAATACAATTTTTTTAGTATTGATACATTTTCGAGTCATAACACAACACCTTTTGTTTTATTGTCTTTAATCAATTTAATTTTTTACAGATTAAATTGTAAAAAAACTCGGTAGTTTCATTGAAAAAACTAAAATAATTCATATCTTTTCGTGCAATGAAGTTATGGCCATGCTGTAGAAAGATTTTTTGTTGGAAATTACCTGCTTTATGCCTCCCTGTTTCGTTTGATCCACGACTTTTTGCCACCCTGTATATGTAGGTGGGTTTCTGTGATTAGGCATTCCGAAACCAGCAGTATTACAAGAAGCATGAAAAGGAAGAATAAAGAAAAAAACTCAAGTACTCAAGCAATAGTGTGTTTTATTCGTCAAATCCTGCAAGTATAGGCGTCTTCCCGCAACGTGTCCCGCCGCTATATACGCTACAGTATGTGTCTGTCACAGTTACCGGTACAAGGATTCTAAAATTGTCATCTCATTGTTTACAGGTACATAGTAATTATTTGAAAGATTTTATGCGCACATTATAGTTGAGTTTAATTAGTAGGTATAAATTACGAGTTCACTTCTTGAATTCCAAACGTAAATAACATAACCTATAAACTTGGTGACACAACTCCATATAACTTTATTATTATTTAGATTTCAAAATCGTGTTCTTTTTCTTCTCAGTTCTTTGATATATGTTTACGTATTCCTATTAATCTCCCTTTCACTTATTCTCGACTCTCTTTGTATTCTTTAATCATGCTGACCCGTAAGGCCTCTGCTCGCCAGGAGGAGTCCAAACTCCAGCTGGCTTTGATTTAATCAAGGGCAATGGAATGAAAGGCATCCAAGGAGTTGTGTGATCAATTGAATAGGGAAAGAGATGACAATGAGAGGGAACTATTGGAAATTTTAGATAAAAATAAAACACTTAAATATAAAATGACAAAGTAGCATGAACAATGCACCGAGGCAATAGACACCCGAGACAGACTCCAACTCGTTGTTGATGGATTTGAACAGTGTAGCATAGAATATGAACGAGCTCTTGACCGTGTACATTTTCTTGAACAGCAGCTACATGAGGCCAATGGTAAAATTTCACAACTTGAAACCGAACAACACAACATCACAGCCTCAATGAATCAGAGCCTCTTCAATGAGTTGGTTGTTACTGCTCCTAACTTAGTTTCTACTGCAGGTAACATAAAGCCCATAATCACAATAGACTTAACGTGTAGTGACACATCCAACAACTCAGTCAGGGTAGTTAAATGCAGTAGGAATAAGAAATATGTAAAAATAAATAAATACATTAGAAAAACCCAGAAATAAGTTAAAAGACAAAAGTTTTTTATTAAAAATGTTAAATTAAATAGATAAAGATTACAGTTATTAAACAAATTAGACTTGATTTCTTCTAAACTACAAAATAATACCATGAAATATAAAAAAAATACACAAAATTTAGAATTAGAAATTGAAAGCCTTTGTGAAAAATTAGAGTCGATGACCAATAAATATAAAAGCTCCGAAATGCAAATGAAGGAATACATGCTGGCTATGATTGAGCTAGTGGGTTCTGCTCGCACCTCAACCTTTAAGCACTCACAATCTGAGACTAAAACTCACTCTTTAAATCATCAGCCATCATCGGCTTGTTCATTGGTTGGCAACTCCTACATTGGGCATAATATGCATGGCAACTTGACTCCTGCTAATAGTTTCAAAAAGGAATCTATAAATCCAATACAATTCAACATAGAAACCAAATGTAAACCAAATATTGTTATATTTAGTGATGAAATTGGTAAACAAATGGGCCAGTTACTATCCAATTCTTGCAAGGGATATTCTATTTTTAACTACTGTATGCCCGGGCTAACTTACATTGAAATCTTAAAAAAAGTTATTAGCTTTAATTTTACCCCGGGTACAACATTAATAATTTTTGCTGCAAATAGAGGAGATATGAACAAAAATGACCTTCTTCGATACTTTGATTTACTTTCAAAACTTAATTTATGTAAAATTATAATGTTTACACTGCCATATAGCTTCAGTTCGCCACAGGTAGAAAATGTTTAAAATATTGTTTACTCTTAAACGGATAGGTGGCGTTGTTAGGTGAGAGGCCATTCCTGAATCGCGGTGTTAAGTTTCTCCGCGACTTAACTAGGCTCGCCACGTTGTAATATTTTGACAGTTCCGAATACACAGTTATAAGAGCAAGTCGAGTTGTTTCACTGTAATATCCTCACCCTTGTAACGATCGCGAGTGCTGCAGGAATTTTAGTGCGTGACAGTGAACGGTTGTTCATATGGTCCTTCGAGCCGGATATCGGATTGTCCGAAGTTTTTTTGTAACACTTCTTGACAAGCAAGTGGATCGCTTGCGCAACCTAGTCAAGGTCGCATCAGCGACGAGAAGCAACAGCAGCTCAAGCAGCAGTAGCAGCACCGTACAGCGAGACTACTGCAGACGGTGCCGGTTGGCGACATCGTCAGGGATCTGCGTGGGTGACTGAAGGAGGTGGGGACGTGCGGGAACGTAACGTCAATCAATCAGTGGATTCATCAGTTGATACTTGGAATGAAAACTGTGAGTGAACTTTTTATTTAATATCAGTGCAACTGTTACCTTTCATTTTACTTGAAGATACACTTCTGGACACATCTATTGGCCCACCTTGTATTTTCAGTTTCGTTTGGTCCTAGCTAAAATTTTATATTAGGTCGAGCAAAAAGTTTTTATGCAGTTTTGAACCTGGCACATTCACAATTTCATTCAATAGTGTTTTTTTGAATTGCGAACACAGAATTTAAAGAAACAAAAGACAATTTGGAGCCTGTTTGTTGATATCACACAATCGAATACCGTAAGATGGGGTTATTTAGAACTCGCGAGGCTATTTGAAATTTTCGAAAAAAAAGTTTTGATCATGTGGATATTTTTATCTGAGAACACTAGGAATTATATTTTAACATCTGACAATACAGTGACAACTAATGTCAATGTCACAAAGAAATTTTGACAGATAACGGCTTTATAAGTGGTTCAACTCGTACTTCTAAAAAGTGTTGTGTTTTGGTGTATTTCGTGTCTGGATAACTTTCGTCTGATACACAAATACTAGACAGGTATGTAAGAAATTGAATAAAATAAGTAATAGTGTGTTTTATGCGCTTTTCAGTGTTTTTATTTGCTCGTTTCTACCTTTTTCGAGCTGGCATATATTTCGATTTTTCTAAATGGGGCTATTTGGTTTCTGTTTTGGGGTTAATTGGAACGAAGTTTCAAATAGCCCCTTTAAAGCGTGTTATATATTGCCAAGGAATTTAATCATAGTTCCAAATAGTCCCAATTGCGCATTTTGAGCATGTTAAGGGCAAGATATTTCTCGGCATACTCACAAAATAATTTACATAAACTGTATAAAATTAAAGAAAATTTCCTGCGTTTCTGTATTCCTTTTTTTTTCGTTCTTTGTACTTTTATTTATTTACGATAACATTAAACGAAATTACGGACATGGGTCTGCGTATTTATTTAATGGAAAAATGCGCCGGAAAATGAAATGGAATTACATAGGAAAAAAATATTTTATTTATTATGTTTATTTATTTGCTACAGATATCAACTTTAATATGGTGCGGACCTACCAACGAAAGTTTACTAATTCACGCAACGGTAAGAATCATTCACCTTATCTGAGTTATTGCAAAGAAGATTTGCAAAATGCAATAGGAGAAATTCAAAATGGCTCACTGAAATTAATAGAGGCGGCTAGTAAATACAACATTCCAAAGAGTACATTAAGCAGAAAATGTCGAAATAAAAATTGCACACAAGAAAAAGCCGGACACCCTACTCTTTTTTCAAAAGACGAAGAGATGGCGTTCATAAAATACATACAAATACTGAGTAATTGGGGGTTTCCACTAGATTCTACAGACTTACGCGTATTTGCCCAAAAATACTTGAACAAACTAGGAAAAACCGTCTACAGTTTAAAAGACAATATGCCCGGAGTAGATTGGGCGCGAAATTTCATGATTAGGCATAAAGCTGAAATTTCCAATCGTAATGCATCAAATATCACAAGTGACCGCGCCAAAATTTCACCTGCTGTAATAGACGATTTTTTTTCGCATTATGAAAATACTATTGAAGGTGTCTGTCCTGATTGTATCATTAATTATGATGAGACTAATCTCACTGATGACCCGGGCCATAAGAAATATTTATTTAAGAGAGGTTGCAAATATCCTGAAAGGGTAATCAACACTACAAAAACATCAATTTCTTTAATGTTTACCGGCACTGCTGATGGACAGTTATTGCCCATATACGTTGTATATAAGGCAGATCATTTATGGGATCAATGGCTAGAAGGAGGGCCCGAGGGGACGAGGTACAACCGATCGAAAAGTGGTTGGTTCGACTCTACGTGCTTCGAGGACTGGTTTAATACTGTCATAGTACCATATGCAAGAACAAAAACTGGCCGAAAAGTGATTATTGGGGACAATTTATCTTCACATTTTTCCGAATCCGTATTACAAACTTGTCAGGAGCTTAATATTATGTTCGTTTGCTTACCACCTAAAACCACTCATTTACTCCAGCCGTTAGATGTTGCATTTTATGCACCTTTAAAAAAATATTGGCGCGATGTATTAACACACTGGAAGAGGACTGAAGGACTTAAACATAAAACTTTAGTAAAAAGTTCATTTCCTATGTTATTGTATAGATTGCAGAATAAATTGAGAGAAAAGGGTTCAGAATCCAACAATTTAATTGCCGGGTTTAACAAATGCGGCTTATATCCCGTTAATTCTGAGCGACCAAAAAGTCGATTGCCACACACAAATACTATTTCGGAGGAACTAATTGAAGACACGGCATCTTCAGCTGTAATAGAAATTTTAACAAATTTAAGAAATCCAACCGGGGCCTTTGAACAGCCTAAACGAAAAAGAAAGTGTAATGTTCCACCCGGGAAAAGCATTACTGCAGATGACTTATTACGATTGGAAAAACCGTCAATTAGCAAATCTCGTCAAGGTAAAATAAAAACTATAAATAGGTGTTCAGAAAAAAATAGAACAATTTCAAACGAAAGAGATAGGAGTAATATCGATTATAACACCAGAGAATCACACATGCAGCCCATTGCAGGACCTTCAGGGCAACGTAAACGAACAACACTTCGTAAAGAAAATAGGGGAAACGAATCTGACTCCACTTACATTACTTCAGAAGATGAATATCCAACTAAGAATAAAAATAAGCCTCAAAACCCAATGTCAAGTTTTAAAGGAAAAGGTAAAGGCAAAAAAAGTAAAATTCAGGCTCCTGCCGTTGCAAAACCTAGAAGGAAAATAAGTACAAGAAAGCTTAGTATTTCAACCACAAGTGTATCGGATACAAGGAGTGTGCATAGTGACTCAGACCTACTAGATGTTGATTTCGATGACCGGGACAGCTCAGATATTAATAATAAGAATGATCTTTCACCAATTATATTTCGTAAAACAGACAATAGTGACAAAATAGAAATTCAAAAGAAGATTACTGATGAAGAAATAGATGAAAAAGACAAAACAAAAAGTTGCGTATCACATGATACAATAAAAGTTGGGATGAGTCATCAAGACCGTGAAATTAACACTTTACCATCAATGGCCGAGATACGGAAAGATTTTGATGATAAGGAAAACGGGAAGAAGGATACACCCAGAAATGAAGAAAACGAAAAAACTCAAAGAAAACTCTGTGATAATCAATATAATGAAGTACCTCTTATCTTCTTTGATGAGTTTGGGAGTGAAGAAATTGTAGTTGGAGATGATAATAATACTGTCTCTCTTATAGCATTTAATGAAAAGGAACTATATAGTAAAGATAATATTATAAATGTCAAAGAATGTAGTGAAGTTATGGATAACATTGAAAATGCGGATTTAATTGAAAATAAAGAAAACTACTTCGAGAGCGGGAAAAAACTGACTATTATTAAGGAAGAAAGTCTAGAAAATGCGTTGAAAAATAAGAAAGTAGTCTTTAAGGACCTTAAACCTGTATGTCTAAGCAGTTATCTTAATATACCAAAGAAAAATAAGCAAACGCCTATTAAGTATAAAAAGAATTATTATAACGACAAACAAGAAATTTTAAAAGCATTGATGGATAGTGAATAAGGTTTTGATTATTTCTTTTATATTTTTTTGAGTTTTATATATTTTATTGTAGACAACTAAGCAGACACCATTTTATAGATAGTTTTGTTTTAATATGTTTATTTTACGTACATTTCTCAAAAGAATATTTTCATTTGTTTAAATATGGTCTATAATTATAAGTCCTAAACTTATAATTATGTGACCTAAGAATATTATTTTCTAATGTATGTTTCTAATTTCGTTTTTGTTATTTTTTTTGTTATTATTTTGGCAACGATACCAAAGCCAACAATTAATTAACTTTGATTATAATGTTTCGCTTCGAAGACTGTGTTATCATAATTTTAAATAATAAAAGGCCGTAAATCTTATATTTTGGACTTATACCTAAGACCAAAATGTAAGATTTTTATATAAATTCGTATGTATTAACATTGCGAAACCAGTGTGACTGTACCGACATACCTTAATTTGTAGAAGAAGAATAAATATTGTGATTGACTAAAGTTGTTTTATTTCAATACATAATTTAAAACTCGTTGTTTTATTTAAATAGGTAGGTACATAATTTAATCATTTCATAAAATAATCAAGTCACTGTATGTGCACAGATAACTCGTTTTGCTCAATACATTTTTATTTGAAACTCGCTGTTCTGCGCGGCTTCACCCACGTAATTTTGCTTGCAACTTTCTTATAATTTTCTTTCATAAAACCCTTTTCCTGACAAGAAAAAACGCAAAAAAATTGCGAAATCGGTTCAGCCTTTCTCAAGTTTTGATCTTAGCAACACATTTAGCGATTAATTTTTATTCACATACATAGATCATGCTTGCCCTTAAATATTCCAAATATAGCTTCACTTTCATTTAGAATACCTTTGTTATATTAACATTACATTCCAAATAACCCCAAAGAAGTAATAGATCTCTTAGTGAATAAATATTCAGTTGTAATTTTTGGCTTGTATGTGGCATATAGAGAGTGAAATTACGGTGAAACGAAGGCCACTTCTAAACATTTAAGTTTTCCAAATATAGCTTACTGACTTTTATTTGACACAGCTAAAAAAAATAAGAAAAACCAAGGCAAAAAAATGAGATTACAAATAACCCCATTGATGCGATATTTGGAATAGCAACGGTAAAGTAATATATCTTAAAATATATTAACAGAAGTTATACTACGATCGTTACTATTTAAAGTTTATTGTGTAATCTACTAAAAAAATAATATTCCATATAATTTGAGTTATTAAAATTTGTATAAACACCTGTTTTACGAAAAAAGTGTTTTAATTAGCCCCATTTTACGGTACTAAGAAAACTTGGTTTTATTGGTTTACTTGGATTTAATTCTTGAAAAAGTGATTGATATCTTTGGTTTTGCAACAAACATTACTTATTCTTAACATTAAGGTGAGGTTCTATCAATAATCTATGGATACTTCACCTGAAGTCGCCGCCCAAGCTGTGGCACTTATTCAGGCCGGACACAGCTAAAGAAACGTGAGTGCTCAACTTAATTTAAGTCGATCTGCGGTCCGAAATGTTTATCGGAGGTACCTAGAGACTGGCGGCTTTGTTCGCCGCCAAGGAAGGCCACGATCTCGTCACAACTGAAAGGCAGGATCGATTCATCGTGACGACCAGCTTGAGAAATCATCACCTTACCTCCATTGAGATATAAAACCAACTTCGCGACTTCCACGGAGTATCTGTGAGCGCTCGAACTGTTCGGAGAAGGTTAAAAGAACGCGATATGGTACCACACAAGCCAGCTAATGGGCCCAAACTAACGCGAGCCCACCGAACAGCGCGCCTTCATTTCGCACGCAGTCATTTAAATTGGACACAGCAAGATTGGAGCCGTGTACTCTTTTCTGATGAGTCTAAAATTGTGTTACATGGCAATGATGGAAGGAAGAAGGTCTACCGACGTAAGGGAGAGCGTTTCGCACAATGCTGCTTTGAAGAGAGGGTTGCTTATGGCGGTGGCTCATGGACTGTCTGGGGCGGTATATCCGCGAGCGGCAAAACTCAACTTGAGGTTGTTACAGGACCACGGCTGCCAACATTAAATGGTGAAAGGTACACAAAACAAAATTATTTGGTTTACATACTACTAGCGACCCTAGCGGATGCTACAGGCAACCGGTGTTGTCTAATTCAATGTGTGCGTATCTACGTACAGTGCGTATTATGCACATGCTCAAGCGAGGATTGATAAAACGACTTGCACACAACTATAACCAAACCAGAAATTAATCTCATACATAAAAGGAATATGATGCAGTATTTTAGCCGGCAGAATAATAGCTTCCGTAGCGTTACGGTGAGGTGACTGGAATCGAAGCACAAGCGGCGTGTCGTGAGTTCAAATCACGGTAGAGGAAATTATTTTTGTCATTATGTCATACTTTTTATATTTTAAAAAAGTAAATTGTGTAAACTCTTTTGGTTTAATTGACTTGTTTTTATTTGTGTTGTATTGATTTGTTTGTTATTGAAATAAAACAACAAAAATGGTATATTACAACATTTAATTAACTAAATAACGGATCGATTAATATACACAATAGAAAAACAATTTTATCGAGCCTCGAGGCAGTTATTATTTATTTATTTATTATTACACACACTACTCGTATCGTTACAGGATAACCTCCACTACAATAATGGTTGAAAAATCAACTTACAGTTAATCGTTTCTTTAATGAAACGGTTACTATTTTATCAGTTATGAATACAAAGTTTTGTTTGATGGGTAAGTATGAGCGTAATATTTTGTTAGAGGTGATCAATTTAATCAAAAATAAAGACGTCAAGTAAGTAAATAAAAATTTACTAGTTAACTTTTCACATCATAATAAGTCAAAGTTATTTTTGTTGGATAAGGATGGACGTAATATATTTTGTCAAAGTATTGAGTATAGGTATATCAATTTAATCATAGTAAAATAAAATGTGAAGTGAATCAACATGTTAGAGGAAGAAATTATGGCAATTTCTAACCTCAGGAACAATAACATCACTCACATTACAAAATGGCTACATATTAACTAAAGACTTTCATTATTTATGATACACACGTCGTTTAAAACAGTGTGATCACTTTTAAAATATAGTGTGAAAAATATAACACGTCATGGCAATTATTAATGTGTCGGCAAACCATCGTTATCAATTACCTCTTGTAACCTTCTAGGCATGCTGGCTACCATACTAGCGCATATATTGCTACCCCGTAGCGACTCCCAAGTGGACGTAACTAGGTCATCTAAATTCGATTTTGATCTTGTATTCGATGAGTCCCAGTTTAGCACCATGTGACCCCATAGGTTTTCTATGGGGTTTAAATCTGGACTTTTAGCAGGCCAGTCAATAATAGTCATGTTTTCTTGGTTGTCAAATCTTCTGTGCTGGTTTGCTGCATCGTAAACCAGCTGCACGCAAGTGGTTTCGCACGGTTTGTAAGCACACATTATGAGCTGTTGCGGTTATTCGGGTGGGGAGGAATGGGTCCGCTCTGTGCCTAGATATGATGTCCCGGTGTCATTTGAAAAAAATGCCGATGGTTTTGGCCCACGTCGGCGATGGTCTACGTCACCGGAATCTGCAAATCGTCGAACCCATAACTGCACGGTTCTTCTCTGTAATAAAAAAGAAATGCTCAGAAACCAGTATAAGTATATAAATGCTGATATGTGTAAATAAATATTAATCATAATTTAACATGTCATGTTAATATAATTATAATACTAAAAACATTGATTCCAATGATATACCTATTATTTGTATCATCATTAGTAAACATAATTAATATTAGTTACTTGCTTAATTCGAATAAGTAATTGAATCTTGGCTCAAATCCTATGCCATAAATTTAATTTATTTATATATTGTGTTAAGTCAGTATTACTTATATGACACTTTCCTAAATGAATTAATTATTATGTGTTTTAATATACTTACTATATTAATTAATAAAATAATTATATATATATATATATTATATTATTAATATAATTAGTTAATTCTATTATTAATTAATATAGTATATTAAAACAAATAATAATTAATTCATTTAGGAAAGAATAAAATATTTAATATACTTACTATATAATATAGTATAATTTAACGTTTACAGACAAGAAGAGCATAGGTTCATAATGAAAATGTCCATAAATGTTACTCACCGATATCATTAATCGCCTCGCTATTTCACTGATAGAAATGTTTTGCTCGTGTAATACAACAATTTCGGCCTTCTTAAACATCGTTAAATGTTGCATGATTAAGCAATAAAAAATAGGATAACACCGCACACAAATTATTACAGGAGTTGTAAGAAGCAATCTATGCTTAAACGAAGGTCGTAATAGTTAATGCAAATAGACTGGACAAATGACGACGTTCAATTCTTATAAAATAAAATAATTGAAAAATTGTGGGTAGCTTTGTCTACTAAGGACACAAAATAAAATGCTTAAGTAGTTAGTTTCGATGGCATATCTCAAACGTTGCAAAACTTCGATTGTCTTATGATAGTAACTTGTAAAAGATTTAAATAATATTATAAAAAGAATATAATTCGCAAGTGTGGTTTGATCATACGGCATTCGTTTTACCAGTCAGAGACATTAGCAACGGTGCCAAAGCTGCTCTAGTAAAATTGTTTGAAATAGTGCAATGCATTCAACCACACCAATTAGTAATAAGGACTATTATAGCGTGTTAGCCATGCCTAAGTATTGATGTAGGTGTGTGTGTAGTAGAACTCGCTCGCTTGGACGTTAGTATGCGTATTGATTTACATCGTCTTATTAGTTTACGCACACAATAACAACGGCAGTTATCCATGTGTTGATGTAAACTAATTAGGTGGTTAAACTGTACATTCGTGAGTGCTTAGAACCTCACGTGATACCATACGCGGACTATGTGGGCCCAAATTTCCTTTTTATGCATGATAATGCAAGAGCCCATGCGGCCGGCATTGTCAGGGAATATCTTCGGGATGTGAACATCACAGTTATGGACTGGCCAGCCAGAAGCCCAGACATGAACCCCATTGAGCACATGTGGGACGAGCTAAAACGACGTGTTAGGGCTCGTCAGCCAGTTGCCCAGACGATGCAGGAGTTGAAAACTGCCATAGAAGAGGAATGGAAGATGATCCCTCAAAATTTCATAGAGCGGTTGATAAACTCTATGCCTAATCGTATGAGAGCTGTGGTAGATGCCCATGGAGGCAACACGCGTTATTAAATTAAACCTTTATTTGATAAAACATGTTTTTTATTCAAAAATCAATTGCCTTTAACAAGGCGCATATCCGACTTGTTAGGCGTAGCTCCATGTCGTATGGTATTCTGAATTCAAATTTAAAACAATACGATCGAAAAAGATGGTAAAATGTATCAGGTTTAAAACTGCATCAACAGTTTTTGTTCAATCTAGCAATCATATTTCGGTAGGGGCCATCGAAACCTAAACTCTAAGGTGGGCCAATAGATGTGTCCAGAAGTGTATAATTATGGGTATTTCCATTGCAGCATTAACATTGGCATGATAGAGGATTTACCAATCGGAAGCCCTCTGGAAACTCCTCTACATGCCAAAAGGTGAAGAACTCTGGCCCAGGATCGGGACACCGTTAACCATCCGGAGTAAGTGAAATATTTGTAATTTCAGACTGCACACCCCACACTATTCGTATATATACTCGTGTTTTTATTAGCTCTTGGGCCACATTTTTTGAGTCTTCGTCAACAGAGGCCCTCCAATCACCAAGTTGAGAGCTTGAGCCGTAAGTGATTGAACTATTAAGTGTGTGTGTGTGTGTGTTCATACAATTTCGTCATCTAAGGTTTTTCTTGTTTAGGTACGACCAGCCATCTACCTCGACCGCACACCTTTTTGCTGTCCCTCCTTTTCCTGCTGCGTAAGTATAATTATTAGTGTTATCGACTGGCCAAGGCTGTCAAGTATATTTCTGGCTAACTAGCACTGGTGTTAAAATCAAATAAATTGCTTCAGGCACGTGGAATGTGAAATGACAACGACTCCAAGAGCGGCTCGTATTTCACAGCCCTGCCGACGTCCCTTAGGGGACGATGAAATCGGCAGCCTACTGAAGTATGGTAGTTTTTTATTGCACTAATCATTTGAATTATTGTTTTTGTGTCTCGTTAGTCAATGACAGGCGTTTTTATTTTTACTTATCATAGGAAGAGATGAAGAAGAGGACCTGGGGGCAGGTTCCGACGACGAGCTTGAGCCCCATCGCTCAGTCCCTCGCAGTGTTCGTGTCCTATTTGCGACGGATGAGGACACGCCGCAAGAGTCTGAAGATGCGGGCCGAGTAGAGACTTCGTTTTTGGGATCTGCGGATTCTGCCTAAGATGACGGAGTGGTGCATGAGCCCACTTCACTCTTCAAACTTGACTGGCGTTTCAAACTCCCCCGATTTCCCCTCACTTGAGGAGAGAAACGTTTGTTTGAAGCTGCGGCCTCATGATTGGTCCTATCTCAAGTCCGTACGAAGCTTTCGTATTGATTTGGGATAGGCTAATAATGGAGCACATCGCGCTCCAAACAAACGTATACGCGCAGGAGTACGCAAGAACCCTCCTCGATCGAGGGGAAATCGGGCCATCAAGTCGTATCACTCTGTGGAGAGATACTAACGCTGACGAATTATATGTTTATTTTGCGTTGTTGATGGCAATGGGCATTTTAGTTAAAGCCAAATTAGAACCCTACTGGTCCATTGACCAAACTATCTTTTCCTTCCCTGGCTTTCCTATCCATATCGTTATAGCGTTTTCAGCTACTCTCCAGATGCCTTCACTTCAACAACAATTCTAATGTTGCTTCAAATAACCTATCCCGTTCCCAAGCCAAATTTTCAAAATTGAGCCCATTTTCGATCATTTAAATTCAACATTTTCTGCTTTATACAGCTTAGGCCAAAACATTGCTTTAGATGAATCTTTGACTCAGTGGAAGGGGTGGCTCGACATTAAGCAATATAACCCGAATAAGGCCGCAGCAGTAGGTATAAAAACCTACGAATTCTGCGACTCTAAAACGGGATATTTGTGGCGTTTCGAGTGTCACGTTGGGAGTCAAATTGAAGTCCCACAGGTAGTGATTTCTGGAAGTATTCCAAATCTTGTATTACGGTTGTTGCGGGGGCTTGAACATCGTGGCCATACCGTATGGATGGACCACTTTTATAAGTCTCGAACCCTCGCCCGGATCCTTCCAATCCGTATCCAATCCGTAAGTCCATAGGGTATGACTGCGTTGGGACCCTCCGTACCAACCGTCAATTTGTACCAGAACAAATAACAACTTAAAAAAGACCGAGATGAGTGTGGGTCAAGTTTGTGGGTGCACATCCGGAGACGTCGATCTGATGGTATGGCGAGACCAAAACCGCGTGGCAATGATCTCAACGTACCATGGGATCGCTATGTCCGAAAACAAACCCATACTCATCAAGGACTACAATGTCTGCATGGGTGGCGTCGACAAGAAATACCAGGTGGTGTCTGCGTACCCCATGGAGCGAAAGCGGACACAAGTCTGGTACAAAAAAAAATTCAGGCGTCTGTTAAATGTGAGCATATTCAATGCTTACATACTTTACAAACACAATCACAACAACAACACAGGCAGTTCCGCATGGGGCTTGTGACGAAGATATTGCGAAAACATCAACTATCTCGACCCAATATCGCAATGGCGATGGTTCGTAAGGTCCCTAAATTTTCGCCCGAGGTCGTCTCGCATCTTCCTGCTGAACTACCCACCCTTCCCGGAGGTGAAAAATTTGGCAAGCAACGGCGACAGTGCCATGTGTGCAAAAAGCGTACACACTTCGTGTGCCGTGCATGTAATGTAGCGCTATGTGTCAATTCACCTGCCAACACGTCCTGTTACATTAAACATATAAACACATACCCTTCCTTTTTCCCCAGCGTACATTGCATTCGTTACCATTTGTCATACAGGAATGCTTTTTATTCAGTGCGCAAACTTTGACAATTGAAACTTAAACGAATTTTATTAAACACCAATTTGTTATTTTGATATGTCTTAGTACAAATTATCGAAGTTATCGTTAACGAAAGATGTTTACTTTGAAACTGATTTTATGGTTACTCGCTAGCGCACGGCAAAGCGCGCGCGCCTTAGTACTTACATCAGCTGTGCGCTCGTTCGAACCGCCTGCGTAGGTATGGCGCGCGGCGACTATCTGTCTAATTTCTATGATAGATTTTCAACGTTAATACAAAGCAATAAGGTTCATGTTTAATTTGACAAAAAAAAAGCCATTACATTAAAAACTTTTTAAGTTATTTGAAAAGTAATTCCAATTTATCTTTCATGCTTAGGCTTAGGACCATCAGAATGCAGAAAATGAATCATTATAATCACGTAATACAGATTAATGTAAGACAAAATTTCCAAACCGCGTACTGGCTCACACCGAAGCGACGAGCTGCATCGTTGGTACTTGCTCTTGGGTCTCGCTCGAAGAAATCCTTTGATTGGCGGCTAAAATAGTCCTCTCATTAGACCGCGGGGTTATGAATCCCATGGGCTCGCATTCGAGGCACACACTCTGCGGCATACAGTCTGCGAGCTGCCCGCAAGTTTTCACCACTAAGAGATACACTCGCACCATTTCGTAAAACTTACGGTTACTAAACTCTGACATCGTGCGTACCGGTCACAGTACGAAATACGAAACTCGGGCGGCGGCGGCGCCGGGATCGCGCGGGAAAGCGATACACACGTCACAGGCGCGTGCGACGAGCAGACTGCCGGGCGGCGGGCGCGCTACCCCATCCCCGCTGCCACCCCCGCGGGTTCACCCCCGCTGACACCGGCGCGTGAGTCGGCTGGCGCACGTGCCTATTGTTATTATTGCGAATAGATATGTGTCCATATTTTGCTGATTTCAAGCCGGATAAAAATTAAAAAAAAAGTTTTGAACTAATAATGGGAATGTGTTCTATTACTGATACTGAACGACCAAAATTTTTTTGCGCACTGCTTAAAAAATGACCCTGTATACATATACATTTCGTCATATCGAGAATTTATAGGCGTCCCAAAATTTTAAATATTTGGTGGGCACTTTGAGAAAGAACTGCAAGCAGTTTCCCAAAGAAATAGTCTGTACAAAACTGAAAAGAGGGCAATATATAGAAAAAGAGAGTAATGATGGACTTACTGTATTGAGATGGAGGGATAAGCGAGATGTATTGGTTCTCTCAACAAAACATTCCGTGCGTTTTCAACGGTCATAAAACATCGCGAACAAACATCTAAGCCTAAAATCGTTCTCGACTATAACAAAGCAAAGGGTTGATTAAAGCAGTTGATTTATCCGACCAAATGACAGCTTATCAAACACCTCTGAGGAAGAGCATCAAACGGTACAAAAAACTAGGCATAGATTTACTTTTAAATACAGTTATGGTAAATGCTTTAATTCTTTATCAGAGCGTGGCCAAGGAGAAGATATCAGTACTTGAGTTTAGAAAAGAAATTATGAATAGTTTTGTAGGTTTCGATACTGATGATACTTCATCAAATCAAAAAACGAGAAGAGTAAAGCACCAACTGAAGAAAAAGGAAGGAACTTCAAGTAAAACCCGCCATGCGTGCCAACAATGCTATAAGATTATGGTGGCTGCTCAAGGACGTTTAATCGCTAAAAACAAAACTAAAAAAGTTAACAGCTTTTGTGCCAACTGTCCTGATGAACCCTATCTTTGTGTTGAATGTTGAATTGGCGGAAGTGAAATGTGGGTGTAGCTGACGTATCGAGAGTTGTTCAAAGGATTTTGTTAGAAAAATGGTCGACCGCCAAGTTTCGCGACTGTACAATAAGTATTACCTTTTCTGTTTCATGTAATGGATTACTAGATATTTATCATGTATTATTAAATGTTATTTTTATATGTAATATTAACAACAACACAAAATAATAGTGTAATATAATAAAACTGTATAATTATAATTAACTAATCAAAGTTCCCATCAGAGGTTTTATTTTACATATCATTACACAGGAAGCGAACCAGACTCGGGCGAGAGCGACGACGACGACAATGAGGTGGCGCCTTTCAGTGTAGTCCCAAAGACCCTGAGGTGATGAGACCATAGATGGTGCCGACTGATCCCGCCGCTGCGCAGCCTGATCCCGCCGCTGCGCTGGATGCCAGCATCCCGAATGTTCCCCCAAGCGCGACGGACCAGCCTTGGGGTCTGTATGAATTTGATTGGAAACCGTTTCCGACTGTTCCGATTCCACCTGAATCGAGACGGGAAATATTTTCCCACAATGAATTTGGTCCGACAGCTCCATGTGTCGATCCATATGAAATTTTCCTTAGCATATGGGATCGGCAATTTATGGAGTACATTGCCTCGGAGACGAATAGATACGCTCAGCAGGTGGCCACTAGTATGCTCTTGACCAACAGCCTCCATCCCAATAGCCGAATTGGTCGCTGGCACGACACCGATGCCGACGAATTATATATTTACTTTGCGGTGGTTATTGCGATGGGGGTTGTGGTCAAGTCGCGCATACAGGAATACTGGAATGCCACCCCTGACGTATTCTATACTCCTGGCTTTAGCGCACTCTTGTCTGGCATGCGTTTCACGCAATTAAGCAAGTGCTTACATTTTGTAAATAACGCAGACATGTGTGCGGTAGAGCTGGATGCCTCAGAGGCGAAACTTTTTAAGGTACAACCATTATTAACTCATCTGAACAACAAATTTCTATCTATGTATCGTCTGGGGCAAAATATTGCCTTGGACGAAAGTCTTCTGCAGTGGAAAGGTTGGTTGGACATCAACCAATTGATACCCAATAAAGCTGCTACGGTTGGGATCAAGACATACGAGATTTGTGAATCTCAAACTGGCTACCTGACTACATGCCAAGTGGTACTGAGCGCGCCTGCTACGCTAGAGGTCCTGGGTTCGATTCCCAGGTCGAGCAAAGTGTCCGAGTCGACTACCTGAGTCATGATTTTGTAAAGCTTGTCTTATGAAAAAAATGTATTGAGATGTCTGTTCTTTTTATTGATTATTGTAAAGTAATGTGTTTTTTAGTAAATAAAATAATATATTTTGGTAAACATGGTTTTATTTTATAAATATGACGACTTTATTACATTAAACTGGGAAATGTAGCTCACCCTACTTTCAACTCCGAATTAACAATATATTACAAGGTAAAACTATACTTAACCCCTTAGAATCAGATAGCTTATTTCATATCAATTCCAATGATATAGGGTTTGTCGAGCCACGATGAGTAATTTCTGAGATATCTTAATTTTAGTGAACGCGGAGAAATCGCACAATTTCGGCCGGGCGCATAGTAACAATAACGCATTTTAGCGTTAAAGCGTAATATTAACAACAACACAAAATAATAGTGTAATATAATAAAACTGTATAATTATGTATGAAAGTGTCATTTTAATATTTGTATATTTTTTTATTTATTATAAATAAATAAATAACGACTGTTCCATTTATTAGGAGGCTTAGCTATCGCATTAGGTTTCTAAACCTGTAATGACAGTCTATGAGTTTAAATAAATAAATAAATAAGTTCAAATTAATAGTATATACATTAGAGATAGTGTGTGCTAAATTTCAGCTACTTTCTTCAATAAACAACAAAGTTATAGATTTTTGAGACGGTACGCACGTTCTTGTGCCATAGTGCAGGGCGGCCACTTTGTTTACCCGTGCGATGCTGTGAGTACAGTCCATTCACAGTTATTTTACCTCTGAAAGACGTCATTAAATGTTTTCTTTATGTTGGCATTACCGTCGAGTCATCCTGTTAAGCTCCTACTGTGTTTCTTTAATAATTGTGATATTTCATCTGTTAACTTCATCTTTTAACATGCACAAAAGGACTCAAAGTAGCGGAAGAAATATTTTTTATCAGTGCGTGACTTTTGTGAAAGAGAAAAAGACAAAAATGCTCCTTTAATTCCATTTGGAAATGTTCGTCAACGAGTGGCCGCCTTGCATGTGTTCAGTGCCTTTTGGAGTATATTACTACCGGCAGTGATCGTGCAACACTTAAGCAAATTCTCACCGAACGTGATAAAAAGGTGGCAATCTGCGTCGCTCATTCATTGGGAATTGATCCTAAACAAAACAAAGGTAACGCTGGATATACCGAAGGGGGAAATAATCTATTTCGACATAAAAGCGCAGAACGAGGCTCAATTCAAGGACGCATGGATCAGAGAACTTCTATATCCAATGAAAACGTATCTGAAAATACCTACGATCTTGAACAACAGTTTGATCAGCGTGAAAACGGATACAATGAAATTAGAAGTGAACAGAATGCCATTTATCAACAAACAGGACTCAACAATAGCACAAGACGTACAAAACTTATCAGAGAAAACCAAGAACTTGTGCTTCACCTATGTAAAAACAAAGCTTTTGACGAAGGGGAAGCTACACAACTATTATGCAACACGCCTGAGGGGATTGCAGTTCAATTTAACCGAAACTTCGGAGAACGACTTACAACAGCATTACGTATCGCCAAAACATTGGTATTTCAAGAATCGCACCAACAAAGAATTCAAGAGCAAAACAATACGAACTACAACACGATCCATCAGCAAACGATCCAAGCGTCATCGAACAAGGATTAGACGACCTAGTACGACTGCTAGAAGAGAACGAAATAAATCCGTACACATTCGCAAAAAATACAAAAGCACACTTCCACGGAGAAACTGAAAAATAACAACCTGTTCTTTTACGGTCCACCGAGCACAGGAAAAACAATGATAATGAACAGCTTATCGAGCATGCACTTCAATGTCACACGATTAACAGGATTAACGCCACAATCATCATTCAACTTTGCAAGTCTAATACATACAAATGCATGCTTCATGGACGAATGCAAATTAACAGATAATCAATTCGAACAGTGGAAACTACTGGCAGCAAGACGACCGATGTCAACAGATGTAAAATACAAAACACGACAAGACATAACACACTGCATACTATACACGGCGAGCAACTACCCAATTTGCATGTATGTAAATGTAATAGAAGCAAACGAAGCAGTAGAAACAAGAACAATAACATACTATTTCTCAAAACAAACGTCACATTTCAAACTAAATCCATTCATATGGACAGCATTCTGGGAAATATATAATACATAAACTAGTAATATTAAGTAAATATAAGGTAGCAAATAAGTAACGGTGATGGTTAACTATAATTAGACATAAGACAAAACAAAAATCAATAAAATGAATGCATGAGTTACGCAAAAAACGACTTTCTATTAATTCCCCCACACACCTATAAATAGCACAACACACCTGACACCGCCATTCCCTCCCAGATTAGTAGAACTCGCCGTCCAAGGCACGCTCTAGCTTACCCTGATGACCCTATAACGGTCCTACAAGAGTCGAATAGAGAGACTAGCACTCTCAAAATACACTCACACAAACGCCGCCCGATTTACCGTCCTCGCCGGCGGGGCCCGTCGCGAAGACCCAGTAATGGTAACCCCCCCGACCCTTGCTCGAGCCGGCCCGCGCCGAGCCAGTAGCTTTAAATTAGTCCCTAATAATAATTTAAACCAGATCCAGCCGTCCCTAGCTGCCCCCCCAGCAACGCCCTAAGCCGAGGCCCGTGTCCCGCAGGGGACGCCCTTAGCTGCTGTTGCTTAATTGTAAGTTGCTCCTGGCTGGAGGCATTCGGTGCCTCGCCACCAAGTTCGGTTACGCTGTTAAGATTCCCTGAATCAACAGCTAATGCCCATGTCAAAAAAAAAAAAGACCGCCATTATGGAACAAACCGGCGAGCAACAAACAGGTTACACGCTACCAGGCTATAAATACTTGGGGCCGGGCAACACTGGCGGTGACACTGTGTTTTGTAGCTCCGTAATTTTTTTATTGAAATATTAAGTTTAAAGTGACTTCTA
Organism: Acronicta leporina; assembly: GCA_947256265.1. Classification (NCBI taxonomy): domain Eukaryota; kingdom Metazoa; phylum Arthropoda; class Insecta; order Lepidoptera; family Noctuidae; genus Acronicta; species Acronicta leporina. Next base: position 3,790,828 of record OX366533.1, on the reverse strand, counting down.
CTTTACAAATTATACATATCTAGTAATCTTAGCTAGTGCACAATACCATAACAATTATCTGAGATCGAAATTCATCAAGACGCGTGAGTAACACCAAAAACACTTTTTGCAACAACAAATTAAAGGCCGCCATTACTAGTGCATTCTATCATCCTGCGCTGCGCGCGCAACCCGGCAACTTGTCGCTGGTCGAGTCGCGTAGTCGCGCTCGCTGTTAAACACACAGAGAAGCTACCACGCATACTCAGCGCTTGCATCGCTTTGCCGCTGAATTCATAGATATTTTTATTAGACGGATAATTTTTTTTTTCTTGTACTGGATTTTTACTTGAAAGATTAGTTACGATTAAATAAGATTGCATGATGCCTAATCCGCTTGGTCTTTGTGCTGGATGCCGCAACAAAATCCTCACTAAAGAATACTTAAATTGTGCCTTTTGTAAATTAAAGTATGACCTTAGCTGTGCTAATATACCAGAAAAGCGATTTTCTCTTATGAATGTCGATCAAAAGAACAAATGGAAGTGTCCAGGATGTCGTGCCAAACAACCTAAATCCGACAACAGTAATACTCCGTTACGTTCCGATGACAGATTCGATACGTACATAGAACCACCGAAAGGTAGCACGATAGAATCTCCAACGAATATTGACAACATAACGCTAAGAAAAAAAATGTCGTCGTCCCACTCCCCTAACAATAGAGACTCGAGTGCACATGGGTATGTCACAAAAGAAGATGTTAGAGCAATATTCAGAGAGGAATTCAGTTTGATGAGAACTGAATTAGCACAAGAGCTACATCAAAGTTTGAAGCAGATGGTTAGAACTGAACTACAGACCCTGAAAAATGAAATATCTACCTTGGAGAACAGCGTTAAGTTTTTGAACGATAGTTATGAGTCAACTAAAACTACTATTACGACATACAATGATTCGCTAGTCAAGCTTCAAAAAGATAATGCCATTTTAAATAATACTATCCAGGATTTGATTGTTAGACTACAGGTGATGGAACAACATAACAGATCTAACAATCTTGAGATACAATGTGTCCCTGAACGTAAGCGAGAAAACTTAGTCTCAACCATTATCCAACTTTCCAAGGTGTTAGCATGTGAATTAAAGGAAAATGATATTCATCACATTACCCGTGTGGCTAAATCTAATAAGGATGACAAAAGACCTCGCTCCATTATAGTCAAACTGGCAACTCCGAGACTTCGAGACACCTTCTTAGCTAAAGCTATTACTTTCAACAAAGCAAACAGCAATGACAAAATAAACACTAGCCACATAGGAATTGGTGGCAACAAAACACCTGTTTATATCCTTGAGCACTTGTCACCTATAAACAAGAAATTACACGCCGCTGCCCGCCAAGTCGCTAAGGATAAAGGATATAAATTTGTATGGATTAAACAAGGCAGAGTTTTTATGAGAAAAAAGGAAACTGAGGAATCTATTTATGTAAAAAACCAGGAGACACTAGATAAACTTAAATAGGTTTTCTTTAACCATCACGTTGTTTATTATTATTACTTTTTTTGTGTATTTCTATAAAATTCACTAGTCTAAACATATATTACCAAAATGTAAGAGGTCTTAGGACTAAAACTCATGACTTTCTCTGTAGTGTTGCGTCCACTAACTATGATATAATCATATTAACAGAAACCTGGCTTAATGAGAAAATTTATGATGCCGAATTATTCGACTATCGCTATACGATTTATAGAAGAGACCGCGAAAGTACAGGTTTTCACGGTAGTAAAGACGGTGGGGGGGGGGGGGTGCTGATAGCAGTCTCTAACAAATTTAACTCATCTCGCTGTACTGACATGGAGAGTAATTGTGAAGATCTTTATGTAAAAGTAGATATTAACAAAAATAAATGTATATTTTTCTGTGCTGTGTATCTCCCACCTCCATTAAATAAAAACATACTAGAACATTTCCTCAACAACTGTAACAGAGCATTTGAAGGCCTAGATAATATTTGCATCGTAGGTGACTTCAACCAGAGCTGTATTTCGTGGTCATATTGTACTACAAATATTACAAAGCCAGTAATTAATAAAGGCTCTTCATTAAGTCAACTACTCACAGACTTTGCGTCTCTTAACAGCCTCATACAATAAAACACAGTTGCTAATAATAGAAACAAAATACTGGATTTAGTTTTGAGCAATTTACCAAACATAAGTGTCAAAGCGTCAACAAATAGTTTAGTCAACATTGATCCGCAACATGCACCACTAGACGTGTCGATGGAGTTCATTGATAGTATTCCATTAAAAACAAATAAAATTCTTAAGAATAATTTTTATAAAGCGGATTATTATAATATTAAATTGAAATTGAACGAAATAGATTGGTCTAAAGAGTTTTCTCAATGCAATACTGTGGACGATATGGTCAGTTTGTTTTACAAAATTTTGAATGAATTGATTGATATATATGTACCTAAAACTAAAATTAATAAAGGAAAGTATCCACCTTGGTTCACCAAACAACTAATTAAGTTAACCAAAGAAAAAAACAAGCTACTTCATAAGTTTAAAGTTTTCAAAAACCCATTAGACGAAATATCCCTTCAAATTTTAACTAAAAGATGTAAAATGCTAGCAAATATTTGTTATAACGACTATGTAAATACAGCTGAAAATAGCATCAAAAATAATCCTAAATACTTTTATACTTATCTTAAGAATAAACGGAATGTGGTGTCCCAATTTCCCCAATCAATGTCTCTTAACGGTTCAAGCGCATCCGATGAGCCTAGTATATGTAACCTTTTCGCATCTTACTTCTCCTCCACATTTATCAAGTCATCAATTCAAAATACTCAATCACAAGATATGGATCTAAACAGCAATAGCCTAGGAAACATACATATTACACAAAAATGCATCTCCAAACATTTAAAAAGTATTAACATTAACAAAGGGGCTGGGCCAGATGGAATTGCACCATACTTCATTATGGCATGCCATTCATCCTTAAGTTTTCCTTTATATCTTATAATAAATCGCTCCTTGTCTTCTGGTATGTTCCCTAATATGTGGAAGGTGGCTAAGGTTGTTCCAATACATAAAAATGGCAAGAAAGAAGATATTACCAATTATAGACCTATATCTATACTTTCGGTCTTTGCAAAGTCCTTTGAAGCATTGATCTTTCCTGTCTTAAGAAGCCATACAAATCAAATTATTGCAAAAAAGCAACACGGGTTCATTAAAGCGCGTTCCACTAACACTAATCTAGTCACATATCACAATGAAATTGTGAATGCGGTTGATGCTGGCAGCCAAGTTAATGCTGTCTACATGGATTTTGAAAAGGCTTTCGACCGGGTTTGTCACCGTGTACTAATAAAAAAACTTTCTATGTATGGTATATGCGGGTCCCATTTGGATTGGTTTAGATCGTACTTACAAGACAGAACCCAGTATGTAGTCATAAAGGGGTTCAATTCTGAAGCATACAAAGTTACGTCTGGAGTTCCCCAGGGTTCTCATATAGGACCCTGGCTATTTAACTTATTTATTAACGATATAGTCTCGTATATTAAACACAGTAGCCCTTATCTTTTTGCCGACGATTTAAAGCTATATAAAGTCATAAGAGATCCTTCTGATTGTGTTCTACTACAGGAAGACCTAAATGCTATTTCTGGCTAGTGTACTACGAATAACATGTCTTTAAATACGAAAAAATGCAACTTCATCACCTTTACACGTAATCACCACGTAATTCAGGCCCAATATCATATTAATGGAATTCCTTACTGGAACAACTTCCTACATACACTGAAAAACTAAAGCACTTTAAAATGAATAGCTTGCTGATCCGCAGACAATATCACGATATGGTTTTTGTCTATAAAATATTAAGAAATAAAATTGACTGCCCAACTCTATTGCAATCCTTCCAGCTACGAGTTCCTCTTCGTTTACCAAGGCGTACAGCCACTGCACTCGGAATTCTGCACCAGCCCCGCGCGAGAACTAATCTAAAGCAATTTTCTACCATATCAAGAATTTCAAAAACTTATAATCTGGTCAGTAGAGATGTTGACATTTTTAACGATCGTTTTAAAAAATTCAAGGCAGTTGTGTTAAGGCTGTTAAAAGATCGCAGCATGAGCAATCATTGAAGTCATAATTATGTTCAGACTTCACTTGTTTCTTCGTTTTCTTTTTTTATACTCTTTGCAAGTTAGAATTAATATTATGTTTTATTTTAAGTTAAGATTATATTGAAAATTTATTAGTTAAGGCCTAAATTTAAAATAATTAAGTGTTTCTTTAATAATTGTGATATTTCATCTGTTAACTTCATCTTTTAACATGCACAAAAGGACTCAAAGTAGCGGAAGAAATATTGTTTTATCAGTGCGTGACTTTTGTGAAATAGAAAAAGACAAAAATGCTCCTTTAATTCCATTTGGAAATGTTCGTCAACGAGTGGCCGCCTTGCATGTGTTCAGTGCCTTTTGGAGTATATTACTACCGGCAGTGATCGTGCAACACTTAAGCAAATTCTCACCGAACGTGATAAAAAGGTGGCAATCTGCGTCGCTCATTCATTGGGAATTGATCCTAAACAAAACAAAGGTAACGCTGGATATACCGAAGGGGGAAATAATCTATTTCGACATAAAAGCGCAGAACGAGGCTCAATTCAAGGACGCATGGATCAGAGAACTTCTATATCCAATGAAAACGTATCTGAAAATACCTACGATCTTGAACAACAGTTTGATCAGCGTGAAAACGGATACAATGAAATTAGAAGTGAACAGAATGCCATTTATCAACAAACAGGACTCAACAATAGCACAAGACGTACAAAACTTATCAGAGAAAACCAAGAACTTGTGCTTCACCTATGTAAAAACAAAGCTTTTGACGAAGGGGAAGCTACACAACTATTATGCAACACGCCTGAGGGGATTGCAGTTCAATTTAACCGAAACTTCGGAGAACGACTTACAACAGCATTACGTATCGCCAAAACATTGGTATTTCAAGAATCGCACCAACAAAGAATTCAAGAGCAAAACAATACGAACTACAACACGATCCATCAGCAAACGATCCAAGCGTCATCGAACAAGGATTAGACGACCTAGTACGACTGCTAGAAGAGAACGAAATAAATCCGTACACATTCGCAAAAAATACAAAAGCACACTTCCACGGAGAAACTGAAAAATAACAACCTGTTCTTTTACGGTCCACCGAGCACAGGAAAAACAATGATAATGAACAGCTTATCGAGCATGCACTTCAATGTCACACGATTAACAGGATTAACGCCACAATCATCATTCAACTTTGCAAGTCTAATACATACAAATGCATGCTTCATGGACGAATGCAAATTAACAGATAATCAATTCGAACAGTGGAAACTACTGGCAGCAAGACGACCGATGTCAACAGATGTAAAATACAAAACACGACAAGACATAACACACTGCATACTATACACGGCGAGCAACTACCCAATTTGCATGTATGTAAATGTAATAGAAGCAAACGAAGCAGTAGAAACAAGAACAATAACATACTATTTCTCAAAACAAACGTCACATTTCAAACTAAATCCATTCATATGGACAGCATTCTGGGAAATATATAATACATAAACTAGTAATATTAAGTAAATATAAGGTAGCAAATAAGTAACGGTGATGGTTAACTATAATTAGACATAAGACAAAACAAAAATCAATAAAATGAATGCATGAGTTACGCAAAAAACGACTTTCTATTAATTCCCCCACACACCTATAAATAGCACAACACACCTGACACCGCCATTCCCTCCCAGATTAGTAGAACTCGCCGTCCAAGGCACGCTCTAGCTTACCCTGATGACCCTATAACGGTCCTACAAGAGTCGAATAGAGAGACTAGCACTCTCAAAATACACTCACACAAACGCCGCCCGATTTACCGTCCTCGCCGGCGGGGCCCGTCGCGAAGACCCAGTAATGGTAACCCCCCCGACCCTTGCTCGAGCCGGCCCGCGCCGAGCCAGTAGCTTTAAATTAGTCCCTAATAATAATTTAAACCAGATCCAGCCGTCCCTAGCTGCCCCCCCAGCAACGCCCTAAGCCGAGGCCCGTGTCCCGCAGGGGACGCCCTTAGCTGCTGTTGCTTAATTGTAAGTTGCTCCTGGCTGGAGGCATTCGGTGCCTCGCCACCAAGTTCGGTTACGCTGTTAAGATTCCCTGAATCAACAGCTAATGCCCATGTCAAAAAAAAAAAAGACCGCCATTATGGAACAAACCGGCGAGCAACAAACAGGTTACACGCTACCAGGCTATAAATACTTGGGGCCGGGCAACACTGGCGGTGACACTGTGTTTTGTAGCTCCGTAATTTTTTTATTGAAATATTAAGTTTAAAGTGACTTCTACTTTACAAATTATACATATCTAGTAATCTTAGCTAGTGCACAATACCATAACAATTATCTGAGATCGAAATTCATCAAGACGCGTGAGTAACACCAAAAACACTTTTTGCAACAACAAATTAAAGGCCGCCATTACTAGTGCATTCTATCATCCTGCGCTGCGCGCGCAACCCGGCAACTTGTCGCTGGTCGAGTCGCGTAGTCGCGCTCGCTGTTAAACACACAGAGAAGCTACCACGCATACTCAGCGCTTGCATCGCTTTGCCGCTGAATTCATAGATATTTTTATTAGACGGATAATTTTTTTTTTCTTGTACTGGATTTTTACTTGAAAGATTAGTTACGATTAAATAAGATTGCATGATGCCTAATCCGCTTGGTCTTTGTGCTGGATGCCGCAACAAAATCCTCACTAAAGAATACTTAAATTGTGCCTTTTGTAAATTAAAGTATGACCTTAGCTGTGCTAATATACCAGAAAAGCGATTTTCTCTTATGAATGTCGATCAAAAGAACAAATGGAAGTGTCCAGGATGTCGTGCCAAACAACCTAAATCCGACAACAGTAATACTCCGTTACGTTCCGATGACAGATTCGATACGTACATAGAACCACCGAAAGGTAGCACGATAGAATCTCCAACGAATATTGACAACATAACGCTAAGAAAAAAAATGTCGTCGTCCCACTCCCCTAACAATAGAGACTCGAGTGCACATGGGTATGTCACAAAAGAAGATGTTAGAGCAATATTCAGAGAGGAATTCAGTTTGATGAGAACTGAATTAGCACAAGAGCTACATCAAAGTTTGAAGCAGATGGTTAGAACTGAACTACAGACCCTGAAAAATGAAATATCTACCTTGGAGAACAGCGTTAAGTTTTTGAACGATAGTTATGAGTCAACTAAAACTACTATTACGACATACAATGATTCGCTAGTCAAGCTTCAAAAAGATAATGCCATTTTAAATAATACTATCCAGGATTTGATTGTTAGACTACAGGTGATGGAACAACATAACAGATCTAACAATCTTGAGATACAATGTGTCCCTGAACGTAAGCGAGAAAACTTAGTCTCAACCATTATCCAACTTTCCAAGGTGTTAGCATGTGAATTAAAGGAAAATGATATTCATCACATTACCCGTGTGGCTAAATCTAATAAGGATGACAAAAGACCTCGCTCCATTATAGTCAAACTGGCAACTCCGAGACTTCGAGACACCTTCTTAGCTAAAGCTATTACTTTCAACAAAGCAAACAGCAATGACAAAATAAACACTAGCCACATAGGAATTGGTGGCAACAAAACACCTGTTTATATCCTTGAGCACTTGTCACCTATAAACAAGAAATTACACGCCGCTGCCCGCCAAGTCGCTAAGGATAAAGGATATAAATTTGTATGGATTAAACAAGGCAGAGTTTTTATGAGAAAAAAGGAAACTGAGGAATCTATTTATGTAAAAAACCAGGAGACACTAGATAAACTTAAATAGGTTTTCTTTAACCATCACGTTGTTTATTATTATTACTTTTTTTGTGTATTTCTATAAAATTCACTAGTCTAAACATATATTACCAAAATGTAAGAGGTCTTAGGACTAAAACTCATGACTTTCTCTGTAGTGTTGCGTCCACTAACTATGATATAATCATATTAACAGAAACCTGGCTTAATGAGAAAATTTATGATGCCGAATTATTCGACTATCGCTATACGATTTATAGAAGAGACCGCGAAAGTACAGGTTTTCACGGTAGTAAAGACGGTGGGGGGGGGGGGGTGCTGATAGCAGTCTCTAACAAATTTAACTCATCTCGCTGTACTGACATGGAGAGTAATTGTGAAGATCTTTATGTAAAAGTAGATATTAACAAAAATAAATGTATATTTTTCTGTGCTGTGTATCTCCCACCTCCATTAAATAAAAACATACTAGAACATTTCCTCAACAACTGTAACAGAGCATTTGAAGGCCTAGATAATATTTGCATCGTAGGTGACTTCAACCAGAGCTGTATTTCGTGGTCATATTGTACTACAAATATTACAAAGCCAGTAATTAATAAAGGCTCTTCATTAAGTCAACTACTCACAGACTTTGCGTCTCTTAACAGCCTCATACAATAAAACACAGTTGCTAATAATAGAAACAAAATACTGGATTTAGTTTTGAGCAATTTACCAAACATAAGTGTCAAAGCGTCAACAAATAGTTTAGTCAACATTGATCCGCAACATGCACCACTAGACGTGTCGATGGAGTTCATTGATAGTATTCCATTAAAAACAAATAAAATTCTTAAGAATAATTTTTATAAAGCGGATTATTATAATATTAAATTGAAATTGAACGAAATAGATTGGTCTAAAGAGTTTTCTCAATGCAATACTGTGGACGATATGGTCAGTTTGTTTTACAAAATTTTGAATGAATTGATTGATATATATGTACCTAAAACTAAAATTAATAAAGGAAAGTATCCACCTTGGTTCACCAAACAACTAATTAAGTTAACCAAAGAAAAAAACAAGCTACTTCATAAGTTTAAAGTTTTCAAAAACCCATTAGACGAAATATCCCTTCAAATTTTAACTAAAAGATGTAAAATGCTAGCAAATATTTGTTATAACGACTATGTAAATACAGCTGAAAATAGCATCAAAAATAATCCTAAATACTTTTATACTTATCTTAAGAATAAACGGAATGTGGTGTCCCAATTTCCCCAATCAATGTCTCTTAACGGTTCAAGCGCATCCGATGAGCCTAGTATATGTAACCTTTTCGCATCTTACTTCTCCTCCACATTTATCAAGTCATCAATTCAAAATACTCAATCACAAGATATGGATCTAAACAGCAATAGCCTAGGAAACATACATATTACACAAAAATGCATCTCCAAACATTTAAAAAGTATTAACATTAACAAAGGGGCTGGGCCAGATGGAATTGCACCATACTTCATTATGGCATGCCATTCATCCTTAAGTTTTCCTTTATATCTTATAATAAATCGCTCCTTGTCTTCTGGTATGTTCCCTAATATGTGGAAGGTGGCTAAGGTTGTTCCAATACATAAAAATGGCAAGAAAGAAGATATTACCAATTATAGACCTATATCTATACTTTCGGTCTTTGCAAAGTCCTTTGAAGCATTGATCTTTCCTGTCTTAAGAAGCCATACAAATCAAATTATTGCAAAAAAGCAACACGGGTTCATTAAAGCGCGTTCCACTAACACTAATCTAGTCACATATCACAATGAAATTGTGAATGCGGTTGATGCTGGCAGCCAAGTTAATGCTGTCTACATGGATTTTGAAAAGGCTTTCGACCGGGTTTGTCACCGTGTACTAATAAAAAAACTTTCTATGTATGGTATATGCGGGTCCCATTTGGATTGGTTTAGATCGTACTTACAAGACAGAACCCAGTATGTAGTCATAAAGGGGTTCAATTCTGAAGCATACAAAGTTACGTCTGGAGTTCCCCAGGGTTCTCATATAGGACCCTGGCTATTTAACTTATTTATTAACGATATAGTCTCGTATATTAAACACAGTAGCCCTTATCTTTTTGCCGACGATTTAAAGCTATATAAAGTCATAAGAGATCCTTCTGATTGTGTTCTACTACAGGAAGACCTAAATGCTATTTCTGGCTAGTGTACTACGAATAACATGTCTTTAAATACGAAAAAATGCAACTTCATCACCTTTACACGTAATCACCACGTAATTCAGGCCCAATATCATATTAATGGAATTCCTTACTGGAACAACTTCCTACATACACTGAAAAACTAAAGCACTTTAAAATGAATAGCTTGCTGATCCGCAGACAATATCACGATATGGTTTTTGTCTATAAAATATTAAGAAATAAAATTGACTGCCCAACTCTATTGCAATCCTTCCAGCTACGAGTTCCTCTTCGTTTACCAAGGCGTACAGCCACTGCACTCGGAATTCTGCACCAGCCCCGCGCGAGAACTAATCTAAAGCAATTTTCTACCATATCAAGAATTTCAAAAACTTATAATCTGGTCAGTAGAGATGTTGACATTTTTAACGATCGTTTTAAAAAATTCAAGGCAGTTGTGTTAAGGCTGTTAAAAGATCGCAGCATGAGCAATCATTGAAGTCATAATTATGTTCAGACTTCACTTGTTTCTTCGTTTTCTTTTTTTATACTCTTTGCAAGTTAGAATTAATATTATGTTTTATTTTAAGTTAAGATTATATTGAAAATTTATTAGTTAAGGCCTAAATTTAAAATAATTAAGTGTTTCTTTAATAATTGTGATATTTCATCTGTTAACTTCATCTTTTAACATGCACAAAAGGACTCAAAGTAGCGGAAGAAATATTGTTTTATCAGTGCGTGACTTTTGTGAAATAGAAAAAGACAAAAATGCTCCTTTAATTCCATTTGGAAATGTTCGTCAACGAGTGGCCGCCTTGCATGTGTTCAGTGCCTTTTGGAGTATATTACTACCGGCAGTGATCGTGCAACACTTAAGCAAATTCTCACCGAACGTGATAAAAAGGTGGCAATCTGCGTCGCTCATTCATTGGGAATTGATCCTAAACAAAACAAAGGTAACGCTGGATATACCGAAGGGGGAAATAATCTATTTCGACATAAAAGCGCAGAACGAGGCTCAATTCAAGGACGCATGGATCAGAGAACTTCTATATCCAATGAAAACGTATCTGAAAATACCTACGATCTTGAACAACAGTTTGATCAGCGTGAAAACGGATACAATGAAATTAGAAGTGAACAGAATGCCATTTATCAACAAACAGGACTCAACAATAGCACAAGACGTACAAAACTTATCAGAGAAAACCAAGAACTTGTGCTTCACCTATGTAAAAACAAAGCTTTTGACGAAGGGGAAGCTACACAACTATTATGCAACACGCCTGAGGGGATTGCAGTTCAATTTAACCGAAACTTCGGAGAACGACTTACAACAGCATTACGTATCGCCAAAACATTGGTATTTCAAGAATCGCACCAACAAAGAATTCAAGAGCAAAACAATACGAACTACAACACGATCCATCAGCAAACGATCCAAGCGTCATCGAACAAGGATTAGACGACCTAGTACGACTGCTAGAAGAGAACGAAATAAATCCGTACACATTCGCAAAAAATACAAAAGCACACTTCCACGGAGAAACTGAAAAATAACAACCTGTTCTTTTACGGTCCACCGAGCACAGGAAAAACAATGATAATGAACAGCTTATCGAGCATGCACTTCAATGTCACACGATTAACAGGATTAACGCCACAATCATCATTCAACTTTGCAAGTCTAATACATACAAATGCATGCTTCATGGACGAATGCAAATTAACAGATAATCAATTCGAACAGTGGAAACTACTGGCAGCAAGACGACCGATGTCAACAGATGTAAAATACAAAACACGACAAGACATAACACACTGCATACTATACACGGCGAGCAACTACCCAATTTGCATGTATGTAAATGTAATAGAAGCAAACGAAGCAGTAGAAACAAGAACAATAACATACTATTTCTCAAAACAAACGTCACATTTCAAACTAAATCCATTCATATGGACAGCATTCTGGGAAATATATAATACATAAACTAGTAATATTAAGTAAATATAAGGTAGCAAATAAGTAACGGTGATGGTTAACTATAATTAGACATAAGACAAAACAAAAATCAATAAAATGAATGCATGAGTTACGCAAAAAACGACTTTCTATTAATTCCCCCACACACCTATAAATAGCACAACACACCTGACACCGCCATTCCCTCCCAGATTAGTAGAACTCGCCGTCCAAGGCACGCTCTAGCTTACCCTGATGACCCTATAACGGTCCTACAAGAGTCGAATAGAGAGACTAGCACTCTCAAAATACACTCACACAAACGCCGCCCGATTTACCGTCCTCGCCGGCGGGGCCCGTCGCGAAGACCCAGTAATGGTAACCCCCCCGACCCTTGCTCGAGCCGGCCCGCGCCGAGCCAGTAGCTTTAAATTAGTCCCTAATAATAATTTAAACCAGATCCAGCCGTCCCTAGCTGCCCCCCCAGCAACGCCCTAAGCCGAGGCCCGTGTCCCGCAGGGGACGCCCTTAGCTGCTGTTGCTTAATTGTAAGTTGCTCCTGGCTGGAGGCATTCGGTGCCTCGCCACCAAGTTCGGTTACGCTGTTAAGATTCCCTGAATCAACAGCTAATGCCCATGTCAAAAAAAAAAAAGACCGCCATTATGGAACAAACCGGCGAGCAACAAACAGGTTACACGCTACCAGGCTATAAATACTTGGGGCCGGGCAACACTGGCGGTGACACTGTGTTTTGTAGCTCCGTAATTTTTTTATTGAAATATTAAGTTTAAAGTGACTTCTACTTTACAAATTATACATATCTAGTAATCTTAGCTAGTGCACAATACCATAACAATTATCTGAGATCGAAATTCATCAAGACGCGTGAGTAACACCAAAAACACTTTTTGCAACAACAAATTAAAGGCCGCCATTACTAGTGCATTCTATCATCCTGCGCTGCGCGCGCAACCCGGCAACTTGTCGCTGGTCGAGTCGCGTAGTCGCGCTCGCTGTTAAACACACAGAGAAGCTACCACGCATACTCAGCGCTTGCATCGCTTTGCCGCTGAATTCATAGATATTTTTATTAGACGGATAATTTTTTTTTTCTTGTACTGGATTTTTACTTGAAAGATTAGTTACGATTAAATAAGATTGCATGATGCCTAATCCGCTTGGTCTTTGTGCTGGATGCCGCAACAAAATCCTCACTAAAGAATACTTAAATTGTGCCTTTTGTAAATTAAAGTATGACCTTAGCTGTGCTAATATACCAGAAAAGCGATTTTCTCTTATGAATGTCGATCAAAAGAACAAATGGAAGTGTCCAGGATGTCGTGCCAAACAACCTAAATCCGACAACAGTAATACTCCGTTACGTTCCGATGACAGATTCGATACGTACATAGAACCACCGAAAGGTAGCACGATAGAATCTCCAACGAATATTGACAACATAACGCTAAGAAAAAAAATGTCGTCGTCCCACTCCCCTAACAATAGAGACTCGAGTGCACATGGGTATGTCACAAAAGAAGATGTTAGAGCAATATTCAGAGAGGAATTCAGTTTGATGAGAACTGAATTAGCACAAGAGCTACATCAAAGTTTGAAGCAGATGGTTAGAACTGAACTACAGACCCTGAAAAATGAAATATCTACCTTGGAGAACAGCGTTAAGTTTTTGAACGATAGTTATGAGTCAACTAAAACTACTATTACGACATACAATGATTCGCTAGTCAAGCTTCAAAAAGATAATGCCATTTTAAATAATACTATCCAGGATTTGATTGTTAGACTACAGGTGATGGAACAACATAACAGATCTAACAATCTTGAGATACAATGTGTCCCTGAACGTAAGCGAGAAAACTTAGTCTCAACCATTATCCAACTTTCCAAGGTGTTAGCATGTGAATTAAAGGAAAATGATATTCATCACATTACCCGTGTGGCTAAATCTAATAAGGATGACAAAAGACCTCGCTCCATTATAGTCAAACTGGCAACTCCGAGACTTCGAGACACCTTCTTAGCTAAAGCTATTACTTTCAACAAAGCAAACAGCAATGACAAAATAAACACTAGCCACATAGGAATTGGTGGCAACAAAACACCTGTTTATATCCTTGAGCACTTGTCACCTATAAACAAGAAATTACACGCCGCTGCCCGCCAAGTCGCTAAGGATAAAGGATATAAATTTGTATGGATTAAACAAGGCAGAGTTTTTATGAGAAAAAAGGAAACTGAGGAATCTATTTATGTAAAAAACCAGGAGACACTAGATAAACTTAAATAGGTTTTCTTTAACCATCACGTTGTTTATTATTATTACTTTTTTTGTGTATTTCTATAAAATTCACTAGTCTAAACATATATTACCAAAATGTAAGAGGTCTTAGGACTAAAACTCATGACTTTCTCTGTAGTGTTGCGTCCACTAACTATGATATAATCATATTAACAGAAACCTGGCTTAATGAGAAAATTTATGATGCCGAATTATTCGACTATCGCTATACGATTTATAGAAGAGACCGCGAAAGTACAGGTTTTCACGGTAGTAAAGACGGTGGGGGGGGGGGGTGCTGATAGCAGTCTCTAACAAATTTAACTCATCTCGCTGTACTGACATGGAGAGTAATTGTGAAGATCTTTATGTAAAAGTAGATATTAACAAAAATAAATGTATATTTTTCTGTGCTGTGTATCTCCCACCTCCATTAAATAAAAACATACTAGAACATTTCCTCAACAACTGTAACAGAGCATTTGAAGGCCTAGATAATATTTGCATCGTAGGTGACTTCAACCAGAGCTGTATTTCGTGGTCATATTGTACTACAAATATTACAAAGCCAGTAATTAATAAAGGCTCTTCATTAAGTCAACTACTCACAGACTTTGCGTCTCTTAACAGCCTCATACAATAAAACACAGTTGCTAATAATACACTGGTCATCAAAAAAATCGGCCCACCTGCAGTTTTTCTGCAAATCACATTTTTTCTTCAACTAAACTAATCAAAATGGTTTAGTACCGATATGTTTAAATTGTCTGGTTTATTTACACTAATTTTCACACGGAAAAAACCTGAAAAAGGTAAAAAAGCCTGAATTTTTCACTATAAAGTTAAACACTATGGTTTTACACTGTTTTTAATTAATTTTAAACACGCTCTAATTTTTCAGTCTGAAGTGCTGTGATCACAATTGTTCCAGTTTAGTATTGAGTATTCCCCCCTCTTGCTCGAATGACGGCCTGCATTCGCCTTTTTAGTGACCTGATCAAGGTTTTGATGGTCTCCTGAGGGATTCGTGTCCATTCTTCCCTGATGGCGATTTCCAGGTCTTCCAACGTTATAGGGGCTGGATTTCGGGCTCTAACTTTTTGTTTTAGCGTGTCCCACATGTGCTCTATAGGGTTAAGATCAGGGCTTCTTGCTGGCCATGACATAACCCGAATGCCAACTTCTTCAAGATAATCGGTGACAATACGCGCTACGTGTGGTCGGGCATTATCATGCATTAACTCAAAGTTTTCTCCAATATAGCCGGCATATGGCACCACGTGGTCTTCCAATATCTCGGTGATGTAGCGTGCCGCGGTCAAAGCACCATTCCTTATAAAAACCAGCTCCGTACGTCCGGTTAAAGATATACCACCCCAAAACATCACAGAGCCGCCACCGTAACTCACTGTTTCTCTTATGCAACACTGGGCATAACGTTCACCTGGTCGTCGCATGACATTACGACGGCCATCTGAACCATATAAAGTCATCCGACTCTCATCACTAAAAAGAACTGACTCCCATTGGCCTATAGACCAGTTGACGTGATTTTGCGCAAATTGAAGTCTGGCTTGTCGATGAGCTGTGGTCAATTGTGGCCCCGTTGCTGGCTTGTGTGGTCTTAAATTCTGTTCACGAAGTCTCCTCCTTACAGTACTGTCACTTATAGCCACACCCCGATCTTCACGTAAGCGTCGCTGGAGATCAACGCCAGAAAGGTGTCGATTTCGTAAAGCTGACACCACTATAAAGCGGTCATCCCTTTGAGTTGTCACCCTATGTCTTCCAGATCCAGATCTTCTTCGATACTGCCCAGTCTCCAGAAACCTTTGGTAAACTCGCCGAACTGCAGAACGGCTGAGATTTAACCTCCTGGCGACTACACGTTGACTTAAGCCTTGTTGCAGCAAAGCCACAACTTGGGCCGCCTCAGCTTCAGTGGTATCCATTATTTTTAGACAAAATTAGTCAAAACTACAGCCTCAACAATTAAACTTCACGACATTAACACCCAATCCCTAGAAAAGTCCGATTCTGACTGGAACAATGAGCCGATTCGTTCCCATGTAAAACCGTCAAATCAGCACTCAACAGTATTTCTGTGTAAAAACATTGTTAAGTACCTTCAAGTGCAGTAAGATTTATGGCAAACAAGAACTCAATCATCATATCGACCCTCAAAACAAAAAATAAACATGTGAAACAGTTTATCTGTGAAAGAATCGGTTAATATTGAAAAAAAGTGGGTGGGTCGATTTTTTTGATGACCAGTGTAGAAACAAAATACTGGATTTAGTTTTGAGCAATTTACCAAACATAAGTGTCAAAGCGTCAACAAATAGTTTAGTCAACATTGATCCGCAACATGCACCACTAGACGTGTCGATGGAGTTCATTGATAGTATTCCATTAAAAACAAATAAAATTCTTAAGAATAATTTTTATAAAGCGGATTATTATAATATTAAATTGAAATTGAACGAAATAGATTGGTCTAAAGAGTTTTCTCAATGCAATACTGTGGACGATATGGTCAGTTTGTTTTACAAAATTTTGAATGAATTGATTGATATATATGTACCTAAAACTAAAATTAATAAAGGAAAGTATCCACCTTGGTTCACCAAACAACTAATTAAGTTAACCAAAGAAAAAAACAAGCTACTTCATAAGTTTAAAGTTTTCAAAAACCCATTAGACGAAATATCCCTTCAAATTTTAACTAAAAGATGTAAAATGCTAGCAAATATTTGTTATAACGACTATGTAAATACAGCTGAAAATAGCATCAAAAATAATCCTAAATACTTTTATACTTATCTTAAGAATAAACGGAATGTGGTGTCCCAATTTCCCCAATCAATGTCTCTTAACGGTTCAAGCGCATCCGATGAGCCTAGTATATGTAACCTTTTCGCATCTTACTTCTCCTCCACATTTATCAAGTCATCAATTCAAAATACTCAATCACAAGATATGGATCTAAACAGCAATAGCCTAGGAAACATACATATTACACAAAAATGCATCTCCAAACATTTAAAAAGTATTAACATTAACAAAGGGGCTGGGCCAGATGGAATTGCACCATACTTCATTATGGCATGCCATTCATCCTTAAGTTTTCCTTTATATCTTATAATAAATCGCTCCTTGTCTTCTGGTATGTTCCCTAATATGTGGAAGGTGGCTAAGGTTGTTCCAATACATAAAAATGGCAAGAAAGAAGATATTACCAATTATAGACCTATATCTATACTTTCGGTCTTTGCAAAGTCCTTTGAAGCATTGATCTTTCCTGTCTTAAGAAGCCATACAAATCAAATTATTGCAAAAAAGCAACACGGGTTCATTAAAGCGCGTTCCACTAACACTAATCTAGTCACATATCACAATGAAATTGTGAATGCGGTTGATGCTGGCAGCCAAGTTAATGCTGTCTACATGGATTTTGAAAAGGCTTTCGACCGGGTTTGTCACCGTGTACTAATAAAAAAACTTTCTATGTATGGTATATGCGGGTCCCATTTGGATTGGTTTAGATCGTACTTACAAGACAGAACCCAGTATGTAGTCATAAAGGGGTTCAATTCTGAAGCATACAAAGTTACGTCTGGAGTTCCCCAGGGTTCTCATATAGGACCCTGGCTATTTAACTTATTTATTAACGATATAGTCTCGTATATTAAACACAGTAGCCCTTATCTTTTTGCCGACGATTTAAAGCTATATAAAGTCATAAGAGATCCTTCTGATTGTGTTCTACTACAGGAAGACCTAAATGCTATTTCTGGCTAGTGTACTACGAATAACATGTCTTTAAATACGAAAAAATGCAACTTCATCACCTTTACACGTAATCACCACGTAATTCAGGCCCAATATCATATTAATGGAATTCCTTACTGGAACAACTTCCTACATACACTGAAAAACTAAAGCACTTTAAAATGAATAGCTTGCTGATCCGCAGACAATATCACGATATGGTTTTTGTCTATAAAATATTAAGAAATAAAATTGACTGCCCAACTCTATTGCAATCCTTCCAGCTACGAGTTCCTCTTCGTTTACCAAGGCGTACAGCCACTGCACTCGGAATTCTGCACCAGCCCCGCGCGAGAACTAATCTAAAGCAATTTTCTACCATATCAAGAATTTCAAAAACTTATAATCTGGTCAGTAGAGATGTTGACATTTTTAACGATCGTTTTAAAAAATTCAAGGCAGTTGTGTTAAGGCTGTTAAAAGATCGCAGCATGAGCAATCATTGAAGTCATAATTATGTTCAGACTTCACTTGTTTCTTCGTTTTCTTTTTTTATACTCTTTGCAAGTTAGAATTAATATTATGTTTTATTTTAAGTTAAGATTATATTGAAAATTTATTAGTTAAGGCCTAAATTTAAAATAATTAAGTGTTTCTTTAATAATTGTGATATTTCATCTGTTAACTTCATCTTTTAACATGCACAAAAGGACTCAAAGTAGCGGAAGAAATATTGTTTTATCAGTGCGTGACTTTTGTGAAATAGAAAAAGACAAAAATGCTCCTTTAATTCCATTTGGAAATGTTCGTCAACGAGTGGCCGCCTTGCATGTGTTCAGTGCCTTTTGGAGTATATTACTACCGGCAGTGATCGTGCAACACTTAAGCAAATTCTCACCGAACGTGATAAAAAGGTGGCAATCTGCGTCGCTCATTCATTGGGAATTGATCCTAAACAAAACAAAGGTAACGCTGGATATACCGAAGGGGGAAATAATCTATTTCGACATAAAAGCGCAGAACGAGGCTCAATTCAAGGACGCATGGATCAGAGAACTTCTATATCCAATGAAAACGTATCTGAAAATACCTACGATCTTGAACAACAGTTTGATCAGCGTGAAAACGGATACAATGAAATTAGAAGTGAACAGAATGCCATTTATCAACAAACAGGACTCAACAATAGCACAAGACGTACAAAACTTATCAGAGAAAACCAAGAACTTGTGCTTCACCTATGTAAAAACAAAGCTTTTGACGAAGGGGAAGCTACACAACTATTATGCAACACGCCTGAGGGGATTGCAGTTCAATTTAACCGAAACTTCGGAGAACGACTTACAACAGCATTACGTATCGCCAAAACATTGGTATTTCAAGAATCGCACCAACAAAGAATTCAAGAGCAAAACAATACGAACTACAACACGATCCATCAGCAAACGATCCAAGCGTCATCGAACAAGGATTAGACGACCTAGTACGACTGCTAGAAGAGAACGAAATAAATCCGTACACATTCGCAAAAAATACAAAAGCACACTTCCACGGAGAAACTGAAAAATAACAACCTGTTCTTTTACGGTCCACCGAGCACAGGAAAAACAATGATAATGAACAGCTTATCGAGCATGCACTTCAATGTCACACGATTAACAGGATTAACGCCACAATCATCATTCAACTTTGCAAGTCTAATACATACAAATGCATGCTTCATGGACGAATGCAAATTAACAGATAATCAATTCGAACAGTGGAAACTACTGGCAGCAAGACGACCGATGTCAACAGATGTAAAATACAAAACACGACAAGACATAACACACTGCATACTATACACGGCGAGCAACTACCCAATTTGCATGTATGTAAATGTAATAGAAGCAAACGAAGCAGTAGAAACAAGAACAATAACATACTATTTCTCAAAACAAACGTCACATTTCAAACTAAATCCATTCATATGGACAGCATTCTGGGAAATATATAATACATAAACTAGTAATATTAAGTAAATATAAGGTAGCAAATAAGTAACGGTGATGGTTAACTATAATTAGACATAAGACAAAACAAAAATCAATAAAATGAATGCATGAGTTACGCAAAAAACGACTTTCTATTAATTCCCCCACACACCTATAAATAGCACAACACACCTGACACCGCCATTCCCTCCCAGATTAGTAGAACTCGCCGTCCAAGGCACGCTCTAGCTTACCCTGATGACCCTATAACGGTCCTACAAGAGTCGAATAGAGAGACTAGCACTCTCAAAATACACTCACACAAACGCCGCCCGATTTACCGTCCTCGCCGGCGGGGCCCGTCGCGAAGACCCAGTAATGGTAACCCCCCCGACCCTTGCTCGAGCCGGCCCGCGCCGAGCCAGTAGCTTTAAATTAGTCCCTAATAATAATTTAAACCAGATCCAGCCGTCCCTAGCTGCCCCCCCAGCAACGCCCTAAGCCGAGGCCCGTGTCCCGCAGGGGACGCCCTTAGCTGCTGTTGCTTAATTGTAAGTTGCTCCTGGCTGGAGGCATTCGGTGCCTCGCCACCAAGTTCGGTTACGCTGTTAAGATTCCCTGAATCAACAGCTAATGCCCATGTCAAAAAAAAAAAAGACCGCCATTATGGAACAAACCGGCGAGCAACAAACAGGTTACACGCTACCAGGCTATAAATACTTGGGGCCGGGCAACACTGGCGGTGACACTGTGTTTTGTAGCTCCGTAATTTTTTTATTGAAATATTAAGTTTAAAGTGACTTCTACTTTACAAATTATACATATCTAGTAATCTTAGCTAGTGCACAATACCATAACAATTATCTGAGATCGAAATTCATCAAGACGCGTGAGTAACACCAAAAACACTTTTTGCAACAACAAATTAAAGGCCGCCATTACTAGTGCATTCTATCATCCTGCGCTGCGCGCGCAACCCGGCAACTTGTCGCTGGTCGAGTCGCGTAGTCGCGCTCGCTGTTAAACACACAGAGAAGCTACCACGCATACTCAGCGCTTGCATCGCTTTGCCGCTGAATTCATAGATATTTTTATTAGACGGATAATTTTTTTTTTCTTGTACTGGATTTTTACTTGAAAGATTAGTTACGATTAAATAAGATTGCATGATGCCTAATCCGCTTGGTCTTTGTGCTGGATGCCGCAACAAAATCCTCACTAAAGAATACTTAAATTGTGCCTTTTGTAAATTAAAGTATGACCTTAGCTGTGCTAATATACCAGAAAAGCGATTTTCTCTTATGAATGTCGATCAAAAGAACAAATGGAAGTGTCCAGGATGTCGTGCCAAACAACCTAAATCCGACAACAGTAATACTCCGTTACGTTCCGATGACAGATTCGATACGTACATAGAACCACCGAAAGGTAGCACGATAGAATCTCCAACGAATATTGACAACATAACGCTAAGAAAAAAAATGTCGTCGTCCCACTCCCCTAACAATAGAGACTCGAGTGCACATGGGTATGTCACAAAAGAAGATGTTAGAGCAATATTCAGAGAGGAATTCAGTTTGATGAGAACTGAATTAGCACAAGAGCTACATCAAAGTTTGAAGCAGATGGTTAGAACTGAACTACAGACCCTGAAAAATGAAATATCTACCTTGGAGAACAGCGTTAAGTTTTTGAACGATAGTTATGAGTCAACTAAAACTACTATTACGACATACAATGATTCGCTAGTCAAGCTTCAAAAAGATAATGCCATTTTAAATAATACTATCCAGGATTTGATTGTTAGACTACAGGTGATGGAACAACATAACAGATCTAACAATCTTGAGATACAATGTGTCCCTGAACGTAAGCGAGAAAACTTAGTCTCAACCATTATCCAACTTTCCAAGGTGTTAGCATGTGAATTAAAGGAAAATGATATTCATCACATTACCCGTGTGGCTAAATCTAATAAGGATGACAAAAGACCTCGCTCCATTATAGTCAAACTGGCAACTCCGAGACTTCGAGACACCTTCTTAGCTAAAGCTATTACTTTCAACAAAGCAAACAGCAATGACAAAATAAACACTAGCCACATAGGAATTGGTGGCAACAAAACACCTGTTTATATCCTTGAGCACTTGTCACCTATAAACAAGAAATTACACGCCGCTGCCCGCCAAGTCGCTAAGGATAAAGGATATAAATTTGTATGGATTAAACAAGGCAGAGTTTTTATGAGAAAAAAGGAAACTGAGGAATCTATTTATGTAAAAAACCAGGAGACACTAGATAAACTTAAATAGTTTTTCTTTAACCATCACGTTGTTTATTATTATTACTTTTTTTTGTGTATTTCTATAAAATTCACTAGTCTAAACATATATTACCAAAATGTAAGAGGTCTTAGGACTAAAACTCATGACTTTCTCTGTAGTGTTGCGTCCACTAACTATGATATAATCATATTAACAGAAACCTGGCTTAATGAGAAAATTTATGATGCCGAATTATTCGACTATCGCTATACGATTTATAGAAGAGACCGCGAAAGTACAGGTTTTCACGGTAGTAGAGACGGTGGGGGGGTGCTGATAGCAGTCTCTAACAAATTTAACTCATCTCGCTGTACTGACATGGAGAGTAATTGTGAAGATCTTTATGTAAAAGTAGATATTAACAAAAATAAATGTATATTTTTCTGTGCTGTGTATCTCCCACCTCCATTAAATAAAAACATACTAGATACATCTCTGTTTCCCGTAGCCCCCGACGCAAACGCAAACGTGCAGGAAGGAACACCGTGTGGTTTTTAGTCGGTAGGTCACCCACTCTGGGTGGAGTCCGACACGCCCCGCCGCCTCCCCGGGCGGCGGAAGTCCATGAGGATTTTCCACACGCACAAAAAAAAAAAAAAAGGTAGGTAGGTAGGTTCGCCTTCTGCGAAACAGTCATCTCGCAGAAGGAAGCTGCGGAACGGGAGAGGGAGTGCGTGAGCACTAACCCGGTCCGCAGCCGGCGCACCGGACGTCGGCGGAGGGCCGACAATGCCCTCTTCCGGCCTTCATAAATGGGTCCGGGGGTGGCGGACGCGGGGACGTCCGCCACGCCCCCCTTATAGGACCCGAGGCGATGGCGCGTAATGTTCCACGCGCGCCCCTCTAAGGCGATGGGGGGGAGTCCAACGCCTCACTCCCCCCCTACACAATCTGCAGACGGGGCCCGCTGCGGCGGGCCGGCACCAGTAGAGGGCCGCGGACGAATTCTCTGTTTCCCGTAGCCCCCGACGCAAACGTGCAGGAAGGAACACCGTGTGGTTTTTAGTCGGTAGGTCACCCACTCTGGGTGGAGTCCGACACGCCCCGCCGCCTCCCCGGGCGGCGGAAGTCCATGAGGATTTTCCACACGTACAAAAAAAAATAAAAAAAACCTAACCTGACCATTATGGACGGGTGTGCTACAATGCGACCTTGTTACAGGTCGTCGACATCGATACCGGTTTCTGGGCCGTCGCTCACCGGTCGTGCGGCTGCTACTTGGTTCCCGCCGAGGTCATCTACTCCGACCGGTTCTGGACCGCCCGTTCGTCGCGCAAGAATGTCGACTGACTACTCTCCGGTTCGCCCGCCGCTCGAAGATCTTACTACTACTCTTGAATTGTGAGTTGCTATGTAAATCAGTTTTCATCTCGCTGGCGTCTTGTGCAAACGTGTTGTTTGTGTATTTTACAAGTGTGTTTTAAATAAAAGTGTATTTATTTCACAAGTAAGTTTTTATTTCATCTATAAATATTTCTTATTCTAAAATTAATTTTACTTTCTAAAATTAGGTGGTTGTTGTCTGGGTGGAACCGGTCTCGGAGCCGGTCTTGGTGCAGGTGGTTGAGGTGCAGGTTTATGTTCGTCGTTTCCTTGTTGTGCAGACGGCGATTTTTGTATTTTTGATTCTATTCTTTGTATGGCTTGTAATGCCTCATCTGCTTTGCGTTTTAACTGTCCAATAGCGTTGTGTTCCGTTCCTGCTTGTTGTACAATACCGGGTATTTTTTCTGTTGTTCTTTTTATCTCTTCAATTTGTTGTTCTTCGTATCGATTTTCGTTTAGGAGCTGTTTTATTTCGTTTTCTGATAATGTTAGTCTTTGTTCGATTGTTGTGTGGTCGCAACTCGTATTATCTACTTGTCCGGTACTTAAGTCCGTTATTGGTTGATGACCTAATATGATGTTGCTGACTTTGTGGTCGCTTACTTTGTGGTCGCTTACTTTGTATCCCATTATTAAAGGATTTGGTTGTGGATTTCGCATTGCCGAATATAAGATATTTTGACCATGCGATTTTGCTTCAATTTCTATTCCTGTTTCTACCATGATGTTTAATATGCTGTTTTCGTGGTTTCCGTCTGAGCTGAGCAACGGTATTATTCCAATCCCGATTGGGTTTGTGAATTCTAAGTGTGGTACGTTTTGGAAGTTGTTATAGAATTGGTTGTCTATGGTTGCGAATTCGTATTTCAGTGGTTCTGACGGTACATGTGATACAGCCGATTGTGTGCCGTCTCTTAATACTACGTTTTGTATTGGATTTTTTGATTTTAGGTAGTCGTATTTTAGTAATCTCCATGCGTAGTTTCTTATGTGGAATGTGCCGTCTGTCGGTGTGTGTGATTTTTCGTAGATTTGTCCAATTGTGTTTGTTGCATTTAGATATCTGGATGCGCTTGCTATTAGCGCTGGTAGGTATGAGTATTTTTCTACGCTGTTTGTTTTTACCGTTCCTGAGGTTGTGTCGTACATACCGTTGTGATACCAGTATTCTAATCTATTGTCTATGAATTTACCTTGGCATGCTGCGCTTTGATGTTCTCCCGGTATTTATTTGTCTGTGTTGGTCTTGGTTTTTTTTTTTTTTAAATTTTGTGAAATCTCCAATTTTTTTCCCGTATAAGGTTTCTGGTTTGATGTTTTCTCCCAGTTTTATCATTCCATGTCTTCCCAGATTCCAATTGTGGTTTGTGAGTTTGCGTTTGCGTATTGTACGTTTCCTGATGATGCTACGAATGGTGTTCGATTTCCTAGGTTGTATATTTTTATGTAGTTATGTTTTACTGTTGCCGTGTGGTTTGTTTCGATAATGTCGTCGTATTCTTTGTGTGTTAAGTACATGAATATTTTGTCCCATGGTAATGTGTGGATGTATGTTTTTACTATTATTCTTCCGTTTGCGACTGATGCTGATGGAGTTTCACTTTAGTATGTGCATAGGCTACTTTTTATGGGGAAGTTGAACATTTTTTTGAATTTGAATGTTTTTGTGTTCATTTGATTGTCTACTCCGTTTGCTACTATTGATGGTAGGATTGTGTTTGTCGATTCCATTCTGACGTTTTTTTGTTGTTGTAGTTGTTGTTGTTCCTGTTTGTGCTCTGAATCTTGGGTATATTGTTCCGAGCACTCGTTCTCCTAAGTACTTAGTTCCGATTCCAGTTAATGCTGCTATTCGCGCTGCCGAGTCGTATTTTGTTTCTGGTGTATAACTGTATACTTGTGCTAGGAATTTTTCGTCTGCGTGTTTTATTTCTGTTGTTGCTATTTTTTTCAAGTTGTTTATATTTTTTCCTTGTTTTAATCCTTCTTCGTATTCTTGTTGTATTCTATTATAAGTTATGTCGTGTTCTTGTGCAATTCGGTCGAGTTCGTTTGTTGGTTCTCCGAGGTAGAGTTCGTTGCCCGGCCCCAAGTATTTATAGCCTGGTAGCGTGTAACCTGTTTTTTGCTCGCCGGTTTGTTCCATAATGGCGGTGTCAGGTGTGTTGTGCTATTTATAGGTGTGTGGGGGAATTAATAGAAAGTAGTTTTTTGCGTAACTCATGCATTCATTTTATTGATTTTTGTTTTGTCTTATGTCTAATTATAGTTAACCATCACCGTTACTTATTTGCTACCTTATATTTACTTAATATTACTAGTTTATGTATTATATATTTCCCAGAATGCTGTCCATATGAATGGATTTAGTTTGAAATGTGACGTTTGTTTTGAGAAATAGTATGTTATTGTTCTTGTTTCTACTGCTTCGTTTGCTTCTATTACATTTACATACATGCAAATTGGGTAGTTGCTCGCCGTGTATAGTATGCAGTGTGTTATGTCTTGTCGTGTTTTGTATTTTACATCTGTTGACATCGGTCGTCTTGCTGCCAGTAGTTTCCACTGTTCGAATAGATTATCTGTTAATTTGCATTCGTCCATGAAGCATGCATTTGTATGTATTCGACTTGCAAAGTTGAATGATGATTGTGGCGTTAATCCTGTTAATCGTGTGACATTGAAGTGCATGCTCGATAAGCTGTTCATTATCATTGTTTTTCCTGTGCTCGGTGGACCGTAAAAGAACAGGTTGTTTTTTTTCAGTTTTTCCGTGGAAGTGTGCTTTTGTATTTTTTGCGAATGTGTACGGATTTATTTCGTTCTAATCCTTGTTCGATGACGCTTGGATCGTTTGATGATGGATCGTGTTGTAGTTCGTATTGTTTTGCTCTTGAATTCTTTGTTGGTGCGATTCTTGAAATACCAATGTTTTGGCGATACGTAATGCTGTTGTAAGTCGTTCTCCGAAGTTTCGGTTAAATTGAACTGCAATCCCCTCAGGCGTGTTGCATAATAGTCGTGTACCTTCCCCTTCGTCAAAAGCTTTGTTTTTACATAGGTGAAGCACAAGTTCTTGGTTTTCTCTGATAAGTTTTGTACGTCTTGTGCTATTGTTGAGTCCTGTTTGTTGATAAATGGCATTCTGTTCACTTCTAATGTCATTGTATCCGTTTTCACGCTGATCAAACTGTTGTTCAAGATCGTAGGTATTTTCAGATACGTTTTCATTGGATATAGAAGTTCTCTGATCCATGCGTCCTTGAATTGAGCCTCGTTCTGCGCTTTCATGTCGAAATAGATTATTTCCCCCTTCGGTATGTTCAGCGTTACCTTTGTTTTGTTTAGGATCAATTCCCAATGAATGAGCGACGCAGATTGCCACCTTTTTATCACGTTCGGTGAGAATTTGCTTAAGTGTTGCACGATCACTGCCGGTAGTAATATACTCCAAAAGGCACTGAACACATGCAACTTGAGTACATTTGTGTTCTTTTGATCTAATAGCTTTTCCAAGGCGGCTGTTATGCCCCCAGTTCTTTGCGGTGGAGATGTAAATGATGTGGTAATGAGTACTTCGTGGCGTATGGCGAGCGACGACTTTCCAAGGAGACAATTTAGCTCGGTTGGTGTAAGATTGTCTTTCACCCATTGTGCAATCCAGAGTGTCGGTGTCATCGTCGTCTTCTTCTGTTGCTGTTTGTATTCCTGTTGTCAAATTTGTTTCGATTCCATAGCTTGTTTCTTCGTCAGCGGTTGACGTAAGTGCCAAGCTCCTGCTTTCTTCTTCGGTGCTATCGGCTCGTTCGTAGGCGGTACTTGGTCCGGCGATGGGCTCTTCGGAGAATTCGATGGTTCTGTTGACATTTCCGGGAGCTTTTCTTCCGATGGGAGTGTGTAACTGTCGTTCCACTCTTCTTCGAATATTACTTGTACGTCTTCCGTATCCACTTGTTCGTCGCTGTGTTGGCTCATCTTGTGGTATTAAACTTTGTATTTCAACTGAGGTGATGATGTGGTATGCGATGTACAATCGAAAAACTTGGCGGTGAACCACCCTTAAGGCTAAAATCGCTTGCACCGAGCGAGCGGGCGAGTGTCCCCGTTCCCTCACCCCGCCGATTACCCCTTGTGCTTTATGCGCATTACTTGAAACTTTGAATTTATAAGAAGCCGTAGTTTGTTTAGTGGATATAAATGAAACAGATAGTCGGTGTGCGAACGAGAAAATATTAGGATCCACGCGTAATGCGTTCATAAAAAATACGATTCACTTGGAACAGTAATTTAATTATTTTATGGATAAAATTATTTAAGATGTCACTTTAAAACGAACAATGAAGTCGAAAAAAATAATAAATAAATATATAAATATTCTGCGACATTTATACACAGAACCATCTAGTCCAAAACTAAGCAGAGCTTGTACTATGGGTACTAGACAATGGATATAATACTTATATTTTTTTTTTCTTAAATACATACATACTTGGTATGGTATAGCCGGCTATTTTCCGCAACTCCACGACCAATCGCGTATTTTGCGTGCAAAAAAAAATACATACTTATAATACCTACATAAGAAACACCCAGACGAACACACTTATATTCATCACATAATTATATTGGTGTCCTGTGGGAATCGAACCCACGACCTCGTGGTCAGCAGTCCGGTTCTCGAACCACTAAACCACAGAGGTCGCCGATTGCCATCAAAGGCAGTAGTTTCGGTGCCTAAGGGCCGGTTGTTTCAAACGGTTAGTTAACGTAACATACGTTCGTTAAATAATAACGATTACGTCAGTTGTTTAACGTTCGTTAAAAACAAAGCGTTGTTTCACTGCATAAAAAACCGAGTGTCAAAGTTATTCGGGTTGCCAGTAAAAAGTAACACTTCTTCCCAATAAAAATAGTTGGGAGATTTTTTTATTATGGCATCGTTCCGTCTATCATGTCAAATTTGAAGTGACAAGTGGACAAGTGACTTTAAATAACAAGCCTAGATCGTCGAAAATTGTTTAAAACTTAAATTTTAAAGAAATATTTATACCTTTACATCAAATTAAGTACCTATTACATTATGATAAGCACGATAATATTTATTAAACTTTCCGAATTCCTATTTCTCATGTATTTATGTTTGGAATTTTATTCATGTGGTTTTTTTTCACAGAGAAAACGATTGCCGTGATTGATAAATTGTAATTTAAAAAAATTATTGGTTGGTGTTTACATAACAAAGTTGGAATGATTTTAACATTAGTGGGCTCCAAAATATATTATAAAACAACTAGATAAAAGAAATTTGGGCGAACCATCGGTGGATATTAAACTTTTAATCTGCCGGTGGGAGGATATACACACGATTATTTAAGACATAACACTATTTTGCCTGTACTTTATTCCCCATAGGTTGCACACAATAATATTATAATTTATTTCTGTAAGCCAGACATGTCACCAACACATCTCATGAAATATCTTGATGCATAATATTGCAGAGTTGCAAGAACCTGGTTTATCGGTTTTAAGGCCAAATTTCTGAAAATTGTGAGTCAAATTAAGTATTAGGTACAGACCTATACATGTAGTAAAATATTTACTGAGTAGGCGCAGGCACTTACTTTTCTGTAGCAAATTTTATTTCATCTTCAATTTGATGTGTTAACAATAGAGCTACTTCCTTTGAAACACGGTAGGTATCTTGAAATAAATTCATGCTCATCCTATAGGTTTAAGTTATTAATACGAGTTATAAATACTTTTTTCTTTCTTTCTACATTTTTCGTTTCATCATCAGACGAACCATTATCGAACAAAGACAAATACAACAAAAGAGAGTCTATGATTTTTTACTGTTTGGTGCAGAACTGCACATGTTTGAGAATAAAATGACGTTAACCAGTGGGTACGGCACCGGTTACTGTTAACGTTACTTTTTAACGGACGTTAAGGCCGTCTTTTCGTGAAACAACGCTTTTTTTGACTTGACGATAGTTAACGCCATTTTTGACGTATACACGTGCGTTAAGTGGACGTGAAGCAACCGGCCCTAAGTTGGCTAAATTGCGTTTTTATACATTCAAATATTTATTTATTTTAGACATAATTATCATCGATTTTTTCTACGGAAATAATTCGTTTGTTATTTATGAGAGAACGAGAACCGATTGTGTCTCCTAAATACAAGTTGTTAGGTTGTGGGTCATTGTCCAGTTGGGTAGAACAATAGTTCGCTAGTTAAGTGCTACCTATACGCTGCACGCAAAATACGCGCTTAGTCGTGGAGTTGCGGAAAAAAGCTCGCTATACCAATACCATGTGCTACCTATTATTAAACCTGGAATTTACATACCGGAGGACTGAGTTGCAGGTAGGTAAGGAAATATTAAAAGGCTGAAAATGATTCATGATAATTTCTAAGGGCCACTTGCACCAACTTCTTAAATGTGTTTAAATTGTATTTAAACACAATTTTCTATCGTCATTTTGTGTTTAAATTAAATTTAAACTTATTTCAAAAGTTGGTGCAAGTGGCGCTAAATGTTCGAATTCTATAAATAAAATGTAAATACATAATAATAATATAATAATAATAATCTCTTTATTTTCAGACATATAGTCCATATCATATTTGTACATAGGTAGTGTTAGTAAGGTTGTTAGTATTACACATAATAATTTAAAAAGGTGTTAGTAGTTTGTTAGTAAACAAACATTATCATTTTTATTTCTTATTACTTTGCAGATGTACACCTGCCCAGTATACAATAAAAGGACTATCAATTTTGTTCACTAACGTCCTGAGGATAGTGTTCGTACTTTCCCGTACCCTGCTCATCATAGACGCTGATCTTTTCCGTATGATGGCAAAGAAGTCGTTAATGCCCGCATCCGCGAACATTACTGAAGCACTGCAGTACCGGATAATGCATAATGAAAATAAAAAAATACTTTAGAAAAAAATATTTTTATTATACTAAATTTTTTTTACATATTACAGCTTTAAGCTGCTACTACGATTAACTCGTACGATACTGATGGTGTTTAACATTATGTATTTGACTTATAAAAATGAAATATCATGGCCCCACAAAATTCCCGAAACCCAAAAAAACACTAAAATATTAAAAAATAATGTAAACAGTCTTATAGTTTATACTTATAACTAAATAACATAGTATCGTAACCTGATCTGCAGGATTTAAAAAGTTGTTCTTTCTAATATTTTATTATTAACTAAAAAAAAACTACATACAAGGCCTCACATGTTTCAGGAATAATATTTCCAAGCGCCTGAGGCGAAATAATTGCAGAAAACACATAACTTCTGCCACTTGCGAGAAATCTCAATGTAACTGATAATCTCTCGTACGCAGAAATACTATTTCTCATAACTGTGTCTTCTTTTTTTATCATAGGAGTAACCATTTCAAGTAATTTAAGGTATGTCTTCTCGTCCATTCGGAGATATTTTTTAAAATTACAGTCCGTCAGTCGACACCGATCCGCTCGCACGCAACTGACCGTTGTCGCATACGCCAGGGCATAAAAACTCGCGGGTCGCTTTCTAAAACTATTGATTCTGAGTTGTTCAATCTCAACACATAATGTTTAAATGCAAGAGTTGTGATGCTGAGTTCCGGGATGGAGCGTTTTGTTCGGTCTGCCAGGGACATTTCGACTTCGGTTGTGCAGGAGTCACCGAGACGGGATACCGTAGGTTAGGCGAGAGGAAAGCCACCTGGAAATGTACGTCCTGTAAGAATCCTCGGTCAGCGAGTCCACTTACACCCATAGCAAGGTCTCCAACACCGGCGGACATGGACACTGTGCTGGCCGAGGTCAGACGGCTGTCCCTTCAGATGGCCGTGCTCCCTGGGCTCAATGATAGCATACAATCCATCAAGGCTGAGTTGTCAGAGCTTAAAACTATAAAACCTGAACTCTCTGATATCAAGACATCGCTCGAGTTCTTGGATCATAAGATGGGTGCTCTGTCAGATAAGGTAAGGCAAATGGAAAATGATATTCAGAGTCTCCAGAGCACGCGTAACGATGTGGACCAACTGCCGAAGCGCGTATTAGTGGTTGAAGAGCTTTAAAGGATAGTGAGCAAAGATCGCAGATGAACAACGTCGAGATTAAAGGAGTGCCGGTTTCGAACACCGAAAACCTGTTCAGCATAATCTCCAAGATAGGCGCTCATATCAAGTGCGTAGTGCCGCAAGAACAAATAAATTACATTGCCAGAGTACCTATGCGCAACGACAAACCAAATAAAACCATTGTTTTCGCTGTGCATAGTCGATATCTCAAGGACAATTTCGTTGCTGCTGCTAAAAAGTGTACCACAACCGCAGCTGACATTGGGCTCCAAGGGTCCCAGCGGATTTATGTTAATGATCATTTAACATTAGACAATAAGATATTGTTAAACAAAACAAAGATGCTTGCCAAGGACCGAGGTTTTGCATACACGTGGGTAAAAAGGTTGCCGGATCTTCGTTCGAAAAAACCCTACTTCTCCAGTGATCCTAATCAAAACGGAATCAGACTTTAAAAAAATGTGACTTAATATTTGGTGCTTAATTAATTGTATTTTGTTATTACCTGCCTATGCGGGCCACAACTCTCAGCGGTTGGCGACCGCTGACTCGCAAACCGGTTCACGCTGTGGTTTACTCAATGCAACTGCCTCGGCTCGCTTGTCGCTACCCTCATGTGTCACTCAATCAGCTGTTATATATTGTGCCTTATATTTTGCTATCCATTTTAATGCCTTATCGTTTACCGTTGTCTATGTTTTGCTATTTTATCGTATTCATTATACCTTTAGATAACAAATTAAATTAAAAATTTTAAAAAACCCCCGACACAAAAATAAACCTGAATCCCTATAAAAAGAAAAAAATAATCTTGAAATTATAACCCTTCGTAAGTACGTATGAAGTTTTTTGATTAAATTTTGTCGCGTCGGGGGACCGCTCTCTAATTATGTGAATCCTTTCCTTTCCTTTTGCTTCCCGAACGTGAATCGCGCAAATTCAGAATTGATGTGGATGGCGCGTACATCGCCGCGACGCGCGGGAGGGCGTAAAGTGGGCGGAGCGTAACATATTCAAGTTTGGCGACCCGAGCGGGCAGACACGCGAGAGCTAGAGAGCGGTCCCCCGACGCGACAAAATTTAATCAAAAAACTTCATACGTACTTACGAAGGGTTATAATTTCAAGATTATTTTTTTCTTTTTATAGGGATTCAGGTTTATTTTTGTGTCGGGGGTTTTTTAAAATGTTTAATTTAATTTGTTATTTCACACTTTTTGTAGGAACTCCTTAGTTATTTTGTTTAATTTCTTTTATTTTCTTGCGTTTTAATTAGGTATTTTCTTCGTTTAGTTATTCAACTTTTGTACAATTATTTCATAGCTATTAGATATCTTATATCATAGTGTATAGTATTCTACTAGTCAAGCCCTTTCATTTGATACCTTTATTGAGGGAGTAGTGAAAAAAATTAATAAATTCACCATTTCGTGGAGGCGGCCATCTTGGATTTGAAATTTTTCATAGTGTATAGTAT
The DNA here is from genome assembly GCA_947256265.1 of Acronicta leporina. Classification (NCBI taxonomy): domain Eukaryota; kingdom Metazoa; phylum Arthropoda; class Insecta; order Lepidoptera; family Noctuidae; genus Acronicta; species Acronicta leporina. The sequence goes on along the minus strand of OX366533.1, from coordinate 3,757,489 downwards.
TCTACTAGTCAGGCCCTTTCATTTGATACCAATATTGTGGGAGTTGTGAAAAAATATGTAAACCGCCATCTTGTGGCGGTGGCCATCTTGGGCCGATTTTCATCAAACATAGCTAAGAACACTCCCCACTTATTCACCTTTCAAACAAAAAAAACAAAATCAAAATCGGTTCATCCATTCGGGAGCTACGATGCCACAGACAGACACACACACACACACACACACACAGACACGTCAAACTTATAACACCCCGTCGTTTTTGCGTCGGGGGTTAAAAAAGGGTTTTGCAGTGCTTTTTAATTTGTTGTACGATATTGTTTAATACTATATTGCTGTCCGACCCACATAATCATACTATGCTAATATTTTCTGTATAATTCTCACCATCAAAAAAATCGACCCACCCACTTTTTTTCAATATTAACCGATTCTTTCACAGATAAACTGTTTCACATGTTTATTTTTTGTTTTGAGGGTCGATATGATGATTGAGTTCTTGTTTGCCATAAATCTTACTGCACTTGAAGGTACTTAACAATGTTTTTACACAGAAATACTGTTGAGTGCTGATTTGACGGTTTTACATGGGAACGAATCGGCTCATTGTTCCAGTCAGAATCGGACTTTTCTAGGGATTGGGTGTTAATGTCGTGAAGTTTAATTGTTGAGGCTGTAGTTTTGACTAATTTTGTCTAAAAATAATGGATACCACTGAAGCTGAGGCGGCCCAAGTTGTGGCTTTGCTGCAACAAGGCTTAAGTCAACGTGTAGTCGCCAGGAGGTTAAATCTCAGCCGTTCTGCAGTTCGGCGAGTTTACCAAAGGTTTCTGGAGACTGGGCAGTATCGAAGAAGATCTGGATCTGGAAGACATAGGGTGACAACTCAAAGGGATGACCGCTTTATAGTGGTGTCAGCTTTACGAAATCGACACCTTTCTGGCGTTGATCTCCAGCGACGCTTACGTGAAGATCGGGGTGTGGCTATAAGTGACAGTACTGTAAGGAGGAGACTTCGTGAACAGAATTTAAGACCACACAAGCCAGCAACGGGGCCACAATTGACCACAGCTCATCGACAAGCCAGACTTCAATTTGCGCAAAATCACGTCAACTGGTCTATAGGCCAATGGGAGTCAGTTCTTTTTAGTGATGAGAGTCGGATGACTTTATATGGTTCAGATGGCCGTCGTAATGTCATGCGACGACCAGGTGAACGTTATGCCCAGTGTTGCATAAGAGAAACAGTGAGTTACGGTGGCGGCTCTGTGATGTTTTGGGGTGGTATATCTTTAACCGGACGTACGGAGCTGGTTTTTATAAGGAATGGTGCTTTGACCGCGGCACGCTACATCACCGAGATATTGGAAGACCACGTGGTGCCATATGCCGGCTATATTGGAGAAAACTTTGAGTTAATGCATGATAATGCCCGACCACACGTAGCGCGTATTGTCACCGATTATCTTGAAGAAGTTGGCATTCGGGTTATGTCATGGCCAGCAAGAAGCCCTGATCTTAACCCTATAGAGCACATGTGGGACACGCTAAAACAAAAAGTTAGAGCCCGAAATCCAGCCCCTATAACGTTGGAAGACCTGGAAATCGCCATCAGGGAAGAATGGACACGAATCCCTCAGGAGACCATCAAAACCTTGATCAGGTCACTAAAAAGGCGAATGCAGGCCGTCATTCGAGCAAGAGGGGGGAATACTCAATACTAAACTGGAACAATTGTGATCACAGCACTTCAGACTGAAAAATTAGAGCGTGTTTAAAATTAATTAAAAACAGTGTAAAACCATAGTGTTTAACTTTATAGTGAAAAATTCAGGCTTTTTTACCTTTTTCAGGTTTTTTCCGTGTGAAAATTAGTGTAAATAAACCAGACAATTTAAACATATCGGTACTAAACCATTTTGATTAGTTTAGTTGAAGAAAAAATGTGATTTGCGGAAAAACTGCAGGTGGGCCGATTTTTTTGATGACCATATATTACCAAAACGTACGTGGTCTTCGGACAAAAACAGCTAGTTTCCATAGGAATTTACTTCTTTGCTCCTATGATTTAATTTGTATTACTGAGTCGTGGCTTAATGATAGCTTCAATGATAACGAATTTTTCGACGATCGTTACATAGTGTGGAGGCGCGACCGTAACTACGATATGACGAATCAAGACAAAGGTGGCGGTGTATTGATAGCTGTCCGCCGCGAGCTCGCGGCTGAATGCCGGCCCGAGTGGTCTTCTACTGCCGAAGATTTGTGGGTCACGCTAAGTTTGAAAACCCATAGTCCTCGTTCTATATACAAAATGCATGTTGGTGTGGTATATATTTGCAATCAAAATTTAGGTAACTCAATGTCTACTCAATTAACAAATTTTGCAAATAATATGACTAAAATCGCCCTCGACAATCCGCTGGATAAAATAATTATATTCGGTGACTTCAATATGCCCCTCGTATCGTGGACCTTAGATAGCAGGGATGGGATTTCCTATATTCCCACAAATCTTCATGGGCCACATCAATTTGATTTGATTGATGGTTTAAATATGTGCAACCTCCTCCAATACAATTCGTTTGTGAATGATAGCCATGGCAGACTGCTGGACATGATATTCTCAAACAACGATGTCGTTGTAAGTTCCTGTGATTCTGCCCTTGTCCCGGAGGACCCCCACCACCGGTCTCTTGTAGTTACTGCTGAATTTGTTCAGTTACACAATATCAAACCGCGCCCTTTCACGAGATATATATACCACGTAGGTGATTACAACTCTATTTGTAAAAATCTTGAGGCCATCGACTGGCACTCGGAGTTGGATAACAAAAATATTGAGGAGGCAGTTTCCTTCTTTTATAAAACTATTTGTGATTTGCGTGACACTTATATTCCCACCAAACTAATAACGCCGTCCCGTAAATATCCATTGTGGTATAAGCGGCCCTTAATTAAATTACTTAAAGAGAAGGCTAAGTACCACAGGAAATATAAAACTTACGGGAATGCGTACGACCATGATTCATTTATTTAATTACGTCAAAGAGCACATTTATTAGAGGCTGAGATGTATAAAAGCTATATTTCTAATATTGAACGCTGTATTAAGGAAAATCCTCGTGCCTTTTGGTAATTTATTAAAAGTAAAAATCTATCCAACTCGTACCCCTCTGTACTGCATTATGGCAACCGATCATCGCACCAGGGTGATGAGATTTGTAATATATTTGGGGAATACTATCATTCGAATTTTCTAGAAAGTTCGCAACCAAATACTGATTCACATCATGATTTCTCTAATTCTGTAGATATCGAGCACATCGCAGATATTTATGCGGTCGAGGTAATTGATAAAAATGTCTATAACTTAATAAAATCTCTTGATCTAAATAAGTCAGCGGGCCCTGATAACATTCCGGCAATACTTATTGTCAAATGTGCCAAAAGCCTTGCTCTTCCCCTCTCTTTGATCTACCGTCGCTCTGGAAAAAGGCATTTGTCACACCCATTCATAAAAAAGGATCAAGAATTATGATTGAAAACTATAGACCTATATCGAAACTATGCTTGTTCGCAAAAGTCCTGGAAAAACTAGTATACTCTCAGCTGTACCCTGTACTAAGGCATAGCCTGTCGATGGATCAGCATGGGTTTCTGAGGGGTAGGTCTACCACGTCCAATCTCTTACTTTGTGCTGAGTTTTTATCACGTTGCATGTCTGAGCCATCGCAAGTAGACATTGTTTATACTGACTACTCCAAATCTTTCGATCGTATAGATCACATGATTTTATAAAAAAAAATTAGCGCGTATGGGTATAAGAGGAAATCTGTTCAGGTGGTTTTCTTCTTACGTTCGTAACCGGTGCCAAACTGTAGTCTTGGGAGGCTATTCTTCTCTCTCAATAAATATCCCTTCCGGTGTACCCCAAGGATCTTTATCCCTTGCTTTTTAATATTTTTGTAAATGACATCTCCTCATGCTTTATACATTCAAAAATACTTCTTTACGCTGATGACATGAAGATTCTACACCAAATCAATAATGCTAGTGATACTCAAAAACTTCAGGCAGATCTCATCAGATTCCAAAACTACTGTACTCTTAACAAATTAGACCTTAACGTTTCAAAGTGCTGTGTGTGTTCCTTTACTCGAAAACCTACTAAGTTAATCAATAACTATAGTTTCTATAGCTCAGAATTAGCAAGAGTTGACAAAATTAAAGATTTAGGAGTAATTTTTGACAGTAAATTGTTATTTGATGACCACATCAATTCTATAGTTAAATGTTAATGGATTTGTTTTAAGAATGTCTACTGAATTTTCTAATATAAAAACTTTTAAAATACTGTACTGTAGTTACGAACGTAGTCATCTAGAGTACGCATCGCAGGTGTGGAACCCCTGTTATGATGTTTACTCCTCTCGTTTGGAGTCTATACAAAAGAGGTTTCTACGCTACTTGCAGTATCGAGCCCACATATCTCTTCCGGACTATGAAACGAGATGTCGCAAATTTCATTTTCTTCCTCTTTTTATGCATAGAGAAATAGCTGATCTATCCTATCTTTTTGGTATTTTTAATGGCACGGTTGACTGTCCAGAACTCCTGGAGCAGGTGGGACTGCGTACGAATACGGTTGCATTGAGAAAGCCAAACGTTCTTCATATTCCTATGGTGAGAACTAATTATAGACAAAACTCGTTTATTATAAGAGCTTCTAGCTCGTTCAACACATTAGTTAAGGCAAACCCTGAGCTGGACCTATTCCACTCATTAATAAGTAAGCTGAAACGCTTACTGACTGGTAGCTTTTTTACTTGTAATTCTTCTCAATTAAGTACCTAATCATGGTGCATGTATGTATATGCGTATATTTGCGTGTGTTGTTGTGTTTTCTTATCATTTTTTTAACTACCTACTACATATATATCGTATCTGTCGTCGTCATCTTTTTTTTATATCTATCCGTGGAAACTTGTAATTGGCCTTCTCATATATGTAACTAGTTACATATATCTGTAAATTTATTTATTTTGTTAACCTAGCTGTAAGTTTTCCTAATATTGTTAAAATAAAATAAAATATTCTGGTTCAAATTTTAATTCATTCAATAAATTAACATGACTTTAAGTTTTCCTTTTCAATAACCAATGCTTACACCACTTTTTTCGCTTCCTTTTCACTGTTTTTGTATCTTTTATCTTCAAAATTATAGCAATGCCTAGCAATGCCAGCGCGTCATCGTCCTCATTCGATGCCATCGCAAAAAGTACTGAAGACCGCTCCGGTACACCGGAATGTCCCCATACACGCTACCAATGTTCGGTTGACCTGCACAGGCATAGCTGCACAGATGACCTCTACGGTAGACCGTAGCGTGTATGGCTTACTTAATAGATAGTGATGGCGCACCAATCGGCTATTAAAAATATCAGGGGGTAATTTGTATTACATGATTGATGTTATTGTTAGTGAGATTACAATTTAGGATCGCCAGTATCTTATTATCTAACTTACTAACATGTTTATTGATATCATTAATAAATAAATTACCCTCTTGAATATGTAAAACAAAGTGAATTCTTGTCCCACTTAGAATATTTGTCATGAACCATACTTTATAATTTGTATTTTTATTTTAAAAAAACCATGTCAATAAAATTATCTTACCAATATTTTCATTAAACGCTTCAAAAATTTTGTCTCCTCACAAAAAATTACTATGACATTAATCATACAAATAACTAAAACATCTTGCCTATTCTGTAAGCATTCCAAAAAGGTATAAAAGTCAATTTTAAAATACATAATTCGTAGCATGGCATGTGTTTGAACCGGCGCGGGGAGAGAAATATCTGTTTTTAGTTTATGATCCTCGCTAAAACAACCGATTTTACTGGCGAAATGCTTCGTCATGGGGCGGGCTGTGCGGGCGTGGGAGTACACGGCGTCTGCTGCACTCGCGTCGCCTTCCTTAGTAAGTTTTGACTCTACGCCGCGCAAGCACGTGTGTTGTTATCATTATTGTTAATTCTTGTTTGTCTTGTCATTCTTTTAGTTATCATTGTTATTTCGGATAACATGGCTTCGTATTCTAATAACGAATACGCAGACATAATATTTTGTTATGGTTTTGCCGATGGAAACGCGGCTGGGGCTCGGCGAGAATACCAACGCCGCTTTCCCGATCGTCGACTTCCCCACGTTACTGTTTTCGGGAGCACCCATCGACGATTGTCTGAAACTGGCAGTGTTCAGAGAGCACAATTCAACGCTGGCAGACCTCGACGGTACACGGCTAACGAAGAGGACAGCATTCTTCAGTGTTTTATTGATGACTCAAACATCTCAACGAACACTGTTGCAAGACAGCTCGGTATTTCCCAGTGGAAAGTGTGGTCGGTAGTACATCTATCAGGTAGACACCCGTATCATTATCAACCTGTCCAAACATTGCACGAGGGAGATCCTGCCAGGCGACTCGAATTTTCTCGGTTTATGTTAAACGCTGACGCTGACCAGGAACATTTCCTAAGAAATATTTTGTGGACTGACGAGTCAAAGTTTGACCGGGATGGTATAACGAATTACCATAACTTACATTTTTGGGCACCTAAAGCAAGCAGGGATCCAAAAAAACTAAAAGAAACTGCGTCGCAAATCAGATTTTCCCTGAACGTATGGATGGGTGTCTTGGTGTCCTTGATAATTATTTGCTGGGCCCTCATTTCTTGCCCAAAACTTTGAACGGCGACAATTACGAGGAGTTTTTGAGAAACAACCTTGACGATTTGTTGGTGGACGTTCCCGAAGAAATAAAAAACAACCTCATGTTTCAACATGATGGTTGCCCAGCACATTACCGGATTACTGTCCGACAGTGGCTAGACGAGAGATATCCAAACCGATGGATTGGGAGGGGAGGGCCAATTCCGTGGCCAGCACGAAGCCCTGATATCACACCACTTGATTTTTATGTTTGGAGTCATATGAAGGAATTAGTTTAGGTGACTCCAATAAATTCAGTGTCGACAGCGAATAATAAACGCGGCGCAACAGATGAGAACAACGTTCACATCAAGAGTGCCGAAAACTGAAGTTAGGAAGAGAATTCGAACCTGCATTCGTAATCGAGGGGCTCATTTTGAACAAGATGTGTAAATTTTTTAATTAAATTTGACGAACATTTTTTAATGCATTTTATTTCATACTAATACAAATTAACCTTTCTCTCCCCGCGCCGATTCAAACACATGCCATGCCACGAATTATGTATTTTAAAATAGACTATTTCGACTTGAAAAATGAACCTCGCGGTCGTCCGAAGACTTTGGTCGACAATGACGAATTAAAGGCGATTGTGGAAGCTGATGATACACAATCGACGGCTGAATTAGCAGCAGCTTTCGACGTTAGCGTCAAAACAATATTGGTCCATTTGCGTGCAAGGTAAAAAAGCTTGACAAATGGGTGCCCCAGCATTACTGCAGATGTGTACTGTGAAGAACTGAACACAATGATGGAGAAGCTGGCACATCTCCAACCAGCATTGGTCAATCGCTCGTCTCCGCTGCTCCTGCACGATAACGCGCGACCTCATACTGCACAGCAGACGGTCTCCAAGTTGCAAGAACTGGGGTTGGAAGTTCTCCGGCATCCGCCCTAATCACCAGACCTTGCGCCTACAGACTACTACTTTTTCCAGAATTTGGATAACTTCTTGGCGGGAAAAAAATTCACCCGAGAGGCAGTACAAAATGCCTTTGAAGAATTTGTTGCCTCCCGTCCAGCTGATTTTTTTAAGAAGGGCATCAGTAAACTGCCACTGCGTTGGCAAAGATGCATTGATTGCATGGGTGATTACTTCGATTAATACAAATGAAAAATTCGTTTAAATTTTTTCATACAAAACGGCAATTTCATAGGTAAAGACTGTAGTGTATATACCTGTTTCATTCCTTTAGCCTTTAGTTATCTTCACAATTATTTGTTCTTGAGGCATAATACACTTCTCATCACACCATTATCCTTAATTGTTATAATTTTTTCACTTTGCATCATCAACGTACGATTTTTTAGTCTCAAACTGTAGCTTATGACATAATATGTTTATATATTGCTGCCATGGTTTGTATTTTTAGCTATTTTGTTTGTTTTTGCACATTTTATTTCTTTTGACATGTTAGTTATTAAATGCAACCATGGCAATGGTCTTTACTTTTCAGTAAAATCCGGGTGCATGAAGGTTCCGAATAAAGTATTTATTCCAATTTCGATTACAAACTTCTTTTAGCTACTAAATATTTGGTTTTAAAGTATACCATTTTCAAAATCATTCAAAATTGTGGAACGACTCCTGCTGCCTATAAATACGGGAGCTAGTTCCTTAACCAGACAGTTTGATTCTGGTACCGACACGAGTAGTACAGCAGTAGCCTTGAGCGCCTCTTGGTTCTTCTAAATTCGATCGAAGAGTTCGTGAACCTACGCCGTCGACCCAGCCCTGGGACCACTGAGCGGAGTCTCTTCGAGGCGTGGTGCTGCAAGCTGTCCACGCGCTCCGCCTGTCCTTGCGCTCCGCCCAGACGCCGTGCTGCGTGCGCGCTGTCCGCGCACTCCGCCTGTCTGCGCGCTCCGCCAGACGCCGTGCTGCGTGTGCGCTGTCCACGCGCTCGACCTGTCCACGTGCTCCGGCTGCACACCGTGCTGCATGCGGGCTGACATCATGCTCCGCCGACTACTAGTCTGCTAAAAAAATCATCTCACGTCGCATCACCCATCTTTTTTTAAATAAATTGTATTGTTACGAGCTGGGGTTCGGGATAAATTAATTAACGCTAATTTTACCGAAATAAACAAATACTTTAATAAACTTGACAACACACAACAGAAATCACAAATAAAGTCACTACACTATTACTTGTCGCACTGTACTGTCACACTGAGAATCACTTGTCTTCACTTTGATGTTCACTTCACCTTGTCCAAAACTAAACTGCGCTAGCCGACCCTCACGACGACTATTTATATCAGTCACGAAGATTCTGGAATCGAACAATCGCGAAAAGCCTACAAAATGCGAGTAGGTACTCGCATTACAGGTAGGTACATAGATCGTCTATTGTTTACGGGCATTGACCTTTGAACCTGACCTTGATCTATTGTTATTACGTGAGTACGTATTCGAGTACTTTCTTTCGAATATTCTACATGCTTCTACGATTTATCTAGAACCTTCGTGACCTATCTACGTCATTCTAATAGCTCTTCGGCGTAACAGTATTATTTCCTGTTATTAGACTTTTATCTGTCGCTTCACGACAAGACCTAATATAATGTAGTAGAAATGTCGCACAGCGAATTTTACGATATTAAAAAGCTTCAAGAGTATACATTGAATAAAGATACAGAGGGAGGGACAGTCAAAGTAGGAGACATAAGAATTTTGAAGATTAAAACAGCAGATTCAGACAACGTGAAGGTTTTATATAAACAATCTTATATGGAAGAAAATTATCAAGAATTAAAATTACTGAACATTCGTCGAGCACAGGCTCAATTAGTTCCTCTGTATACCTCAAAGTTACCATTATCTGATAAGAAAAAAGCAGATTTTTGTATCCGTGGTTAACTAAACACCACTTTTATATTTCTTTATTTCATAAGAAGTTATTTTTTAGTAATTTACGTTTTTTTATTTCGTAAAGCGTTATTTTTTGTATACATGGTTAACTAAAAACCAGATTTATTATGTTCTTTATTTTGTAAGGCGTTATTTTTTGTATTCTTGGTTAACTAAAAACCACTTAATTTCTTTATTTTGTGAGGCTTTTTAAATATTAATGGAAACTAAATGACATAATGTCAAGTTACCTCAGTTTTTGATTACGATTATAAGAAAAGAAACATTGATACATAACAAGAAGACTGATTGCAATAATTATGAGACTGATTACTATAATTATCGAGTAGAATTAAGGCTTACCCACGTAAGAAGTGCCTTGTGTTCGTTAGCATTAAATACTAATTATTTTTAATTTAAACTGATTGTGTAACGCGACAACTACAGCGGGACGCGCCAGCTGCTGCGCATGCCAAACGACCGTGCGAGAGTCCCCCGGCTCCCCGCGTACCTCGCCCGATAAGATCCACGCGCCTATAAAAGGCCGCGCTCCAGCCAGCATAGGCAGTCTGCGTTCGGCACGGAACGAGTGCAACAGCCGCATCGACTTAGGTCGGTCTCCTCTGCCTCGCCTCTTGTCGAGCCTAGACTAGCGCCCGTCGTGTATTATTTTGATAGTTGTGTTGGCAGTCGTTAGCGAACCGCATAATTGTCAGATAGTGCACGGCGCGACGCAAGTAGGGTTTATAGAAAACAAGACTGTTAGGCCGCATAATTGTAATATTAGGTATTATCTCTCTGTTATCGCCATAAGCATCTTCTTTGTTTTTTTTTATTTCATTCTTTCATCCATCCATGGCATCCATCTGGTGGCTAGGAGTGAAAGAGACAATCACGAACTGGCAGGAAGCTGTATCCCTGATAAGGACGACGTTTGCGCCGAAGAGACCAGCTTATCTGGTGTATGATGAAATCGTTGGCGATAAGCAGCAGAGTCCGTTGGCCACAGAATTGTTTGTTGCTAAAAAGCGAGCCCTTATGGCGGAGTTATATACATACTACACAATTGATGAATATATGAACGATAAACAAATAGTTTAAATAAAAAAATATATATATATTAGAACTAATGATAAAAATAATTTCTTTTATTAAATTTTATATAATTATCTAATATTCCCTACATTAACAAAATAAATAATTACCCGTCTAAATTCACAACACACCTGAATAGAAAATATAGTACCCAAATTATACATATGTAATACTATAATAATACTATAACACCTTCTAAAATATGTACTTATATAATTACAATAAAGAATAAACAAATAAAATATGACTAGAATAAATACTAAAAAATATATTTATTTAATTACTTACTACATTACATTACATAAATACAATAAATAAAATAATTTGTATATTAATTAAGTACCATGATTTAAAACAGTTAACAATAATATCTCTAAAATGGCTGGCATAAATTAGTACTTCCTCTCTCCTAATTGCTGTGCCCGACAGGGTCCACAATGTACTTATATTATGTATACTTACCATCCAAAAAACTTTGTGGAACGCAATAAATGACTGAATACTGAATACTGAATACTGAGTTGCCTAAGCCTTGTCTTACTACATCGCAAGGCCTGGATCTCTTGTATACTTCCCTACATATAAGTATAAGAGATAGAATACCAAGAGATTCTGTTGCGACCTTTGACGAGTTCTTGGCAAAGGTACGTCAAATTGAAGAATCAGTCGCTGCACGATCAGGATTCAACTCAAGCAACACCTCTGCCACTCCATCAGGAAAACGACCCAGGTGTACCTTCTGCCGTGTTTTTGGCCACAATGAACAGGAGTGTCGCAAGAAAAACATCAAAGGCAAGACTTCCACGAAAGATGTCGCGGCAATTCCAGCCGCATCTACACTAACGCCTACTCACAAAATCACCTGTTACGGTTGCGGTGAGCCCGGTGTAGTCAGGAGTAAATGTCCAAAGTGCAGCAAAAACAAAGTTGGTGCAGTGGACGTCGGTTTTTATTCCTTCAACTCATCAACCCTGGCATATACAGCACGACTTAGGCCAACTGTCAAGATTTGTATCGCTGGCGTCAGCGGTCAAGCTCACATCTATTCTGGGGCCAAGCTAAGTGTCGCATCTACGTCATTGTATGGTATGTTAAAGCGAAAGGGAGTTGAATTCAAAACTGAAAACGCGACGATTACCCTTGCTGATGGCTTACGGCGGAGACAGCCTATCAAGACAGCTTCGCTGACAGTCACATTATGTGGTCGGAAGATCCCCACAAATTTTGTCGAGTTGCCCGAATTACACGATAACCGAACGCTCCTAGGAGTAGATTTCATCCAAGATGCAGGCATCGTGCTCAACCTGCCTCAGTTAATATTCCATTTCTTGAATGAGCCTGGCAAGAAGTACGAGCTCTTCAATGAGGAAGAAGTTGATGCATCCGTTTCCACGGTGCAAACAGAACCTGAGAAAACCGAACCAATGCTTAGTCCGTTGTCCACGACACCGTCCCAAACTTCACATATTCCTGAGGAATGTAATATGGCAGATTCGTATGGACCACCTCCATTAATTGAGTACTGTACGCCGCCGCAATCGCCCTCGCGACCAGAACCTAAGCTAACTGGCTACTCGCCGAGATTTGTCGGGTCATTGTTTCGGGATGCACAATCAAATATTAATAGTGCTGAGGTAACACTCTCCCCACACAGCCAGCAGCTATTTGGTTCCAACATCGATATTGCTATGGTCTCAGTATCTGATTCGGGAGACCCAACCACCGAAGAGAATATCCAGCTGAATACTGTATTGGAACGTCATTCTGATGTCTTTATTGGTAACGGAGAACCAGCTAGCCTCGTGGAGCACAGCATAGACACTGGAAATCACAAACCGATTGCTGTGCCCCCATATCGACTATCACCACAACGTAAAGAAATTCTACGCAAGGAGGTTAATCAGATGCTAGCAGTAGGTATTATCACGCCATCGAAATCTCCGCGGGCAGCACCTGTTGTAACGGTCCCTAAAAAGAACGGTGATATAAGGGTCTGCATAGATTATCGCCAGCTAAATAGTATAACCGTGGTTGACGCGTATCCCTTACCTAGGATAGATGACTTATTACATGAAGCCAAACCGACACCTTATATGTCATCTTTGGAACTTAGAGCGGGGTACTGGCAAATTAAAGTCCGTAATGAAGATCAGGAAAAGACGGCCTTCGTCACACCGTTCGGACTTTACCAATTCAAGCGAATGCCCTTCGGATTACGTAACGCTCCAGCGACTTTCCAGCGGTTTATCGACAGATTGAGGCTGCAACTAGACGGAGTAAAGTTACTGGCTTATTTGGATGACCTAGTACTGCTCTCTCCATCGTTTGAACAGCACCTGCAAGACCTGGATAGACTTTTCCAATTGCTGCGGGAAAATAATGTCGTTGTAAACCGGCAAAAGTGTCGATTTTGTCAAGATCAGATTCCCTACCTAGGACACATCATAACCAAAACAGGCTTGTGCACAGATCCTGCGAAAATATCAGCTATACTCGATATGCCAGCGCCGAAGAATGTACGGCAGGTACAATCTTTCCTGCAAACTTATTCCTGGTATCGTCGTTTCGTACCGCACTTTGCGAAGATTACCCAACCACTTACTCGATTGACGAAAAAGGACGCAACATGGGAGTGGGGAACTAGTCAGAGGATGCTTTCAGTGAGCTTAAACGATGTCTAACTAGTGCACCAATCTTATGTCAAGCAGACTTCAGTAAACCATATATAATTAAAACAGAGGCTAGTGAATACGCCATTGGAGCTGTTTTGGTGCAGGGGGAGGGCCCAACTGAGCACCCCGTGGAATATGCAATCCGCTTATTGACTAAGGCGGAACGGAATTATTCCACCACGGAGCGCGAAGCATTAGCAGTCATATGGGGTGTATCAAAGTTTAGAGGCTACATAGAAGGCTCCACAGTAGTAATTGCCACCGACCATCAGGCACTAAAATGGCTGATGTCTATCAAATCACCCACAGGGCGACTTGCTAGATGGGCATTACAACTCCAACCGTACAATTTATCAGTGGAATATATACCAGGGAAAACTAATGTGATTGCTGACAACCGTTCAAGACCGTCGTGCTCTTAACTGCAAGAAAGTTATGGAGTAGGAATAGTATCCGTAAATATGCCCCGCCGCTCTGCAGCCGAAATACGACAAGAACAACTGAAAGATAGCTATTTGAAGGCAGTCATGGATGCACTGGAGAAACCAGTTCAAAATGAAGATGCTGTTTATTGGGCCAATAAAGGTTATATCATGAATAATGGACTACTACACCGCTATATACAAGATAGTGACAACGATAGCGCCCAATTGGTCATCCCTCAACATGAAAGGTCGACCATACTTTCGCAGTACCACGATGATCCTACCGCTGGTCATTTCGGTGCTGACAAAACCTTCCGCCGGATAGCTGCTAGGTATTATTGGAAAGGAATGCGAAAGGAAATCGAACAATACGTCCAAGACTGTATCAAGTGCCAACGATACAAACCTAGTAACTTAACCTTTGGTATGCCGGAACGTGGAACCGCGCAATCCCGTTATACTGCCGGAACGCGGATCCGCGCTGAAACGACTCCACGCGATTTTTTGCATTTTTCTGTAGTATTTACATACAGGTAAAGTTTAAAATCGTAGAAAGGAGTTCCTATTGAATGAAGTTAGCTTCTAAAGCGGTCAAACCATTCATTTTCATTCGTAATTCGTGTGAAATGTTCAATCGAAACATTCAATTGTTACTGTGTTCTCGGCGTACGTGACGGAGTTAAATAAAACGTTTTTGTGAAGATACATCGTGCAAAAGTAAGTAAAATATCGTTTTTTCTATAAGTAGTTCTATATTATAGTACTATTTAATAAAAATATTACGAAAAAGTACTTAAAAACACCTGAAAAATCGACGTAAACTTTAGCTCTGACCGTTAGCCTCGGCACCTGTTGATTTGAACCACTCGTATCTTGGTTTTATTATTTTACAAAGAAGTGAGTTTATTTGCACTTTTGAAGGTAATTATATGGAGATTTCGAAGAAATATTACATCAACTGCGAATACGCAACATTTCGTCAAGATTCTAGTTGAGACTTGTGCCAACCGATTTGAGCGCGGATCCGCGTTCCGGCTTTCAGAATATTCAAATACAGTATGTTTTAAAATTGTTTGAAGTCTGGTATGCCGAAACGCAGATCCGCGATTGACCGCGAATTATTTGATTAGTAAGGAACTGAAATCATGTAGGTCCATGTGTATATTACGGTTTAGCACGGATGGTGCTATAAACATTGTTATTATTTCTTCTAGGTATTTACTTTAATATAATTTTCGATTTGTTATAGGTTATAAACAATGGTTGTTTTCTTAGATGTTGATAATTATCTTAACAAAGAAGATTACCGTTTGTGTATTCACGATTTGAAATGGCCATGGAGGGAAACGCACTTCGTGAAACTGAATGTATGTGCCGTGTGTGGCTTGCCTACCAATCCAAAGCTTATTGCTCATTTTTTTCGCCGCACTGACACTAATATTACTTTTCAAGTGCTAGTTAACACTAAACTTTTTTGGTGCCAAAGGTGTATGTTCGCTATTTATGACCATTACCCGAGTGATGAATGCCAATTCTGTGCTGTATAGTATAAGTGTGGCTTGATGCTTCAAAGTTAATAAATATGTTCTTTATATGTATAAACTAACAAGTTGTTTCAATGCTGAATTCCACTTATTTATTTGTCTGTAACACACTGATTTATTAGCGATGGTTTTGGATTCAGGAATTTTTCCCATATATTGGTAATGGCGCTGAACTGTGAAATCTCTTTTGAATTATCTAGCATGATTTATATTGGGCATGGGAATAAAAAATTACATTTACAATTAAAATCGTATGCACTAACACTATGTAGATGGAGTCAAGTGAAATGGATCGTGGCTGCACAGGGACACCACCCCCACGTGCTGTCCCAATAAGCATGGCCTTGCCGGTGCAGTTATCTCCCAATGGAACTCTACGAGTTCCATCTAATGAACACGTTCTCATACATGTAACTGGATCTGGAAATATTCAGGTAAACTTTTACGTTACTCGTCATTTTTATCTTATTTTTGGGTATTATTTTTTCGGAAGTTGAATTCCATTGCGAATAAATCTTGTTTTAGGCTCTGCGAGGTACAATAAATGAAGAGGCCAGGGGATTAGACTTTAACGAAGAAGAGGATTCACCTTCCCTTGCGGTTAGTCAGTTGTCAATTAACTGTTTTTAGACATAATAATAACCGATAAATGTTTATTTCAATTTTTCTTTTTGCTCTAGATGCGTGATGATGAATATTTACCGTCTTCGTTGGCTGAGGCTTTAGCGGTAGATTCTGGTAGCGAAATTGATGAATGGGAAGACTATGATGATATCGACCTAATTCGGATTTTAGAGACGGATGAAGCTAATAGGGAAGAAGAAATGGTGGCAGAAGATGTTGAATTACTCCAAGGGCATGAAAGTGTGCCGGAAAATGTGTTAACTTGGTACGAAAATTTTGACCAGTTCACAGGTGTTGAAGAGTCTTATCAAGAGCTGTCTGGTCCCACTATTCAGGAAACTTCCCCCATAAATATATTCAAAGTTATTTGGGACCGGCAAATCATGGAAACGATAGTAGAACAGACTAATGTATATGCTTGGCAAATTATAGCTCGTGCAAGTGCAAGCGAAGAAGGCATCACTAATGGGTCGCGTCTTCACGATTGGGATGAGACTACGGTGGAAGAATTATATCAATTTTTCGGTATATTGATTTACATGTCACTATGTAACAGAGCTAGGCTCGATGAATATTGGACGACAGGTGTACTAGGTATGCCATGCTTTAGAAAAATTATGAGCAAAAATAGATTTATTTTACTATTACGATTTTTACACTTCATCGATAATGACTATCTCATAGACGCTATTCAAGGGTATGAGCGAAAAATATATAAAATAGCCCCAATCGTCGAGCACTGCAACAAAAAATTCGCTGAAATATATATTCCACGCAAAGCCCTTAGCATAGATGAGTCCCTTTTATTATGGAAAGGTCATCTATCTTGGATACAGTGCATAAGGACAAAAGCCGCAAGATTTGGCATCAAGACGTATGAGTTATGTGAGGCGGAAACGGGCTACCTATTAAAATTTGTAATATATGCGGGAAAAAATCAAGATGCCGGAGTAGCTATGCATGGCTTTACAAACTCAACATCTAAAATTGTCTTGAAGTTGTCAGAGGGTTACCTTGATAAAGGTCATTGTCTATACATGGACAATTTTTATAACTCGGTCGGCTTAGCACGTTTTTTAAAGTATAGACGCACAGACGTTGTAGGTACTCTTAATCGCCGCAGAGTGGAAACCCCTTCCTTAATTAAAAATTTAAATGAACGTCAAATGCAAAAAGGAGACATTGTTGCTGCACACTGCGGAAATGTTACTGTTTTAGCCTGGAGAGATGTAAAGTTGGTAACAATGATTTCAACTTATCATAAAAATGACACAGCTCCAGGCCGCAGAGCAGGCGTCGAATGTGAGAAACCGCTTGTAGTACACAACTACAATAAACACATGGGAGGAGTAGATCTAAAGGACCAGAAAATCTCCGCTTATTTAATGGAACGTAAAAGAGGTCTCAAGTGGTACATCAAAGTTTTTAGGCGCTTGCTTAACTGTAGCATTTTAAACAGTTATATAATACACAGGTGCCATGAAAGAGGAAAAAAAATGACTCACAGGCAGTTTCGCTTTGCTTTGGCGGAGGCCCTGTCTTTGGAAAGTATTTATATACAACGCATTAGGCCCCCTGCAAACTCAGGTTACGATCGCTATAGCGGAAACCATTTCCCTGCACATTTCACCGATGACGTTGGAAGAACTGAGCGACCAAATAAACGCATGAACCTGCACAAAAGGGGACGTTGCGTCAATTGTACGGCAAATAAAATCCGTAAAGAGACCAACATAATTTGCACAGGGTGCAACGTTTTTCTTTGTGTAGGTCAGTGCTGGCGCGAATACCACACCCCATCTAGTAATTAGTTAGTCTAGTAAATAGTCTTTTATTGATTATAATAAAAATCGATCAAAACTTTGAAAGCATTTTTCATAACCCATAACATCCTGTATATGAATGGACTAGTCTGGGCCGGAACGCGGATCCGCGCTTGGAAATGCAACAAAAATGTGCAATAAAGAAACTTATGTGTTTCTAAAATATTTTACCAGGGATAACTATTTTATAGTTTTATTACGAACTCAATATATCGAAGAATATACTAAAACAAAAAAAAGTCAAATTAAAATAACTATTTTTGTATTATCTGCGTTTTACCAAAGAATTAACATTTTTTTCCGTGTCGTAAGAAATAATGATTTATAATAAATACACCACTCATGCTGTTTTACTATATTCTACACTTATAAAACTTGGATTCATTGTCTTTTATAATCAAAAATCAGGTAGAAGATACGTTTTCTAATCTTAATGATATTTGATTTCAAACTTAATGTTGCGCGGCCGCGCGATCTCTCCGTATATTCGCGGCATACAGCGGTACCATAACTGTGCCAGTTGCGGCATACCAAAGGTTAAAACCAGCAGGGTTATTACAGACTACTGCAATGAATCAGAGATGGGAAACATTATCTTTTGACTTATTTGGACCTCTTCCTCCGACTTCAGATAATAAAACCTGGATATTCATTGTCGAGGATATCACCACTCGTTGGGTTGAATTATTTGCTTTAGAGCAAGCTAACGCTGAGGCTTGTGCAACTGTATTACTCAATGAAGTCTTTTTGCGTTATGGAGTCCCTCGACGACTGTTAAGCGACAACGGAACGCAGTTTGTTAGTTCAGTAATGCAAATCTTGCTTACTGCCTAGATATACAACATGCGTTCACCCCGGTCTATCATCCAGAAGCAAACCCAGTCGAGAGAAAGAACCGAGACCTAAAAACTCAGCTTGCAATTTTGGTGGACAGAGATCACCGTGCTTGGGCGGAAAGGCTGCCGAGCATCAGATATGCTATGAATACATCAAACTGTCTTAGCACAGGATATACACCGGCGTACCTTACCTTTGGCAGATGTTAAACATGATCTTCGTCAGATAGCTGTATCAGAAAATTTTATACCCGAAATAACCCCTAAACTCATTCTATTAGCAGATACCACTAAGAGAGCGAGAGAAGTGCAAGAAAACAAAGAAGAAACAAGAAATAAGTGGATGGATGAACGTCGGCGACCTGCTCCTGCCTATCAACCCGGCGACCTTGTCCTGGTTGCGGCCAATATCCTGAGCAACGCAGCCCGCTACCACACGGTTAAGCTGGCTCCACGTCGCGACGGGCCCTACATTATTCTGCGACGGCATGGGCCCTGCTCTTATGAAGTAGCACACCCGTCCGACCCGGAAATCCCACTGGGTGTTTACCATTCCTCCGCACTGAGCCCATACCAGGGCTCAGCCTTAAACTTACCTAACCCAGAAAGACCTTTGCGCAGACGCGGTAGGCCAAGGAAGCAGCCGGCAGCCACGGAAGCATCAACTGGTCTCCTCGTCGGGACGTCTTCGGGACCAGAGGGGGAGACTGTAACGCGACAACTACAGCGGGACGCGCCAGCTGCTGCGCATGCCAAACAACCGTGCGAGAGTCCCCCGGCTCCCCGCATACCTCGCCCGACAAGATCCACGCGCCTATAAAAGGCCGCGCTCCAGCCAGCATAGGCAGTCTGCGTTCGGCACGGAACGAGTGCAACAGCCGCATCGACTTAGGTCTCCTCTGCCTCGCCTCTTGTTGAGCCTAGACTAGCGCCCGTCGTGTATTATTTTGATAGTTGTGTTGGCAGTCGTTAGCGAACCGCATAATTGTCAGATAGTGCACGGCGCGACGCAAGTAGGGTTTATAGGAAACAAGACTGTTAGGCCGCATAATTGTAATATTAGGTATTATCTCTCTGTTATCGCCATAAGCATCTTCTTTGTTTTTTTTTTATTTCATTCTTTTATTTATAGTAAATAGTTGTAAATCGTTATTGCGACTTTTAATTGTCTCCTCACACATAACCACAACAACATACAACTGGGGCCCTAGTCTGCTATTTCAATTGACTCAGAATGACCGTCCAATAGCACTAAATGACATAAGAAATGACAGATTTCGTAGAGAAAACTGTCAAAAATCAACCATTATGAAGTCACTGAATCACAATTCTGACACAACTGAATAGTAGACTCGGCACCCTGTAATTAAGCCAAACTTTAATAAATCTTAAGTTAATTAAACTACTGCTTTATATAATAGTGTTTTTTATTATCATTATTAATTATTATCATTGTTTATTCCCAGATAATATGACGATAGTGACACTTTACCTTATTAATTATTGTAATATTTTCATGCATTTCTTTAAAAAGTGACATTTCATGAAATTAATTGGAAAAGTGACACTATTTCGGGTGAAAAATAAAAATATTAAAAAAAATAGGTATTATTTTGTTACACTTATTTGAGTTCTCATGAAAGCTGAGACGAGCACCAATTGCATTGAGCATAAAAGAAAATGTATTTGTTACAAATGCACTTTTGCAAGGTTTTTTTATTTGGAAACTTTACACGCCTATACTGAAAATTGACGTTTTCGTGTTAGTGACGGTTTGATTCTCAACGTGCGATATGTGGTGCAATTTTTTTAAGAACGAAGCAGCGCCAAGTTTATTGAAAATCGTACAATATGTATCCCTTCTTTACAAGAATAACGTGACATCTCATTAAACGTGATTTTTTTGTTATTTGATATTCAAAACCGCGATGTCAAATTTTATTTTCTACAAAAACGCGGCAATTTTACAGTGAATATTCGAGAAGTTATGAGTGAAAGAGACGGGACGGCCGCGGCAAATGGCCTTGTCACGTTGTCTCTTTCGGTGACGTGACAAAAAAACGTGACACCACGAGTATACCACGTTTTTTATTTTAACTTTTATAATGTGATATAGTTATTTAACTCGTTTTTGTTGTAAAACTCGTGTGTGCATTGAGAATGATATAATTTATATTGTCACATTATTGATGAAAAAGTCACAACTTTCCTTTGTGATATATTTGATTGTAACGATGATGTTGATAAATCGTTTTAAAATACTATGGGTTACCTTATTTATTATCATTATTTTTGAAAACTTTTTAGTTTATGCTTATATTATTGCAAAATGGTACATTATACTTGCTAAAATAAAATAACTTTAACGAATTTGTTTTTCAGATGGGATCGCGATCTAGGAGGTTAGTTGAATTAGCTACAGGTGTTAAAAACAATTTAAGTGTACAACCAAATGATTCAAACTCTCAGATAGATATTTATACACAAGACGAAAATGAAAATGCTAACAGCTCGAACTTGCAAACATCAACAGAAGGTATTTTTTACTTGGATTAATATTAATTGTTCTAGTTATGTTCCTTTAATTTCATTATTTCAATCCTCTTTGTAGACAAAGACGTCGCAGCAGATTCCAACCGATCTCGTATTAATTCGACTAGTAGCAGCAGTTCCTCTAGTTCAAGCAGTTCTTCAAGTTTTAGCAGTTCTTCAAGCAGTGGTCCATCAATATATCATAGTAAGTTAGTTTAAATGTTGAGTGTAGGGGTGTAGTATTTGTGAGAATAGGGTTAGGTATCTAAACTTCTACACTTCAAAAATGTATTGCAATTTTAATGTTTCAGACAGCGATGACTCAGTAAAGGATCCTGATTATGTAGTTCAACAAACAAGACATGCTGAATGTTCTTCTGATACTGACGTGGAACAAGATGTCACTACCAACTGTAATAACATTTTGGATGATCAACATTTTTTAACATCTAATATGGAATCAGAAGAACCACATTTATCTACAAACGAACCTGCTATGGTATACTACGATCTCGGAGTGACAGAGAACAGCGACTATTCTGCGATTGAAAACGTAAGTAACGAGAATGCTGCAATCCCAGTAGTCTATAATTCTAGTCCAACTAAAACTGGTAAAAAAAGAACATTAAATGAAGCAAACTGGAAAGTCAATGTAGCTAAACGACTGAGAAATAGTGGGAAGCCTTATCAATCTACCAAATAAAAAAAAAACATACCAAGTCGTGAATTGAAACCTGCTTGTAAAGACAACTGTAAATTTAAATACGGCTCTAAATTTACAGAGGAGCAAAGACAGACTATTTTAAATGATTACTGGAACTTAGGTGATATAGAAAAACAATGGACGTTTATAGCTATTAGTGTAGACATAGTCATCCCAAAACAACGTTACGTTAAAGTTGATTCGGATGGAAATGTGGCATGTATTCGAAACAACAACAATGCTTTCTTTCTGACTATTTCTGGTGAAAAAACAAGAGTTAGTAAATTATTCTTCAAAAACACTTTGGGGATTAATAATCGACCCATAGAAACAGCTTTGAAAAAGAAAAATAGCAACACTAATATTTCTTCCATTTCTTCCATGAAAGATAACCGAGGTACTCATTCAAACCATCATTCAGTGAACGAAAGCATTAAAAATGACATCAAATTGTTTATTGAGTGTATACCAAACATTGAGTCACACTACATCCGAGCTAACTCAAAACGACACTATATTGATGGTAGCAAAGCTATCACAGATCTTCATAGAGATTATGTGGAAAAATGCAAAACTCAAAACGTCCCCTATGGAACCTACATTACGTTTTATCGTATTTTCACACAAGATTTTAACATTTCGTTTTTCACTCCTAAAAAAGATCTATGCGATGTATGTGAAGCCTATAAAAACAGCCAAAATGAAGAGAAAGA
The DNA here is from genome assembly GCA_947256265.1 of Acronicta leporina. Classification (NCBI taxonomy): domain Eukaryota; kingdom Metazoa; phylum Arthropoda; class Insecta; order Lepidoptera; family Noctuidae; genus Acronicta; species Acronicta leporina. The sequence goes on along the minus strand of OX366533.1, from coordinate 3,734,891 downwards.
ATGTAAGAAGCAAGATTATGAATTACATATTAAAGAAAAGAATTTGTCGCGTATTGAATAAGAAAAAGATAAGAACAACAAAAATAATTTATTAGCGGTCTATGATCTTCAAGCAGTGTTCCAATGCCCCAAAGGAGACGTCTCAGTTTTCTACTACAAGTCCAAATTAAATGTACTTTAACTATTTATAACTTACAAACTAATTCAGTTGAGAGTTACGTATGGGATGAATCTAATGCCAATAGAGGTGTCAACGAAATTGGTACTTGTGTTTACAAATATCTGGAGAAAATTTCTGCAACAGCTGAAGACCTCGATGTTGTCTTTTATTCGGATAATTGTGCCGGACAGCAGAAAATAAGTTTATGATCTCAATGAACACTTACGCAGTCAAAACTCTGCCGAATCTCAATTCAATCACACACAAATACCTCATTAAAGGACATACGCAAAACGAGGGGGATTCAGCTCACTCTCAAATCGAGAGAGAAGTTAAAAGGCAACTGAAATCAGGACCGATGTATACACCTGACGCATTTATCGGGGCTATAAAGGCGGCAAGGAAAAAAAGCGAGGCATTTCATGATAATGAAATGTGTTTCGATGTTTTTTTTTTAAAGATTGGAAAATTATATGCACTCAAGTGAATTTTGTTATAACGAAAGATGAAGACAATATTACTGTAAAACTGGCTGCACTAAAGATAATAAAAGTTCAAAGATCTGATCCCGATGCCATATTTTTCAAAGAATCGTACGCTGATGAATTATTCAAGAAAGCTATAGTGGTGAAGAAAAAGCGAAATCATAATAACCAAAGCACTAATTTACATTTGCAAAAAGCCTATCTTCAGAAATCTGGACTAGCCGGAAAAAAACTGATCTCATGGATTTGGTCAATAAAAACCTCATTCCTAGATACCACAAGCCATTTTACGAATCCTTGTGATAAGACTGATTAAGTATAAAGATTTTTTGAATTGTATTTTTTACCCGACTGCCGAAGGAGGAGGGTTATTTAGAAATAGTGTTTTATTGGTCTTAAGAGAATTTTTGATTCTATGATTATGAAGAGTAGAGTAATGACAATGTTCCTATTTTGAATTTCTAATAAGTACTATAACACTCAGTGCCATATTTGTGTTAGAAGTCATTTATGACTATTATATAACTTTAAGCAGTTAAATTTTTGATTTTTTCTTTATATTTGAAGTAACTTTTTAGTTTATAATTTTAATAAAAGCGAGTACTTAGTACTCTATGTGATTGATTGTGATCTCATCGCTCGTTTAAAAAAAAAAGATGTAACACAAAATTTACGAATTTTGACCTTTTACAATAAAACGCATATTCATTGCGTAAAGATTAGGTAGAATTCAACAGCCGATATGTCAAAATAGAGCAAGATACGCGATCGGTCTTCTTTTTTCAATAAACAGGATTGGACAGGACGATTCCAATCAATGGCGGGATTCAGTGATGAACCGGCAGTGACTGAAAGTGAGAGTGTTGTTCTGTGGTGTAATGGTGGTGTAACACGAAATAAATCTGATTTTGACTAAAAGGTAACTATGAAAGTTTACAATTATTTTATAATAAAATGCATATCTTTGAGATACTTCGTTTTTTTAGAAAAATAATTTGATGATGATTAAAATTAATTCTGTTTTGTTTTAAAAATGTAGCATGTTCGAAAAATTATAACGTAATACTTCAGTTTAATTTTAAAAAATATGTCTTTTTCATTGGAGTAATTGAGTAACCATCGCTTTATAGTAAAACATAAACAGTAGCTAAAGTATGATTCTGATTTACTTCATTTTATTATTTACGCGAATAGGAAATTTCAAATTGTATGAAATGTTTAACGTTAATGCTGTTTATTCGAAAATAACATTTTCAAATTATAATTTACTATCATGTTCGTCTTTAACTTTTTAGGTTATTATAGAACAATGGCGTCATCTTGGAGGTCCCGTAGAATCCTAGGTTTGTTTCAAACTGGAAATAACCAAGAACCATCTATTAATGAAGAACTCGACCACATAATTAGTCACGATGAGGTAAATAATTATATAATTATCATAACCAATCCTTACGGGTTCAAAATACGAGAAATTAAAGTTTTTAGCTTTCATTTAAGGCACTTCGGACACACAATCGAGTTATGCAGAAAGAAAGCTAAGGCTGACGCTGGTACCAGCGCAGAGCGAAAACCGGATCCTCCAAAGCCTAAACCTGAAATAGCTGTAGCCGGAACACAAGCTCCATCACCATCCCAGCCGAAGTTTAGCTGCTATGGTTGTGGTAGACCTGGAACAGTGCGAAGTAAATGCCCGAACTGTACTTCAGTTAAAGTTGAAAAGATGAGCTTCTGTGCCTTAGACGTGAAAGTGGATTCTCGTCGTCGACCTATAGTGGGAATAGGCATTGGGAACATTACCGGGACAGCGTATGTCGACTCGTGTGCTAAATCTAGTGTGGCCTCGTACGTGTTGTACAGATGTTTACAACGCATGGGTTACAAATTTAATGAACGACAAGCTACTGTCACTTTAGCTGATGGCATTGGAAAACGGCAGAAGGTTTTGTCGGTTGACGTCGATATCAAACTATGTGATCGTGTAGTACCAACGACATTCATAATATTACCAGAGTCACGGGAGAATCGAACGTCGCTCGCGGTCGGTTTTATACAAGATGCTGGTATGGTTTTGAATATTCCACAACTGACATGGCATTTTATAGATCAGCCTGAGTCAATCTATGATCTCAGAGAGGAAGACGACTCAGAAAACACGATATCCTACATAGATAATATGTCTCCAGGCTTAGATGCGCGTCTCAAAACAGGATTTCCCATCAAATCTATACTGGAGGAGATGCGGTTAGAAACCGAAATATCTCCCATGGGCATCACTCCGGTTTCTGAGGGCAGCCCACCGTGCATGTGCCTGAAACAATAGAGATGCCAGCCGAGCCTGTAACGCCGAACGGTAGTAGCAATAGGAAATTGAATCAACCTGATTTGCCAGCAACAAGTGCGAGTCATAATTATCGCCTGATCCCAATTGACTTATCATCGCCAGCTAAACGGGCGCGACCCCTCTTCGTTGGATATTCTCCCAGCTTTGTAGATTTTATATACCAGGATGCTCGTCATAACATTTTGTATACGAAGTGGATCTGTCCCCACATTCCAGAGCGCTATTTCGTAGTGATAGTGGCGGTGATGATATACATCTGAACGCTGTATCGGTGGTTGACATCGAATCCACAATGTTTGAGGTTTATTTTTAAACTAAATACTATATTTTGACACGGTTTTCAGCGTTATTACTGCTTTATTACACCTGTCATCCGGGCACCGACCCACGTTTCCTGGACACCAAAATTTTTGATTTTCACAAATTTTCATTTTCGACTTAGAAAAAATACAAAATTTTTCAGTTCTCCAAATTTACTTACAATTTTAAATTCTATTCGATACTACCTTGTCTGGAACCACTCCCGGCGTGCGTCCCGGTGACCGCGACCTGTGAAAAAACAGTCAAATTGGTATTTTGTTAAAAAATTACCTAAAATACAGTTTTTCCCAATTTTCTTCCAAATTTTCTACCCCACGCACCCCATATTCCTGTTTAGTCCTGTAGCGCTCGGCGTCCCGCACCCGCTGGTACCCCACAAGTGGGGGTAACTCGCAGGAAAAACTTAAAAATTGCCACCCTTAACTTAACGCATCTGACACCATATTTTAACGTTGTCACACCTTAGACACACCGAGGTTTCCTTATACTTCGATACATTTAGTACAACGAGGTTTATTTTTAAACTAAATACTATATTTTGACACGGTTTTCAGCGTTATTACTGCTTTATTTCATTACACCTGTCATCCGGGCACCGATCCACGTTTCCTGGACACCAAAATTTTTGATTTTCGCAAATTTTCATTTTCGACTTAGAAATAATACAAAATTTTTCAGTACTCCAAATTTACATACTATAAAGTATTATATTATAAAGACAGATGCTAGTAATTTTGCCTTAGGAGCAGTTTTGGTCCAGGGGGAGGGTGATAAAGAGCACCTCGTAGAATATGCCAGCCGACTCCTAAATCCAGCTGAAAGGAATTATTCGACAACTCAAAAAGAAGCCCTGGCAGTAGTTTGGGCACTTAACAAGTTTAGAGGCTACATCGAAGGGTTACCTATAACTGTGGTAACTGATCATCAGGCATTAAAGTGGCTTATGACCCTAAAGACACCTACTGGACGACTTGCACGTTGGGCTCTTCAATTACAAGGTTATGATCTTACCATCAAGTACTCGCCTGGAAGAACCAATGTTATTGCGGACGCACTATCGCGACCTTCCTGCAAATCATGTGATGATGCCGATAGTAAAGTAGATTGCTCTATCTGTAGTACAGTGGTTGACATGCCTACTCGTAGCCCTGGTGAGACACGTCTAGAGCAATTAAAGGATGAGGGTTTGGCCAAAATCATGCAAGCACTTGAAAACTCCGATCGTAACGAGGATGCTATATACTGGAGTGGCAAAGGATACGTTATGAACAATGGCCTATTGTATAGATATGCTGCAGCTGGAGACCATGAGGAAGCACAATTAGTTGTACCACAACACGAATGGTCTAATGTCCTTGCGGCATACCATGATCATCCACTAGCTGGACATTATGGTGCAGACAAAACTTACGAGAGAATTATGAGAAGGTACTACTGGAAAGGCATGAGAAGATATATAGAGGCATACATACGTAATTGTCTCCCATGTCAGCGGTATAAACCATCTAACTTGAAACCAGCTGGGTTATTGCAAACAACTGCTAAAGATTCGAGGTTGTGGCGTTTGATCTATTTGGACCGTTGCCTGTTTCTACTAATGGTATGGCCTGGATTTTGATCGTAGAGGATGTTGCTACTGGTTGGGTGGAACTATTTGCATTGCAAAGCGCTAGCGCTGAGAACTGCGCCAATGTCTTAATCGACGAGGTTTTCCTCCGATATGGAGTGCCAAGGCGGCTAATCAGTGATAACGGGCCTCAGTTTGTCAGTGCGGTCATGCAACAGGTCACGCACTGTCTAGGCATAAAACACAAATTCACTCCTGTGTATCATCCCGCTGCGAATCCTGTGGAAAGGAAGAACCGTGATCTTAAAACACAACTTTCTATATTTGTGGAAGAAGATCATCGAGCATGGGATGGAAGATTAGCAAGTGTTAGATTTGCTATGAACACAGCAAGTAGCCTTACTACTGGCTATAGTCCAAGCTACCTAACTTTCGGTCGTGAACTCAGGACACCGCATGATAACTATAATGATCTGCGCCAAATCATATCTTCTGAAATCTTTATTCCGGAGATCACTCCTAAACTACTCTCGCTGGCCAATACCTTAGCCATCGCTCAAGAAATACGGGAAGGCAAGGAAGACCGTAGAAAAGAATACGCAGACCGTGGTCAACGAACAGAACCCGGGGATTTCGTTATGATTACTTCGCATACTCTTAGTAAGGCTTCACAAGGGATAAGCTCCAAATTTTCGCCACGACGAGATGGGCCCTACCTAATCCTGCAGCAGCAGGGAGCATCTTCTTATGTGATTGCAGATCCCAAAAAACCAGATGAGGCAGCGGGGGTCTACCATACATCTGCTTTAGTTCCGTATCGTACGGAAGATCCTAGTGCCACTTTGCCGGCACCTGTGCGACCTTTGCGGAAAAGAGGTCGACCTAGGAAAACGACACCCACTACTGCAGGAGAGAGACGTCGAGGCCGCCCTAGAAAAACCCCTGCTTAGACACAACGAGTAACTGTCTCTTCGTCGGGACGCCATCAGATCCAGAGGGGGAGACTGTAGCACAATAATAATAAAATACGTTAGTACGCGCGACGAGCGGGCGCACGCGCCCCCCGCCTGCGCCGCTGCTCACAGAACCCGCCGAGCCCCTCCACAACGCGCCGACGCACCGCCCAGCCCGGCCATCTATATAAATCGCCGCACGCCTCAGTAACAGTCAGTCATACACCCGCCGACGTCGAGGCCGAGAGGACGTGTTGCCTGCGCCCCCGCTCTCCTGCTACGATCGTCTCGCTGCGCCCCGCCGCAGTGCCCCACAGTCTCCGACTGCAACCATATTTGATCAAAAGCTGCCTTTTTCGAGGCGGCGGCTGATTTTCCTGTCCTATCAGATCATGGTTCGGTCGTGATTAGGCCCCTTCAGGGTAAAAACCACAGTTTCGTGGTCCTCGGTGGAAACCAATCGGTGCCAACGAAGCCGAGTGGGGTGTTGACCCGATACACCCGCTGCGCCCCTTCTGGGCAAAGCGAAAATCGGAAGGAGCTAGGACCACCGGCCTTGGGGGGTCTCCTAGTCGTCCTAGCTCTAACCCCGTTCTTTTACAGCTCCTCTAGTACTTCGGTGCTAGAGCATAGGAACCCGTTCGCACAATAAGATTGGCGACGGGAGACAAGCTAGGGTACACTACAGGTACACACACCTCCCTGCCTATACCCGGCAGGGAGGGTTCACTCACCTCCCCGGGGAAGTTAGTGATAGGAACCCATTAAAATAATCCCTTTAATCTTTCCCTCTCGGACATCTCTTCAAGATGTCTGACGCCCAGCTAGTAAGCTTTTTTAAGGAGGTCCTCTTAAAGGACCCCGAATTCATCGCCAAATATGGCAAATTCCTTAACCGCGAGCCGCGCGCTCAACGTCCCACTCGCCCCGCTCCAATTCCCGATAGTCCGGCCACACCGGACGCAGATGTTCCCTGCATTGTTAGGGAACAATTCGATTCTCCGGAAAGCCCGGAGAATAATTTTTATGACCAGGACCTATTGTCCGGTTCCCCGAACCCCGCGATAGCGAACAATAGGTTCGCTACGCTATTGTCCGACGCTGAGGAATGCGATGCACGTGCATCCACTTCGGCTGTCACTACCCGCCCTCAAAGGGTGCCGATGGACACGTCGGCACCGCGCGACTCCGAGTCTGAGGAATCCCTCACAGACTCAGCCTCATCTGATTCGTCAGATGGGTTCATCCCTGTAGCAGGGAAAAAGAGACCGCGTAAAAACAAGGCCACCAACGGTGCCCCTTCAAAGGCCCTCAAAACCACTGAGGTTCCCCCCGCCTCAGAAGCCCCTCAGCCCGCGACCCCCGCACAGGCAGCCCCTTCCCCCCCCTCAGCATCTCGCCTTAAGACCCAGCCCTCCCAGGCCGCGCCTAAAAAGGGCAAAGCCCTTCCTCCAGTTTTCGTCCACGACAAGGAGTCCTGGGTCGATATCGCAAAGGCGTGTGTTGATCAAAAGATCAACTACACAGGTGCCGTCTCGGTAAGCGATGGCATCAAAGTCACCATACCGTATCCCGACGGTTATAGGGCATTCACGGCCCTACTCAACGAGCGTAAAATTAATTTCCATACTTTTACGCTTGCTGAGGAGAAATCACTCAGAGTAGTAATCAAAGGCGTCCCCAAGGAGATTGCTACGGCAGATATCCTTGAGGATCTCAAAGCCCAAAAAATCCCCGTGTCCGAAGTGCATCGCATGCACCGAGGCCGCGGAGGTAAAGAGTACAATATGGTACTCGCTATCATCGATCCCACAGATGCCTGCAAAGACATCTTTAAGATCAAAGACGTATGCCACCTCTCTGGCATACATGTACAGAGAGGTGGTCATAGTCATAAATCTCAATTGGCAAATTTTATGGAAAGGCTGACCCAACTAGTGTTGTCACATCCACTTGATAAGTTTTTAATTTTGGGTGACTTTAACCTCCGTGGCTTGATTAGCTGGGCGAAACACCCTAGCATCAATGATTTGAGAGCCGAATTGACCCTTAACTCTGACTATCTTGTTGATTTCGTGGATACCCTCTCCACCTGTAATCTTGGCCAGTATAATGGTGAGCGTAATTGTAACCAGCGAATACTGGACTTGGTGCTGTCCAATGACTTGGTCTCTGTACGTGCGTGTGACTCGCCGCTTATAAAAGAGGATCCCCACCACAAGTCTTTGTGTATACATGCCAAATTTGTTAAAATTCGTATGCTTCCACCCGAGCGTATAATTAAGTACATGTATAACCGAGCTAATTATGAGGCTATTTCGGCCGAACTATCTGACACTGACTGGAAACGGCTATTAACTGTTATACCACTGGATGAGGCCGTAAGTCATTTCTATGACCGTTTATATGAGCTCCGTGAAAAACACGTACCCCGTAAGACTTTAACGTCAAAATCATATCCTCCTTGGTACAGTACTGCGCTGATTAAAGTGCTAAGAGAAAAAGGGAAATTTCATTTAAGATATAAAACATATGGTAATCTCGGCGAAGACCAATCTTTCACTCTTCTTCGTCAGCGTGCCAAACAACTTGAAAAAGAGTGTTTTAATTCCTATATACATAATATTGAAGATCAAATAACAAAAGATCCTAAGAGTTTCTGGGCTTACATAAAAAGTAAAAATAAATCAGGTTCCTGTCCCAAATCAATGACATACATGGGCACTTCCGCTAACACTGGACAGGGTATAAGTAATCTATTTAGTAGGTACTTTCTTTCAACTTTTAATAAACCAGGTTCTCTTAGTGGAGGCATTACGGCCCCGGAAAACGGACATCATTCAAGTGTTAGCATTGCGTCTTTAACGGTGGATCCCAAAGTTGTTTTGAGCTTACTTAAACATTTGGATCTATCCCAGTCGGGTGGCCCTGACCACATTCCCCCATTGTTTATAACAAGTTGCGCTGATAGTCTCTTGGTACCAATAAGTATAATTTTTAATCGATCTCTCTGTGAAGGCTTGGTTCCGTCAGTTTGGAAAATGGCATTCATCACCCCGGTCTTTAAAAAGGGTGACATTACTGACGTCGAAAACTACAGGCCCATATCGAAATTATGCTTGTTTGCCAAACTGTTGGAAAGAATAGTTTATGACCAGGTGTACCGTATGCTGAGATGCTCCTTCAGTGAAGACCAGCATGGCTTTCTTAAGGGTCGTTCCACTGTATCTAATCTTTCACTTGCCAACGACTTTGTGACAGCTGGTATGGAGCAACGTGCTCAGGTGGACATCATTTACACAGATTACAGTAAATGCTTTGATCGAATTGATCATGCTATTCTCCTAAACAAGCTTGCGTCAGCTGGAATCCACGGCGATCTTCTTAGGTGGTTTTCGTCGTATATAGATAATCGTAGCCAAGCGGTGGTGCTGAGTGGGTACACGTCAACTTGGTCTCCAGTACCTTCTGGTGTCCCTCAAGGTTCCCTGTTAGGTCCATTATTATTCACAATCTTTATAATGGACATAGGTCACTGTTTTCTTAGTTCCAAAATACTATGTTTTCTTAGTTCCAAAATACTATTATTTGCGGATGACATGAAGGTCCTTAAGGTGATTCGTAGTTCTGAGGACGTTGAAGACCTGCAGGCAGATCTGGACAGGTTTGAAGCTTATTGCTCACTCAATAAACTCGACCTCAATGTATCCAAATGTCTCTGCGTAACATTTACGCGCAATCATCAAACTATTGAGTCTAGTTACACTCTGAAGAACGTAAAGTTATCGAAAGTCCACGAGATCAAAGATCTCGGCGTGATCCATGACTCAAAGCTTTTGTTTGATAAGCATATTCATAGTATTGTCAAAAGAGCGTCGAAGTCATTGGGATTTGTCCTGCGCATGTCATCAAATTTTCATAATATCAAGACCCTGAAAATCCTATACTGTGCTTATGTCCGAAGCCAACTTGAATACGCGTCCCAAATATGGAACCCCCAGTACAAGATCTATATATCACGAATCGAACGCATTCAGGGTAAATTCCTCAGGTACCTAGACTTTAGAACTCACCAGTACTCCAGAGATTATGATCATAGGTGTAGGAGATATCATTTCTTACCTCTTGAAACCTGGAGAAATATAGACGACATTTGCTATATTATTAATATAGCTAACGGGAAAGTCGATTGTCCTGAATTATTGTCCAAAATATGCCTGAGAACCAACACCCGCCGCTTAAGGCAGCGTGCTCTCCTTAATATCCCATCGGCTAAGACGAACTATAGAGCCAACACTTTTATCTCACGAGCATGTAATTCTTTTAATCAACTGCCGTCTCAGATTGACCTATTTTGTTCAAGCACTACTTCAGTTAAAACACTCTTAGCCAATAACTTCTTTGTTAATTAGGTTTTTACGATAATCACCATAAGCTTTATGTAATGCAAGACTGACTGGCTAATAATTTGATAATTATTTAATGATTATAAAGTATTTAAATGTGAGCTATTGTTTTGATGAAACATTGTGTAAAACTTAGGTACTGATTATTTGGTATTGTTTTTTTTTTAATTAGATATTTTTAACTATTTCTATTTAAAAATTGAGAATATTTGTACTATTTTGCCTATAATCTAGGTTCCAAAAGGGAATCATGAACATGTGTGGCGGCATGTTGATTAATAATAAATATAAATACTATGATTGATTATTCAATGCAAATTTTGTTTCATTTTAAAAAATATAATTATTTTTTGTATTTCTTTTGTTACAAAACGATGCAATAATACATAAGCCAATATTATCATATTTTTATTAATAATAAAACGAAGTATTTTGGAATATATTTTAATATGCTCTTGCTAATTTATACAAAAGAGAATTATTTAGAATTGTTGCATGTCTTTTTCATCTACTAACTAAAGTCAGAATTTTAATTCGACTCCAGATTTGACATTAGCTACTGTCATTTTGTGAAATAATGATACCACATATAATAGTGTAGTGATGAACACAAAAATCGATAAACATGTGTGTGCCATCAGTGTGCCAATTAAAGACTAAATTATTGATTTTTATTTAAATAAATACATAATTATTCATAATAATTATTTATTAATTAGTAATCGCTGCTCTATTTTATAAAAAGTTAATATTTTTGTTTTTATATTAAAAACAAAACTTATAATAAAAGAGCTTAGATAGTTTTCAGTATTGGCAACCCGTGCGCGCTCGTGCAGCTATCACCATTTTGTTATTCGTGTCATTCGGCTTTATTCTCCCAGTCTGACTGCACGAATATCTTATTTCATTGCTAATCGATATTTTGTTATTTTGTTGGGTTTTTGTTAAAGTGTTGTTACGTTGTGTTTGTTGTTACGTTTATAGTTTTTGTGAACTTTGAGTGAATCTATTTGTTTTGGTTTTCCATCAAAATGGATCCTCAGCCAAGTACATCACAAAAAGACGTGGATGTTTTCTTGTCCCCAAGAAAAAAACGTCCACGAAAAGCTTTCACTGTTACTGAAAAAGTAATGATCCGCAACGCCTACAAATACGTGAAAAATGAAATTTCTGCGCGAGGCCTTTGAAGTTGTGGAAGAAAATGAATGTATGAGCAAAGTTGCTGACATATTGGGAATAACCTCACGCTCTGTTTGTAACGTTTTGAAGGAAGTAAATAAAGGTGCGCCGCCAACTCCTCCTAAAAAAACTGGACCAAAGCGAAGTTTCAAAGATAAAATTGATGAATTTACATTCTCTGCAATACGAAGAATTGTTCATCAGTTATTTTACCGAAATGTTCAATTCCAACCATTGCAAACGTAAGTCAATCAGTCAGACAGTATTATTTTATACCTACATCTTTTATATATAAGTAATGATTCCAAGCTATTATAAAATTTACTATTTTAGATTCTACAAGTGATGAACGATGATTCAGAAATGCCCAAGATTTCCAAAGACACCCTCAGAAAAATTTTGAAGCATCTTAATTTTAAATTTGTTGCACGGTCACGCAAGAGCACAATTATTTATCGAAATGATATAATAACATGGCGCCAGCGTTACTTGCGATCTATATGTCAGTTTCGACGAGAAGGGAGACATATATATTATCAAGATGAAACTTGGGTTAACGCAGGTAAGGCTAACATTTATACACAAAATGAATTTATATACATTTTACATTAAATTTAATAGTAATATTGAATGTTCATGTACTATATTTATTTTAAGGTCATACTGTAAAAAAAACTTGGGTGGACAAGAAAGTCACATCATCTCGACAAGCGTCTTTGGAGGGACTGACCACTGGATTAAAAAATCCATCTGGAAAAGGCAAACGTCTCATAATTAGCCATATAGGTAGTGAAGAAGGCTTCCTGGAAGAGGGGCTCATGATTTTTGAAGCAAAGAAAAATTGTGAAGATTACCATGATGAGATGAATGCAGTTTGTTTTGAGGAGTGGTTCGCTGGAGTCTTACCAAAATTAAGACCAAACTCAATTGTGGTGATGGATAATGCACCTTACCACTCCCGAAAATTGGAAGCGGCACCAAAAATGAGCTGGAAAAAAGCTGCCATTCAAGATTGGCTTTTAAATAAAAATATTCATTACGAACCAGATATGGTTAAAGCTACGCTTTTAGAGCTGATTGCACATAACGAGTCTTTTAATAAGTACGCTGTAGACGAAATGGCAGCACAACATGGGATCACGGTTTTAAGACTGCCCCCTTACCATTGCGAGCTATCGAATTGATATGGGCGCAGGTAAAGGGGCATGTAGCTCAAAATAATAAAACCTTCAAATTGACAGACGTGAGAAATTTATTTCAGGAAGGCATTCAAAAAATTACGGCTACCGAATGGTCTAAATGCGTATCCCATGTTGTCAAAGAAGAGGAAAAAATGAGTAGGCTAGATATGTTAATTGACAATATCACAGACACATTTATAATAAATGTTACAGAAAGTGACAGCGATAGCGATGACGGCGACAATTTATAAAATAAATTATTACCATAATACATCTATCTGTTTTATTTGTCATGTTCCTTCATGATCACATTTTTTTATTTATTTCACACACAATTTTAAAAGAAAAGTCTCAGATCGTTAATTAATCGTCAAAACTAAACTATCGGTTCAGAAATATTTAATTTCCTGATATACTTAGTTTACGAGAGTAAAATTATAAACGAGAAGAATCGATCCGGAAATATTCCATTTCCATATCGAATAATTTCGCAACGTCACTATTTAGTACTTGTCATAACGTTGCAACACTGAAATTGTCAAATCTGGAATCGAATTAAAATTCCGAGTATAGAATTTTTTGGCATAAACTGATTTAACTCAAAACTTTTTTTGCTTCAATTTTTTTAAGGTATAATAGATAATTAAGATAAAAGTAACCATTTATATTAAAAGGCCATAGTTTTGTCAATCAAAATCAGTAGTTAAATTATCGAAACATCTAGTAAGTGGTCTAAAACTTTGAATCAAAGACAAGTCGGAATAAGTTGAAAACTTTAATCGCCGATTCCCACAAGTTGTAGTTTTGAGTTGATGCGTCATGTTGATTATTGTGCCTTAAACTAATTTCATGGTGTAACTAAACCATTGTTTTGGTAATTTTTTTATTTAAAAAAATATAAATTTAGCAAAACAATGGTTTATGTACTATAAAACTCGGTGCCATAATTGTATTAGAAGTCATTTATGACTATTATATAACTTTAAGGCAGTTAAATTTTTGTTTTTTTCTTTATATTTGAAGTAATTTTTTAGTTTATAATTTTAACAAAAGCGAGTACTTAGTACTCTATGTGATTGATTGTGATCTCATGTTGATTATTGTGCCTTAAACTAATTTCATGGTGTAATTAAACCATTGTTTTGGTAAATTTGTATTTTTTTAAATACAATATATTTAGTTTTCAAAGTGTGTTTTATTTAACTTATTACACAGCCTTACACCTTCAATGTGATATATCAATATGTTACAAGAATTTTTGACATATTTTCATTAAAAACGTGACATGTGATTCTGTGTTTTTTTAAACCAGTTTTTTTACCCATTTGATATTTAACTGGAGTTTTTTTTTCTTATTTTTATAAAGATCATTAATAAATGCAACAATTTAATTGTTTTCCCACCGTAAAATTATTAATATTTTAGAATTTATAAACACTTCAATGTTTGTAATTGCTCTCCTGTAAAGTTGTGGTTTAAGAAATACCACATTATTCTTGTAAAGAGGCGGTATGTAGTATTCCCATAAGTATCTAATGCTTTTGTGGAACGTACATAATGGACATATATATGGACCGATGAAAGAAATCGTCTCGCCGTACAAACTGTAAAAAGTGAATTATGCGTTTTCTTTAATATAGATGTTAGTTGCATTGAATTCAAAGATGCCATCTCAGGCAATAAGACTTTATTAAAAGCAGTCGGGTCGAGTTCTAAATATAGAAAAAAGGAGAATGGTGTTTAGTAAGTAAGTTTACCAGTACACAAAGTACATTTATCTTAGTGTTGCCCAAATTCAGTCTTGGTCTTGCAGTCTTGGTCTTGTTCTTGCGTTTTTGCAAGACCAAGACCAAGAACAAGACCGCGTATTTTTAGCAAGACCAAGACCAAGACTGACCGTGCAAGACTTGAGCAAGAACAAGACATAGCCTGCAAGACTCTTGCGTCTTGCAGCTAGGACTTAGCGCTATTTCACTGAGTAGTTAGGTGTATAGGTAGGTACGCTTAGGAATTCTATGAGACGCAAAAAACTGTATCAAAGAATATGAAAAACTGGACCTATGCGCATTACGACTAATACCATAAACATAGCGAATAAAAAAATATCTATTAAAATCAAACTGAGTGCATGCATAGTTATGTTTTAACCATCGGCACTTTGATAATGCGGCATCAAAGGTTTTGTACTTACTTCTCAAAGAAATTTGCCGCTTTTCGGAAGTACATGGTTATGATACACGCGCCGGCGGCTTCTTTTGAAATCTAAAACAATCGTTGCCGCCACGCCGAAATCATAACATTTGACACTATTTGATTGCCGCCATAGGGCGTAGGTATACTCATGCAGAATAATTTCCTAGTAGAGTACCTACAGGTGTTCCAAAGAATAAATAAGTTTCAGAGTGCTTAGAATGAAAATGAATACATTATACTGATCACGCAAGTAGTATTACGATTAGGATAAAATGGTAAGGATAGGTAGTAGATGTCATATTAATTCATTCTAGTAAGTATATATTATAATATTGATTACTTATATGGTTTTAAACTAATTACTTAGGTACTATTATTGTACATTTAGTCATTATATTTCTTAAGTTTTTACAAGAAAAAATAGCAAAAAAGTGTTCAAATATCACCCGTTTAATAAATATTGTAGCCACTTTTAAATATACTTGAAACGTGTGAAAAAATTCTACAAAACTAATAAAATAATATAAAAAGCGTAGGTACTTACCTACTAATAAAATAAAAAGCCTGCGATAAGAGTTTTGTATTACTTACCAGCCCGAATATCTCTGAGAGAGATGATGAGAGTAAGTATTTACTAGCTGTGCCCGCGACTTCGTCCACGAGGAATAGTAACTTTGGAGGTATAGTGACGTTCAGGACTTATTTATTTATTTTAAAACTTCTGTCATCAAACATACAAACGAACTCTTCAGCTTTATAATATTAGTATAGATGTACGCCAAAACATTCACTTATATGTAAAGAATAGTGATTGGCACTAATTCTATTTTATTCACGCGTCGCGTCTGTACAAGTAGGTAATATTTAGTGTGTGTTTGTACGCCGCACGCGGCATTGTTTGATTTGCGGTGGCATCCTTTTCATAGAGCCGGCACGTGGCGAGGCGGCGCGGTAGAAAGCAAGGAAACGTACTATAAATAAAGGAATTATTTTAATTCCAGTCATTTCCAATTGAGCTGTGCTTCGAGTCTAACTTAATAATTGTTTTTACTAATTCTCGTTGTTTTCTAAAAACGTATCACGTGTACAATTTAATATGAGTGACGAAGATTCAAATTATTCTAGTCCGAGTAACGAGAGTTTGAGTCACAGATCTAAAAGACCCAAAAGCAAATTTGAGGAGTTTTTCGAAATAATTCATGCATCCCAAACTGCCTTCTGTAAATTGTGCCAACATAAAAAGATTGAAATAAAAATGAAAAACAGAAACACTTCAGGCTTAAGGAAACATCTAATATCTTTCCACAAAAAGGAATCAGAAATATTTCTTCCTGTTAAACCAAAATTAAGTGGAGATATCACAAGCTTTTTAGTAACCGCTGGAAGAAGTGGACAGGTAAGAATATTTTTTTAACAGTTAAAAGAATTTTAACTCCGCGTAGCTATTCATGCGATACTTTCAAAAACGCCATTAACTTACGTAAGTATTTTTGAGTTAGTGGTGTTTTCACAGTTTTCATCTAGGGGTGCGACATATTAAGTATGTAATTATCGTCTTAAATATTTTTTATAAACACCCATATTTTCATTTAATCGGCCAGTAACAACTAAGTACTTTATTTTGGTAAATTACAGTACAGTGCAACCTTAATATAACAAATATCAATTTAACGATTTTCTCGATTTAACAACAACAAACCTCCTCCTCTTATACGCTCAAACCTAGTATGGGCCAGGCCACAACAGTGCGTTGCGGCGTCGCATCGCAAAAATCAACGACGCCGCACAACGCATCGTGGAAATTTCCGATGCGCTGCCGCAGCGTACAAATCTGCGATGCGACAACGCTTTGCCGTTTAGTCGGTGTCCATACTTTGAACGACCTGCACGTGTTTTTTAAGCGATATGGCGCAGTACGATGTCGACCACCTGATATCTTTAATTTACGAACGTCCCGTCCTTTGGGACAAAACTATATCACAATTCAAAGACAAATTTTTAAAAACAGAAGCATGGAGGGAAGTGTGTACAAGTTTATATTCAAATTTTGAGGAGTTAAATAGTGTTGAAAAAACAAAACTCGGTAAGTACTTATAAACATTTATATTTTTGTTAACTGCCAACTAAGACCTCCAATGTTACTATTAAAATAATTACAAAATTCGTTTCTGATTATGTTAGCTCCTGTTCTACTTTCATGTGTTGTTTCGTGTAAAATTTGCAAAGAATCGTCAATAATCATTTCTTCAAACGTTTGTGCGCCATCTCGATTCAATACAAAGTTGTGTAATACACAGCATGCTTTTATAATGTCTATTGTGAAATCGTAAGAAACATTAATGGGTCGATGAAATATGCGCCATTTATTTGCGAGTATGCCAAAAGCGCTCTCAACATATCGTCTGGCTCGGCTCAAACGATAATTAAAAACTCGTTTTTCTATCGATAAAAACTTCCCAGAATATGGGCGCATTATATTATTTGTCAGTGGTAATCCTTCATCCGCCACGAAGACAAAAGGAATTTCTTTTTGAAAGCCAGGTAACGGTTTTGGCGGAGGTATAGATAATTGACCTTTTTTTAATAAGTCGTATAGATTTGAGTTCTGAAAAACAGTGGAGTCACATTCCTTACCATATGCACCTATATCGACATATATAAATTTGTAATTCGTATCAACAAGTGCTAATAGAACAATGGAATTATAATTTTTATAATTGAAAAATAGGGATCCACTGTGATCCGGGCTCAATATACGAATGTGTTTTCCATCTAGCGCTCCTATACAATTAGGAAAGTTGGTCTTTTTTTCATACTCTTGAGCAATTTGTTCCATCAGCTCTGTTGTAATTTTTGGTAATTCCAACCTTTTAAGAATGTTCCATACAATACGACAAACAAATTTTATTATTCCTGTTATTGTAGATTTTCCACGATAATATGTGAAATGCATATCTTTAAAAGTATTTCCCGTCGCCAGGTACCTGAAAGAAAACAAAATAAATCATTATTCGTCATATTTTTTTAGGTAACGATGTCATAAAGAAATGGAGAGGAATCAAGGATAATTTTACAAAATACGAAAAAAAATTAAACGAGCAATGTAAATCCGGAGCTGGGGCCAAAAAAATTAAACAATATCATCTATACGACCAGCTCCTATTTCTGAAAAAGAATTCTCAAAATAAAACAACATCAAGTCTTGACGATGAAGAAATAAGACCAAGCACCTCAACCCAACAAAGCCAGCAACCTGTCATGCCACGTTACCAGCCTGCATCGCGTAAAAGAAAAATTGACGAAGACGAATTTGAGAAGAATATTATAGCTGCTTTAAAAACACCTGAAAGTAGACATTTATCTTTTTTTAAAGGAATTTTGCCATCATTGGAAAAATTGAATGATAATCAAACAATAATTTTCCAAAGTCGTGTCCTACAGTTATTAAGTGATTTACACCAACCATCATACTATCCCAGCCACTATCAAACTTCACAAACATCCGTCCAAGCAAACTATCAAACATCTCAAACAACTGTTCAGACTGGCTATCAAACAGCTCAAATGTCTATGCAGAGTGGCTACCAATCAGCTCAAATGCCTATGCAGAGTGGCTATCAAACATCCATTCAACGCAGTGCCTTCCAAAGCGGATGCGAAACATCGCCGGCACCTATGCAATCGTCTCCACAAACGCCAAGGAATGATGATGTAAATGAGCCAGAACAAATTCATTTCGATGAGGAACTAACAAATTTGACGAATGACACACAATCGGAATACGAGTTTTGAATAACACTAAATTATGAAAATGATTAAACAGTATGATTATAGTAAAAATAGTTTATTTTTTTCTTACCTTACAGTTAATCCCAGCATCTCCAGAGGTTCGATGGGTTTTCTAAATATGTATTTCTTTTGTAAATGAGGCTTTATCAAACTAAGAAGTTCTTCAAAACTTACTACACTCATCCTAAAGTAATCGAAAAATTTAACCTCGTCCGCTTTTAGCGCCTCATATTTCCTTTTGAAGTGGTTTCCATCTTTATTCATAATTGTCAGTAATGGGTGCACCCAGTACTTTCTTTTCTGTTTCTTTTTCTTAATACGCCTTAACGCAAGCAGAAGTAGAACACGCGCAGTGCGGTCCATGTCTCACTAGAAACTGAACTGACGGTTAGCGTCTTGTCGTACGATGTCGTATCCGATGAAATTTTTGCGTTGCGACATCGCATCGCATAGCTGTGCAATGTTGTTTTTGCGATGCGACGCCGCAACGCACTGTTGTGGCCTGGCCCTATGTTTTAAATAATAACAATAACACAAGATTTATTGTTTTGTTTCAGTCGGAAAACAGCAGTGACAACATCACGACAGCTACAGTTGATTGGGTGGTGAAAAAATATCTTCCCTTCTCATTTTTCGATGACGAAGCTACACAAGTATATTTTCGACGTATTTGCCCTAATATGGTGTTTCCTAAAAGGTCTACACTTAGAAGGAAAGTCAAAGAGCGATTTGAAGAGCTCCAATTGATTCTCAAGGAACGACTTCAACAATTATCATCTAAAATGTCTTTTACCATTGATGGGTGGACGTCAATTGCTGGTAGGAGTTACTACGGGGTTACTATTCATTATATAGACAACGAATGGAAGTATCAATCTGTAGTTCTTGATTTTATACCATCACGCGGTCGACATACTGGGGAAGATATTGCAACGATTTTCCATGAATGTTTATTGGAATATGGCATAATTGATAAAATACAAGGTATCACGGTCGACAACGCAACTGCAAATACCAAATTTATGTATGAACTGGGCAAACAGCTGCCGCCACACTTTGATTCAGACAATCAACATTTCCGGTGCTTTGCTCACATTTTAAACCTTGGTGTACAAGATTTATTAAAGACCTTAGCATTACACTGTGAGTCTGACACTAACGCGCAAGATCAGCAGTACGAAGACTATGCAGACGAAACTGAGGATGAGGAAGATGAAGAATCTGCACCAAATATTGCTGACTCGCGTACATATGTAACAAAGTTACGCAGTATTTCCAGTAAAATAAAAAGAAGTGAGATAGTGAAGAAGAAGTTTCAGTCTGCTTGTGAAGCAGCTGGCGTGCCATCAAATCTAAATACCATTCTTGACTGTCCAACGAGATGGAATTCCACACATGATATGATTGGATTTGGTTTAAAAGTGAGAGCGGGCATTGACATATTGTGCAGTTCTGTCACCGAATTAAATGATTTCCAAATCACAGCTAATGAATGGCAGGTACTCGAAAAATTACATAAATTTCTAATAAACTTTAAACTTTTAAGTACAAAACTTGGTGGAGACAAATATGTTACATTACCGCTAGTCATTGTATCATTCAATCTCTTGCTAGATAAAATTGAATCCATGGTAAAACAGTTAGATGAGAAACCTAATCGATCTGAAGTGGATGAAAGGCTCATTCTAGCTTTCCAAGCAGCTCGAGACAAAATGCTTAAACATTACAAGAAGAGCAACTGGATTTATTGTACTTCTTTAATTTTAGACCCAAGGCATAAGGCTCAGACTTTTGACCTGACAAAGTGGGGGAAGCAACTTAAAACAGAAAGTCTGCGCAAGTTCAATGAACTTTATGAAGAATATAAAAGTCTACACTCACTGAACAAATCTCTGGAATTACCAGAAAAAGAAAATAAAGTATGTGATGAAGATGAAGACGTAATAGACTTTGATAAACTCTATGAATGTCCCTCGACGTCATCTGGATCTTGTCTTCAAGGCTTAGTGATAGACGAGTTGGAGGAGTACCTGAGAAAACCAAGAACTGCCAGCTCGGAAGACATTTTAGATTGGTGGAGGACGCATGAGACAGAGTATCCGATTTTATCGAAAATGGCCCGTGATTTTCTCTCAATACCTGCAACTTCAGTACCTGCTGAGAGGTTATTTTCTAAAGCATCATTAGTAATTAGAAAACATAGAAATAGGTTAAGTGATGAGTCAGCCAGATGGTTACTTTGTATTAATTCTTGGTCAAAAAAAATTATATAAAGTATCATAACCTAATGATAAAGCTGTTGATTTGTGTTGTATTTTATTTTTTATTCAAATAAATGATAAATCGTAAAACTCTTTTATTAAATTTCTTATAAGTTGAGGGTTCAATCTCTTTCTAGACAGATAAGTATTGTTCTTTAAAATACAGTCAAGTTATTGTAATTAATTTGTTTTTTTACATGTTTTAGCAAATGTAAGCTTATAAATCATAAATGTTTATTAAGAAACAGTTACTTCCATGGAAAACGACATATAGGTCAGTTGATTTTTCGAATTTCTTATCAAATCTTCAGTTATTTATTAATCTGCTTGATCTTTACTATGGCTATGTTAATTCAAGCTCACAATGTTCCAATTCTAATACGTTTTTCTAAGATTTAAAGTAAACTTTAATAAATAGTAATAGACTAATAGGTAATTGCAAGACTTGCAAGACTCTTGCTGCAAGACCAAGACCAAGACCAAGACTGGGAGCGCAAGACCAAGACCAAGACCAAGACCAGGTGTATTGGCGCAAGACCAAGACCAAGACTGGCTAAGTCTCGTCTTGTTCTTGCATTTGGGCAACACTAATTTATCTACATAGAAAGAAAAAATTATAAAGAAATAAAAAAAAATTAAACATTGTCCGTTTTTTTCTTTGAACACATCTGGCATCCCTATAGGTACATAAGATTTGATCTCTCTCTCTCTTGAATCATAATTATGTACCTAAGGTACATAAGATTTGATCTCGTTAAAAATTCAATGAATTACCTATGTATGTTAATACATACATAGGTAATTCATTGAATTTTTAGGTATGCCATAGGCCTCTACTCCGTTCATCTATGATAGCCTTGTTTTTCAAGATTGCTAAAAAGTCCTCCGGTATAATCTGTAAAAATCTAGAATTCAATCAATTATAATTAATTGATTGAATTCTAGATTTTTATAATCTGTAAAAATCTAGAATTCAATCAATTATAATTAATTGATTGAATTCTAGATTTTTACAGATTATACCGGAGGACTTTTTAGCAATCTTGAAAAACAAGGCTATCATAGATGAACGGAGTAGAGGCCTATGGCATACCTAGATTGTTTGTTTTGATCTACCAATAAAAATACTACACATTTATTACACATTGCTTAGGTAGAATTATCTATTGTAAAAAAAGTTTGCTCGCGCCGTTTTTCGATGCAGGACTGCGGCGGCACGCCTATATTAAAAGAGCTCTGACTGCAAGTACAAAAATATTATTATATGTCTACCTAATGTAACTTGATTTCGATTAAACTTCAAAAATCTACATGTTGCTTTTATTTAGCACCCAGATATTTTTATAAGAGAGTTTGTTCTAATTTTATCTTCAAAAATAAAATATTCTGAACGTCTAGATTTGACAGCAGGTAAATGCGTCTAATAAAAAATAGTCGCATTTCCCCAGTTTTTATAACATCGCTTCTGATGTAGGTACCTAATAATTATTTAATATTTTCTTAATTTACTGAAAGATATGTGTGTAAAACTTTAGCTGAAGTAAAACATAACTATTCCAGGGTTCAAACATCACAGGTTTAAAACTTATTTAATGAAGACGCGTTTGCCCAAATATGGGAAAATGCGTCAAAAATTACTCTTTAAATAAAATATAAAAAAGTATATTTACTCGTATTTATTGTAACTAATGAAAGAAACAATTCATGAAGGTTGCAGACAGATAATTTTTTTATACATCTGCGTTAAGGATTTTTCCAAGAAATTTAAAGTTAGTGTAATAAAAATTTTGAAAAGAGACAGGTATTTATGTCATATAAATACCTTAATGTACCTTGTAATGTAACCTTGCAATATTAGAGAAAAATAGTAATTTGTTATACTATCCACCTTAATTGATCAATTATACCCACGGTGACCCTATGTTGAAGTACAGATTAATTTTATGCATTCAAATTGTTTTTAATATTATTATTTTACAAATATTTTTTATCATTAAGTGTGATGGACACTCGGGTGTACATGAAACCATACTATTCTGATGAGATGACTCTCGAACAACTCAAGTCTCAAACTATTTGTAACAGGACCAAACAATTTACGAATAAGCGAATGGGTCAGATGTCCTAAAAGAACTCGTAGAACTGCTATAATAAGGTGAATATACCTAGTTTACTGACCAAATTGGAATTGTACTACTTCGGAGCAATCTCTTCACCAACTGAATAAGCATAACACTAGATGTCTAACCCAAACCCAAATATACCATTTCATTTTAGACTAGGGGTTTCTTTTTCTTGTGTGCATTAAGGATATACAATGTTAGAAGCATACTAAGCTGTTTTTTACATTTTTGATACACATTGTATAACATTGTGTGTGTACTTATCAAAAATGTGTGCAAAAATTATACACTGGTGTTGAGAATGTAAAAATATATCCTTAACTAGCAATAAAAACAATGTAAAATACATGTTTTTCATGTCCCAAGGAAAAAAAAACTGGTAACCTACCTTACATTCAATACCTACCTACAATAAAATTTCAAACCAACTTGTTTTTCTTGAAATCTACAAAATATCAGTAAAAGTTGTGTCTGCACTTTATACTTACTTTTTTTACAAGGAACAATCTAATTAGCAATATTAATTTTTCTAAGGCACAAAAAAGATGTTAATTCTGAATTTTTAAACCAGTTTCAGTAACAGAAAAAAAACAACACATTATTTAATGAAAACAACAAAGCTCTGCCAAACTGGCACCTATTTCAACACATGTATTTTTGAGATAGGTAATTTATATTTTCATGCTCTGCATAGTTTGGGACTAGATGGTGCTGTGTAAAATGTAGCGGAATATGTCGCAGAATATTTCCCAAAAAACAATCTCTCGGTTCCAAAACAACAAGACGATAGGTATAAGATTTTTATGCCCTTACAATAACGTACGACAGTCGAAACAATATTACAACGACGTTTTTCTATTTCTTGTCAAAAGAATACACGGACTAAAAACCAGACAGCGAAATCCAAATAAAAACCACGACAATGACGATACTGAGTGTGGGTCACACACACTAGTTGAAAAAAAGCCGTGCTTTGATAATTTATGACACGAATGAATGCATTACAGAACTATAGAATGAAGAACACAAATTTCTTAAAAAAATACTAGCAAATAACGAACGAGAACTACACGACACTGACTGAACTAAACTAACCCAGCCCAGTCCCACACAGCAGAGCAGACCCAGTCACACAATTTCATGGATTTCATTTCACTTCAACAGAAGACAGTTGATCAGGCAGGCCACCAGGCCACCGTAGAGTAAGTATCAGTATTATATTGTAGTCCACAAAGTACATTATATTATGTTGTAGTCTTTGGTATGTATCAAAGAGTATAATATTTAAACTGTACATGTATAATTCTGGGCAGGCCACCCACGGCACTGCACGGCACCCACCCACCGGGGCCACTGTAGGCTTGTGTAGTACATGTACTATGTACTATTAGGAATTGATTCCCAACACAGACTAGTACGAACTATTCCTTTTCCTTTCTAGTACATCATTCCTTTAGTACTTTGTCGTTCGTCGTAGTCTCTGGCTCTCTGGTTCTGTACGAACTACGAACTGAGCGGTGAGTGACGGAGCGCTCCGTCGCTCACCGCTCATTTGATCTCGACTAGTACATTTGAACGACTGTACTATTATCCGTCGCTCACTAGCAAGAACAAAGCTATTTTGAACTTTATGTCTATGCTCCCTGTACGGTGCAACCATACATTTTCATAAATCAGCATTTTTACCGATTTAAAATAGTAGAATTTGTTTCTCAGTGGTAAGTTAATTTATAAAACGTCAAAAATTACAAAAGTAAAAAAAAGTTTAATTATTTGTTTTTTATTTTTGGTTGGTTTTTATTAGAAGAGAATAGAAAAGGAAATTACTTTGATTAAGTATTCTTATATTTAACATCTTATTTACGATTTTTTAGTTTAATTTTATATTAAACCATTTTTATCAATCAATCTTTACGCAAAATCATTCACTACCCCAACACCCCAACACTAAGGGTTGTAGGGTGGTATCATTATTTCTCTTCGAACTGTCAAGATAATGAATACAAATAAAAGTCGAAGTATAATCACAGGCTACTATGAGATACTAGTATATTGTAATCTCAGATTAAGTATATAAGTATTCTATTATCTGTGGTATATATAAGATGGAGCCTAACGCCAATTCTGCCTGCATACCTTCCCATATATCGCAGTGGGGTGTTAACTTTGACTATCTATCTATATGGACCCGCCTCTCATGATCATTCCCCTCTGTCAAGGTAGTGGATTAAAAAATCTAACGCGTTTTTAAAAACTGTTTCTGAAATCGATTTTTCATAAACAGAATCGTTTTCGCTCAGTAAGGTCATCATAAATGCTCCGTGTAAATACCGATAAATGGCAGTTAATGTATGCAAAAAAATATCTAATATCTTATTTAGATAAAGATGGAGTTATTTTCCGTATGTAAGTATTAAAGTTCATTTATTTCTATTTAAATCACATAATACTATTTATTAATAAAGATCGAGGACGTTACCGATTCAATAGTCGAGTATAAAATAATCGTTTAGTTCAAGCATGCACTCCCCACGAGACTACCCGCACTCCTCACGAGACTAGTATTTTTTTTTTTACTAACAATATCAGCCTTCTTCTAATAAACGTAAGATTTAAATTGAAAAATTCCATCAAAATGACATTTTTTGATTTTCAATTATATGTCTAAATGCAGAATTACCATTTTCACAATTTTTTTGGCAATTATAGATCTTATTGTAAAACATATAAGGCTTAAAACTTTAATTTTAATAAGTGTAGCGAGACATTTTGTTAATAGCCAATAGTATGTCACCATTTATGATTTCCAATTATAGGTCTTAATTAATGATGTGATAGTGATTGTTTACGATTTCAACTCGATATCGATATTATATTCGTGTTCAATGTAAGACCAAATTATAATAATTGCTAAAGATCACTAAAGATGAATATTATGAATTTATGATATTACTATTTTTTTATAAAATTTAATAAAATAACATTTTTGGAAATTATGTAACTAAGATTATTGATTATTTATGATATCCAGTGCTATTAGATATTTTCTTTGTTACTTTTTCAGATCTACAAAAGACCTTCATTTAAAATGAAGTAGTTGTGATTGATAAATAATAGCTTAAGCCGTTGCGGATAAATGTGTTAACAATTTTTTTTATAAATTAACATATTTAAATCGTATTTTAAAAATCATTTTATTTAACTTTATTGTTACATAAAACAGTTACACATTTCAATTACATTATGACAGGATTAAACTAAGATAAAATACACGTGTAACCCACACTAATGTTTGCGAAATAATATTACTTAGATAAGAAGTAAAATGCGTGCATTATTTAAGCAGACAAGGTAAGTACTCTTTAAGTATCAGAAACAATATTAGATTAAGTATTTAACCGTTTTAAAATGTCTATAGCCATTCTTTTAAACTTTAAGTGTGACAGCGCGAAAATATCCAACTCGATAAAGTGTGTGTTATACGTTTCGCAGAGGCGCCCGTGCCCCAGCGTGGGTTCTACACATAACTGTGTGGAACAACCGGGGCACGCGCGCCTCTCGACTCATCACAGTTCTAGGTACAATATAGCATATGTTATTAGTGATATAATTGCAGTCGAACCTGTTATTGCACAGACCATGAAGCATCATGAGCATTAGTAAAACGCGTCTGGACTCCATGCTTACAAGATTATAACGCTGTAATAATTGAACATATGACATTCCAAACACTTGCTGGTCGTAATTTTCGTAAAACTGCTATAAGTCACGCTTCCCTGTCACCACAGCGGTCGCGGTCGCATCTAAATACCAAATATCGATCATCGATGAATTCATTATCAGATATGTTCGGTACAAGCCAAGTCTCTGTAAGAACGATGACGTCATAATAAAATGATAAAATATTCATAAATAATGCATTTAGCTTGGTACGCAGTCCTCAACAGTTTTGGTAGTAAATAGTCAAATCATATTTATCCATTAGAAAAAGAACAAATGTAAAAGACGTTTACCAAACAAAGCTTGAAGTCCAGCTCGATTACTGTTGCAGATAAAATGTACATTAAGTTGAAAGTAGTAAAAACACAAATACGAATTCAATCGGTAACAATGTAGGTAAAATGATTCTATTTTTTTCTATGTATGTTACTATAATAGTTTAAACGATGGGTTGAATTAGACAATAATGTATAATTAACATTGAAAATGATTTCTAAGATACGGTACGGCTTGAAGGTCTGGGGTTTCTTTTACCGCTTAGGTGGAAATCCAGCACATGGCCCGCCTGATGGTAAGTGGTTACCGTAGCCTATGGACGCTTGCAACACCTGGGGTATCACTCGCCCGTTGCCGACCCTGTAAAAATCTTTTCACACCCGGTAGACAACACACACAACACCGGTATCCCCACTTGCTCACCGTTAGGTTAGGTTAGCGACATAATGAACAAAATCGTATTTACTCCTACTTATATCTCGTGGGAAACAAAACGCTCTGTCTAGTGTCATTCCTAATATATCAGCCTGGCAAAGAAAAGAATCAAACTAATTTGTATCAAAGTATTTGTAACAAAACGTCCCCAATATCCGCTCTATCTATACTAATATTATAAAGAGGAAAGATTTGTATGTATGTAACAAATAAACTCAAAAACTACAAGGCCGATTTCGAAAATTATTTCACGATTTGAATGCTACACTATTCAAGGTAGGCTATAGAATATGTATATCGAAAAAGTTAGCGACTTCTCTCACCAGTGCGTTTATTTTCCAATTACATACCTAGTATGTATTTATCTATACCTAAATAGTTTATTTCTTTTGTATTTAATTGGCATGTAATGTATAACAATGAGAGACATTGCATTGAAAATATGACGCAAGATATTTAGAGGTTGATTTTAATTTTGCAAATAAATAATTACATATAAAAATAATTTGTAATCGTTGTTACGTTTTTATTCATTCTTCCTAAAATAATCTATCGATATAAGATATCGACATAGTAGCTTCCTAATAATTTTTGTTGTGTCTTTTACGTTCGTATTGTCGTTAAATGTTATCTTCTTGTATGTTGACGTATTTGACCTCTATGTGTGCGTAAATTGTGTTAGTGGTGAAGATGTGTGAGTTCTTATCGATACAAAATGATTTTGAGTATGTGTGCAGCAATGTCTAGTGTTTCCTCCCCCGCACCAAAAGTGACAGACTTTTTTGTTCATAGAATTAAGCGCGTTACTTGTCCAGGGATAAATAAAAATATAATATAGTCAAAGGGTGTTAAACGCGAACATGAAATACGTTTAACCCCTTGCTGCATGCTTCATAGAGTAAAAAATCCTACATTCTTATGACTGGCTGCATCCGCTCAGTGCAATCAACATAAAATACGAAAAAATATCATAGATTCATAGACCAGTATCGATTTTGATAAATTATTTTACATTCCTTTTGCACTAGTTAATTCTATATTATTTATGGGAAGGTATGCAGAATTTGCGTTAAGGCTCCATGTACTTAATCTGAGGGGGCGTACCCATACCCAACTCTATTGTCAATGTCAATCTGACAGTGACTTTTAAAAAGACATCTGGACGCTGCTGTTTAATCTGTCCTCAGATCTAGAGGTTTTATATTAGGGTAATATTTAAGTAATACTATTATTGAATATATTCACTTAGCCATATTAGGATACCATACCTATTACTGGGTACCATACTACCATACCTACAACTCTTAAGTTAACCAATACGGAGATAACCAATACGGAGAGAATATGAATCTCAAAATGGTTGACTAATATTTGACTATTACCCAGTAATAGGTATGGTATCCTAATATGGCTCAAAACTACAGTATGTTCGGAAATTTATACAGCGCTAAATGTAGTGATTTTGTTTTCATTGAGTGTTTACTTTGTAACCATCACATTCAGCTTGCATACAAAGCCCGACGTGTATAATTTTGTCTTAAGAAATCGCACTCACACACGCACACGTCAAACAGAAGTAAGCAGTAGCGTTTTATTCTATTCGACATTTCGAATCATATATGCATCTCACTCACTCCCCCAAATCGTCTCGCTATGACGCGGTCGCAGCGGAGTAACTGTGTGTATGCGTGCGGCAAACTCCCGTAGCGCGCTCGTCGACGCACACAGCCCCGCAAGTCACCGCGAATATCAGTACACTGATCTCTCGGTGTGCCTATTATTTGACTAATATCTGGTAATAGTCTACGCTAAACTAATATATACTAATATGAATATACAACTCGTATCATAATATCTATACCTATTACGAATATATTAGTTACACCTCTACTCAGATCTGTCTGTTTGAAAACTGACAATGACAAAAAATACGACAGTTGACTTTGTTTGTTTTCTTCATTCCTTTCCTAAAAATTGTAATAAAATACTTCCAACGTTCAAAATTTATTCATTAATTAAACAGCGAAGCACATCCACAGTACTTTTTAAGTTTTTAGAAAATTTATTCTTGTGGTTAGTTTTATATCTTTGTGATCAAAATGTCGCAAGCTCGTTTTCCGTCTTGTATTCCGGTGCCTATAGAACATAAAATCCTGGTCACTGTCATAGAGAAGGCCAGAGACTGGGCCCTGATGCATGGAGTGGCTATGAGAGACAAGAAACACTTCAACAAAGATGTCATTCAGGTCCTATATTTTAATTACTTATATTTATTTTGTTTTTTTCGACTTTGTTTATTTTTATTTTCCGTACACACCGCTGTAAGTACAATAAATGGTATATTTTTAGGTCAACCTAGCCAAGGAAATGTTTTTACAATATTTTGAATTCACTACACAATCCAAATGGTTCCTGGTCCAATTAAGTTTAGTTTTATTGTATACTTTTTTAAATTAAAATGGTCATTTATTTTGTCTAAATATCATCATAAACCTATAGCAGTCCTCTGCTGGACATAGGCCTCAACCTATCTGCACCAATTCACCCTGTCCTCAGCCTTCTAAATGTAACAGATACAAATACAAATTAATATAGGTACATTAATAGCATAGCAATATTATTCTCCATTCTGATTTGACTATAATTTGCAACAACCTTCAATAATATTGAAATTCTCCACATTAACATTTAAGAGAATGATATGATTTTATTTTTATTCATTTATGCCATTTATCACTATGTCAGAGTAGCCTGTACTCATAAAATAATAAAAAAAATGTTGTGGATTTGGTATATTATTAACTGCTCAGCTATTTCATTGGAAATTATGCTGAGTTGTGAAAATCAGCCACATAGTTTTACAATAACATTGACCTTTACGATTTATTAACAGTTTGCACCGTTTGTGCTATTGCCATCTCCATTCCCAAAGACTGAATTTGAAAAAGCTGTGGAACTGCAACCGGTCTTAAATGAACTGATGCACAAGGTAAGTTTTTCATATAATATAACATATTCTCTGAACGGTTACTCATAATATAAAAAATATTAACTGATATTGATTGGTAATGTAAAATATTATTAAATATTTTAAAATATAATAGTCTAGTGTAGTGTTCTACCTGGGTCAGTATTCCTATAAAATTTTCGACTTTTATAGTAATTTTCTTTTTTTCTTTTATACAAACCTGACAGTAACATACATGAAAAAAAAAAGGATTAAGTACCTAATTTAGTGCAGTCATTCGCAATTTGGGTTCGAAGGGTTAAGCAGAGGTGTTCGGAATTTCTTCGGACGGCGATGAATGCGGATTGCTATTAACTGGGCACAAATCTCAAACTGCGAGTTGCTACTGAAAATTTTATAGGGAAACCCTATTTGGGTTTCTTGACAAATTTTATTATTGTCTTTTTTCAGGTTTCTAAATATCACTTACGGTTGTATGTGTCCGTATGACAATCGGGATAGATGGGTTAATGTGTTCTCTTTAGTTAGATATGTTACGAATGGTCAGCCATCGTAGACTGACCACATGAAGTTCCTTTGATTTGTTGATCCTCCTCCATCCATGTCGTAAATTTTTTCGACGACATCACAAAACTGACACCTACCCTACCCACCCCTTGTCACATTTCCTCGACCCCCTCCCTCCTAACGTGTGACGTAATTTATGGATGGCCCCTTACAGATCTATTATTACAGCTTGATTATTAATTAGCCTATAGCTTCACCATTTTATATCCGAAAACTCGCATGCTCCATGCTATGAAATATAATATGTTGTTATTGATTCAGGTGGCCCATGATGATGACTTCCTGGAGCATACACTGCAGAATGCGTTGCAAGTCGATGAGTTTACGAAAAGCCTCTACGACATATGGGTGAAAGTACGCAACGAGGGAATAACCCAGGTACACTTTATTGTCATTTTTATAGGTGCAAAATGTGAGTGTGGGTTACATACAGCTAATAATCTATGGTCAAGTACCTATATAACCTCCATCAGAGAAAAAAAACTTTCGTCACTATTTTGCCGGTTTCTGCTGTAAATGATACTCTAACATAATTTTTGATACTTAAATGAAATCTTTATCATTTGACGCTTCAGCTGACTCTTGGCTAATGAGCGTTTTGAAATAAGTGGCTTATCACTATCTATAAAATAAAAGATTAGAATACTGGTTTCACTTGTATTTAAAGAGTTTACATTTTCTATCAACACAATATAAAAATTATACGAAAATGCTGAAGCATTGTTTTCTGTGTGACCACACCCATATTCTGCCTAGATACTCTATTAACACATGCACATACGATATTGCATCTCTAAAAAGTAATAATAAAGACTCCTTCCGAGATATTACCAAAGGAAAAATTTTTAGGAAAGTCGCGTTTGCATGTGTTCAAATCACGATAACTCATCATATCTCATATCCTAACTGACGTCGTTCGAATATCATGTAAAATGTGCTATGTGGCGTAGCCAATATCACTAGGCATGCTGCGATCGGACATCATGCTGGAGAGCCGGTGCCCACATACAGAGAACCAGTGTGCTAAACACACACCATACTGTTCGTGGAAGCAGGTGGAAATCAACAGCATCGCGTCAGGATTCGGACATCTTGGACCCGTTTCCAGAGAAATTCAGAGGTAGAAGATTGTAGAGAATGTTCTTCTAGCTACATTCACACATTCTAAATGGCGAAAGTTCAGGACCGTTTTATCAACCGCTGTTTATAGATTTCCCTTTGGTTGTGCCAATCTTTACGGCCTGCGACTCGCGATGACAATATTGTTCGCCCATCTTGACGACGGAAGACTCGCATTCCTTTTTCATATCCTTAGCTACCACTCGGTCATAAGCTTATTCTTCCTGTTATCACCAAGCCTTGTCCCCTAGTTAAGTTTCATTACATTTTCCAACGTCAAATTCCTTTGTGCGACCTCACTCGCTCAAAACTTTGTGATTTTTCTTCAGAGCTTTCTAAAAGCCTCTTTCATTACATTTGACATTTTTTATATTGGAAGTTCTGTAGAACAAGGGCTAAAGGCGTATTAATACACAATTGCAAGATACTAAGTTACTATCTGATATGCAACAGTAAAAGTAATTTTTCTGTTAGTAAATTTCTTAACGATTCTGGAAGCCGCTGTATCCGATAATTCTGGTTACGCAATTTATTAGCACAAAACTTGTAAAAACCTTATAACACAATAAACTTCCAACATTAAGGGCCACTTGCACCAACTTCATAAACATATTTAAATTGTTTTTAAACGCAATTTTTCATAGAAATGCGGTGTTTAAATACAATTTAAACACATTTAAAAAGTTGGTGCAAGTGGCCCTAAATGATAAAAGTCCCCACCAGACGAAAATAACAAAATAATGTGTTCTTTTTTTAGTGAATGTGTGAGTGACGCTGTTGAACTATCTCTGCTTTAATACTATACAACGGGCGATTCGTTCAGTTGTGCCTGTGATTTTATGTTTAATACAGATTTTACTAGAAATTTAACGATATAGAACTAACCGAGCTTAATATTGTTAACTATGTATAAAGGCTTTTGATATTAGGTCCGATTCCACTGTATAACTTGGTAAAATTATATCAAGACTCTTGAATGCCAATTCAACTAAAAATTATTGTCGGTCAGCAGTTCCCTAAACGCTGCTAAATTAAAGCTCCATGTTATTCTACTCCCGAAAGATCCAAGCTCACCCACTTTTGTTGAAGTCAACGAATTTCAATTATACGTTAATGCATTACTTAACCTGATTCTACAACTTGACGTAGCAATAAAGAGGGATTACACTTTGGCCCCGCACTTCTCGCACCTTTTGCCCATAAATGTGTCTTCTTTTTTTGTTGTTGTACGGCAAATCCTCATTGATTGTCTGCCACCCGGGCAGGGGACAGGAGGAATGTCGGACTCGTACCGCCTGAAAATCGTATTTGCCTTTGTAGCCATTGGATCGGTAACATTCACCACGACCATGACAGTACTTGGTTCGACACAATTTGATCCGTGTAGAGTGACAGGAGCGAAAGTGAGATACTGGTTTTCGCGACCCTTACTAAAAAGGGTAATAGGACGCTTGTCACGCTTGTATCTCATGACCTAAGTGCGATTTTTGGTCAGGAAGAGTCCGACATGCCTGCATATGGCAATAACAGACAAATTTGTCGATTGTCCAGTCGATAATGGCTTTGAGAACTGAAGAGACTTTAAAACTCTTGTTGATGGTTATTTTGCTACGCTTATTGTGGGAACCCCCTTCCTTGGGCATACATATATAATATTGCCGGCTTACTATAGCATTTAGAACAATTCCAGATGTTTGTACTATTATAAAGTATCGAAATTTCTAGTAAAGTATTTTATGTGACTAACATAACTACTAATCTTTCGAGTTCGGTTTCGAAATTCAGAACTTTAAGCTTCTTAATCTGAAAGGAAATGAGGCTTGTGTGACTCAATTTTATCTTCCACATTACGAAACTTTTTGGTACCTACGTAGCTAAAAAGTTCGTCATAGTGTACCAACTATTACCATTTTTGGCCATACCACATTAAAATTTTAGGATCTTGGATCATTGAGTACAAAAGTCTAGAAAACAGTATGTTGATTGGATTAAATTTTGTCTATGTCACTATTAACATCGTGTTAATCTAATACCTTGAGTTTTATAATATATTTGTCTATATGGCAACATTGTCAAAATTCTGAATAACCAATAAAATGTTAGTAATATGATACTTTTACACGTTGTTTTGTTATCATAGTTCCTATGAAAGCAAAAATACTTTGTGTTCACACCAACGATGAAATTATATATTTGTATTGCCAATGTTGCCACTTTTAATAAAACAAAAATGACTTAGATTAATATGGATATCATAATTGCATGTTTATAAATTATGTTGTAAATTACGAACAACTGAACGTGTTGCCGACGTGAATCGAACAATGCAATAAGTACAATATTTAGTAGGAATGAAATAAATTTCAATGTTTATTATAATATTAGAAATTGCATAGTTCTTTTCGTTAGTCTATACTCCATAGTTATTTAGCAAGCAAACGAAGCTTATTGTTAACCAAGTCGGTAATAAAAATAAATGCAATTGATACTAATTACTAATTTAACTTTTAACAATATACTGTTCATCAAGAGAACAAGGAACAGTTTTAACTGGAATTGCAGTTATTTATTATAAATATTATTTGTATCAGGTATAATAAATAGTTTATTTTTATTGAATTTTAGACACCCATTACACATTAAAATAGTAATTTAATAAATGTCGCATGCGGGACGAGATTATTCCTATGCTTATACAAAAGTATTAATTGGCCAAATAATAAAAACTAATTTGAACCAGTTTATATCTACCTATTTTAAAAAGTTATTAACCGGCCAGCGGACCAAATTTGTATAAAACATAACCGAAATTGATTGTCTTTAAATATCTGGGTCAATTTCTATCAAATGTTTGATTCGTGCGTTGAGTTGCCACAGCCAAATAATACTTACAAATTCGTAAATGCATTCTGCATGCAAACTTTATTGCATTCAGAGATTAAATTAGAATAGTTTTTTATAATTTTGTTGAAACGCTGTTGGAAATTTTAAGAAGTATAATTTAAAAAAAGTTTATTTACTTAAGCAATATTTAGTTTTTATAGCCTACCATCATGTCAGTGTGTCATGTCATCGATTTTCAGTTTAAACTCCAAACAATATAGCTAATTATGCATTGGGGAAATTTGAGTTTGTGGTAATGATGTTGCTTGATTTGATTGATGTGCTGGCGACTGTAAGCAATTTGAATTTCCTGTCGCTTAAAAAAACAAGCAGATACCGAAAATATCCTTATGGTTTTTAATAATAAGAGTGAAAATTGATAACAAAAAAAAATTGCACAACTGTTTCTTGTTTGATTGAAGATTTTTGTATCTTTTTCATAATTACCTAAAGGCTATACCTACTTACTCAATCCGGTATCATTTATATGATCTTTGTGTGACATTTTTGCTCTGTCACTTAGTTAATTTTTTCCTATAATATATGTATTATAGAATGTGTAATAAAAACACTTGGTCCTTTTTATCTGAAGTGATACTAAAAAAACCTTCATCACTCTAGCCTTATTTAGCTACTCTGGGGCGTTCTGTTGTATAATTGTCTTGTCTACTCTATTTTTGATTGCAACTAATGATTTTCATAGTACTTACATGAACTCTCCGCGGCACGAGGGTGATATTTTAAATGATATTATGATGATTTCTGCAAGTCTTGAATATATTGGCCGTATGCTTGTTTACCACCTTAGTGGAAAAAAAATAACTTTTTCTTAACGCTGCATCATCACCCTAAATCAGTCTACTGCTGGACTAATAATGCTAAAATTATGAAGTAGATTTTTTAAATTATGACTTTTTTAAAATACATTATGCTAAAACGTATTATGATATTTATAAAAGTATTATAAGTATATTAAATGTTTACTATGAATTTATTTTAAAGAATTTAATATCAGTTGCTGAAAGTACCGACAGCATATTTGGTTGCATATTGTATCAGGAAGTCCCATTTTTTAATAAAAATAACATACGTGCAGTAAGCATTTTAAGCATTGTAAGTTTATCAATGAAACAGGTTCCTATTTAAATTTGAATAAAATCAACCCGATTGCATTTCTTTTTCAATTTACCGACTGTAGATGTATGGTATTAAAGATAGTTTATAATACTACTATTATAATACTACTGTTTCTGTTGTAATTATAATATTAGCTGTACATATCGCCACCTTAGTGCAAAGCCGAGCAAAAAGAACTATTATTAGAAATATTAAATTATTACCCACTGACGTAAATCATCTTCCAACATAGAAGGACAGTAATATTCTCAATTTATTATCAACAGTCGACTATTGTCTTTGAATACGTGTACAAATGGAAATTATCTGAAAGTTACATTGAGATACAACATATTGTCATGCTAGAGGGAAATTATCTGTAACTTACATTGAGATATAACGTATTGTTAAGCTAGAACGATGTTTAAAAAAACTTGGGAGCTAATTGTGCAGACGAACTAATCAAAAATTGTTCAAAATAAAAAACTTATAAAAAAGAATTTGGATAGTGTATTTCTAATTAGTAACAAGACACAGACGTATTTATTTGTAATACTTATTTCAAAAATTCTTAATTATACCTTGACCTTGCCTTTAAAGAGAGAAAATAACAGACTCATTCTTGTTTTCATTCATATACCTACCTACAACATGTGTAATGACAAGGACGAATTATGATGAATGAATATCGTCTTTATACATCAATTGAATCATCGTACAGCTTGTTATGAAATAAAACCCATATTTTACCGTTGAATCATTCTATAAATATTCTAGTTATATTGAAAGACTTTTTTATGGTCCGCTACTCGTCCAAAACTACACGTACTTACGTATTAGGTTACAAATAAAGTACCTAAATATTATTTTGATTTTTATAAAACGATTGAGTATGAAACATTTTATACAACTTTTGGTGGCTCAGTAAATTTATTTCAAACCACACTACAAAAAATATTGAATCGGGTCAATTCAAGTCCTACAAATGTTTCATTGCGTCACAATAAAAAAATGACTTGATTTATGAATGAATTTTTGTTAAATTCATTTGCGATTTCTGTCAGTTCTTGTCATTTAGTGAATAGTGTCATTGGACTAACATTCGGATACACTGACTTGGTCCTCTGATTCCTTCCTTCCTCTGACTTGACCTTATTATTTCCCCTAAAGTAAAACGTCATCCGGAATAATATGAATGCAAATAGTCAATATTTCTGTGAAGTCACAATTGTGTTTTGTTATAAACAGGATGGCATAATAGGAAAATAGTATAAATATTATGATGGAATATGCGCTGTGGTTTCCGTATTTGAGAAAAAACTTTCCCGTAGCCTGGGATGACTGTAGGGGAATTTACTTTTGCAAATTCTCATTTCCTATAGACGGAGTGAAGTCATAGATAATGATTATCATGGAAGTCCCTAATGCCTTTCCTATAAAAAGAACACTGTAAAGTATTAGTAATAGGGTATGAATTGCTTTTAAATTACTTTCAGTTAAGTCAAAAACAATGCAATCCATGTTGCCCCAATTGTAGGTAGGTATTATAAAAAAAGTGCTATTCACAATGTAAGATCCATTTTTTTAGAAACAATAGCCATTGTTATGTCATGAGGATTGTATACTTTTTGTTGCTAAACATTCCGTACTCTGTCCGTCGAATATTTGCTCAATACCTGTGATATCGTTGGGTTCGGTGTTCGATCCAATTATTTTTGGTGGCAAACCTAAGCTTTCTAGATGTACGTACTCGAGTAGATGTTAAAAGTAAATAATATCTTCTGTTATACTTTGCACCGATTTTGGAAAGATGTGTATTTGAAGTTCTAAGACTAGCATTTATAGTCAGTAGTTTAGTATGTATTAGAAAAGTCCATATGTAATGCTGGTACTGATCATATTGGTGCTAGTGAGATTTGGCAACAGATTGACTGACAAAATTGCGATACTACTTTTTAAAGACTTGTATGTTGTAGGTAAATGTAGTTAAGACTGTAAACTTGTAATTGTAGTTTTTGGTTAAGGTATTTTAGTATAGAATTCAAGCGGTATTGTTTACTTGCACAGCATTTAAGCAATGACGCAAAAATATTTGTGTAAAATATCAGAATCATTCATGTGTTTTAGTAGAAAACACCGCTTGACAGCCACTTAAAGTCAGACGAGCACGTAAGAACATTTAATTAGCACTAAAGGCTGCTTATATTTTTATTTTGTAGTAGTAGTGTTTTGTAATAAGGATACAAATACTAAAGAAAAACAGAAAGAAGAATATGCGACTCTGCTTCTGATAACAACAAATAATTGTAATTATTTTGTAAATAATAGCTAGATGGTGACGGTGTACACGACGGTGAAGAGTTATCAACATAATTATTCATTAAAATCAACAATGGATTGGACAGAATTTCACAAAATTAAATTTTCCAGTCGGTCAGCCTCGGTCTGTTCCGGTCGGACTACCTGATGCAGAGCTCGGAGAAAAATAAAATCAAGCAAGTGGAGTTTAACACTGTGGCCTCAAGCTTTGGAGCCATGACGTCGTTTCTACCAACAATGTCTCGGTACCGACACCGCTGCACGGCGTGGCTAGGACTGGATACTGCTGATCAAAAAAGCCAATGCGACACTTCATTATTTTTGCTCCAAAAGTGTGTAAACTGGCATAGTTTTGCCATAGAAGTGTGTCGTCTATTTTGATGAGTAAAGTATCCAGTCTCCTGGCCATACCAGGACAGCACAACATCTCTCATGTGGCTGCTGTTCTTCCGATCTCTTTTGCACGTAACATCTGTTTTTTCTCGAATAAGCTAGCGTTAGCACGTTAGCGCTTCGTGTATGGTTGTATTTTTTCGTTGTTTGTTGCACTTTATGCTTCGCTTTCACATTGGTGGTAGATCTAGGCATGGTTTTTACATCATTTGTTGAAAAGGGGGTACTAACTAAAAGAGTGTTAAAGTGTCCTCGTAAGTCCATGAGTTGTTTCACAATTTTTTAGTCGACAGTTGTTTAAGGCTTTCATAACAAGGCAAACTTAATGGAGAACCTATTGCTGTACCAACGGAGTTAAATAACTGTGACTTTGACACAATCGCAGACCAGTAGTCAATATACTGGGCACTAAGACACTCTTTTAGCTTAGCCACCCCTTCCTGACAACGTTGTATGAATGTACTCCCGCTTTCTAGATAAGAATGAAATTTTGATTTGATTTCCAGATTCGCTTAAGTTGTAACCTTAGAATTAGGTAAGCAGTATTTTATTTAGTTTCCCTCATCAGTTCACGTGCATGTATTTATTTGGAAGCTTTTGATTGCTTTGTCTTAGCACGTTCACTTGAGAGATGTTGCCTGACCACGCCTGCATAGTCGGGTAAAAGTTCCGTTATTTTCAAAATTTGGTGCGGAACACTGCAGACAAACGGTGATTAATTTTACGCGATCAAATGTGTATTTCTGTCCAATCTTTGCTGGGTATGGCTTAGGGTACACATCTTTCAAAAAGTAATTTTGCGCTTGTGTTTCATTCATACACACATGCACAGATTTTCACTTTATACACGTTGTTTAAGCAATGGAGCATTATTTTAATGTATCGTCTTCTGTGTTTTACATAACACTACGTTTATTATTGTGCCACGGTCTAGCCACAAGCATTCTCTCAAAATGATCCGTCATATCTCATAATATAAAAAATTCAGTTTTTTTTTGGTAAAACATACAAAAACATAAACAATCAAATAAAAAATTAAAAAACCTACATTGAGCACGCCTGGGTAACTTTATCCATTGAAAACTCCTGAGCTTAATATCATAATACATAATATATGTAGTTATTCATCATTCGCTTAGCTTGATTTGATCAGAAGCAATCATTTTTTACATTAATTAATCGGTCGACATCACGTTTCAAAAACACATTTTATAAATTTATTGGAACTGACTTGTGTGTGTTTAGAGCGCTGAATACAGAAGTAATGAAATGAAACTTATTACTGTAAATAGATCTTTTGAAGACATAGGGTCACTTGCACCAACTTCTTAAATATATTTAAATTGTATTTAAACACAAATTTACTATGAAACATTGTGTTTAAATGCAATTTAAACATATTTAAAAAGTTGGTGCAAGTGGGCCATAGACACACAAGTCAATGTTTTAAGTACTATTTAGAGGGCTAATAAAAGTAACGTTATTTAAAATGGGAAAGAGGATAACGTTATCTTTAAGTGCCGTTGATCAAATATACAAAGAAAAAAGGTCTCACATAGATAATATGAATGCTAGTCACATTACTAGCAAATACTTAATTAAATTTTAAGAGTATTACAATTACAAAATATAATTGTAATAGGTAATCTTAGAGCGCTCGCGCACTTGTGATTTTTTAGTCGGGCGATAGTTTGATCGTTCTGGGATTCACTATGGAGTTATATGACAGTGCGCGCATTTGATGATTAGAATTCGACATGAAATTATACACGACTACCAGCGACTAAACTATCGGTCGACTAAAAATCACAAGTGCGCGTTAGCCCTTAAAACCGGACATATTGTCCAAACCGATCATGTTTGAACGTTCTAATTGGCCGTCTTATGTTTGCGATTTAGAATTATTAGGTAATCGCGATTCAAGTTGCTGAATCATCCTATTACTTATTATCATTATAGAAAATTTGTAAATGTGCATCCAGGGGCTAACATTTTGTGTCCCGTGAATTCTGATAGATTTATGTTATCACGTTTCTACTCATTGTTTTGTGGATAGATACATTGTGAAAACAAAACTGGTGTGAGAGGATTTAACTCTCAAACCTCTTCTTATTACCAATCGTTCGGTATGTCATTTATGATCATACAACATCGAATTAATCCATATGGAAGACCTGCTCTACCATCTCAGATGTTTTTTTTTTTGCACAAAGACCGAGCACCATACGAATTTCACTTTCAGTCCATTTAGATTAGATTCTTAGAGTTGCCTCCTACTAAAATTGTCGCTGCATATTTAATATCTTGAAAAAAAAAACAATAACAGGATCTATTTGGGAAGTACATGTAGTATACCAATACAAAAGAAGGTTGTATCCCATAATAAAGAACAGATTTTTTCCAATATTGCAATTGCAATACTTTGCCTATTTTGTAATTGTACCTACCTAATTGTAGTTACAATGGTACGTTATCAATTTTCTAAATTTAAATATTTTCTCAGTGTCATTATTATTGAAGGTAGTGAAATCGGCTAAGCGTTGAGTAAAAAAGGTTTTTGTTGATTAACCTACTTTTCCTTCTCATTGCCTCTGTATTAGGGTATCGCAAATTACCGACTTTAGGAACTTTCACAATATCGCAACTTGTACCATTGGCAAACATGCAAACGCCTTGATAAAATGTATAGTTTTAATTTGCTCGTATTTCATACTGCCCGCACATTTTGTGTCATTCTTTATGTTAATGCATGGTGTGCTTAAGTTATTAGGTATCTAGTTGCTTTTATGAAAACGTGTATGTCTATCTATGTTGAATATTAGTACGCTAATCACTTATAGAGCCCCATAAGCATGTCTTAAAATTTGGCGCCCTGTATGACGTTTAAAAAAAAATGTGGCCTATGTTATTGATTCGCGTCATAATATTACCTACACTATTACTGTATAATAATGTATTTATCTTATGTAGTACATTATACGTTTTTGCCTGTAGTTGTAGTTAATTTATTAGAAAATGGACGGTATATTGCAGGAGGTTTATGAACTTCTTGTAAAATATCGTTTCTTTGTAGTACCTAGAGGGCTCTACACGGACAATTTATGGTAAAATCAGTAACCTTATTTTATTATTTGATAAGTATTCTCAATAAATCATCATGTCCGAGATCATAAATTTACGTTGTACAGTGCATCTAATACATCAATGGCGTAATTTGGAATTTACGAATTTGATACGAGCACTAGTATAATTTGGAAGTTGGTGACTGTTTTTTAATTTACCTTATATATCACGTATCAATAGTACAGTAAATAAACTGAGATATTTACAATAAAAATAACGAATAAAAAAGCACGATGATACACGATATTATTGGTTTAATAATAGGTAATATAATATTAAGTATACAAATTATTAGGATGCTAAAGGTTCCAAGTCGACCTGCTTATTATTGCGAATTGTTATTTTTAATCTTTCTAATACCACTTACAATTTACGCCAATGATGTCCGTAAAGTAGACTAGCTCAGCATGACTGTTAAAAAATATTCACTGCATTACAAATAAAATGATCACGATAAATGTCAGGATGACGTCATTCTCATGTAGTAAATGCTAACGAGAAACGACGTCATCGTGAATTTCTTTTTTATTGTTGAATATAAAATAACAAGTGTTTCAATTTTTCAGCTATGTACTGCGACAATTGGGGCACCCTGACCTTATCAAAAATGTGAGTAATAAAATCTGTTAAATTTACAACATACATACATACCTACTTAAATTCATCCACGCCTTTCTCCCACAGGGGTCGATAGAAACTATAGACCGCCACTTACTACGATTCTTGCGTTCTTCTTCTGTTAAATTTTAGTATTATAATAGTTACATACCATCACGGTTCTATTTCTTGAAGGGTTAGGCAGAGGTGTACAAAAAGGTTTAGGTCCCATGTAATAGGGGTCTAGCTTATTGCCATTAAGTGGTTCAAAGCGCGACTGCTACGCTAGAGGTCCTGTGTTCGATTCCCGAGTCGAGTAAAACTGTTATAGGGTTTTTCTATGAAATTCTCAGCAGCAGCTAGAAGTGGTTATGCTGTTCGGCACGGGTCTCCTCTCAGAATGATATCGATTATGCTATAATCCACTACGCCTAATGCGGGTTGGCCGTCTTCACACGCACGCTCCTCACCATGTTTCCTTCACTCCTTAAGCGCGTGATAATTAACTATTAATACGCATATAACTACGAAAATTCAGAGGCAGAAGAATCCAGCATCGAGTACGAGGTACGCCCTTGCATTCGATCTCGAGACCTTTTACTTAGCAGTCCAAAGATCATATCACTAGGCAATCACTGCTTAAACCCATATTTCGGATTTATAAACGTTTTACTTCTAGATGCCCGAGAACAAAGCGCTCTCAGGCTTGTGTACGGGTATCACGGATGCGTATGACCTGTTCGGCGTGCCTTCAGCCGTGGTACTATTCGTAGTTGAAGAGGTATCTTACAACATCTGCGACCAAAGGTTCCACGAGTTTGAAATTGCAGAAAAGAGGCCGGATATAATGGTGAGTGTATTTTTTCTTTTGATATAAATTAGC
Source organism: Acronicta leporina (assembly GCA_947256265.1). NCBI lineage: Eukaryota > Metazoa > Arthropoda > Insecta > Lepidoptera > Noctuidae > Acronicta > Acronicta leporina. Next base: position 3,691,533 of record OX366533.1, on the reverse strand, counting down.
CCTAGTCTTGCCTGATTGAAAGCCTGGTCTAAGATGGAAGACTTATCATGTCTGTCTGTTACGTTTTCACACCTAAACCGCTGAAATGATTTTGTAAATAACCTAACGGGCTCTGCTTCTTGGATACCTACATAGATGGAGGAAGTTACTTACTTTTAAATTAAAAAGGTTTATGGGCCTAGAGATCTGCTCTATGCCTCCATCTATATACATATAACATCAAGATACCATCACGCCTGTATTCCCCGAAGGGTTAGGCTGAGGCGTACTAATTACATCCACATTTCGTGGCATGTTTAGGTCCCATGTAATAGGGGGCAAGCCTATTGCCATTAACCGGGTACAAATCCCAAACTCCGAGCTGCTACTGGGAATTTCATCGATAAACCCAATGAGACTGCTCGACCTGGGAATCGAACCCAGGACCTCTAGCGTAGCATTCGCGCTCAGGACCACTAGGCTAATGAGGCAGTTCAGACTACATACACATTGAAATTAGACCGTTAGTTTCCTTTTAAGACGAAGACAGCAGGGATAAATAAATATTTGAATTGTTTGTTTTTTACAGATCCACAGAAAAACGTTGAACGAGATCTATGAAGAAACCAGTCTCAATGATAAGAAGCAATTAATACTGTAAGTATTTACTTGTGGTGAGCAAAATAGGTTTCATTTTGGTTGTTGAGCATGACATCCTGGGCTCAATAACCGCACGAGCAATCGACTAGTGTTATTGGGTTTGGTTGTCTCAATGCTCAATATTATCACATAAATTCTTAAGATAAATCTGTTTTTAAAGTTACAAGCATTTACAATTTTTAACATAAATATTATAAATGTGGGTGTACAATAGTACGCCTCTGCCTAACCCTTCGGGGAATACACACGATCCTGGCGTGGTATGTGTGAAAGTTTAACATCATTTTAGGGTCAATGGGGAACAGTTAGTTCGATATATTTTTCACTAAGCTTGTGGAATAAATCAAACAGCACTCAACTACCCTATTTGCTAATAACCTAAAAAAAATTGGGGGCTAGGTGAATGATCAGTCTTAAAGACATGGTATTCAGCGTGCATTCATGCACACTGCTTTCACAAAATCACAATACTCTATACATACTACATACATGACAAAAGCCTGGTTATCTATGACCAAAAGCCAGGTTGTCTATAGTGAGAAGCATGGTTGTCTATAGCGAAAAGCCTGGTTATTTATGGCCAAAAACCTCATTATCTAAAAAAGCCTAATGCCAACCAACCAAGCGCAAGCCAACCAGGCTTTTCGGCATAGACATGCCGAAAAGCCTGGTTGTTTATGGCGAAGAGCCTGGTTTTCTATGGCGAAGAGCATGGTTTTCTATGGCGAAAAGCCTGGTTATCTATGGCCAAAAGCCTGTTTATCTATGGTCAAAAGCCTGTTTATCTATGGCCAAAAGTCTGTTTATCTATGGCCAAAAGCCTGGTTATCTAAGACATATACAATTGATTTTGTTATTCTAGGGATGGTCGGCCGGTGGCAGTGGTGTACTATCGTTCAGGGTACGAGCCGACGCAATACCCCTCCTCGAGGGAATGGGACGCGAGGCTTCGAGTCGAGCGATCTACGTGAGTACTTAGATAGCATCAAATAGAATATTATTTATTTTCACAACAAGATTTTTTACATGGGAGAGCCATACTTCGGCACGAATGGGTCGGCTCGACTGGAGTGATACCACGGCCTCACAGAAAACCGACGTGAAACAACGCTTGCGTTGTGTTTCGCCGAGTGAGTTTAGCTCCTGATTTATTTCATTCCGTGTTCTCTTACCAGGAAGCAAAAACGTGACTTCAATTTGGATGCGTTCGTATACTGTTTGCAATAAAAATCTAGTATTACAAATCTCGTTGTTTTCAAAAGTTATGAATAATGCCTTGAATATAAAAATTACTTACATGTTACACGAGGGGGTCGAACGAAAAATGTAATAAATGTAACCATATGGCAACACTGTGTTGCTACAGAGCTATCCGAACGGCGCACGACAATAGGCATGATGACTGATTTTCAAAAACTGTTCTAAAATATTCTTATGTATATACTATTTCCGAAAAATAAATTATTTCTGCAATAAAACATGGTTTTTGATACAAAAATGCGATTTTAATTCAATGTTTTTCAATTAGCGCGAAAACGGTCGCTGGTGTCATGGCGTCTGCTTATGACGTCACTTCAATGTTTTGGCATCGTACACAATAGGAGATTAACAACTTATCAGATGATATTTTTGTTAATTTTTATTTAGACATGACTTCGCAAGTGTATAAGTGGTGTGCTGTTCCCCAGTGTGATAATACGTCAAAAAAATACCCTGATAAATTATTTATTTACGTGCCACACAACAAAACAATAAGATATAAGTGGCTTAATCTTGCACGGCGAGATTAAGCCACACAGTTTTGCAGCTTCATTTTCATTCCTTCCTTAATAAACTTTACAAATACTTTGCTAACTAGGTTTACTATTGGATAAATATTTTGTTGTAATATATTTCAATGTAGTCCAAACCCGAGATAGCTTTGATTTCATCCAGTAGCATTCAATGGATGTATCGGACGGTTCTTCACTCCTACGATGGACCCACATGAGAAATGCAATGGCATTTTTGCAGCCCCCTTGTGAGGCAACACTTCCATGGCATTCTACCGATGCAACTTCTTCCTTTACTTCATCAACTTAACTATTGTAACGTATAGTTACAGTAATTTTAATATAGTTTTTATTTAATAATAAATAATACTTACATTGTAGTTTTAACATTTCTAAATTCTGCTGAACAGAAGTCTTTGTTTGATGCCAGGAACTGCCCCAGCATGCATTAACAAATCAACTCTGGGCAAATTAGAGCTGTTTGCCTTGGTAAACCCTTGTTCCATTACTTAATAAGTTCTTAACAAGTCGTAGAACAAAAAACTAAGTAATATACAATTAGGAAATACATAATAAAAATTTTTTAAGCGTGAGATCGTTGAAATTCGTACGAAATTTACGTGACGGTGACAGTTCAACATAGATGTGACGTAATTGAATCTGATTGGTGTTCAACTGAACATGGCGGACTTGTGTATTTTGGAGTTTTATTTTTTCAAATAAATTATTAATCCCGTCTCATAAATAAAAATAAATATTTTTTTCTAAACATATTTATTATATTTCAGTATATGAACATATTATTTTAGTAATTCTTGCTAACCGTCATCATGCCTATTCCCGAACAGGGCCGCCAGCGTCCGCCAAAGCGTTACCGCGAGAAACGAAGTTAGGCAAGCGTGTACGACAACTTCCGAAATAAGTTTCGATTTCGGCAAAAGATTAGTGTGCGAAAAAGTGTAGCGAAACCGAAACTGCCGCCGAAAATTGATTTTTGGCTGAAACTCGGGCGAAACCGAAACCGAACTTTCGGTCGGACACTTATTGTCCGTAGTTTAGTGGTCCTACCTGCCTTATAAGCGTGACTGCTACGCTTGAGATCCTGGGGATCGATTCCCAGGTCGAGCAGTGTTATTGGCTTTTTCTATGAAATTCTCAGTACCAGCTCGAAGTTTGGATTTGTGCCCAGTGAATGGCAATAGGCTCGCCACGTATTATATGGGACCCAAAAATACCGTTGTACTGTGGGTGTCCATTAGTACACCCCTGCTGTTTAAATTATTATCCTTTATCCGTCTCCGTTTTAGAGCAATTAAATGTCCGTCGATCCACTACCAGCTGGCCGGTACTAAGAAGGTGCAGCAAGCATTAGCATCGCCGGGAGTGCTGGAGAAGTTCATGGGCGCCGGGGTCAACACCAGCCGCGTGAGGGACATCTTCACAGGCCTCTACTCCTTGGACTTCGATGAGAACGGCGAGAGAGCCGTCGAGATGGCCTTGAAGGACGCTGAAAAGTAAGTACAGGACTGGGGAACTAAAATTACCCACCTTTGGCGAATCAAAATTTGATTCGCAGACACATCTGCAGTATGAAGGTGTGCAACTTTATAATAATCTACCCGCGGATATCAGAAACACATCTTCTTTTAATCAAGGCGAAACTGAGGCATTATGTCACATACAACATAGAATAATTGCATAATTAACAAATTGTATAGCCAAGTCCTGTTAATAATTTTGAGTGTTTATGTTAAACTATTACTTGAATGAGTGTATAAGTTAAATTATGTAAATCACGTTAGTTACTGGACCATAATTAACATTTCATATTTGTATTATCCTGTAAGTGAACAATGTATGTTCTTTTTGGATAAAATAAAGAATATCTAATCTAAAAAATATCTATACTAATAATCACTACATACATAGTATAAAACAAAGTCGCTTCCCGCTCTCTGTCTGTCCCTATGTATGCTTAGATCTTTAAAACTACGCAACGGATTTTGATGTGTTCTTTTTAATAGATAGAGTGGTTCAAGATGACTTTTTTAAGCTATGTAACATAACCCTACGACTCTTAGGAACTGGGCAGCGTGGGTGAAACCGCAGGCGGGTCGCTAGTAATTATTATAAAGCTGAAGAGTGGTTGAACGCGTTAATCGCAGGAACTATTGTTTCGAATTGATTTTTTTATTTGCGTTGGATAGTCCATTTACTGAGGAAGGTTATCTATACTTTATACTAATATATAAAGCTGAAGAGTTTGTTTGTTTGTTTGCTTGAACGCGATAATCTCAGGAACTACTGGTCCTATTTGGAAAATTATATTATATAGATAGCCCATTTATTGAGGAAGGCTATATATCATCACGCTACACGGACGAAGTCGCCGGCAGAAGCTAGTTCTCCTAATAACGGGCGCGTGCGAGAACATGAACTGGGATATATGGGACCTTAAATCATGTAGTAGGGGGCAAATATGAAAACATGTCGATGGCCGCTACGTGGACGAAGTCGTGGGCAGAAGCTAGTTATAGGCTATATAACATCACGCTACCACCAATAGGATTCGATTCCCGGGCGAGAACAGTGTTTTTTACGTTTTTCTATTAAATTCTGAATAGCAGCTCGTAGTTTCAAATTGTGCCCGGTTAATGGCAATAGGTAAAAAAGATAACACGGTATAATTGGACAAGGAAATAGATTTGGGAGGACATACGCTATCTTTGGTATAGTCATTCCATCTCACGAAGTCCTGTATGATGACCCTTATGTAATTGAAATAAAGTTTAAATTTCGATAATCTAACGGCCTTCGTGACTTATTATATCTATATCAATAAAATTCAAAGCATTTTTTAGTCGTTATTGTCCTAACTGCCTCATTAGCCAAGTGGTCCTAAGCGCGACTGCTACGCTAGATGGGTTCGATTCCCAGGTCGAGCAAAGTGTTATTGGGTTTTTCTATGAAATTCTCAGTAGCAAGTTGGAGTTTAGAATTTGTGCCCGGTTAATGGCCCGGCTCGCCCCCTATTACATGGGACCTAAACATACCGGCGAACTGTGGGTGAACCTTAGTACAGTTGGCGCAAAATAACTGGAACCAAACTGGTGGACGTGCAGTAGTCGATTTTTAGTACATTTTGCACATGCACTGCGCAAATTTTCCCCCTCCGTTATTTTGCGCGAACTATACACCTCTGCCTAACCCATCGGGGAATACAGGCGTGATGGTATGTTATGTTATTTAATGTTTGTAGGTATGTGTTGAAGCCGCAACGCGAGGGCGGCGGTCACAATGTGTACGGCGCTGATATCCGCGAAGCTCTACAGCGCATGCGCCACAGCCGCGAGAGAGCCGCCTTCATACTGATGGAAAGGATACAACCACCCCTCGTAAGTGTCTCATGAAAGTACAGTATAGTACAGTAAATTATAATTTTAGCCTAGTTATGTATTTTCAAACCATTCAGGAATTAATATCCTGTGGATAACGGTGTGAGAACTACTGAATAGATTTTAATTTTATTATCACTGTTAGAAAGTATATGCTCCAACTTAAAAACTGGTGAACTTTATATCTCAATTATTTAAATGAATCCTGAGATACAGCTTGACCTCCCTAATGTATATAGGCCTATACAAAAAAGAGGTCATCAATGTTGATTTTCCATTTTTACTCCTCATATAGCTTCACGTGAGCGAAGCCGCGGGCAGAAGCTAGGAAATAAATAAACCCACTCAAATCATCATCTTCCCAGCCTTCTTATTAATTAATTAAAAACATAGCCACTAACAACTATAACTGTATGATGACCTTTATGTTGTTGAAATAAAGTTCAAATTTCAATAATTTAACGGCCTTCGTGAAATAGAATAACTATATACAGTACAAGACATTTAATAAAATATTAATATATAATTAATATTTAGCAACAGCTGTCTCCCAAGCTAGGTTTAAAGCCTGTATCTTGGGAGACAGATATTCTACAAAGGTCAATGCACTGCCCAATCGATTTTTTTACTTTTAGGTACTTTAATTTCAGCAAACATAATGTTTGGTGCTTTTTCCAACTAAGTTGGGGTCGGCTTCGAGTCTACCCGGATGCGGCGGAATGTCAGTATTTTACACGAAGCTACTTCCATCAGACCTCCACAACCCAGGGACCCACTCAAATATACACACAAAATTTCATCTGAATCCGTCCAGTCGTTTAGGAGGAGTTACGTGACAAACACACGTATAGAAAAATAATATACATGTGTAAAGATTGGTCGCGTTCATTAATTTTTTTCCTGTATTTGTGTATTGCGTAATATTTCAGGTGCCAGGTTACGTGGTTCGTCCGGGAGCGCCGGTGCCGCCCCCTGTCGTGGACCTAGTGTCGGAACTCGGCATATTTGGGGTCATCATTGGGTAAGTCACACTTATGGCCAAATACTTAAACACTATTCAATTTTAAGATGCCGTTAAGTCTCGTCTGTCATAGATAGTTTGACTATGGTGACAGATACCACGACACTTAATGACGTTTTAAAATTAAGTAGCGTTTGAGTTTTTGGCCTTTTAACTTTATCGCCCTCGATGGACACCTAGGAGTCCTCCATTAATCACGCACGTAGTGAGGTTTTAGGCTACCCCCTCTCCCCCTAATCCAAAATCACGTGTATTTTTGATACATAGTATTTAAATAAAACGAAAACATAAATACCCTCCCTCTTGTGACGTTTCGTGATTTTTCAGAACCAACCAACTCCTCATATCGATAATATCGTCTAGTTATGAAGGCTACCGGTAGAGGCGCTGATTTTTTCACACAACTATTCTATTTGTAACTTTTGGGTGTGCTCATAAATTCTCAGTCAATTACAAGCTGACTTTAAATACACTGACCTTTTTTAAACCCAATTATTTATACGTTTTTTTTAAATTAAAAATATGACTTATTATTTCAGAACGAAAGATAAGATGTACCACAATCGCCAGGTAGGCCACATGCTCCGTACTAAGCTAGCGGACGCCAACGAGGGCGGAGTAGCCGCCGGCCTCGGAGCCCTAGACTCGCCTTACTTAGTAGACATGTAGTAAAAACTTTAAACAATAATTACTACAATCTACGAACTGATTTTATAAATATTTTTCACAAAATATTAGGTATATGGAAATGAATTAAGTCCTGGGCCTGTAGACAAGTTGCAATCTGAAGTTCAGATAAACAAACGAATAGAAACAAAATATATGCAAATGACAAGCCATCTCCATACAATTTGTCTGAATTCGTTGTTCGATTCGAACGATAGATTACATCTTGTCAAAGCCCCCTGATCAGATAATATGCGCGATATTCGCTACCGCTATGTTTTACGATGCATAGATACCGTCTATAAATTATTATAGGCAATACAGCATAAATTGTAAGAATTTCCTACAAAGTCATACAAAATTTTAGCTAACCATAGCGGTACCTAATATCGCGTATATCTCATTCTAGAAAAACTTTCAGGCTCTTACAGTTCAGATAAAATTACGAAAGGTTTTATTGGGATTTTAATTTGTTAATTATGTTGAATAAAATTTAAACAAGATAAAAATATTTATTTGTTATCGCCAAAGTCGCGAATATTTTCTTGAATGATAAAGTGGAGCTTCTCGAAGGAGGCTAACGACCATGAAATCTCTTATTATGAAGGCCATAGCGACTTAAAAAAACTGGTAAAAATATTTTGATGTTTAATTTTATTAAAAAAAACTAAACTCTAAAATATAAAAAAGGGATGTGTAAAAACAAAACTATAAATTAAGTGCTCTTGCCAAAGTACCTACTCCCTAAAAAAATACATACACAAATCTTTATTTTTATGTCAAATTCAATCATTTGTTTTTTGAAAAAAAAAGAGCTATAACATTTTCCGCTGTTGCCTAATGGCCCCTTACTTTATATTATAGTCCCACTTTATTGATATTCAAGATGTTTGTGATATTTTGCAATTAGGATACCTACCATGTTATATACTGTAATTACTTAGATAATATCAAATTATTTCAGAAAAACTTACTAATATTGATACTTTTAAATAGTAAACATTTAGGTTACTATGTTGCGGTATTGAAACGTAGTAACTTACGTAATCCCAGCAGTTCTTAGTCTATCAAACGCCTACCTTTTATCGAGTGGTATACTTCTAAGGCTACACACTTTGCGGGTCGGTACATTTGATTCGGCAGTATTTATTCAACAACAAAGCTGACGCGAAGCAATTCTGTGATCAGGATAGTGTATGAGCAGCACAACCGATGACTTTTTGTACAAATTAAATTTCCCGCCGCATTCAGCTTGGTTTTTACCAGAAAAAGTGATTATCTAGGAAGATTATAGGCTATATATAACTCACGATCGAAACAATAGGATATGCTAAGCCGGGGCGGGTCGCTAGTCTATATAATAATTAGTCGTGCATGTGCAATTAATACCAATCTGAACAAGTGTGTAGCACGCCTAAGAATAATTTATCACCGACAGGCTACAGCGCATAATGGACAAAGATCAATAAATTAATTATTTAACGTGCCTAGATATAATATTAAAGTTTACTCATCTATAAAATATATGAATGTAATTAATTTATTATGAATTGTTAATTTTTTTAAACTGAAATAATTAAGTTCTTTTTGCCATTATATTTGTTTGTTGATTAATTAATTGAATATTATATTATGACATTCCGTTATTTTTATTTGATTTTTGAGGCTCAAGTCTATCTGAAGTATGGATAAAATACCTTTTTAAACATTTTATTAGCTTACGTTAAGAAACCCATACAAAATAAATGTAATTTATAAATTCTTGGTTTGAATATTTTTACATTTTCCCATTTAATTAGTTGAATAATGTTTAAACTGTGTAGAAACTCTATATTACGAAGGTCAGTGAATTATTAAAATTTGAACTTTATGTCAATGACATGAAGGTCTACATGTGACGTAATGTCTATAATAAATAACCTTCAAGTACGTAATTATTGTACAGTAGCATTTTCTCTTAGAAACTAATTTCAAACCAATTCCGATTTCGAAAGCGATTATATTAAAAACAAAGCAATATTGTAATGAATTTTAGGTAAGACTGAAGGTTGGTCTGACTGTTAGGTGCAACAAACCCGAAATATATAATTTGAAATTGACAACTTGTATAGTCATTCTATCTCACGAAGTCCTGTATATGTATATGTCCTGATGACCTTTATGTAATTGAAATAAAGTTCAAATTTCAATAATTTAACGGCCTTCGTGAAATAGAATATTTCTATTAGTCGAAATTAATGAACTGTAAAAGGTTTCTGAATTACTTGGGGCCACTTGCACCAACTTCTTAAATGTGTTTAAATCACAATTTTCTATTGTAATTTTGTGTTTAAATTCAATTTAAACATATTTCCGAAGTTGGTGCAAGTGGCCCTTGGTATGCGATTGGTAAACTATGGTTACTAAATAATTGGTGACATGAACAAAACAATAGTAACTCAATACCTATGTAACATTTTTATGATCACCTGAGGGAAGATCGACGCCAATCCAGTCGTTCATAATTTTGTCCCCAAAACATTTTCTCTAAACTGTTTGTTGCACGTAACCGATGATGACCTGGTGGTGCTGAGCGAAATAAATAGATGTAATACTTTATACGTTTTTAATAACTAACAAGGAATATAAATAGTTGACTTGATTTTTTGGAGTTTTATTTAAGTCCTTTCGTTATCAGTTTCATTAGTTTCTACCCACTCTTAAGAAAAGGAAAAACAAATATAACCATATTAGGTATATGCGGTTTTACTTGTATTCTAAAGAACTTTTTGAAACAAAATGTAGCCCGTCCTCCAAGATTATTTCGAATTTATTCAGTAGTTGTGAAAACGTAACAGACATAGTGACTTTCGCACTTATATTGGTGCATGACAGAAAAAGATTTGCTTATAATAGATCCAGTAACACACACGTAAACTAACAACAGCATCACACCTATATTCCCTGTGGTTTCCATATGCTGTCATGTCATGCCTGTCGCACATTTGGACCAATAATAAGACAAAATAAAATAGATTTGAAAAAGGGAATAATAAAAAAAAGGGAATGCAAATAGCTTTTTTTATATAGGCGTATATCTGTAAAATAATAGGACTTGAAATTATAGAATAGGTAATTTTATTAAATTATATCAACAAACTACACGAGAGTAAACTCATTTATAGGTATTCTGTGTATTTGGGCATCTTATTCTTGAAGATGCCGCCCTCGCCTACTGTGTAGCCCTCCATGTATTCGAACTTGGGATGCGCTTCAATGACCTGAAATAATGATATTCATTAGACGACATCCGGTAATTATTTGAAATTAGAATTTTATTTCAATGGAATAAGGGTCTGCATGAGGCAATGTCTATGTCACCGTAAAATTGTTAAATACCGTTAGATTATAATCTATGCATTGCAAGTTTTCACATCGGGTAGTTCTAACTTAATGGTCCGGCCGAGTGTATTGACCACAAAAACGTTGCCCAAAATAAATCGTAATCCAAACAATATTTAATCAAATGGTGTTGTTATTCGGATTGAGATACCTACCGAGCCATTTCGTCTACTACTCTTTAATGGAAATAAACTACCGGAAAGTCCTTCCAAACTTGGTAAAGTTACCAAGAATTGCATTCACTTACATTTATTTCCTGTAAAGTATTTTAGACCAAATGGTAGTGCAGGAACCTAGATTAACGCTATCGGATCTGAATAATAGCACATTTAATGATTATATTGTGTTTAAATTACGATTTATTTTGGTATTACGTTTGTATTAGAAACTCGGTCCGCCAGACCCTAAGCAATGTTTAACTTCGACAGATCATAATCCACCGAAAAATGATGCGTTAAATTACAATCTTTCGACAGTTTATAATCTCGCGAGATAGCTTATAATCTAAAGGCACTTCTGATACTGCATATGTGTTTGAATTCAGATCCTTACTACAACAACTACACAAACGAGGTGGTCACATATGTAGACGGGCCAATATATGCGTGAAGTTAGAAGAATTGCTGCCTCGCTAAATGTATTTAGCATGTTTAGAGGAACTGTGTTCAAACAAGTTTATCCACATTATCCTAACCTCCACCCAACTACCTATGTAGTGGTGGTCCCAGAATTAGTTAAATATCACTATTTTAGTGACTTACTACTAAATTGGAAATATTCAGGCACTGTGATGTGAATTCCAAAAGAGAAAGTATTATTACCTTTATCCTTTCATAAGCATCATCGGCGCTGGTGATAAGCTCTGGTACATCCAATTTGGGAATACCAAAGAGGTTCATTAGGAAGAACTTCTGGTTGGTGTAGAGCATCCTCTGGTCCGCCCAGTCCATCTCGCGGGGGAGGCGCCAGTCCTTCATCTTGGGATCTTCGCGCTCCGTGTACTGGTCGAAATTCAGACGTTCAATGTCTTCAACCACCTAGTAGGGACATTAATTAAATTGTGAAACAATTGTCAATATAGTGCACACATGTTGTCGCACAATTAGTCATACAAACTAAGCTGGTGGCAAATTAATCAAAAACTTATGCCTTTAATATGTAATACTAGCTTCTGCCCGCGATTTAGTCTGCATGGACTTTGGAATTGGGTCTAACGTAGATAAAAGTAGCCCATGTGTTATTCCAGACTATAATCTATCTCGGTGCCAAATGTTATACAGATCCGTTCAGCCATTCTGGTGTGAAAGAGTAACAAACATACATTCATCCATATTGGCAGGATGTATGAGTATTAACTCACCACTTCCACCTCACCACCTCCAGTCCAGTCATAGACCAACAGCTCAGCATGGGTGGCAATGTCACGAAGGTACTTGCTTTTGTATTGGCGCTCCATCTCAGTGAGGAAATTCTGTGTTAAAGCCCGCCCACTTGTTTCATGGTCCAGTTTACGGGCTTTAATGGCTCCCTGCACCTAAAAGTTGGGACCTGTCTGTTAGTTATGTTTTTATATTGCCACAAACTTATAGGCAACCTTGACAACATTACTACCTTGAGGTAGTAGTAGTTGATTATACATATTACAAAGTTAAATAATATACCAGTAAATATTTACTCCCTCATATAAAAATATAAAATGTCTTATAAACTTCTTTGTAAAGACAAAACATAATTATTATAGCTTTATGAAAGTTTAAAGGTTTAAAGGATGTTTTATATTATTATAAAGAAGGGGGTTAAAATTTACTAGGGATCACATTTTTTTAAAAGATCATCTATTTTATCTGTTATTATTACAAAAAAAAAATAAAAAAACAAATAGTGTTTGGTAAATGAGCATCATCATATCCTTGATACAAGATGTTTCTTGCTTAATTGGCTCAATAGTAAGGTCTACAGCTGAATACTTTGAGCACTATAAGTGGGTTTTTTATGAAATTCCCCACAGCAGGTCAGTTTGGATTGGTGTCTAGTTTATGGCAATAGGTTTGTACCCTTTGACATGGAACCTAAAAATTATCTACCAGCAAATTATAGATACAGCAGAATGATTCTGGCATTACAGGTTTGATAGTAATGTTTATGCTCCTTACCTTATCCACAGGCAAGTCCAAATAGATAACCAAATGGGGACGCATCAGTTCTTCAATTGTGTTTGCTCTCAGCTCATAGTACACAGACCTGACACCTCTGCTGATGTACTTTTGGGAGTAACTAGCCTCCAGGAACACGAAATCAGAGTATGGTGACCTCTCCAACACAACTCCTTGACCAGTGTTCAACAAATGCACTAATGCATCAATGTACTGGCTGTACCTAGCAATGTACATCATAATCTGGTAGTTACCCGACAGTCGGTGGTTTGGAGTGAGGTTGAAGTTGACATGGTCAAAGGTCCTGGTGTCCTCGGGTATATCTTTGTCAAACATGCGGAGGTCACAGCCATTTGGCCTGACATAGTGGATGTCCATGTTGGCTTCGGGGAAATGCTTCATACCCAGGTCCTCGGCGAGGGTGGCCGCGAACTGGGTCTTGCCGGACGCTACTGGACCCTCAACCACGATGACTTTCGAGTTCTCATCGAACCTATGAGTAGTGCGGTCGAAAAGACTTCTGAACCACGAATAATCTTTATTTACATAGTCGAAAGGTTTAGGTTTAGGGGGAGGTGGTGGCAGCGACTCCCTTAGGGCCTTACCAGCAATGTTACGGTTCTGCACGAACGTGCATGCCGCTATTTTACACCCCTGGCTCGGGCTAAGCACTTTAACAACACCTATTTTCAATAGCGTAGACATTTTGACTCGAGGTATCTCTTGCTGTGCGATACCTATAAGAAAGGTGCTCAGTTAGTTTTTGTGACTCAATGTAATTTGCAGTTATTTATTGCTCGATTTCTTATTTCTTACCTCAAGTCTCAATCAATTCATAACAAAAATTGGTTGAGATTTTCTAATTGTGACATAACCATTCACAAAGGGTACGTTCGTAATTTATTATTTATTTTGGATTAGGACTTTGGTGTAACTTTTACTTATATACTAATACATTAATGGGATTATTTAGAAGCAGACTGGTCAATTTTAGCTGCTAATATTATATGTATTTTAAATATATTTCTTGAATGTTTGCTAAAACCATGATACAAACGCAGCTTTTTGAACTGTCACGTATTGTACCTGAATTTTGACGTTTGGCCGTCCTATTTTCTCTTTTTAGTCTGTGCTTTCTAGTAAAAGCCATGTGAGAATTTGTTTAGCTTCTAAAATTTCGAAATAAACGCAAATATCTCATCTTAGCAGCATGACTGACGAAATAGAATCAAAAATGGACACAGCAAACATAAATGTGGATGAGTTTTTACCTGCCAAAAAGACGGTGAAGCTTAAAAATGTAAAGCGAAGAGCAGTTTCAGAATCTGGTGATGGTATGGAAATTGAGGAACATAACGGCATCCAGGGAAAAGCTAAACATAGTCGGTCGAGACCGAAGAAGAAGAAGAATGCAGAACCAAACGAAACTAAAGAGAATATGCGGAAAATAGCCGTCCCAGCACACAGGTATAACCTAAAAGTAGATTTTAGTATTGATGATTTTGTTGTTATTTTTAAATAATTATGTTGGCTTGCGTTGTTTATAAGTTATTGCAATTTTTCTGTAATCCTTAACTTGTTGTGATACCAAATATTATAAACAATTATATATATTTTATCCAATGTTATAAACAATTTTTAACTTGACAAGAGAAAGGATGTCAAATCATATTTTATATTCATTTGCATACTTTAAAACGTGTGAATAATCAATTTCAGATATACTCCTCTAAAAGAGAATTGGTTGAAGATCTTTACTCCTATAGTGGAGCACCTGTTATTACAAGTCAGGTTCAACACAAAGACTCGTAATGTTGAGATCAAGGTTGGACCAGAAACTAAGGACATAGCCAATTTACAGAAAGCTGCTGATTTTGTTAAGGTAAATTTTATTATATATCATAAGCATATAAAATAGTTTCTTTAAAACAATACTGCATACACTTCTTTAGTTTATTTCTGACAGCATTTTTTATAATGTTAAACTGAATATTTTCATCAACTATTTGGTTATAATAATACCTACTCTTATGAAAGTGTATTTACTTGAATTGCTCCATCATCCTAGTCCTAGATTATGCTTACCATTCAAGCACAACTAACATAAGTCAGCAGTACTATTAGGATATTATGCATTTTTATCACATGGGTGTCCTCCTCTATTGTTTTAAATGTTAACTAATTCTGAAGTAAAAAGCCCATTTTGGGTAAAATGGTTGAATGACACATTGCATTTCTATCTATAAACCATACTGCAGAAATGTGGGTGTCATTTTGCCTGTGTGTTTACCTGTGTCAGGTTTATAGAAGGGTAGAAGGTTTAATGTAGGGGTCCATCAACAGTGACATCTTATTGTCATGTATTAAAATTTTCCTGTTGTGTACTTTCAGGCTTTCATCTATGGCTTTGAAGTTGATGATGCACTTGCACTTCTCCGGCTAGATGACTTATTTGTTGAGTCATTTGAAGTCAAAGACGTCAAAACTTTAAATGGTGACCACTTGAGTAGAGCTATTGGTCGCCTAGCTGGAAAAGCTGGCAGAACAAAGTTCACCATTGAAAATGTTACAAAAACTAGGATAGTGTTGGCAGACTCTAAAATTCATATCCTAGGCAGTTACCAGAATATTGCATTGGCACGGAGGGCGATATGCAACCTTATTATGGGATCACCTCCTTCAAAAGTATATGGAAACCTCAGAAATGTTGCCAACAGAGTTGCAGAGAGATTTTAGTTGTAAATAAAAGTTGTATATTTATAAATAATGTTTTTATTCTTATAATAATTATCTTCATTTCTAAACAATTCATAACCATTTGAAAATATATAAGTATGGTATTTTGGAATGTGGTAATGTGATATAGATAACCAAATGAACTAATTATTTACAATAAATACATATAAAATCTATTTAAACAAATATTTTTATACTAAAATCTATTAAGTCGACTAAATCTATTAAATCGAAAAATCTAGCATCGAGCATTACATACAAAAATAACAATTACAGTAGTATCTTATATTTAAAATGTCGGGGCACTCTAGAGAGCACGAGGCGCGCGTCGTAGCTCAGCGAGGCGAAGGTCCAGGGCTCCGCCGCGCTCCACTCCGCGCAGTACACAGAGTCTTCGTGCTGCTCATAAGATTGCAATACGCCGTCCTCTAGACTATAATAAAAATATGTCATTTTAGCGAATCTATAATAGCATTTGACGTCACTTTTGGTATGTGTTCAATCTCCACACGGAACAAATATGACCAATATTTTGGGGAAATTCGTTTTTTTATGAGTTTTTCCGCGGCAGAAACCCGTACTGCATGTGAATTTATTTGTAAAATCCTTAAAATTTTGTCATGGTAATCATGGTTCCAATTAAAGAACAACTTTTTACGTAATATAAAGTATGTATGACAATTAAATGGTTGTCGACTCACACTTGACTGAGCCGCTTGCCATCGTCGTCCACGTCGCAACACACGCTGGCGGCCGCCGTCAGCAGCGCACGCGCATCAGAGCTGCCCGTCAGGAGCAACTGTTCGTGGTACGTGTTGTAACGCACCGTCCATACCCTGGAATAGGATCAATTTAGTTCAAACTAATGACCCGCCTGTTGCCTCGTTCATATATGAGTCGAAACGTGGTATTACGTTTAAAACCTTCCTCACGAATCACTCCGTACATTAGTGAAAACTGCATGAAAATCCGTTCAGTAGTTTCGAGTTTATCAGACAGATTTCATCGTGGGAGAGCCATGCTACGAATGGGCCGGGCCGGCTCGACCGGAGTGATACCACAGCCTCGCAGAAAACCGGCGTGAAACAACACTTACGTTGTGTTTCGCCGAGTGAGTGAGGATACCGGATGGCCAAACCGTTTTAAAAGGCGGGCAACGCACTTGCAACTCCTCTGGTATTGCGGGTGTCCATGAGCGGCGGTAATCGCTTTCAATCGGATGATCCGTCTGCTCGTTTTCTCATCTATCCCATAAAAAAAACCAGACAGACGGACGCGGCAGGGGACTTATTTTTATAAATGTGTAAGGATAAAAATGTGGAGAGTGATTACGGGTCCTATATCCCATACCATAGGATAAGAGATAATATCCGAATTTTTAGGAGTTTTTAAAATAATCTCATACATACATTGTTCTTACAATTATTGCTAGAACAATGTTTTAGAATGAGATTTTTTTGCGTTTTGTTGATCACAACAATAAAACATCAGCTAAATCGGTCGAGCCTTTGTCAAGTAATAATCTTATATAGAGTAGCAATTAATTTACATATATATTTAAATAGATGTCCAGACAGGCAAAATTAATTCAATGGCGTGTCGCCCTTATCCTGTTCAATATAGAGTTGAAAATCTACAAAAACAAGTTGAAAGAGACTAACCAGTGTGAATGGTCCGTTCTGCTAAAAATGGGCTCCTTGCCGTTTCTGTAGTCCCATATATTCAGCGCCGCATCGTCGCCTGCGCTCGCCAAGTGAAACTGCCTATAAGTAAATGAAAATATTACTTAACTATAGTTTATGCTATTTTAGTGAAGGAAAAATTCGACTCGCAGGCAGGATTCGAACCTGCGTCTTCTGGCTAATTTCGATATGGCAGGTAGGACTCGCGGTGGCTTAGAGGTCATAGCGTCTGGCGTTTAGCCAGAAGACGCAGGTTCGAATCCTGCCTGCGAGTCGAATTTTTCCTTCATTAAAATAACTTTAAAATCTTAGCATGACAAATGCAAAAAAATCACAAAAATATAGTTTATGCTATTAATACTTTTTACACAATCACGCAAAAACGACTGAACGGACATGGATGAAATTTGGCGATGTTCAAAATATTTACGAAATATATAACCTATGTCCCCAGGATGCCATCACCGTGAAAAGGATAATATTATTTTAAGATTTGGGAGATTATAAAAAATATTTTTATTAGTTACATATTTACCCGATGTCAACATCATGTCACAAACAATGAGACAAAAAATAGCCTATATTTTCTCGAAGCTATAATCTATCTCAACACTCATCCAAATTGGTGCAGCAGTTTAGGAGTGCAAAAGTAACACAGAAACATACAAAATCTTTTCTCGTTAAAATGTCTACATAGATACAGTAGTCAATACACAATACAGCTCAATATTATTGATTTTTATACAGTCACCGGTTAGGGTTGAAGTCCAGATCTCTAGCGAGCTGCGTATGCGCGTTGTCGATGCTCCACGACGGCTTGGTGCAGTCCGTACGGGTGTCGAAACACTTTATATGCATATCCTGTAGTACTGCAAACTGAGGACATATAAAGTTTATAGTCATACATCTGAAGCAAATCTGCAAGAATACTGAATGTGAAAAGAAGGTATTATTTATGGTGGTGCTGGCATTCTTTATGGCTAACAATTGTAAATGGAAATCACTTTCCATCCTTCCCCGAAACAACCCCTCTAATTTTCACAGGAAATCCATGTCTACCATCCTGGTGATGATCTTTGGAGCCATGGGGATGACTCCCACATAGAAGTGGGTAGTTAACTAGTGTTTGTCCGATGTGTGTGAAATTATAGGCTTAATGTAAATATACCATCACGCCTGTGTTTTCCGAAGGGTTAGCAGAGGAGTATTAATGTACACCAACAGTTCGCCGGTTAGGTCTTATGTAATAGGAGGAGCGAGCCTATTTATTGCCTTAAAGGCACTAATCCATACTCCGAGCTACTGCTGAGAATTTGATAGAAAGCCCTAATAACATTGCTCAACATGGGAATCGAACACAGGACCTCTACGATAGTAGTCGCGCTTGGGACCACTAGGCTAATGAGAGCATTTAATTATTCTTAGCCTTATTCTTAAATCTAATAATGACGACCTCTGCGGTTTAGTGGTTCGAGTACCGGACTGCCGACCATGAGGTCGTGGGTTCGATTCCCACAGAACACAAAAATTTATGTGATGAATATAAGTGTTTGTGTTCGTCTGGGTGTTTCTTATATAAATATTATAATTATGTATTTACAAAAAAATAAAGTATATAAGTATTATATCCATTGTCTAGTACCCATAGTACAAGCTTTGCTTAGTTTGGGACTAGATGGTGCTGTGTAAAAATGTCCCAGAATATTTATTTTATTATTATATTATTATTATTATTTATCTAAATCGTAGTCGCCCGGTGCTCGAAATTCGACCTTAACTCATCCATACTTTCAAACTTCATGTAAACCGTAAACAATAGGTGTGTATCATGTTTTTTTAATTGTAACTGAGGGCTCATTTTTCCATTGCCAGATAACTTTATCGAAGGAATAATTTCGAATTTTATTCCTCAGTTAAAAGATAACGAATGAAAAATTTGTCAAATCATTTTTAAAGCATTAATTATTATAAAAAAAAAAATTAGCATTCTGCACTTCTCTTCTACATAAACTTTAACTGTGTACAATCTCACACTCCTCTATGAGCGCATATATTTAAAAATATAATAATTTAAAATGTAGTGAAGTTAAGGCAAAAAAGCTCTTATTTCATACTGCTAACCTGTGAATTTCCTTGGTGTGGATTCCACTTGCCGTTGGTGAACTTGAGCCGGGCGGAGGCGGCGGCATGGCTGACTGTGTCGCCGCTGGTGACGTCATGCACCCTCACGCCTCCCTCGCACAGCACTCCCACGCGAGAGGCATCTGTAGGGTGCCATTCTGCACAACGGATCTCTTCTTCGGGCTTCTAGAAGGTACGAAAATACTGTCTAAAAAATTTATTGATTGTTTGTCTTTATTACTATTATAAAATAGTAAAAAGCTGTGTCTGTACATTGAAGATATTTAAAAAAAACAAGTGGGTTAGAGTATTTATAAACATCTCCGAATAAAAAAATGAGATTTTTAAAATACTTATCTGTTTGATAAGGGTGTGCGCAAAAACTACTGAATAGATTTCAATTTTGTTATCTCTATTAGAAAGTATATTCTCTAACTTAAAAACTGAACTTCTTATCTTATTTAATTAAAACGGACCCTGAGATACAGCTCGACCTCTCTGATGTATACAGACTCATACAAAGAAGAGAACATCACATCACTTTTGGTTTTTGTTATGTTTGGTATTTCTAATCCTAATCCTAATATAGCTTCATGTGAGCAAAGCCGCGGACAAAAGATAGTAATATTATAAACTAGCTTTTGCCCGCGGCTTCGCTCGACTGAAGCTATAGAAGGATTAGAGATGTATTCCAAAAAATATAAGAACCAACATTGATGATCTCTTCTTTGTATGGACCTCTAAACATCAGAGAGGTCAAGCTGTATCTCAGGATCCGTTTAATTAATTGAGATAAAAAGTTCACCAGTTTTTAAGTTGGAGCATATACTTTGTAACAGTGATAACAAAATTAAAATCTATTCAGTAGTTTTTGCTCCAACCCGTAACAATCAGACAAGAATTTTAAAAATCTCATTTTTGGATCGCAGACGTTTATATACCCTATCCCACTTGTTTTTGATTGGTCTGGAATAATTCATAGGCTACTTTTTATCCTGGTTGGACCCAATTCTAAAGTCCCACAGACAATTTCGCGGCCAGAACCTAGTAAGTAAATAAAGTAATAATAATATAATATTTTCTGAGGAACATTATTCATCTCTTACACTTGACTAACCTCTGGTTTTATAGTTAGTAGAAGTTCCATATCTTCAGCATTTCTGCTCTGAATCGCACTCAGATCATCCAAGTCTTTTGGTATTACCTGAAAGCAAGAATAGCATTAAAAAAGATTAAATTTTTTACACAATAATATGTTTGGCATCATTATTTCATTACTAATACTTTGTAGGAAATAGAATCAAAGTTTTACCTAATATTTGCATCGTCATTATGAACACACACACACATACACACGGACACGGACACTCACACATCACACATCACACATAAATACGCACGCACACGTGCATACCTACACATACATAATAATTATTATACACTTTATTTTACGATTTTAACTCTTTTGGTCACGCTTGGGAAACAGGGCTCGCAAAATATGTAATTGTTAACATCTTTTATTTTTGTTAGGATGAACATTTATTAAATTTGATGAACAAACCTCAACTGTAGGTAGTTTGAATATGGACACTCCCATAGTACATTGTGAGGTGGCTGGATCATAAGAGTTGTGAGTGGTCAGTAGTGTTGCCGCATCATGTGGAGAGCAGCGTAGGTGCCACACCTCACCGATGTCATGTTTGAAGACCTGAAAATATATGTAGGGGTCAAGAAGAATTTTTTTTATGAAATAAATAATAAATAAATATTATGGGACATTTTTTACACAGCACCATTTAGTCCCAAACTAAGCAGAGCTTGTACTATGGGTACTAGACAATGGAATTATAATACTTATAATACATAAGAAACACCCAGATGAACATGTCCTGTGGGAATCGTACCCACGACCTCAGACCACAGAGGTCAATGGGGTATGGGGTAAACAAGCAGGGGTACCTTTTGGT